>OU026147.1:15669672-16295059 GCA_907269125.1 Eristalis pertinax
TGTTTAAGTATTCTCTTAGCCAGTCTGCCATCAGACCTCTTATTCCAATGTTTTCAAGTGCTTCTATTAGTTTATCATGGTTCAGTGTGTCAAAAGCCTTGCTGAAATCAACGAACAGCACAAGTATATGGTAGCTTTTGTTTAGGCCTTCGTTAACACAATTGGCAAATTCTCCTAAAAGTTTACAAGTGCTTTTATTTTTCTGAAAGCCGTACTGGCTTGTATGTATGATAGAATTTTTATCTATGAAATCTTGAAGTCTCTTTGTTACTACCTCTTCAAGGCACTTTTCAATTATCGGCAATATTGATATAGGCCTGTAATTGCTGAGCTCGCTTTTGATACCTCCTTTATATATTGGCCTGACTACAGCTGTTTTCAAAGTTGCAGGAATTTTTGCTTGATTTAAGCTAAGATTAACGAATTTGCACAGCATTGGCGTAAATATGCCCGAGTGTCTTTTTATATCAACGGCTCTTATTCCGTCGAAGCCTGGCGATTTTTTATCACTGAGTGAATGAATGATTCCCCGTATTTCCGAAAAACTTGTTTCTTGTACGAATACAGATCTGGCTAATGTTGAACTCGGATGTGTCGATGTAACAGTGTCGCATTGATGAATAATGTTTTTTATCTGAGTGCCAAAATTGTTTGCAAATGCACCAGCAAGATTATTCAGACACATTTTGCCAGAGAAGTTCTTTGTTACAGTTTCATCAAGACCAGGTTTTTTCCTTCCCAGTATTTCGTTAATAAGACTCCATGTTCTACGAGGGTCATGCCTGATTTGGCTGAACTTGGTTTTATAAAAACAGGCTTTTTGAGCAATTATTTCCTTGTTGAGTTTGTTTCTAAAAGACTTATACTCCATTTCATAAGATTTGTTCAGTCGATTGTTTTTCCACCTTCTGTAAAGTTCATCCCTTTTTCTACATTTATCAATAATTTCAGTAGACATCCATGGGTTAAACTTTCTTCTGTATTTTATTTGCTTGATAGATGTCGCTCGATCATATATATATGTCATTTTATCGAGAAGTTTCTGATAAAGTGAACCAGCATCACTTTCATTCACGACTTCCTCCCAATTTGTTTCTGTAATTAATTCGTTAACCTTTGCGTTAGATATATAGGACAAGCTGACTGTACTTTCTTTAACAGCAGATTTTTTCATTGGTGGGAAGTATATTATTGGGTAATGATCTGTGATACAACTTTCAAATCAATCAAACACAATCCCTCACGACCCACAGTGTGCCCGAACTTCCCAAGATTTAATCGAAATTTAGGCCACCATCCATCATAATTGTTCTTTTTTTACCTATTCCCTCAACCCAAATATTCTTCGTTCTGATCAAAGTGTTAGCCCACTTCAGATCATTTAGACGAAGGGACGGACTTTCAAGCCACTGCCAGAGACATCTCTGCCGCTGTACACATTCCAGATGCACCCAAAAACCAAACCACTTATCGATCCCTCTGAAAAGAGAAGAAAAACAGCCCCAAGTGCACTCTCATCCACTGCGACCGAAGAGGAATATGCCTAATTCAGGAAAAATCCCAAAATACCCATAATCGTTAGATAAACACCAATAAAGTGCCATATCCCATTATGACGGCTCACCCGATCCCCTCGAGTGTCCTTTTTTATTTTTTGATTATTCGCCCAAGCAAATAAACAAAGATTTCGTTTTTTATCCGACTTCGCTCCGCAAGCGCTTTTATTTGTTTTTTTTTTCCCGTTTTTTTTATGACTGTCCTCAGTCACTGTGCTTGTGTGTGACATCCCCGCAGTATCTGCATAATTCCACAATCAAAACAATTCACAGCTAATCCTTTGGATATTTGACACGTGCGTGTTATTTCACTTTTGACAGGCTTCCGACAGAGATGCCGAGTCAGACAGGGTGACTGAGTGACAGAGAGAGGGAGAGAGACAATTAAATGGATAATAGAGAGATGCCTGCCATCAGTGCATCAACTCCCAATCACTTCCAATTTGCGTGAGACAATCAACAAAAAGAAAAAAAAAATAAAGGGAACTGCACTGCGCCCTCCAGATGAGCGTATGAATAAATTAGCGGCGAGCGATGAGGCGACACTCGACCCACTCGACAAAAGGATAATTTCCCAGTCGAAAAGAAATCAAATATCAATCGCTTGTGCGGCGTGTGCTTTGGGATGTCCTGTTTGTTCTCCTCGTCTGCATTTCTAGGCTGCAATTGGTAACGGCCAGTTGTCCCCTTCGTCGGCCATTAGTATGCATCCCGTACGCCACGGCGATTGTGTTTAGATCGAAAAAAGGATTCAAAAATCATAGTTAAGTGGTTAGACATCGGCAGGATGTCACACACACACACACACACGAGGCGAGTTCGGCTTTCAAATGAATCCTTTTCATGTTTCGGACGCGCAATCGAGTGTGAATTGCATACCAAATTGCATTGTTTTGACGCCGGATGATTTTGGCACCTTTTTTTCTGCCTTTTTGCCGGACTTCGACGAGTGCAGGCGTGCGTGGAGCGGTTTGGGACGTCGTTAGCCATTTTGTGTCCGCATTGGGCATCGGTTTGCGTTGTCGTGGCCATTATTGCTGACACGGTGTCAATTGTTGGTCAGAAATGAGAGGAAAGAACTGAAAAAAAAAATCTGTGTCTGCTGTAAAATCCGTTTTCGATGCATTTTTTCGAAGGATGAATGCATTCCGTCGAGTTAATTGATGGTTCATTCAGCAATTATTTGGGACAATCTGTCAATTAATTGCGCCTTTTGTTGCCTGTCGTGACTGATAGATTGGAATGGATTTTGATGCGGACAGCGGACTGTGGCTTTCCGTGGGAAAAAAAATACTCAGTCTGTCGGTTTTTTTTTTCACGGAATTGTTGAGGTTGGCTATGGATTTAATTCATTTTGATGGAACCTTTTAATGGTGACCTGAATCAGCTGAATAATAATTGTGTGGGATGAAAGGAAAGTCCATCACTGGCAAATTAAAACAAGAGGCAATTTATTGCCAGGGTTTCAATTCGGATCGTTCGTGACTAAGAGGAAGCAAAGGCGCGAGGTAAGCTGAGGGAAGTATGGCCATATGACCGTGGCTCACTTAGAGAAACGTGTTGAGTAGGCTATCAGCGACTTCTGTACACCTTTGGGCATGTGCTCTTGTGCCTATTAATCGAATTAAATACGGAGTAAGGGAATAGTACTTGAGAAGATCGTGCGAAACTCAAATGTCAACACCAGAGGCACGATCTTCCAAAAGTCCGTTCAACTGCTTGCCTACGCGAACGACATTGACGTGATTGGACGATCACAGCGAGCTGTCAATGAGGCTTTTGCTGGCATTGAAGCGGAAGCGGCCAAAATGGGTTTGGCAGTGAATCAGGACAAAACCAAGTACATGCTGTCATCACGAAAGGACACACAACATCGACGTCTCGGACAGAGCGTCATAATGGGCAGCAGAAACTTTGAGGTAGTCAAGGACTTCGTCTACCTCGGCCCTGCAATAAACCAGGACAATAACACCAGTACCGAGATCAAGCGCAGAATTACTCTTGCTGTTCGCTGTTTCGCTGTTTCTTTGGGCTCAAGAGGCTGTTGAGTAACAGAGCCATCTCTCGACTTTATATAACACTCTAATCATCCCTGTCCTGCTCTATGGCGCAGAGACATGGACGCTATTGAAAGCGGATGAAGAAGCTCTTTGTCGTTTTGAGAGAAAAGTTTTTCGTGCGATCTTTGGTCCTGTTTGTATTGATGGCGTCTGGAGGAGGAGATTAAACCACGAAATGTACGGGCTGTACAGCGGCATGCACCTAGTTAAGCGTCTTCGGATCCAACGCTTAAGATGGCTAGGTCACGTAGAGCGGATTGACACCACAGCTCCGGCTCGAAGAGTCTTCGATTCCGAGCCATGAGGGCGTCCTAGAACGAGATGGCGCACACAAGTTGAGAAGGACCTCAACCAACTTGTTGTGCACAACTGGAGGCAGCTGGCGAAAGATCGTGCTGGCTGGAGAGGCTTGTTGGTTGAGGCCCAGGTCAACCCCGGACTGTAGCGCCAAACAAAGAAGAAGAAGAAGGGAATCACATCCAGGCAGATTCAAACGTCGTCTAGAGTCGTCTAGAGTCGTCTATTCATCTGTTTAAGCTAGTTGGCTACCAATTCAAGAACTCAAAAAGCGTTCAGTAAATAATTTTTTAACCCAGAGTGAGCGTTGGTGTCGTGGTACTTGAAGTTGCATGAGCCCTGAGCGTACGCTTCCCAGTTCCTGTTGATGGGGTGCGTGTAGTCAAGCATTGCACTGGATCCACGGCGACGACTGTGATCGAATCGACCCTCGAATCTGCGCTGAGGTGATCAAGGCCTCCTCACCAGCAGGGCGTCATCAGCAATGGGAACCATTTCTGGTTTTTTCTGAAATAAAACACTTTCGATGAGCAAGTGGTACAAATGCAACTCACCTTCTGTTACTTACCCATTGTGTGTCGGCATACATGGGAAGACTGTCCGTTTGTTCCTCGGGAAGGGTGAACCGAAGAAGAAGAGCGACGGCCAAGACTCCGAAGAAAATGATTGCCTTCAGTGACATTGTTTTGCTTGTTTGTGGCGTTGTTTCACTGCGATTTGAATGCTGTTTGAGATGGTATCTGTGCCTTTATAGATTCGCGAGAGTTTCTTTTTCTTTTCATTTCGGTAATGGAATTGTGGATCCCCCCACTAAATCACTGAACGCACGCAACTGATTACAGGTTATTTGGAGGTCACACACATCTTATAACCTCCGGTGGCTTACTGTGCGACTTATCCGCACTAATTGGTGTGTGATTGTTTGTGTGATTCATTCGATTCACATTTGGGGTAAATTAAATGTGAAGTACTAGCAATGAAGAGAGAAGGAGAGAAGGGGTCACACCTAGTCTCAGTGTTTGCAACTTGAGCGGCGAAGTGCAGCTCCAAAGACGCAGGAACCTGGCTTTTTCCAACTGGCTGCATCCATGGCAAGTTAATAATAATAATATAATAATATGGGTGGCGCTACAGCCCGTAGAGGGCCAGGGCCTAGCTTCTCAGCAACCACTCGTGTTGTGCGTGCTATTGTTCTATCACGAATGGAAGGGACCTACAATTTTATGCCGACTCCGAACGGCTAAGTTTGAGAAGCTCTTTGAGCATTGTCAGTGACTCGAAAGAGGTGGGGCAGTGAAAAGTATTTCTTGTCTTACCACGAATCGAACGCAGACAGGTAGGTCCAAGTGCGTATGAGTCGACGCACATGCACACAACGCCACGGGCCATGGCAAGTTAGAGATTCGTAAACGAAGTGCCAACTGCGTTAATTGCATTTCACTTCACAATGCAATGGCTATGTCATGTCCCATCAGTAGGCAAAGAGGCAAATCTAAACCACCATCGTGGAATCAAGAAATAGACCATTTGCGCAAGAGGTGCAGGAAGCTTTTTAACAAGGCTAAGGGATCCTGTGATGCCAAAGACTGGGATTCCTATAAGGAACACCTCAGTACTTTTAAAAATGAACTGAGAAAGGCCCAACGAATCTCTTGGAGACTTTTTTGTGGTAATATCGAAGAAGTCTCCGAAGCTTCCAGGCTGAGGAATGTTCTAGCATCATCCCAAAAAATCACCTAGCTTCCTTCAAAAACCTGACGGGACCTGGACCTAATCCAGTGAGGAAACCCTTAGTCTCCTTTTTGATACGCACTTCCCTGGCAACTTCTCAACTAGAGGCAATAAAGAAGACGTATCTCCTCCAAAAACTCCTTGTAACCTCATAAATATTAGTCACACAACTGTCATGTGGGCACTGACAAGCCAAAAAAAAAAAACCCTTCAAGTCAGTAGGACCTGACGGCATCATCCTTGCGGAGCTCCAAAGAACAGCGGACCTCATCATGCCTTGGATTCTCAACATCTTCAAAGGCTGTATGAGTCTAGGTCACGTGCGCAGCTCCTGGAAAAGGGTGAGTAGTGCTCATTCCCAAAATACTCCCATGCCAAGCCGAAGGACCTCAGACCCATCAGTCTCTCTTCATTTCTCCTGAAAACCTTGGAGAAACTAAAAGACCAATATATTAGGCAAACTATTCCAGTACGCGGACTCTCATCTGCACAAAATGCCTACAATAAGGGTAAGTCTGTAGAGACAGCCCTCCACTCACTGATAGGCAGCATTGAAAAATGTCTCGAGTTTTCTCAACATCGAAGGTTCGTTCAACAATATCGAACCAAAAGCAATTTCACTTGCGCTTAAGAACCTCGGGATCGGAAAGTCCTTAGTGGCTTTCATTCATCAGCTACTCACCAGCAGGGTAATACACTCTCACATGGGAGATGCTAAGATCCAGAGAGGAGTTAATAGGGGCACCCCACAAGGAGGACTCGGCCTTAACCCAAAAAAACCGATATTGTACTCTTCACCAGGAGATACAAAATCCCTCAGCTTGACCCCCCACTGCTGTGTGGCACTATATTACAGCTAACTGGCAGTGCGAAATTTCTGGGTCTCACGATTGATAACAAGCTAAATTGGAAACTCAACATCCAGGATAGGGTCAAGAAAGCCTCTTCTGCCCTTTTTAACTGCAAAAAAGCCATTGGATGCAAATGGGGCTTACAACTACGCATCGCTCACTGGATTTTCATCTCGATTGTCAGACCTACACTTTTGTATGGAGTCTCAGTTTGGTGGACAGCACTAAACAAAGCTATGAACTGAAACGCACTCAATCGAGTACAAAGACTGGCCTGCTTGTGGATCAGCGGAGCACTGAGAAGTACGCACTGAATATTCTCCTCCACCTTCCACCACTGGAACTATTCGGAAAACAAATAGTAGCCAGCAAAGCATTGAGACTCAAAGACACTCCGACTGTGGTCCGAACTCAAAATCGGCCACTCAACCATTCTCAAGGAATTCAACTTCCTTCCTAGCGACACTGACCGCCTAATACCCCAGGCTATCTTCGAGAAGAAATTCTCTATCAGCATTCCTTCCAGATCGGCTTGGATGTCTGATAAGCTGACGTTGGGTGATCCCCTGCGCGCCTTCACGACCGATGAAGGGGTGGGTGCAGGTTCAATATTGCTGTCTCTTTGGAGCTCCCTGATGACTGTAGCGATAACAGGGCTCAAAAACAACGTTATATCTAAAAGGGACATCACCATCTGTTCAGACGGACAGGCCGCAATCAAATCGCTGGACAATGGCATGTTCGACTCAAAAACCGTCCCTCAATTGCAGGCAGTCTCTTAACGAGATGGGTGAGCATTTCAACACAAACCGCATGTGGGTGCCAGGACAATGTGACATACCGGGCAACTGCCTCGCCAGGTGTGGTACAACCTCCTGCCCCTCGTCCATGTCGATCGCTACCGCCCACCATCTCCAGAAGATACACACGATTTAAGCCACCAATCACAAATGGCTGGAAGGCACCACCTGCCTTAAAACAAAGGGAATTTGGCCATCGGTAAACCTAAAACGGTCACTCAGTCTGGTTAGGCTCAGCAGCCACTCATTAAGGACTCTCATCGGAGTCATAACCGGGCACTGTGCAATTGGCAGAAGCTGCATAGATGAAGAGGAGGTAGAAACCACAGATCACCTACTCTGCTTGGGCAGCACTCTGGCTAGTAGCAGGTTCCTACACCTAGGGGCCTACTATTTCGATAACCTCAATGAGCTAAACAGCGCCAGCATAGGCCAGCTAAATCGCTTCACTACGCGCACCAACTGGTTCCGATGTTAGGCGAGGTCAATCCGCGAGGTATCACAATGGGCCTACTCTGTCCTAAGTGTGACTGCCCTAAGCAGTAAGCCACTACAACCTAACCTAACCTAACCTAACCTAACCTAATTGCACTTCGCATTGTCCGCTTACTTTGGCTGCCGAATATAGTCTGATGATTAGGCGCCACATCATGTAGTGCGACGATCCTAAACCTGGGGATCGTATATGTAATTCTGATCAACCATTTATTTGGAGAGAGAACATGCGAGTATGAGCACTATGCGAGATATTGCTTCAGAAGCAGGGTCCAACTCCGTTTCGAATTGCAGCGTAGAAGAAGAACTCGGAAGATTTATCCCAGGCATCAGTTGTGTGGGCACACTGCTTGGTCATACAAATTTTGGACTGCAATGTCACACCTCTGTTAGCTTATTTATAAAGTATTTCTTGGAGACATCTCGAAATCCAACCTGAGGTATGTACGTATATAAGCAGGACATCCTTCGCAGATATCTCATTAATTGAGTTGAAAAAAGGTCTATCAAGCGCTCGCTGTCTGGCTCTACCAAGAGCCGAACAGGCACAAATGAAATATGCTAAGCTCTCCCTTTCAGCTGTGTTGTTGCAACGGCCACAATGTGTATTGCGTGGGCTACCCAGTTTGACGGCATGATCTTCGATCATCCGGTTTCCCGTACAGACCGCCAGGAATCCAGCGATGTCATGACGAGTTCGCAGGAGGAGCTATATTTTCCTTGTCAGTCTGGCCCATCTGAGGTTTGCTCTTTCAAGGAACTGCGTAGAGGTATTGGCCTTGAATGTTTCTAGTGGGATGTGCATCGTATCCGCAAGGGCAGACTGAAGGGCAGATCCCTGCCTCGCCAGTTCATCTCATTTCCTGGTATATTTTGTGCTGGCCCTCTAACGACGCTAGCTCAGGCCGGCTGTCCTGTACTGATTTAGGGTATGACACAAAGGGAGCAATAGTTTTGATGACTACTTGGCTTTTAATACGTTAGGCAACATTCTGCCTTAACAAGATGTTTGGGTGCATTTAGACTTGACGACGGGCTTCCCGAATTGCAAATAGTTCCGCCTTGGCGCACACTGAAATTGACCGGCAGTCTGTAGGCTTTCGAAATGTTCAACTTTCAGTCATATTTACAAGTTTGTTAAAAGCACCAACCGGTTTGCCGGAGTAGGATCGACTAGGTCTCATCGAACTGTTCATACATTTTCCGTTGATGTCGATTGGGAAGGAAGGGTCAACAACGATATGTAACGAATGGACGGCATCAAGACAGGGATGTATGAATCCATTCATCCTAGCCCTCCACAGACAACTCTGCTTCAGCACCACAAATCGGAATATACAGCATGCTGAGAAGATAATTTCCACAAGATTCCCTCGCAAAAGAATCCGCACAGCAACCTGGCGATCTCCGGACGATCGAACCGCCAACCAAATTGACCATGTGCTCATGACCTCAAATATTCTGGATGTGCGAACATTCAGAGGGGCAAACGTCGACTCTGACCATTTCCTCGTGGCAGCACGATTCAGAGCCCGACTGTCCAATGTCAGAAAGTTGACATTGGCCTGAGCACAACGGAGATTGCCAGAGCCTACGAAGAGCAATTAAGCGAGAGACTCTCTGGTATGCCTAAGTCGAACGCCAACGCCAACGAGATGTGGTTGCATTGCCCCTCGGCCATCAAAGATGGCAGCGAGAACCGCCTTAGGCTACCTACCACCCCAGACAAGCAACCCGTGGTATGGCGAGTGTGAGCAGAAGATACGTGCAACCGACGAGGCATACCAAAAAGCGATGCAACGGAAAACTAGAGTAGCTCAAGAGGAGTACCGGGCTAGAAGACCGGAGGAGAAGAAGCTTCTACGCCTGAAGAAAAGGTCTCTCCCAACCGCCCACCTCAAGGACATCGAAGAGTCTAGGGATTGACAAAAAATACGGTCCTTTTACAAGAAACCCAAAAGACTGGCTTCAGGCTTACGGAAAGGCACCCAGGGTCTTCGAAATCGTGAGGGTAGCCTCGTTACTGACCCGCAGGGAATAGTGGATGTGCTTAAGCAGCACTTCCAACAACTGCTTAATGGGCCTGACCAGGAGAGAGTGATAGGGAATCAATCCAGTCGATGAAGTAGCCTCCCACCTGGCTTTGCAGAAGTCGGAACAGCCATTAAAAGGCTGAAGAACAACAAAGCCGCATGCTCAGATGGCCTACCATCAGAGCTCTTCAAGGCCGGTGGCGATGTTCTGGTGGGGAGCATGCACCAGATCATCTGTAGAACTTGGGAAGACGAAAGCATGCCCGAAGACTGGAATATCAGCTCCATATGCCCCATCCACAAAAAAGGCGATCTTACCTCTTGCAACAATTATAGAGGTATATCCCTGCTCAACGTCGCCTACAAGATCCTGTCCAGCGTACTGTGTTAACGTCTAAAGCCGTTTTGCGCCGCACTAGTCGGCACGTACCAGTGCGGCTTCCTGCCCGGCACATTGACTATAGACCAAATTTTCACAATTCTGGAGAAGACCTGAGTTTCAAATCGATACGCATCACCTTTTCATCGATTTCAAAGCCGCATATGACAGCGATGGCCGAATTCGGGATCCCGGGAAAACTGATCCGGTTGTGTCGCACCGCATTAACCCATACGCGATGCACCGTGCAGTTCGGCTCAAGGATTTCTGAGCCGTTTGAAACTTGCACTGGATTTCGGCAAGGATTTCTTCAATATGGTACTGGAGAAGATAATGCGGAGGGCAGCTGTAAACATGGAAGGCACTATCTTGTACAAGTCGGTCCAACTGTTGGGGTACGTTGGGCGCGTTCTCAACGTGCCGTAGTGGAGGCTTTTACGGCGATTGAAGAACAGGCGAAATGAACGACCAAAAAACGTTCCGTCACACACAACCTTGGACAAAATTTCACGATCGACAGCTACAATTTCGAGGTAGTAAAGGAGTTTGTCTACCTCGGGGCAAACGTGAACTCCACAAACGACATCACAGTGGAGATCCGTCGTAGAATCGCCCTTGGCAACCGGTGCTACTTCGGCTTGTCAAAACAACTGGGCTCAAAACTCCTGACTCTAAGGACCAACATCATGCTCTACAAAACTCTTATTTTGCCAGTCCTGCTCTATGGAGCCGAAAGCTGGACGCTAAACTAAATTGCAGAGCTGATTCTTGGTACCTTCGAAAGGAAAAATTCTGCATCGGATATATGGTCCCGTCTGCAAGGAAGGCGAATGGAGGAGAAGACATAACCGCGAACTCTACGAGCTGTACCAAGATGTGGATGTAGTCCGGAAGGCAAAATCCGTCGACGGCCATAATGTGACGAATGTTTGTTTTCAAGGCATCAAAAGTTTGCCGATTGACTCAGATTTCGTGTCCCCACGTGCTGTCCACCTCTGCGTGCAAATCGGTGATTTTACATAGACTACTGCGATTTACATTTGATGTGGTACCGTCTTGTTGAAACCTAATTTGATGGTTACCATAACCATAAGCCATAGCGATGAGAATGGACGGTGACACCTTCGTTATTTTCGAATTAGTGTGGTCCATTGCCACTGCCACATCATATTGCCCACCATGCTTACATACATGGAGGGTCTAAACCTGATCTATAGCTGGTGCTAGACCATCCGTCGATGATGGTCCTGACTATCCCCAATGGCCTTTCGACGCTTCCCCGCTTGTGAGTGAAAAATGCGACTCATTCCGTTTGGTTATCAAAAACGCACTTCCGGACATAACAACGTTCACTTTCACAGCGGCACATCACTTCAGTTCGTGGGGGATGCCGGCAAAGTGTGGGACTGCTGAGAAAAACTTTCGACATTTGGAGTCGGCATAGAAATGTAAGTCAACATCTGTTGAATAGGTGGATGAGCTACGTGACATCACTTGGAGGGCGGTCCTACTCCTGAAGGGCTCTCAAATGACACTCCATTGCGGCGTTGTCGAAAGGAGATCCAGGCGGCAAACACCGTCAATCATCAATGATTGATCAGGCGTCGCCCGCCAATTAACCGAAGCCCTCATTAAGAACCCCACTAGTCGCTGGCAAGCTCCAACTGCAGATTGTCTTCCTTGCTCGACGCCTTATCTCTCCTGCCCTAGTTCTGGCAAGCTTAGGACAACCTAACACCACACCTTAACCGAATATCTGCGCAACAAAAGTCCTTCCGCCGCATCCCTGAACATAAGTTCCCACAAAACCTGCCACCGTCTCCTCAGCACCCTCAGCCCCCCCTCCCTTCACATTGTTGTGGTGATGAGTGTTTATTACACTCGAAGTCTTCTTCATTCGTTATCTATAACCTAAAATTCATTTAGCACCCCCCACCCCATGGCTCTGTTCAATCTGGTATAACTCATCCCGTCGGCGCGCCGGTGTCGGTGTGGTGGCTTCCTTTTGAATTTTTTTATTTCAGCGAGCGCGATTTATATTCTCTCTTGTGCGCGCATTTGGGAAGGATAATAAACAAGGCAACGAATCTGCGACTCGTCCTCATCCCATTCGATACGCTGACATCCACCCTCCCCCACCCACTGCTTCGGGTTCACTGATAACCACGAAATCAAGTCGCAACGGTTTTCTCGCTTCTCGCATATTTATTCACCAGAAGTCAAAAGGTCGTGTACTGTGCTGGAGGGATGTGTGGAGGGGGGAGGAAGGATGAACCTAGAACAGAGCATCTTCTTAATGTACACACAGACCCACCGCAGTTTCTTTCTTTTTTTTTTCTCCTTTTTTTATTCATTTTCATCAACTTGACTTTCTTATCACTTCTTTTTGGTTTCCTTTCACACTGCCACCGCAACCGCCACCGCCACCGTCATCGCTGCTGAATCAATCCCCGAAGTATCAATTGGACTTTGAATACACTTAGGGTAAGCGGGCGTCGTTGGGTGGCTGCGAGTGCGGGTGGTGATTCTGGTGAAAGAATCTAAATTATGACATTGTTTTCGTTTCTTATTGGTTTCTCTGTGTGTGCAAGGGGAGGAGAAGTCCCCCGCACACAGCGACAGCCGATAAGAAGAGGTCCTTTTTGGTCCGTCCATTCACGCAATTGGCAATGGCCATGGACGAGTACGCAAAAAAAGGAAACCAAACTTCTCGTGGAAACACGATATTTGTGTGTCGCTGCTACTGCTGCTGCTGCTGCTTTACGAGTTCTGCTTCGTCTTTCTTTCGTCCTCGCAATGGGAATGGAATGAAATGGACATCCTATTCCCGTCGACTAGTTGGTCCTGCCGACCGACCGGGACGGACTGGGGGTGAGTGCTTGCTGATTCGTTTTCTTCTTTTCTCATTTTTATCTGCCGGATGCGAGGCGATATGACATCGCTGCGCGTTGCGACTACTATTCACTTGAAGGCGACAACAACGACGACATTTGGTGTGTGCCAGTGTTTGTGAGGGCAACTATGAGAAAAATGATTTTTAATGGGGTGGAAAATTGAATGGGAGCGATGATGAGCAAATAAAGGAGCTCATTGTTATAAATTTTTATCAAGATTCAGTTTTTCCTCGTCTACTCGTTTTTTTTCCTCTCGTCTTTTCGTTTTTTTGGCTCATTTTCTCAACCCACCCTCGGCTGGGGTGGCGTGTAGTGTGTAAATGTTTGTGGTACTTGAATGAATACCAATAATAATCGGGCGGAGGATGGGGGAGTCTGTTTCGTTATCGTCCTGCGTTCGCCTTGCGTTGACCTTCAGCGGAGGGTTGTGACGCGAAATGAAATTGAAAGTGTGACCCGTGGGGTGGTTATCGTGATATGTTCCTCGACAGGCGTACACTTCGCTCGCTTGTGGGAGTCGATAAATAAGATGTCCCCCTTTGTTTTGCGACCGCCGATGGGATGGGAGATGGGTTTTTGTGTGTCAATAGATCAAGCAGAACTAATTGAATTATTTCATGGCTTTGTTCGGAATTAAGGGGGCTTTACGGGCTGCAATTTGCTTCTGCTTCTCATTCACTGATCACTGACTGAGGAGGGTGCTGTGAGCTGCGGTGCGGTGATTGAGGAATAATGACAGTTAAAGGAGGCGTGAAGCATTGTGACTGGGGTGAACATTTTGACAAAGGAGGTATTTGCATAAACACTTGTCAATTTGAAATCAAAAAATTTGCAAAAGAGTGAACCCTTGACGCAGTGACACAGAAAAACCTTACCTGGAAGAAAATGGGGAGTGACTATCCCAATCACAAAGCACTGCTAGTACCTTTCTTGATCGATGACTTTAGAGCTACCTTGAGAAGTTTGATAATCTCTCCAGATGGAATAGCCTGACAGTCTGTTCCTGTTAAGATTTGGACACTCGAAAAGTAGGTGTTCCATGGTTTCACATTGTCCACAGTTTTGTGAGCTGCTGCATGCCCACTAGTTGCATGTAAAGTGGCCTGCATGTGCGCCACAGAATATCCTTAGATCAGGCTTGTTCAGATTTTGGGCCTCCTTGGAGTGTGTAGGTCTCTCCTGATTATTCCAGAATTGGATGAGGCATTTATTCGGTCAGTTGTTAAAGTGTTTTATGTCCACGTTGCTAAGTCCATAGAGAAAGTAGTTCTTGACCCTCTTGTTGCTTGTGCGTCTGCCTTTTCATTGCCCTCGTAGTTTTTGTGACGTCCTGGCAGCCATATTAGTTTGGGCGCTTGGCCAGAGCCGTCTAAGACTGGAGTCATGATGCTAGCCTGAGCTAGCTACGAGGGGCGTTCCCTGGTAAACAGCCACCATCTCTTCATGAATAGTTTTTTTAACTCTTTCCTAGCTTAGTGACAAATTTAATTACAGCGCTATGCTCAATTTTCACCATCATCGTCTCAGTTGCCATTATGATTCTGTTTAACTAGAGATAAAACGCGAATTAATAATCACGTTTATATGAAATTTTACATGAATGCACTAAAGTAATAGTATTACTTGATAAATAGTCAATTTATATATACAACCACAGCTTCACCCCGATACCGAGAATATATTGAACGCCCCTCGTAACTAACCTAATTGACCTGAGGTTGGTTGAATCGATGAAGTGATTTTCCTTTGCTCTCGTTGTGCAAAAGCACGCTAGCCTTTGTAGATGGTTTAATTTTCTGTCTTTGCTTGATGATTTAATTATTTTGTTCCCAAAATTTGCACCACAAATGGCGAGAAATCCCTCAACACTCGCCACAGGCTAAGAATTGCATTCAATAGTGGCAATCTGGGCATCGTTGTACCAACAGAAGCACCCTTCTCATCTGCATTCGTTATTGCTTAAGAGGCGAAGTCTTTTTATCTCCTTTCCAGGTTGTCAAGCTCAAGTACACCTTCTATCCTCCGATGCAAGCTTTGTTACAATAATTAGAATCAACGTGACCAGATCTCCAGAAGCACCATTACCTCAGGCTCAGACCCTCCATGTTTCATTGGCATGCAACCGTATGTAAGTTACTAAGTGTCGAACAGGCGGTGTATCCTTATTCGGAGTTGAAGCTCCGAAATCAAAATTCAGTTAATTTCCATTTTGCCTCAAATCGACACCACAATTAACGGTGAATCAGTGTCCACGATCAGCTCAATTCACAGGTCATGGAACTGCCATCAAAACTGTCCATGACCACTTTAGTCGTTGGACCCACCATTCTCGAGCTATTCGGGATCGAACACAAATTCGAGGCACTCTTCGAAAGAGTGTTGCTGAGCGACAAGTTCCGAGCTGAGTTCCTTCGATTTCCAGCCAACGAATTGAAAAACAGACAAATGGAAGAAATGCAAATATCTTGGGCATGACTGAATGGACTTGAGTGAAAGTTGGCACACGTGAAGCACATATGTTGGTCTACAGACGTTGTTGATTGGTGCTGGTGATGAGAGCTCTGTGATCACTTGGCGCCTTCACTTAGAGGACGTGCACTGTCGAGTTCTGAGTCAGATGTGCTGGACTGATGAGTCATAAGAAGCCTACTTGGCAGAGAATCGATCATAAGCGTGTTGTATGCACGACTCATAGCTCGTACAACTATGAGGCGCAACTGAAAATTCGCAAAATTTTAAAGGGTGATTTTTTAAAAGCTGAGGAAAGTTTTTCAAAAAAAAAAACAAAAAAACAAAAAAAATTCATGAAATCTTTATTTGAATCGATAGTACGGTCCATATAATTTAATGTTTGAAGATTATTTCATGCAAATGTTGACCTGGACTGCGCCTCAAATGGTCCATCCGCTTAGTCCAATTTTGGCATACTCTTTCCAACATTTCGGCCGGTATCTCACGAATAAATGCTTCAATGTTGCCTTCCAATGCGTCAATTGAAATGGGCTTGTCTGTATAGACATGAGCTTTAACATAGCCCCGCAAAAAATAGTCTAAAGGCGTTAAATCGCACGATCTAGGCGGCCAATTGACCGGTTCCGAACGTGAAATAAAATGTTCACCGAACTCGCCCCTCAATAAGTCCATTGTTGCGCGTGCTGTGTGGCATGTGGCACCGTCTTGTTGAAACCACATGTCATGCAAGTCAAGCTCTTGCATTTTGGGCAAAAAAAAGTTGGATATCATCTCACGGTAGCGCTCACCATTCCCAGTTACGTTACGATTCGCATCATCTTTGAAGAAGTACGGTCCAATGATGCCACCAGCCCATAAACCGCACCAAACTGTGACTTTTTCTGGATGCATTGGTAGCTCTTGCAATGCTTCTGGCTGATATTCACTCCAAAATCGACAATTCTGCTTATTTACGTACCCATTGAGCCAAAAATGAGCTTCTGACCATAAAATGGAAGAAGCGCGCGATGAACTTCCTTAACAGAGCACGCATTTTGATAATAAAATTCAATAATTTGCGAGCCTTGTTCGTTTGTAAGACGATTCATGGTTAAATTATAGACCAAACTGAAGATGTTTGACAGTGAAACAAAACACGAAACGTGCGTCAGCTGTTTAAACCAGTGTTGCCAAGAAGTTAACAGCTAAAAAATCACATAGGCAATCATAAGGCTTCGGCAGATACGAAAAA
Organism: Eristalis pertinax; assembly: GCA_907269125.1. NCBI lineage: Eukaryota > Metazoa > Arthropoda > Insecta > Diptera > Syrphidae > Eristalis > Eristalis pertinax. Next base: position 15,686,472 of record OU026147.1, read on the forward strand.
GAATTGGCGAAAGTTCTCAATTGTTGGGCGTCAGGGGCAACCACTGGCGCAAAGGACTGTAGTCAGATACCTGGGCATCTGGGCTAGATCAATATCTATATTTTAACAAACATTTAGATGCTGCTCTAGCCCGAGCCCGAGGCGCTTTCGTACTTACAAAGAGACTGTTTTACAACAGCCAACTCGATGCTAGGTAATCTGCTACACGGCCCTCATCCGGCCAACGCTCACCTATGGCTGTCCCGTGTGGTTCAACGTGAGTGCAAGCTTGATGGAAAAGATTCGGGTGTTTGAGAGGGCTTGTTTTATTGCTTCCCTTCGCCTTTACAGAACACCAGAGTCCCAGTACAGAAAATTCTACTCCAATGAGGTTTTATACAACGGGGCGAACCTGATACGAGTGGACAATTTCCTGTTGAAATTGATTCGAGGCCACACTGCCAGAGCGATGAACTCTGTTAATAACTTGATCTCGGGGGTTTACTACCTCAATCCTCAATACCACGAGAGGGTACGTTATAACGGCTTCGTCCCCCCAGAAGCTTTCCTCCATTTGGACAAACACGGTCTGATACCGCTCCTCTTCCACATCGCTCGATCAACTCTGGATGGGCGACTCAACCACGACTGTTCCTTCGCACAACGAGCTGAGGAGGGTCTCATTTTAGGACATTAGATTTTGGCATGTTAAACTGTGCTATCGCATATAAAGGGTGGTTACATTTTAAGGGCCGATGTTGATTTTGAATAAAACACAAATTATTTAGGAAATTATTGTCATTTCTTTTTATTATGATAATATTGGTATGGTTCAATTATGTACTTACTTACTTAAGGTGGCGCTACAGTCCGGGGTGGACCTGGGCCTCAACCAACAAGCGTCTCCAGCCAGCTCGATCTTTAGCTAGCTGTCTCCAGTTTCGCACGCATAGTTGGTTGAGGTCCCTTTCCACTTGCGTGCGCCACCTGAGTCGCGGTCTTCCTCTACTGCGCCGTCCCTCGGGGGTGGATTCGAAGACTTTTCGGGCCGGAGTATTGGTTTTTATCCGCTCTACATGACCTAGCCATCTCAGTCTTTGGATCTTCACTCTTCTGGCTAAGTCGATGTCGCTGAACAGCCCGTATAGTTCGTCATTATATCTCCTCCTCCACTCACCGTCTATGCAGACGGGACCGAAAATCACACGAAGAATTTTCCTCTCGAAGCAACCAAGGGCAGCTTCATCCGCTTTTGACAAAGTCCATGCCTCCGCGCCATATAGCAGGACTGGGACGATTAAGGTCTTGTAGAGCGTTATCTTGGTTGTTCGAGAGAGGGCTTTGTTTACCAGTTGCTTTCTTAGCCCAAAGAAGCAGCGATTGGCAAGGGTTATTCTTCGTTTGATTTCAGCGCTGGTGTCATTGTCTGAGTTTATAGCGGTGCCTAGGTAGACAAAGTTTTTGACTACCTCAAAGTTATGGTTCAATTATGTATGGAACAAAATATCGGCCAAATGGCCGCCGCGACCGCATCGGCACACCTCCATCCAATGGTTCAAATTTTCGATGACGCTGAAGCATAATGGAGGTTCTATGCCGTCAATGTGCCGAAATATCTCATCATTTAGCTCTTGAATTGTTGCTGGCTTATCGACGTACACCTGTTCTTTCAAATCCAACTTCTTTCAAAAGAAAAAAAATCCAACGGTGTCAAATCACATGATCTTGGCGACCAATTGACATCGCCACCACGTGAGATAACACGGCCAATGAATTTGTCGCGCAAAAGAGCCATTGTTTCGTTAGCTGTGTGGCAAGTGGCACCGTCCTCTTGAAACCACATATCGTCCACATTCATATCTTCCAATTCGGGCCATAAAAAGTTCGTTATCATTTCACGATGGCGAACACCATTCACAGTAACTGCCTGACCGGCCTCATTTTGCAAAAAATACGGCCCGATGATGGCGCCAGCCCATAAACCGCACCAACAATCACCCTTTGTGGGTGCATTGGTTTTTCGACAATCACTCTTGGATTATCATTAGCCCAAATGCGGCAATTCTGCTTATTGACGAATCCACTGAGGTGAACTCATCAGGCGCCTCATCTGAAGATGATTTTCTTCGAAAATTGATCATCGACTGTTGCCATTTCTTGCCACCATTCTGACCATTGACGACGCTTGAAATGGTCAAGAGGCTTTAGATCTTGAGTCCATTGCACCTTGTAAGCGTGTAAATTCAAGTCTTTATGCATAATGTTCATCAACGACGAGCGTGAGAGGTGCAATTGTTGGGCACGACGACGAGTTCAGGTGGACGGCTCTTCAGCCACACTATCGCGAACAGCAGCACTATTTTCTGCAGTACGAGCTGTACGAGCATGCACTGGTGTGTTCACATCTCCTACAGACCCGGTTTGCTCAAATTTTTGCACGATTTTTCCGATTGTACGGACATTTGGACGATTAAATTGACCAAAAAAATCACGAAGTGCACGATATGCGATATTTTGATTTGAACGCCCATTTTCATAATAAGCCTGAATAACTTTAACGCGTTGCTCGATTGTGTATCTTTCCATGGTTCAAATTGAGTTAGTCTGAAATTGAGAAATGTCAAATGAAATGCAGAAAAAGACTTGACGCTTAGGTGTGGTTCACGTTCAACATCGGCCCTTGAAACCACCGTTTACACACATCTCTGTAGACCAGTTGAAATGTGTTGATTGAGTTCTATTCCACGTACAGTCCATATATTGAACTACAGACGATGGACATGTCCCTGCAAGGACATGTCACTTCCAAGATATCGCTCATTGACTCTTCTTTTCCTCTTTTTGTAAGTGTCCTTGAATTATACCAAATATCGGACTCAACGCATCCCACTGAAAGTGGTTGGACAAAGAGATCATATGCTGCACTCTTTGAAAGGGGTAAACAGGATGTTTCAAGGACATTTTCTTTCTAGGGTACATGACAAGTAATTCTTTGTTCCTGAAAATGTGATTTGATAGATCGATTTATTTGCAACAGAATCCGTCCTGATAGTTTTTGTCGTGCGTTTCACCATTTATGAGATATTTCAAGCCTTAGCTGGGACATTTACTGTATTCAGCTAAACCAAACGCTCCCCCTCAATGTTCATTGACTTGGCATAAGTTGCCTGTTATGCGTGTGATGCGAACAGATTGACAACAATCGTTGTTTTATAAGAGCAGGGAGAGCGGGAGCTGTTGTTACATGAAACCCACTACTTTGCAACCGATAGTGTTCCATAAGCTTGGAGTCGAAGAGTCACAGGCTCGGAATTGAGTTACCCATGTATACGCTTTACATGTGCTGCCTTTATTTAACTTCGAGCCCGTATAGATCTACCTATTGTCTATCGTCACCTGGGTCGTCTTAAAGGACCATTAATCCTGCAAACGCAAGCTCTCAACATCTTCAGGTCGCAGTGCTGAATATCTGTCGTCAGGTCTGGTCTAAGTGAAGAGCACAAGCCAGTAGCATTAGGGTGGATTAGAAGGCTATCATGAGCGGAAGACCTCTAGACAGTCCTCCCTTCAGGAATTTGCGGTAAAGATCTGGCTCTATGCCAATTTAGTAGCAGAGCTAGAAGAGGATGTCAAATTGCAAACGTTTTTGGTTGGTAGATGAGATATGGTTCAGCAGGCGGTTGTCAGTACACAGACATCTGCCCCGTATTTCAAATCAGCTGGAGATGGTCCCACTCAAGAAAATTTCAAGGCCTGCATGTGTAAGGCGATCGGGCAAGCATACGCGACGTCGGAAACGCTCCATCGATATCAATATGGACGACTGTAAACTGAAATCGTTCAGTTTCTGTGCGATTTTCATTCCGACGAGCAGACATTTGCAATGACCTCCATCCTTCGAAGGTCATATCGCACGACTCCGTCCTTCAGAGTGGCGGCTTGAGTTACGTGGCGAGTCGATAAGAACAACAGCTCCAATGAATGATTTGCTCAACGGCCGTTCTCTCATTCTTCAGGCAGGCAGATGGCTGGCTGCATCGTTGCACACAATGACACTCTTCATGTGTACCCCTGTGACAGCTGCCGTGTAGAAAGCATTATGAGGAACACCCAGTCATCCCCCATCGTTCAGTGCCCGCTAATGAAGGTTATTGAATGCAGTGACCATTTAAGTTTATGCTGGAAAGGTAAACCTTGGTATTTTGGAGTAAAATAAAAGGTCCTCTGCGTACGCATGTATCTACTTTGATCCTCTGGCTACAAACCAAAGCAGCAGTGGAGTAAAAGAGACCACCGACTTGCAGACTCTCCTTCCTAGCGTCATTGATTATGTTGCAGTTTTCAAGTGCTGCTTGAACGTTTCTTGCGTAACCATAGAAATGCTGAGATGTCTGTCAATCCGCAGTTCCGTCAAGAATAGCCCTTATGACCAAACTCAGATAACGTCTCACTCGATCATTGAACAGCAATTGACTCCTTCGATCATGGCCGACTTCCTCTTTTCAAAAACACTGCCGACCCTGTTCTACGCCAGTTCGTCTCCAGTACTTCCCACGGGAAATATCGGCACATCACTGCCACGACACACGCTGCTCGTGTAACCCCGACTGAATTAGAATTGAAAATAAAAAGACCAACCCTTCAGATGGCTTATTCTTCTTTTTATTTTTATACAACTTTGCATGTTTATCCATGTTTTTTGTTTATTTTTTTTGTTTTTTTTACAAAATTCCTGTGACGTTTTATGTACAAATGCAATAATTTTTGAAAAAGAAAAGGCAAACAAACGAGAATCTACTACACTCACTGTGGAATGGATTGTACTAGAACAATTTTTGTGTGAAAACTTAAACAAAACCGAAACTCTTCTCTTCACTCGCGTCTATGGGCACTCGGAGAGGAGGCGACCTTCGAAGTGGGGACCATTAGAAGTTCGGGAACTTAGCTCTGTATCACAATTACATTTAATTCGTTTAATTTTTTTTTTATTCTGGTTTTCCGGTTTCTGCTGCCTATTTACAGGATGACATGCCTTCGCCCGCGTCTGGGGATCTCTACACGTAACGGATTTCCTTTTTGCTAGATATGCTTCCTTTAAAGATAATTCAGTAACTCTAGGGTTTGAATCTACAACAACTTATAAGCTAGGCCAGCCCGTGGGGACTGGCTGGAGGGCTGGACAGCTGGCGGCCGCGGCTGCTGCTGCTGCTGCTGCTACTCCAGCGCTGGGTGGTGTACATCATCCGTTCACACAGCATGTTCGGCGGCACCGTACCGCAGCGGAGTTGGTCATATGATATTCGGTGGCGGTTGTGCCGGCAGCGAGAGCGTTGGCGAGGCATTCGCCGACTTGATGCAGCCGTAGCTGGAGATGCCGGTGCCACTGCTGCTCGGCGGCGATGGCGGGGTCTCGGGACTGATCAGTGGGGTGCAGCCTAGATACCGCCACTGATGGTATATGCTGCCCGCGTACATAGCCTGTAGGCGGGCCTGCAGATCGTAGGCTATTGTCGGATCGATCGGATAGTGCGGGCCGAGCGTGAAGTTCGGGACGCGTTGCGGCAGGGCCAGTTCGAGGGGATTGCCAAAATTGTACTTCTGCTGCAGCTGGGCGACGGTGTCCTTGGCCGATTGATTCTGCTGCGGCACTGGGGACTTGGTGAGCGTTTTCGGCTTCCGTCGCGGTCGGTACTTGTAGTCGGGATGTTCCTTCATGTGAAGTGCTCTGCAAGAGAAAGAGATGCAAAAGTTGAGAGAGAGCAAGAGGAAGTGCTTTTTATGTTGAATATTTTTTAAACGGAATCATATTTTGGAGATTTCAGTCGATTATGTAGTCTTTTACAATTTTTTTAAAATACGATTCCGCTTTTTTAAGCTCTCGCTGCTGGTGTTATTCAAGGAAATTACGTTTCGAATGCCGTCCTTAAGCCACAAGCTTGTGGTCGGTTTGGTGAGGTACACCTGCTCCCTCAAGGACTTCCATGGGAAGGATTTGAGAAGAGTGAAATCAGGGAACCATTTGACATTATTTAGACTCCTCGCAAAATTGGTGCAGTAGCTCGAGTTGTGACACACTCTTTTGAGAACCATATGTTCTGCGATCCTAACTGATCGCATTTGGGCACAGTAAATCTTATCAAAATAGCCCCCATTATCTTCAAAGAATTATGGCGCAAAAACGAGGCCGACCCAAAATGGAGCCCGGTGCGTATACTCCACGAGTTCATACCAGCCTTTGCTGCGTCAGTGCAGGGTTGTCAGAAGGTGGGTTTTGATGCCCTCATGGGGCCTATTCAATGTCTGAACAAAGCTGAACTCCAGTCGATGACGTTCTGGGCGCATGCACATGGAGCAGTTGTTTGACTAGATTTTTTTTTAATTTTTTTCAGCAAGTTGTTGCACTGAGTGCTGGTCTCTGAAAAAATGGTCATCAATCACGCTCTACGGCTGTCAAATGACAACCGTCAAAAGTCATCCAAACCGAAATGGCGCCCAAGCTAAGTCGACCTCGAAACAAAGGACCTCTCAAGGGACTGCTACTCAAATGGCAACAAATCGGAAGAAGACAACGCGGACGCAGTACAAGAATCAGCACAAAATCTTGGTGGCAAAACGCCAGTTCAACAAACGTCTGTTCCACTCGCATGCTGGAGCCATAAAATATTCCACGAATTCGTCGATCACCTCACCGCGCTACTGATATTATCGCGACACTTTTGGTCGTCGAGCAAACAGTTTTTGTTGTGCTCTTGCGCAACACGCATACACCAGACCAATTCACAGCGGCAATCGCATCGATTGTAATCAACGCGAGCTCTTCCGCGCGCCAAACCAAATAAAAGCCAGGAAAAGCAAACACATGGAAGAAAAGGCACGGCAAAAGAATATTGATAAGCACTCCTTTTTCATTGACAAACAATGGCCAGCACTGTTTACTGTTTGCCGAGCCACGAATAAAATGAAAATGTTTTCAAATCGATCCGCTGTGGCCGTGTCCATTCTTAGGCATTGTTCCGATTTCGATTTTCACGTGTTTACCCGGTTCCTCGAGCGCGGGCAAACAACACGAAATCCATCAATAAGTCCTCTGAATGGTATCTGTGGAAGAACAACAGCCCGCCACGATAAGACGGGCTCTGTCTTCGGTCTTCAGTCGTCGACGGGGATAAGGAATTCTGTTATCTGCGCAAATATTGACTATGTACAGTTGGCCTAGGTGCTGTTGCTGTTGCTGTGTTACCTGGTGCGTTGCGGTCACAATGACACAATGAAGGAAGCCGGGGGAAGCGCTGCCTCGGCCCTTGAATTCCGATGCATAATCCCGAGGATGTGTTATCTTTTGTTTGTGACATGCCTTGTCTGTGCCGAGGAACAATTTCATGGGAATTCTTGAACTTTTGAATGCGAATCGACACTTTGGGCATGGGGCTGGGCCTCTTTTCGTCGGAGAGGGTTGGAGCCCCGATCGGGAGATTAGATTCCCTGAAAGTATCGTAGGATCGGGTGAGTAATCGCTTTTAATTTATCGATTGTTTATGGTCGTGCCTAGTCACTGGGTAAACGTTAGAAGACTGAAGGCGTCTCATATCGCGCACCACTGTGTGTGTGTGTGATAAATACCAGATCATGTCGTTTCCGAAGGGAGTTTAAAAGAGTTCTATGTTATCGCTCAAGTGGGCAATAGGGGCTCGAGACAGTGGAATTGTCTCAGAAGTACGCGTGAACTTGAATTTCTGCGCTACTTTCCCGCAATGAATTGAAGCGCAATTTGATGAATCACAGGATAGAATGTGGGTTGATTTTGTGCTGTGCAAGATGACGTACACATTCGACGCGACGTACAGTCAGCGTACATATGAGTCTGAGAGTTTTCATTCAACAGCCTTTTAAGATGAGAGTCCGTGTGTCGCAAGGCACCACGATAAAGGAAGTAATCGTGAACGTGAACGTCAGCCGTCGTGTATCCTTGCCAGGGGACGTAGGTGTTCTTTTTTTTGTTGATTTTGAAGAAAGGACGAGCGGTCACTGTTGTCACATCCTCTCGGCCATCCCTAGCACAGCACTCGGTTCATAGACTCCGATCTAAATCGATGACCTTGTATCGTTTCTCTGGCAACCCCTGCGGAAGAAGAAAGGTGCTCAGATACCCTTCAGTGGGCCCTCACCTCTTTATGGATTCAAAATTGCGGACACGAATCTCCAACTACGCAAATGGATCATCAAACAGATGTCTCAGTTTTGGAACAACGAAGAGGGCAATAAGCACTCTCGAACGTTTCTACACAATCCCTAGAACTCAATAAAGCTGACCTAAGGCTGCTATGTGCAGCAATAAAAGGACACGGATCGTGCAATTACCACCTCCAGAAATCTGTGGGCACTGTGGAGAGGCGAAGGAAGACCATGGAACACCTGATAGTCGACTTAAATCACGCGAGAGTCAGAGAGAGAGACGCCCAAGTCATGCACTTTAAACCGAGCTGGATTCTTAGAATCTCACGAGGAGCTCCAACTGTCACTTGTCCAGTGTCTGAAATGGCAAATAGTCGTCGGAGACCTGTTTTTAGAGGACGCATATGACCTGTGGAGACGTGGATGCATTCCTTCCACCAAATGGGGTTCTCCGTTTGCCAAAAAGGCGCTAAAGGAAGGACTTCTGTTCTGTTTCTGATCTGATCTGTTTCAAGGATGTCAAGTCAACGGAGACCACTAAGTATTGTCGCTGGCAGGAGAACTGAAGTACACTTAAAGGTCTTTTCTTGCTTTGGAAACTAGCTCCCAACCTCTGCTGCTCTTTGAAGCTGTGCGTGATGATGTGTACGGAGGGAGATAGGATAGGACCTCGAAGTATTCGGACTGAACGTTGTCCGAAAAAATGACGTAAGGAAAATTACATCAACTTAAAGCAATCGCAATTTTACACTCTTGCCATGATAACAATTTCGTTCAGTTTCGTTATGTTTCGTTAAGTTTTGGTAACTTTCAATTGCTTAACTGGGAGCGAAACCAATCGCTCTCTACGTATGCAAATGACGTAGATACGAGTTCCCATAAGCAATTATGAGCAATTTGAAATTTAACGATGCTGTCATAAGCCTGTCCAGGGAGTCATAGGCACGCGCACACATCCCTCAACCCCCCTTCTCCTCACATTGAGAGACTTTCAAAGAATCCCATCTACGAAAACTGTCAAATTTCTGAAGGCAACGCTTAAATCCTAGACCAAAAGAGGGGGTTACAATGGGTCTTTATGGTCGTAGTACTAGTGTCTGCATGACGCACCCAAAGTTCGTCAATTCAAATAGTTTCGCACACCCCCAATTGGCATCCACTCCATTAGACAAAACATCAGGGAAGCAAACAAGATATTTTTGAATTTTATCATCCCTGCCGCGCAAGAGCCCAATTTAAGACCAAAAATAAAAAAAAAAACCAAATCAGAGTCAAAATAAGGAACCGAAAAAGACCGCTAACTACTGCCTGTCACTGCCAACAATTCAAAGCGTCTAAATATAGAATCAGCCCCAAACAAGGACCCTCTACACGCGCTCACCGAAAGCAGATATTCTAAATTTAGACCTCCTCTCTCTGCTGTCGCTCGCGCAACTTCTCAATCGAATTGCGTCATCCAAAGAGTGAACGTCACAACTGTCGACGACTGAAACTCTTATAAAACCCACAAAACCAGCTCGACACTCACAACACGTCCAGTCCACTCTACGCGCTCCAGTTCAGCACAAACCTGTTCCAAGCAACTCCTTCAGAATGAAACTGATCGCCCAAGTCATCGTCTTGCTCGGTAATACGACCTCAAAGGGTTTCGATTTGTGCTGCTAAACGAAGTGGGTTTCTTTTCAGCTTTCGTTGCCGCTGTCCTCGGTCTGGTGCCAACACCGCCCAGCCACTGTGACTACAGGTGCGATCCCGCCGATGTGCCAGTCTATGCAACCAACGGAAGGTGCTACCTGAAGTTCCCGAACATGTGCAGCATGACGAAGTTCAACTGCCTGAGTCCACAGAAGGGTGAGTTTTAATTCGACGCCTGTCTGGTCCTCATTTGAGACGTGCTTTCCTCTCTAGCCTTCCGCCTGGTCACCAAGTTGGAGTACTCAGCCGATACAGCGCCAAGGTGTCACAGCAAGGATTACTAGACTCGGTGCCTCTTGTGGCGAGGAATTGAATAAATTTATAAAAAAAAAAAACTGTTTGTTGTTATTTTCTACTTGCGAAGCAACAGCAGTTGCGACTGCATGACATGTCCTAGCACGTCTAGGTGACTCCAGCGAGACACTGCGAACTGTGGTGACGGCTTCATCTTCTTTGTGTGGATGAACCAGTGCCCCAGCCAACAAGCCTCATCAGCTACCTGCCTCGAGTTGGCTGAGGTACTTGCTCCACTTGTGCCTTAAACACAGGCTTCCTGCACCAAACGTTGTCCCACAGGCTCGGAATCGAGGACCCCTCAAACTGAAGCCAGGTCGTCCATGTCCTCTAGATGGCCTTGAACATGGGATTCGTAGACGACTGGCAAATCTCTTCGGGGGTTATTTGAGTCGTCGTTGGATCCGTAGGCGTTTGAGGTCGTGGTTGAAACTTCATTCAAATGCTTTCAAGGCCGACGGGATCACATGCAGAGGCGCAAAGACGACAAATGAGCGGGAAATCGCGACGACTTCTCACTAAATTCTCAATTTCACGCTAAAACCCCCGTTTGTCACCGTCTGTGTCCTGCTTCTCCCTTCTTCGATCAGACCTTGAAGAAACCCATCACTTCTTCAACTGCTGCCTCGCGTCAAATAGCGCCTAAGTCCCGCATTGTTGGGCGCCAAATCCCCTACCCATTGACCTGTGTACCGTCACACTAATCCCCCATCGCAGCATATCTGTACGACAATCAGCAACCTCGCCGCACTTCGATTGATTAGCGCTCATCAATTAGACGCTGACGCGAAACAATCAACGCCACTGCGCCGCGATATCGATTAGCCCAGCGGCCGGTAATCGACACCTGTCACCGTTGCGGTGTATTTGCGAACACGGGTAATTAATAAAACCGAGGATTATGTCTTCAAGAGCGAAGCGGTGCTCTGCGACGATCCGCCGAGGCAGCGTGTCACGTCAATCGGAGGAGCGTTGCAGTCGAACGAGCAGAGATTGATCGGGATGTCATCGATGACTAATTGGGGGCGCTCACATAAATCATGCGACGTCTTGCAACGTCAGCAACAACCCTCGAAACGTGCCACACTTCAGGTGGAACCGTGACACAATGGAGACCATTGTCTACTCACCTCAACCTCTTGGCCTCGTCGATGAAGGGTCGCTTCTGTCCCTCGGTGAGGAGTTTCCATTCGGCACCCAGCCGCTTGGAGATCTCGGAGTTGTGCATTTTCGGATTGTCCTGTGCCATTTTGCGACGCTGTCCCCTCGACCAGACCATGAATGCGTTCATGGGCCGCTTGATGTGGTCCGACTGATGGTGGTGCGAGGCGGACGACGACGATGATGACTGCTTGCCGGGCGCCATTTGACTCGACACCGACATCTGACCGCTGTGACTGAGAATCGATGAAATCGTTGCCATCACTATGGTGCTGGTGTAGCGGTCAATTGCTGGATTCGTGCTTCTGTTCGGATTGGATTGATTCGTGTGATGGGGCCCCCAGTTGTCCGGCTGGGAATCAAATCATATTTTACGGAAGTACACCTGAAAGGAAAGGAAATTGATTAGTTTCGTTGTGGTGTGGTGGGAATGACTCCGGTTTTGTGCACTCGAAGGTTGCAGTTTTGCTCGAGACAGGTGGTGGCATTTGATGGGCACTTATGCAAGAAGTTGAAGCAAAAAGCGTCAGCATTTGGGTGTCCTAGCAGGCAAGGGACTTAAAATGCCCGAACTCATCAGCAGCAAAGAACAAGGCGAGTTAAGAGAGTGTAGGACTTCCCATTGGATTTAGATTAGCCCAGAATTAGTCCAAGGACTCTTGAACGGGAACAAACATCTGACCGAGGACAGCTTTTGCTGAGACAGCGCCTTTGTGTGTCTGATCTAGAGTAGTTTAACTGGGCCGCAGAGGACATCGGAAATTGCCAAGTCTTCAGGGTTAAGCAGGTCCAATTAGAGACCACAGCCAGTTGGTCATCCCCAAAGGCACTTAGCCTCATACACAGCCATCTTTAGGAGTCGTTGACTGTGAAATGTTGGACGGTTATGCAGAGGTGCTTGAAGCTAAATGACCGAATGCGTGCCAATTCCGGTTCGTGTCGCCCCTGTCCCGTGATTCGTAGCATGTGCTAAGGTCAATATTTCGACAACGTCGCTCGATCCCAACTTGCCGCAGTGGAAACATTGACGGCAAGTTGAAGAAGAGGCGAAAGACGGAGTATATGCTGTCGTCGTTTCGTCACACACCACCTGGGACAAAACATCGCAATCGACAGCAAAAATATTGAGGTAGTGAAGGAGTTTGTCCGCTTGGGGGCAAACGTGAACTCCACTGATGGCATCCTGGTGGATATCCGACGTATAATGGCGCTTAGCAGCCGATGCTACCACGGTTTGTCGAAACAACTGCCCTACCAAGCTCTTACTCTGCCAGTCCCCTTCTATATGGAGCCGAATGCTGGACGATACGCAAAACAGAAGAGCTGATTCTTGGTACTTTGGATGGAAAAAAGCTTGCGTCGGATATATGGTTTCGTCTGCAAGGAAGGAGGGCATAGCCGCGAACTCTACAAGCTGTGCGAAGATGTGGATGCAGTCGGGAAGACAAAAACTCGTCGACTGCACAGGCTTGCCCGCATAAACACCAATGCTCCAGCTAAGAGGGTCGTCGAATGCGAGCCTCCTGGTTCGAGAAGGAGAGGAAGAACGGTCTGGATGAGTGCAAACTGCGTTACCGGAACCGTCATCAATGGAAAGCAGCTAAAGACGTGGGTTGTGGGCCCGATATGTAAGTAATTAAAGCCAATTGCCCTCAACAAGGCTTACAACGCTTAGAAATCATTTGCACGTGTGGCGGTGTGGCGGTGTGGTGTTCAAGTACGAGTATCATGAGTTTTTTATTCTCCGCCATTCGATGGTCAAGGAGTTCCGTAGACGGGTGGGATGGACGGCAAAGGTTCGCTCGGCGATACGGCAAGTGTGTGTCTCAGATGAATGCGAACGAAATACCAAGGTATCTCCTGGAGAGCTGCGGTACGTTATGCAAACAATCAGGCTACCTTGTGAGCATAATTTCATGTAGGAATGATAAGGACCGACAAGTAATCAGTTGATCTACGGAGCAGCCGAGCAGCCGAAAATGTGTTTGAGACATCATAGACATAGCTGGCAATATTGTGTCGTATTGTAATCAACGTTCCGAGCGATTTCACATCCGTTTAGCCCATCAATGCTTTGACAAGGCGTAGTTTCGTGTTAAATGGTACGACGCTCTGTGAAGACCAACAAATGCGGAGAGTCAAGACTAAGATGGTCGTAGCTGGCAAGAGCTGGTATTAGCTCTGTGCTCTGCGAAAAGATGTCTTCAATGCCGTTCAAAGCTCATTTTTGGTTGAATGGCTCTCTGATCGGATGAGCACCTTCAGGCAATAATAGAGCCACCAATGCACCCGGAAAAAATGCATCCTTTGGTTCAGTTTGTGGTCCGTTAGAACCTTTGGGCGTCAGTTTTTTAAAAGGTGATGGTGTGCTCAAAGATTTCGACCAAAAAATGCAGACATCGCTGAACACACTTAAAAGTACCAAGTCCAGGAGCAACAGAAACTTTGTAGTAACAACGCAGTTCCCTCTCCTGAACACAAATGGACATCCAGGGAAACTAAGCAGCTGACAAACTAGCTGAGCGTAGCGTCACAATGTCACCTGACAAAATAAGCATCCCAGGTCCGATAAAAACGTGCTTCAAGGCATTCGATGATGATCTATTAACGTCAGCAAATAATGCGTGTAAGAGGATCGCCGAGACTAAACTACTAATCTCGCTACCAAGAGTTAACTGCAGTAGACTAGCAGGGATCATTACAGAGCACTGTCTGGTGGGCCACCACTTTCGTAGAGCCGCTGTTGGATGCAGACACTGCAGAGAAACAAGAGCCCTGGTCAACTATTCTGTAAATCATTAAAAGGTGTGGCTGTCGTGGAACTACATAATCTCATACATTTTTCAAAAACAACTGAGTTTACTCTGTTTAGTCCTAGCCAATAGGTCTATCTGAGGCTCAGCCGATATCCCCTAGGCAAACCTAACCTCTCCCAAAAATGCATGACCTGACCAAAGGTGACATGTGGCTCCAGCAAGACGGAGATAAATGCCACACCGAACACGAATCGATGGATCAATTGTGACATGAATTCGTTGAGCAATTTATATCTCCGTGGATTGGGCGGGTAGGTCGTGCGAGGACCCTCCGATTATTATTTATGTGGATATGTCATATCACTCGTCTATGTCGATAAGCCATAGTCAATTGCAGTCCCAGGAGACAATACTACGCGTGATATTAGCGAGCCACCAGCCAATATGCTCACAAAGTTGACTCAAAATTGGACTATCCTTGTGAACCACATTACATATTTCACATACACAGAGGTTATGCTTCGTCGAATCGAGGGTTAAACATAGCCGTGGTTGAACTTCAGGCACGGTGTAAGGAAAACAAGTTGTACTGGAAAGCTTGTCAAAACTACAGTGTGGGCCATCTGGTGGTTATTTTTTAAATCGTAGATTATTTTGACACTGGCAGCTGTTTGCCGCTCGAAATGTGTACAGAAAGTCTGCATGATACCTCCGCGGAACGAAAAGAGTAGATTTAGGCGTGAGCAACGTTGGGAAATATTGAAAACTTATCTCCAAAGTGAGTGCTGTGTAGCGCAAACCGTGCGTTTTTTGAAAAGAAGAAGTTTTGACCGAAATGGAGCACCCACCGCGACTGCTGTACGCAAATTTGTGCAAAAAGTTCGTGGGACTGGTATGCTAGTGAGCAACATTCATGATTCCCGTTGTCATACGGTGCGCACCGATGAGAATGGGGCTGCTGTGGCCTTCTTCGAAGATGAGACAACGTTTCGGTCAACGGTGGGCTTTAAACCATGTTAACCGTCTTTTTTTAGTGAATCAATTTCAGAACATGGATTAGGACTACATCTGATTCATGCAGGATCGAGCGCCATCCCACACAGCAAATGCGACAATTGATATTTTGCCCATCAAATTGCCAAATCGTGTTATCAGCCATCTTGGCGAAGTCAATTGGCCGCCTCGGAGCTGCGATTTTCCCCTGTGGACTTTTTTTTGTACGAAACCGATGTTATGCCAACAATTCGGAAACGCGTCAAGCACATAAGGCCAATATCATCCAAGCAATGCGTGAGCTTCAGCCCGAAACCATCAACAAGGTCTTGGGAAATTGGGGTGCCAGAATGCGCTACTGCGAAGCCAGACGAGGCAGCCACTTGAACGACGTTGTATTTCATAATTAATGGGAATGTTTGTTCTTGCGAATAAAGCCATAATGCATGGAACAAATATAATTTTGTTCATTTTATTGCGTTTTTAAAAAAAAACTTGTACTTGGCCCACCCATTTTGTGACCTCACTCAGAGTCAGTTTTCAACACTGGACAAATATGCTTCCTAAACCTACATCACAATTCTGTTTCGTATGGGTACCAAAAAGTGAATAAATTTGGGGGAAAATAATGAACAAAGCATGCCATAGACGAAGGTGTCCAAAAAACAATTCTCCATCAAATGGACAATCTCCTTGTAGACGACGGTCTAGACCCAGGTACAACGTGCCCACTAAGGGTTTTTGAATTATTTTAAGTTTCCTTTTTTCTACAAATTGTATTGATTTGAATTTAAATGGACATTTCGTCCAGGCGACAGATGGGACCAAACGCTCCAACGAGAGAATGCCATTTGAACGGAATGTGCTTCACGGAGTCTTTAGGAGTCTCAATTAAGTCCACTCCAACTGTCACTCATTTCACTGTGGACGTGGATTGGAGCTGTTCTTCGAATGGCAGCTGCATTCCAGATCACATTCTGTCCCATCATCAGCCAATCGAGAGGCCCACAAGGACACATGTCTCCGACCGTCGAGACCGCGGTCGCAATCGATATCGGAACGAATCCCCGGTTCGCATTCGTGCGAAATGAATGTAGAACAAGAGGCACTAGTTCCAGTTCGAGTTCGAGTTCTGTTTCGCTCCACAACCGGACGCAGCCAGCCAATCAACTGGGTGTGGTTTCTCTTTTCTCTCACTCTCCCCTCCTTTCGTGGCGTATGTACTTTCAATTAATATTCGCATCTCAGCCCATTTTATCGCGAGCAACTATTACATTTCACACCGTTTTTTTGGGGCTGACGACACATGCAAACCCATGTGATTAACTTTAAAAAAATCGCCATTAACCGCCAAAAGGTTCCTCAAATTGGTTGACGGACAAGGAGACAGTCAGTTGCGAAGTCGGATATCTCTCATAGTAGTTGATTTCTGCTATAAACCCAACCCCCTTCAATTCATTCAAAAATGTCATCAGGACCGCATCTGTATTTCAGAAATTTTTAATTCAATAAATTCACTTGCAGTTCCAATGGCAGAACTTTTCACGAGTTCCTTCACGTTTTCGGAAAAGGAAATATGCTCCAGCGGTTTTATAAGAACGATGTCAGAACAGAAGTGGTACAGCATCAGCACTGGTTTAGGGGATGAATGACAAACTTCAAGGATTTTCTCAGCTTTGTATGATCAATTGGTCTAATCGCTTTCATCACTTCTGTTTAAAATTGTTCAAGTGTCCTGTTAACAAACCGAAATTCAGGGAGCAGAGGTTTTGAAAATTTACTTAAAAAAATGTGACGGAATGGTGCATTAGAGCCGTCGGTAGTGTTTCAACCACGACTCGGCTAACAAATTTGACTAAATTCTTTTAAGATAGACTTTCCAAAAAACTCTTCAATAAACGAAAAGATGGACTTTTGTGTTTTCGATTCAAAGTGTGACCATATTTAAGTACTTTGGCAGCCATGTCCTTGGAAGCTTTCTTTCAAGGGATACGACAAAAAAGGAATTTCCTTCTCATCTCATCTTCAGTGGAAAGATCTCCAGGCCACTCTATCCTCCGCCAAGTCATCAGGAGTTAAGCCCAGTGGAGTTTTTTGATCATCTCGTCCTGAGTCTACCAAGTGGTCGACTACTTGATGGAACCGTATTCAAGGCACACCTCGGAAGTCAGAAATCAAATAAACATAGCTACAATCCTTGGATAGCCTGAGTCCAGCTCCTAAAGGAACCACAACAATTGGACGTGTTATTGTGCCCTCAGGAGCAGAGGGAGTCTACATTTTTATGCCGGCTCCGAGCGGGGAAGGTTGAGAGGATTTTTGTAGACAGGTGATGTGGAATGTCTCAGTGAGACGAAATATTGGAAAATCTAACCTGGGGACCCAATCGACGCACCTGCTCACCACGCTGCAACCACTAAACTAAACACAAATCGAACAAGGAGTTTCAACAAATTTAGAACAAGTGCTGATGCCATCATGTCTGGTCTTGGTGTGACAAACAGACGGTCGGACGGACGTATTTAAAGTATAAGGGTTCCTGTTTTAAAGAATCAAACAACCACTTTTTTTTCAAACAAAAGGACGTATTTTTCAACATTATTCATTATTAATGTCGGCAAGTTAGCACGACGAACCATTGACATTGCCGTTGATTCCTTTCGAAGCAAATTCAGTTCCCGAGGAGGATTTTAAAAACACGACTGTCGAACTGAAGCCTCTGCGTGTCTGAAATTGTCCATGTCCACGTCGATCACTGGTGTCTTCCACCCATCGTCTGGTGGATTTTGAACTGAGAAAGGTTCAACAATCCATCCGAGTTGGATCGTTAAGTTCAAACACGTCCCAAACAGCACACAGTCTCAACTAAAGGGGTATGTTCGATGATGTCTGCCAATTCTCAAAATTCTTCTAGAAATCAAAAGCAAACACGTCAGCCAAGGAAATCCCGAAGAATACTTCACTGTCGTCGAATTGGAATGGAATCAAATTCACACTGCAACTGTTCCAACTGTAACCACCGATCCATATCAAGTGAAAGAAGGATTTGTTCCTTCTCTTGATGGAGTTTTCAGTCAAGTTCATTAGAAGTCGTTACTCATGCTTTTAAGGCGAGTCATTGTCAGGGGCGCCGAGAAATCGGAACAGAACTCCCCTCCCCTGTCTTGGGCTTCACTTCTTGTCTGACTCAAGAAACAGACATCAAATTGAGAACAAAAGGACCCTATTCTAAGGTTTCAGTGCATAATTTTTCTTCTCTGTGTACCACAAGTTGCCAGAGACTCGATGTGGGACGTTGAAAACACGCGTAAAAAGTGCGTTAAAGGCATCTTCTGGCAGCTCTTTTGACTGATAGGCTAAGGAAATCCTTAAACAAGATCTCCCATCTTCACCAACAAGACTTCTCTTCCCACCCAATTCGCTCTAAACACTTCAAGGACTCCCCCAGATGACTGTTGGCAGATTTCCTACGATCACTGAATATCACCCGTCCACTTCCGGGGCAAAACTAAAATAAATCGAAATCCCACTGATCACCTGTCAATACTTACGTTACGTAATTCACTGTCTCTCCTCGTCCTTGTCCTCTGACGGATGTCAAAAAACGAAAGAAAAAAAAACAGAATACAAAATTCGCCAAAATTCACTAGCACTTCCACTAAAAGTAAACAATTCTTAAAATCTCAAAATCCACTTTAATTGCATCGCATCGGTGGCAGAGCTCACGGGCTATTGTTAAGCACTCACACGACCGTTAGACGCAAACGACTATTCAATTGTCTACACTCGCCTCTGTCAGCAGAGCGTCACACACAGAAAATTCGCTTTTTTTCGTAAGAAAGGATTCACATAAAAATTTCCGCAACGAATATCCGATGTTTATCGTATGCCGTTCCACAACACAATGTCACATGACATCATGGCATAGAAGTCGAAAAGTTTGATCGCACTATCGCGCACCCTTAAGGAGAGTCGCGTCGCGTCGCCGATGCTAGCGAGAAGGCAGAGAGTCATTCAAATTTGTCGTGTGCCACCGCAGTCGTCGTCGTCGCGTGTATGGTCGACTGCCTTGACTGGCTACCAGCTACCAGATATGACACACAACAACCCCGTCTGGTCCCGTCGTAGTCCATACATTCGCGCGAACAAGCAACCCTCGCATGACACGCTGGCAGTGTGTGCGAGAGCGAGGTGCATTTGTCGAACCATTCGGTTGGCCGCCAGCGTGCATGTGCCCGCCGCGGTTGGGTGGGTGTGTGTGACACACAGAGAGATAGAGAGAGAGAGAGAGAGAGCGAGCACCAAATCACTTGCCGATAAGATGGATAACTGCTTTCCAATTCGAATCGAAAGGATTTCGCGCCAAAAATGAACGGTCGTGCGCAGAGCGCGACTGGAGAGTTTCTCCTTGTGAGCACCCGACAATTGGAGACTGTGTGCATCAGCGAACACACACCACCCAGCAGGCAAGGGTTGGAGGGTAAGGCATGCGCATTCCGTTGGAGCGATGGCCAATAGCTCGCGTTTGGCAGGAGTGGTTTTTCCACGCTTCAATAGACACAATGGCTGGTGTTTTTGTTTAGAGGGAATATCCTTGGATAATTGCGTATTATGCCAGGACCTCCCGCTTGGTGTGTGTGTGTGTGTGTGTGTGCTGTGGGGGGTGGGGTTGGTTCATCCCTTCACAATGGCGTGCATCAATATTTTGGATTGTTTTCACTTTCACCGCCGGCCGCTGGTTCAACAGGTGACGCTGTGACGTTGTGACGGACGTGTGGTTGTAGATCCCCCCCGGGGACTGGACACCGGCCTCACTTTCACTGCGCCGAGATGGAGCGAGCATGTGATCAGCGGGTGCAATTTTATTGATGGAGGGGTGAGGTTATCTTGTGCAAACATCGACTGCTGGCAGATTTGGTCTAATCTACTTGGCATTGCTCGAAATCGACGCGATAAAATTCTACAGATATGCACGGAAGCAGTTGGATTCGTTGAGTTATTGTGAAAACAAATCCACGTCGTTGTCTACATAATTGGCGATGTTTTCTGGAAGTCTGAGCGAGTTCGACAACGCAACAGTGTCGTGGAGGTTGATGGGCAATGTAGGCATCCAGCAAATAGCATGGATGGCTGGCGTAAAATGTTCCATAGTCCAACCTGAAGCCAATTTGAAGAAGAAGAGCGTTGGGCGCCACGAAAGCTTTACTCGACAAATGCGACTTCTTCTACTGGCGCTACAGTCCGGAGTGGACTTGGGCCTCAATAAACAAGCGTGATCTCTGGCTAGCAGCCTCTAGTTTCGTACGCCAAGTTGGTTGATGTAATTCTCCACTTGGATGCACCACCATAGACGCAAACGTCCTCTGTTTCGTTGTCCCACTGCATCGAAGACTCTTCGGGCCGAAGCAGTGTTGTCCAGGATGATGTTGAAAAAATCATATGACACGCGTCGCCTTGTCTAAATCCTTTTCTGGCATCGAAGGTGTCGGTTACCGACGTCGATGGAGCAGTAATAGTTCTCTATCGTCATAATAAAAGATCTGACGAGTCTGGCAGAAATGTCAATCTTCGGACCGAATTCTCCTCCATCTTCGCCCATCGTGTGGAGTGGAACATGATGCCTGATGGCGGATCTTTCCAGAATATCAGTATCAACTGAGACCCTTTTCGTCGCGACAGGCGTCTGTCCGAAGTTTATTCCCATTGGATAGTTGCTTCATCCCTTGAACTCGTTCCTGCCGTAACCACTCTCCTTTTCCTCGAACACGCGCTTCTCGTGCTCTCCTTCTGAGAAGCTAGTGCTTTCCCCTTCTTTTAAGTTCGTCCAGTTCACGAACTGGTCTCGTCCTTCTGCGCAGCGTTGCCTGATACGCTGCCAAGTCATATTTCTGGGTGGCATGAGGAGCCGCTTCTTTCCATTTTTCGCCTGGTAGGGTTGGACTCTCTGTGAGCATCAGGGAGACTCGAATGTTAAAGTTTTTCGACGTCACACTGTTTTAGTCTTGCTTTACTCCGTTGGTCTATATCCGTGTTCTTACCTTGGCTACAACAAGCCAATGATCCGAGTCGACGTTGGCTCCTCGGAATGTTCGTACATCGAGAATACTGGAGGAGGGTTGGACGTCAATCTGGTTGACGGTTGATTGATCAAGGGACCGGCTGCAGAGATGTTTCGCCCCGTCACGAAATCCAACCGCCTGCGTCCGTTTTCGAAGGTGTTCTCATTCAGTCTGTGCTTTCCGATGACTCCAGAATAGATGACTTCCTTGTCCAGCTTGGCGTTGAAGTCTATTAGAACGATCTTCGTGTCGTAGCTGGGGCATTGATCATAAGTTCTTTCTAGAAGATCATAGAAGCCACTCTTGCTATCGTGATCTTTGTCCTCCGAGGGGCGTGGGCACAGATTAGACTGATGTTGTCAATTGTAGCCTTGATGTGGATTGTTTTGAGGCGCTCACTTATAGATTTAAAGCTTCTTGCCTAAGCCCGCCTCGAACAACAAACCCGGATCCGAACAAACGCTGCCTTCGCTCTGTGTAGCAATCGCCCTAGTACATCGAATCATAGTCCTATCTAGAAACGAACACAGAGGAGATTCATGGTGTAATGAAGCGGCTAAATGAAAACAAACCTGCTGGAGTTGATGGATGGAGAGCGAGGGACATCAAGGCTCACGCAAATATTTTTGCACCCATAATATGGAGATTTATAAACCTAAGCCTAACTGAGGTCTTAGTTCCTCTCGTGTTGAAGACCGCCTTTGGTTGGTTTAAGTGGCTATCCGATTTGTCTCAAATCGGGCACACGTAGCGCAGTTGCGCACCGTTTTGATACAAAACCTCGTGGACCGAGCTAAATCCAGCCTGTGGAGTTTAGGAAATGGATTATGTTCGATATGTTTTGGTTAGTCAGAGTCGGAGATGTCACTAAGGAAGGGTTTCCCGAATCTTTGCTTGGCTAGTGCCGGACAGTCACAGAGAAAGTGAGGCAGACTTTCCTCTGAGTAGGTGTCGCGGCAACTGCGACAGTGTGGGTTGAACGGTATTCCGAGTCTAGCAGCGTTTATCTAGCAGTACTCTGTGTTTACAACCACAACTTTAGCGATTTCGGAGCGATTTCTTTGGAGGAGGTCATCAGTCCTTCTTTTAGTGTAGGAAGGCCAGGTTTGGCTGACCTAGTCCACCTTCCACTAGCTAAGGACAGGAAGTGTTGATAGATGGCGCGTTTGAGGTGGCTAATTGGGGGCCCTACCAAGTCAGTGGCGGCTTTGCCGGAAGCTCCTTGCTTGGTCAGTTCGTCGGCAATCTCCTGGAACCCAGAGGACACCTGCTACTGGCCTGCTTGAGCTCCTCCTTACACTGTTGCATCGATTTGGAGGAAGTGTATACTGAGGAGATGGTCTTTGTGGCTGCTTGGCTGTCGATGTAGATCTCTGCAGCTCTACCATAAGGGCAGCTACTACTGAGGAGTTTTCACGCTTCTCTCGGATCTCTAGTGCTTCAGCCTGGAAGATACTCGCGTGATCTGGGAGGCGGTAAGAATTCGAGATATTGAAGTCCCCCGAGCAGACCGCTGAGCCTACACTGTGGTCAAGCTTAGATCCGTCTCTGTAGATCAGAAATTTGTATTCTGAGACGAGTGATTGGGTTTTCCAGTCCTCTCTGGATGGAAATCAGCACTGTGCCGCGTTGCCGCGGTCTATGGTGGAAGTAATGTAGGAGCTGGGGTTAGGTTATCGGGCAGGTATTGACAAGTACCTGGGAGTTACCATTGACAGCAACTTTATTTGGGATCGGCACATCAACAAAATTCTCTCGGATCTGAGAAACGCACTATTCGCTTTGCATTACCTTGGGAACGACTCGACATGTCAGGTCCAAACATGTCAGGTGTTCTATGCCTTAGTCTAAGCCATGTTAATGCACGGTATTCTCGCTCGGGGTAGCGCATCCAACACCCACTTTAATACACTTCAAAAACTCCAACACACGATGGTCAAGAAGATAAACAGTAATTCGTTCAGGGACAGCCTGCTAGCAGTTCAATGTTTAGAATGACGCTAGCATTGGAATACAACGAAAACACTTTCAGAAGACTATAGACCACCATTTCAATACACAAAGAAGAGCTCTAGGCCAGTTTCCTTTAGGAATCTGAAAATGAGATCTGGTTCTAGTGACTTCAGTTCTTCCTCTGATATTAGGTGTTTGCCCAGATATCTGTGTCTTTTGTGGTCTAGCGCCTCAGAAAATCCCACTATATGTTCTGGAATTTCATTAGATTCTCCGCAGAATCTGCAGAGACCTTCTTCTGATACTCATAGGGTGCTTCCTGAGCTTACAGTGCCCTGTTGGGATGTCTGTTAGGATAGGGAGGTTGTTTCTGCTCTTTCTGATACATGCCTCAAACCTCTTGCGGTTATGTTGACCCAACAGTTTCTTGGCCTGCTTCATGAGACCATGATCGTTGTTCCATGTATCTGCCCGGTTCCTTCTTTCCAGCTCCCTGAACTCTTCCCTGAGGATGTGATCTCCTACAGCGAACAATGGTTCGGGGCCTATAAAATGTGCCGATGCTCATTTCCTAGCGAGGGAGTCCGCCATTTCATTGCCTTCTATCCTTGTGTGGTCAGGTATCCAACTGAGACAACTCCTACTCAGCTTCTTAAGCTTCTGTAGACATTCCCACGCAAACCTGGCTTTGATGATATAGGAGTCTAAGCAGTGCCAGTTGCTATGTCACAGTTGGTATAGTTCCTGCCAATATTGATCTGAGCCCATATGTAAGAATTCAATTCAATAGCAAGTGTTGCAGTTTTTCATCCTCTTTTTGCTCGGTCCATCCTATCGCACCTCCAGCTGCACCTCATTGGCAGCACGTGGTCTCTTAAGGGACCTCATATTCCACGCGCAGAACCGATACTCGTTGTCGTAAGTAGGCATGTGGTTGTCTCGAAGCTATCAGTTTCTTCTTAACGCGCAAGCCCCCAGAACCCGACCCACCGAGTCCTCATTAGTTCACCTCTAGGCGCTTGCCCTAGATGATATCCACAGGGCGCCACGAGAAAGCTGAATGTCCACTTGACCCGTGCATTACAGGGATCGTGCACAAAGCGTTCAACAAATTTTGCCCTGGATACACAGGCCCATGCCCCTCTTTCGATTGTGCTATCAACTCTTGTATGGCAGGGTTTCCTAAAGACTCTACAAATCATCGGCCAAAGTCTTCCTCCAGTCGACACCCCGTCAGTCAAGACCTGGGACGACACCACATTCATCGAATAAATACATCCGCAACTGCACTTCCGTGCAAGAAATTCCAACCGCGTCCTCATTGGCTAATCGCAACCCTCCTCTCGCGCCCCCTATCACCGTCACCATTCACACCAACACAGGCATTAGTCCGATTAATTCCATCACCATCATCGTCCCCATCCCCCGAGTGAATTTTGAATATTTTCCACATAACTTTCCAGATTGCACCAATCGTCCCATGCCCCAGCAGCCGCGCCGCCCCGGTCGTTCGCCTTGAACTTCGTATCTATTCAAATGCAAACCGAAAGCAGTAGACCTTGTGTCGGCCTGCCCACCCCACCACCGTTCCTCGGTCGGCATTGTCCTTCCACTAGCCGCCCACCATCACCAGACGACTTCTCTTAGGTTTAGGTGTCATCGCTTGGCATTCTGCTGTGTTATCAGAATAACACACGATAGTCGTTTGTTTTCGAATAAAGGACATTATGTGCCATTATTTCGGTCTCATCCTTTTTTTACGACACCCGGGGTTGCAGGCCCGCAATTATAGCGGCATTTAGAGAAACAAAATCCTCGCTCTCCGGCCGCCCTACACACACAGAGAGAGCCACGACAGCAGAAAGGGAGCTGGATTCACACACAAAAGTGCACTGCAGACGGGCTGGCAGGCTGACTGGTTGGCAGGCTGGCAGGCTGGCAGGCTGGCGGGAATTAAGTTGATTTGTGTGTTGTGCTCGGAAATGGGTTCTGTGCGCCCGCCGAAGGACACGCTGAGGCGGTGGGTGGCTCGGGTGGGACTTGTTCTAACGGAGAATGTTGGTTTTTTTTCACTCTCGTATTTTTCGAATTTTCATTTGGCACGCCTTATCAGACGTAATAAAAGGAATTTCGGGAATAATAGGACGAAAAAATCCTTTTTTATGATGACAACGCGAAAGGAGTTTATTGTTGACTGACTGGCAAGGCGCTGGGATGAGCGTGATGGGCTGTGCTTTGAGCAGCGCTGTATGTGCTGGTTGAACTTTCTGTGGAAACGTGGACACGGCTGGAGTCTGTGGGGGGGGGGGATTCGGGAAGACTGCTCCTCTGGTCGTCAGAGTGCCACTTGAAGACTATCTCTATTTCGGGAAACTGAAGCCATCGGTCTGGCGCTTTGGCATGTGTCTCTGGATTCTAACACACCCCGCGGCTAAAGGTGACGAAAATATTTTAGTGCAACTTTCTAAGCTACTTCGCTCATGATTGGACGTTGGTAAGGATTTCTGCTCGACGATGGCAAACAAGTAAAGACCTTCTCTCAGTTGCTACGTTGAGGGCGCCAGGAAACAGCAGAGCAGTCGAAATTTGAGCTAATTCCTTCGCCTTTACCAGCCGAGCCCTTAATCTTTGAACTTTGAATGTTTGTCCATGATCGACTGGCATCCATTACATGACCAACTGCTGGTCGCCAGACTGCCGTGGGGATTCGTGAGCAGCACTTGAGGAGGGCGACGCTTTGTAGTCACAGTTTTGACAGGACGTGTGCACATGGTCGGCGGATTTTGTAAGAGTTCCTGTAATTCGACCGTACGCCTTCCAATTTTCTGGGAACTCTTCACTTCTGCTTTCCCGTTTACTTCCTGAATCTCAGTCCAGCCTAAGGTTTGCCCCTAAGCAGGCTTCCAATGTCGTTGTGCAGCGTTTTCTTGTAGATCCTTCGTTCATTTCGAGACAAGGTATAGAATTGTGTTCATCCAATGGCCGCTTAGCCGCCCGATCTCTCTGCCTCTGTATTCTCTGTATTGAAGACTTTTGAGCGATGTACATCAATAACCTGGTCAGCTTTCATTAGTTCTCTGAGAGATTATGCGGGTGTTCGGGTACCAGCAGCGGTTCACGTGGTTTGCTGTCCTCTCTGTCTAGTATGTCCTTCAAAAGTTTCTGGCCAAAGTCTTGTGCAAATCATCCGGTCTCAAGGAGCACCCATAAAACGGATCATTCTGTGTTAACAAGTCTTTAGCGTGATCCTGGAGAAGCTCAAGTATTCGGGAACCAAGTCACTTGCCTTCGATTTGTGGTAAATTTCTGCCTAAAATCAGTGAGGCAGGAGAAAATGCAATTAAAACGCTACTCAGACTCCGAACGAACAAGCTTTTTCTACGCAGACAATCACTAATCGTCGAACATTCGCAGTGACTCGAAAAAGATGGGACCGTGAGCATTATTTTTGCCGTTCCAGGAATCGAACTTAGTCGACGCACAGACCCACAACGCCACGACCGCCACGAAACATCCTCGAAATAATCCTAGACAAGAAACTCAACTGAAAAATTAAGTGCCAATGAAAGAGTCAAGAAAGCGTCCTGTGCTCTGTACCTGAACGCCAGGGTATTTGTTAAAAAAGGGGACCCAACTTCACGTATGGCAGCTTAGTCTGGTGGCAGGCTTTCCTGAAATGTCCCCTCCTACAGGCATTAACAAGAATACAAAGACTGGACGTCACAGGAGCAATTCACACTACTTCCACTTGACCTCTATATGCACACGACTGCTGCAAGGAGCGTCATTAGGATCATCCAAGCCAGTGGCTGACTCCCAAGCTCAACTCCTTATGCAAGTGTACGGAATAGATTGCAAGTTGAACAAGGCGAAAGCGACTATCCTCCGCTCCTTGATTTGGATACCATTCCCAACAAGGCGGCAGTGAACCACAAATGAGCCCTTCAACAATTCGACCACATTTTCACAGATGATTCGAAGACGCTAAAAGGCACAGGCGAGGGTATTTTCTCCGAGTTGTTATTTGTTAAACATGCACTGTTTCATCAGAATCCGTGACTGGTTGGTGGCAAGTGGCAATTTGTCTCATATCGGCTAGAAATAGCGCAGTTGCGTGCCGTTTTGATACCATACCTCGTAGACCGTGGTTGTTTGGCTTAGCTAAAGCCAGCCTGTGGACTTTAGGAAATGGATTATGTTCGATATGTTTTGGTTAGTCAGAGTCGGAGATGTGACTAAGGAAGGGTTTGCCGAATCTTTGCTTGGCTAGTGCCGGACAGTCACAGAGAAAGTGAGGCAGACTTTCCTCTGAGTGGGTGTCGAGGCAACTGCGACAGTGTGGGTTGAACTGTATTCCGAGTCTAGCAGCGTTTATCTAGCAGTACTCTGTGTTTACAACCACAACTTTAGCGATTTCGGAGCGATTTCTCTTGAGGAGGTCATCAGTCCTTCTTTTAGTGTAGGAAGGCCAGGTTTGGCTGACCTAGTCCACCTTCCACTAGCTAAGGACAGGAAGTGTTGATAGATGGCGCGTTTGAGGTGGCTAATTGGGGGCCCTACCAAGTCAGTGGCGGCTTTGCCGGAAGCTCCTTGCTTGGCCAGTTCGTCGGCAATCTCCTGGAACCCAGAGGACACCTGCTACTGGCCTGCTTGAGCTCCTCCTTACACTGTTGCATCGATTTGGAGGAAGTGTATACTGAGGAGATGGTCTTTGTGGCTGCTTGGCTGTCGATGTAGATCTCTGCAGCTCTACCATAAGGGCAGCTACTACTGAGGAGTTTTCACGCTTCTCTCGGATCTCTAGTGCTTCAGCCTGGAAGATAATCGCGTGCTCTGGGAGGCCGCCGAGATATTGAAGTCCGCCGAGAAGACCGCTGAGCCTACACTGTGGTCAAGCTTAGATTTGTCTGTGTAGATCAGAAATTTGTATTCTGAGACGAGTGATTGGGTTTTCCAGTCCTCTCTGGATGGAAATCGGCAGTGTGCCGCGTTATCGAAGTCTATGGTGGATGTGATGTAGTCGGTTGGAGCTGGGGTTAGGCGCTCGGGAAGGAGTTGCAGAACTCTGCTATGGCTCCACGGTCTTGCTGACCAACCTCCCGCTCCTCTGAGTCTGAGTCGATGCACATGTCTACATACAGTATCCCTGACTAACGGCAGTGTTTTTTTTTTTTTCAAGAGGAGGGAAGAAAGAATGATGTGAATATTAGAAGCCAGTGCTGTGGCTGATATTTCCACTCTAATTTAAAGTCAAGCGGCAACAGAAATCAATTCTAATCCGGTCTTGATGTTGCAGCGGTAAGCTCAAGGTTCTCAGGACGCAGCACTCGATTGCTCTCTTAACTCGAAGTTCCCGAGTGATGATGTGGCAACGACGATTCGTGGTGGGAACTGGAGTGACAATGGTGCAACGAGGGCGATTACACTATTCGGGGTCCCGGGTAGCAGATGAACTTGCCAGCAAAGAGGCCGAAACTGACCCATCTTGCGACACAATCATAGACTTGGCAAATAAAAGGTGGAACTCTCTAATTACCCGAGAGACTACTAGGATGCTTTGGACCAATTTGAGCAGTGCAAAATCCGATAGACTCCTCCAGTGCGACCAGAAGTTGCAAGCGATGGCAATTAAAGCACTAACTGGCCGCAATAATCTGAAGTACCACGAAATGAAAGTGGGGCTAACCAACGACGAAGAGGAAAAAGGAGATACTCCTCATTACCTCAGCCAGTTGAGACACAGAACACTGGGCGAACATTTCTTCCAAGACCTCTGCAGGATCTTACAAAAATCTCACTAAGACCTCTTTTCAGATTTATAAGGATGTCAGAATGGCTCAGCAATACATCACAATGACGGCTACGAGGAAGGTTAAAATAGAAGAGAAGTACTCCCAACGGGCATTAGAGGCGGTCCAGCAGGACCTAAGTGAGACGTGGCTTACGCCCGTTTGAATAGCAAGCTTCTTACGTTTCATGCAACGTTTTTTTTTTTTGGAGTTCCTCGTCTCCAACGGTCGCTCAGCGACCCGATCTAGCTTCTCTGCATCGGCGAGTGATGTAGAGGGTGGGCCGTCTGGTGGTTATTTTTTAAATCGTAGGTTATTTTGACACTGGCAACTGTTTCCCGCTCGAAATGTGTACAGAAAGTCAGTATCATACCTCCGCGCAACGAAATGAGTCGCTTTATGCGTGCACAACGTTTGGAAGTATTGAAAACTTATCTCCAAAGTGAGTGCTGTGTAGCCCAAACCGTGTGTTTTTTTGAAAAGATGAAGTGTTGGCCGAAAAGAAGCACCCACAGCGACTGCTGTACGCAAGTTTGTGCAAAATGTTCGTGAGACTGGTTAGCTAGTGGGCAACATTCATGATTCCCCTTGTCATGCGGTGCGCACAGATGAGAATGGGGCTGCTGTGGCCTTCTTCGAAAATGAGGCTGGGGACAACGTTTCAGTCAACGGTGGGCTTTAAGCCATGTTAACCGTCTTTTTTTACTGAATCAATTTCAGGACATGGATAAGGACGACATCTGATTCATGCAGGATCGCGCGCCATGCCATACAGCCCATCCGACAATCGATATTTTGCGCACCAAATTGCCAAATCGTGTTATCAGCCATCTTGGCGAAGTCAATTGGCCGCCTCGGAGCTGCGATTTGGCCCCTGTGGACTTTTTTTTTGTACGAAATCGCTGTTATGCCAACAATCTGGAAACGAGTCAAGCACATAAGGCCAATATCGTATCGCGTGAGCTACAGCCCGAAACCATCAACAAGGGCTTGGAAAATTGGGGTGCGCTACTGCGAAGCCAGGCGATCCAGCCACTTGAACGACGTTGTATTTCATAATTAATGGGAATGTTTGTTCCTACGAATAAAGCGATAATACTTGGACGAAATTTAATTTTGTTGATTTTATTGCGTTTTTGAAAAGAAACTTGTATTTGGCCCACCCTGTATTGTCTAAGTTTCGGGTACTATTCGCGACCCACTTATCTACTCTGCCAAGTGATCGTTACAATCGTGTTGAACAGCTTTCTCAAGCGCTTCTAAGGCCAGTTTTTATCACGTTTCGATTTCAAATTAGACACAACTGCAATTTGTTGATAACCTACTTCCGCAACTGGGCCACGAACTACAGACCCATTTGCAGTGCCTGCTGTTCCCGTCAATACAAGAGAATTGTAGCAAAGCCCTGCTGTGGTGAATGTTTCCAGGACTCTTGCAGAGCACTAGGCAGGTGCTTCCCGGCTCATGCCATACTGCCGCTAGACGTGTGAGCATGTTTGAGCGTTCTCAAACGATTCGTTGAACCAGACTCGACGGCACTATCCGCAGACAACGCTCAGAGATCATGCCATCGCGGTGCGAACGAAACACTCGGAACTCTGGACATTGTGAGAGCACATTATCCTGGACAACTTGGCCGGCTTTGGGAAACAACAACAAGCGTATAGCCTCCTTCTGTTGGTGTTACGAGGCGCAAATAGAATACGACCTGAGTTTATTCGTGGTTTCCACATCTTTTTCGTTGAATTCCCTGCTCTTTCCTTGACTCATGTCAGCCAACTGGCGGGCTTGAGCCTGTCGAAGAGATTGTGCTCTGTTCTCTCAATTGCTTCTTGCGACCTGTCTCTTAAGTACAATTGAAGTGCATGGAAGAGCCATTTCACAAATCGGACCGACCCATCCACCTTCCGCAGACCCAGACGCTCGCTGCTGCTATATTGACTGCAGAGGATAAGGATCCTGTCTTGATGGTACGCTAAACCAAATCCCACTGCGCCACATGAGTAGAAGTATCTTAAAAACAGCTTTGCTGCAACCGCACGAGGCTACATTGTGATGGCAGCAGTTCCCCGCTCAGCGAATCTGACAAGTGAATGCGACTCACACAACGATCGTCCCTAAGCACAAGACAATATATCCTCGTAAGTCATTCTCGCGCTCTGTAGTCGAGTAAATCCCCGAATTTATTCCCCATAAAGGATCCACGAAAACAAGAACGCACACAATCACGATTTGTCAAGCTTTCGCTTAGAGTCGCCCCCACCCCCTCATCGTACACGAGCTCACGCGAAACGTGTCTCGGTGTCAGTATCCTTTCGACCTCTGCGCGCACATTAAAGGATCACGGGAATTAATTCCTTCACATCCACTCCACCGTCAGCACTCGTCATCGACGTCATCGTCATCATCGGCATCGCCGTCACCGCACATCCTTTGTCCCGGCAATTGGCTAACGAAAACAAAAGGACGTCAAATCGTATCTTCTTTGTTCTCTCCCGCTACCGCCGTCCGCCGATGGACGGACAATAGTTTGCCAGGACAACACAGTCAAGGGCCACTTCAGGATATTGATTCCACGTCCAGCCACTCTCTCACGCTCGCACGGCCACTCGGCCTCCCTCTGCCTTCACGAGTCCTCACCCGTCAAGTGCGTGTCCGAAGATAATATTGGAAATTAAAATCGAAGGACACACACGAGAGCCGCACTGCCGCCGGCCACGGTCGTGGGTGTGCGAGAGTGACAATTGACTTAAGGGTACACTCGTCGTGGATCTCGGCTCCGCTCCGTGGACCCCTGCTATCTGTTATCAATTCCAAACGCCAATCCATCGACTGGCTGTGCAAACAAAAACAACTCGAACGCACCCTGTTCTCGTGCCGGCGCGGACGTACGGTGGGGGCAGAGTTCAATGGTTCTGCCCGAGGATATGGCGGGCCGTGACCCTTTTGCTAGAGCTGCTACGCGCAGCATCGTCCACATACGTGAGTCCTCCTTGGCTGCGGCCGCCGCGTTGCTGATGCTCACACGGACGGGCGAAGGACGTCCGCTGGAGTGGTTGGAAAATAGAAATTAATCGGTTTGGCCAGGACTCGGGCGCGCGGCGGCGGTGGTCGTGGTGGCTGGGCTGGTCATTGTCGCCGGAGCGGTGTTTTCGCATGGCATTGGGCCCATTGTCTCTGGATGATAATATCCAATTTCCTTTGTCCTGTTTGTGTGACCGGTGGTGGTGGTGCGTGGACGTCCTGGGCTTCGTTGTCACCATGGTCGTCCTGTGATTAGTTGGCATTTCGGAAGTTTGTTGTTTCGATACGTGTTGCTCGTGGGTATACGCTGCGAATAAGAGAACGACGATAATAGACGGTGAATGACCGGGAGTCTCTCCGGCAAGTCAATGGCTGCCATTTTCATGGCGGATCTGTGCGGCTTTTTTGCCAGGCAACCGGATGTGACTTTAGTGGTTGACGAGATTGGAATTTAATTGAGTTGCGTTTGGCGGGGTTGAGCGGCGAGCTCAACAGATTCAGGGAGCTTAAGAGAGATGGGTACATTCTCCGGCAAGGAAACGGTCCACCAGCTGTCTCGACTTAACACTTTCTTTCGAGCTTGGAATCCTGCCAAAAGAACTGAATGACAGTGAACTCCGTTCAGTTTCGACCGAATTTATCAAATAGGGAATCAGTGAGAGCAGGACCAGGACCAGGACCAATGAGATCGTTGTAGGCGGTCAATTGACTGCGTCACCGTGCCAACGAGCTTTGAGACTGTTTAGCGACAATTTTTGTGTGTTTGGACGACAATGTGGACAGCGCGACGCTCTTTTGGATCAAAGCAGACAGAGATTGGTGCGAAATGAAGACAACTTTGCCACCTTAGCCCAGCTGACTTGGGCATCGGCAGAGAGTCAAACCAAATTATTTTATGGTTGAATTTGGGCCTACATCCGTGTAAGATTGTGCTGACACTAGAATTGCGCCCGGATGACCATAGACAAGGACGTGAGTTCGCTAGTTATGCGCTCGAAATGTTGCGCTGAGATCTGGATTTTGGCCAAAATATCATCTCCGACGAGTGAACAAGTAAAATTTCCCTTATTGGAGAGAACACAATCCACAATTTCAATTCATCCACGTTTATGGCACGACGGCATCATCGGGCCGTATTTCATTCCAAATGAGGAAGCAGACATAATTGTCGTCAATGGCCGCAGGTGTAGTCCGATGTTGAGTGACTTTCTGTCCCCAGATCTCGACATCATCGATATATGCGTGCTTAAGTGCCAGCAAGACGGCGTTACAAGTCATAAAAGAGACGCAACACTCGAAGTTCTGAAGGAGAAATTTGGCGAATGGATCTTGTCACGTTCATCAAGTGGCCGCCGCTATCATGCTACTTGACACTCGATTATTTTATCTGGGGCTACGTTCTTAGTCAACGCTGCAAGGCAGCCAGTTTGGATGAGGTAGAGGCCAGCAATCGAGAAGCTATTGCCGGAATAACGCAGAATACATTGGACCGAGTCAAACAACCTGGACCAGTCGGTTGAAGCACTGCCAGCGCGCCATTTGATTGATTTGCTTTTCCAAATACATGTATGTAATAATAAATGTCATGAATGTAGCTTCAAAATAAAGCCAGAATCAATGTCATATCTCATACCGTTGTTATTTTATTTAAATGTATGTTCCTATCATTCTTATCTGGTCGCCCGACTTGCCGTCAGTCGTGTTTTGGGCAACTCGAGCCTTACGAAAGCAGACAATTTGCTAAGGTTCCCCAACGATTCTGGGGATTGACTATGTTCCTCTGTTTCTCCCGGCCAATGGTGGCGTCAGAGGCAGAGCACATATTTCAAGGATTGAGGGATTAAGTTAGCCTCAGTTCTCACAGAACTTTCCTCAGATTCGTAGCTTCTTCTCGTATTTTCTACTTTCTGCACTACACGGCAGCACAATCCGATGTAGGTCTGAGCATTTGCCAACAAGCCTCTTCAGTGACGAACACCAAGTTGGTTGGTGTCCTTCTCCTCCTAAGCGAGCCACGCAAAATGTGATCGTCTTCTGTGGCTCTGTCCCCTAGGCTCGACGCAAAAGGTTCTTTCAGCTGAAGCTGATTCGTGCACGTCCTAGACACCTTAGGAAACGCCGATAAAGTTGAGAGTATCAAACAACATCTTGTCCTCAACACGCGTTGGACACCTGGCTAGACTTGGCTAGTCACTGTGCAGACCGAACAGTCAAAATAGTTCTCTCGACTTGTGCCAAAGATGAAGAAAGCTTCTTCTCACTCCTCGCTGGTGCCAGTCAAACATCACAAAGATTTCAAGGCGAATTTCGGATTACTGCGAAGCAGGGATGATGAACATCGAGATCGACTCTTTAAGGAGGTCCGAAGCTAAGTAGAAGTTACAATGATTCTTTCTTAGGCACGGGCAAGGATGGACTTGTAGCTGTCTTCCGTAGCAACCATGGTTCCAAATGGAGTCCCTATTGAACCATGGTCCTTTCGTCGACGCACTTACAAGCTACGCCACAAGATGCCACAGATGACACAGATGTCAAGATGCCCGATCAATTGAAACGTCCTCCAGCTTGTGACGAATCTCTGCTTGCTTTAACATCGCAAAACCTGCAGATGGCCAGAGAACGTGGTTGAATGTCCGGCATGCCTCAGGGAACCGCATGCGACCAGTTCTAGAGGACCCAATGGAACCAGGAGCACCTGATTGAAAGTAGCTCAAGTGCTGAATGTTGACATTAGGAGCCAATGCCATGACGAGTGCCTACGACAAGTGACCATGACATTTACCTACGTTGCGTCATGTTGGAATGGCAAACAACAGAAGAACTGCTGCCTATTTCACACAGACTTCACTTCACGAAGTGTTATACTGTCATATTGAAAGTTGCACAAGCCTTGTGATACAGTTTACCCGTGTGTAGCATGTACACGAACCAGCAGTTCAAGCATAGCGTTTATCACAACCCATCTATGAGCTTGTCGTGCAGAGGGCAACAGCTACTTCCTGAATCGAATTTCAAACAATGATTCAAAGAAGAAGAGGGAATATTTGATTTGAGTGCAGTTCTCGGTAGCGGAGACGACTGGAATGACTGTGAGCACAAATGCCAGAAACGCTATTAAAGGGGGACGACAGAGTCATATTCTCAGAAGGAGCAGTAAAAGTGTGATGATCATTGGTCAAGCTCAGGCAGTCCATAGATTTTTGGACTCATAAATAAGCTGACACTAGGCGAATAAATAGACGGTCTTAACTCGTGTCCAACGCATTCTTCTTTCAATGACCGTGGTCTCCCCCTAAGTCCGATTTCTCACGGGATATCAATTTATTCAAGTTAGGGAGGGCGAATTCGACTTAGAGGATGGTTTTTTGTATTTAAAATGGAGGAAAATGCCAAAAACTGGCGAACAAAAAACAAAAAACGACTTAGGGAGTGTGCACTGTCTTTGTATGGAACGCCAAACGTATGGTGGATCTAGTGCTCAACCAAACAATCACGGCCTTTTCCTAGCCGCCTCCAGTTCCACTCGTGAAGTCGGCGGTGGGTTTTCACTTGGACGTGCCATTTTAAAGGCGGACTTCCTCTGTTGCGCTTTTAGCTTAGACACCATGCGTCCTGGATTCGCAGATGCCCCACTAGAGTAATTTCGACGTACAGCCCGCACAGTTTGTGGTGGAAACTTCTTCTCCAATTTCCATTCACACGGTCGCAAGCATAACGTGTTTCTGGAACAAACGAAGGGCATTCGATAAGGTCAGGTCTGGAATGTCTTCAGTGTCTTGTAAATACTCAGCTTGGTCTTAGATTAGGTTGCAGAGGGTAGTCACAATTAGACCACAGTAAATGTGTCAAGCGCTCGAAGTTACTTAGAACATAATTCTTTTTTACTTGTGCGATCGAAGACCAAAACGCGACTCGCCTTGGTCATCATTCATGAGGAAAAATTATGCCATCAAAAATGTCGTGCGAGGTCGAGATTTGACTCTTGGCGGATGCGACCACCGACTGAGCGAATACTACGTAATCGGAAATAAAGGCTGATTTCTTAAAAGCTGTAGGAAAGTTTTTCAAAAAAAAAAACACATAAAATTCAGAAAAATGCATGAATTCTTTATTTGAATCGATAGTACGGTCCATATAATTTAATGTTTGCAGATTATTTCATGCAAATGTTGACCTTGAATGTGCCTCAAATGGTCCATCCGCTTAGTCCAATCTTGGCATCCTCTTTCCAACATTTCGGCCGCTATCTCACGAATAAATGCTTCAATGTTGTCTTCCAATGCGTCAATTGAAGGCCGGCTTGTCTGTATAGACATGAGCTTTAACATAGCCCCGCAAAAAATAGTCTAAAGGCGTTAAATCGCACGGTCTATCCCGAACGTGAAATAAAATGTTCACCGAACTCGCCCCTCAATACGTCCATTGTTGCGCGTGCTGTGTGCCATGTGGCACCGTCTTGTTGAAACCACATGTCATGGAAGTCAAGCTCTTGCATTTTGGGCAAAAAAAAGTTGGATATCATCTCACGGTAGCGCTCACCATTCACAGTTACATTACGATTCGCATCATCTTTGAAGAAGTACGGTCCAATGATGCCACCAGCCCATAAACCGCACCAAACTGTGACTTTTTCTGGATGCATTGGTAGCTCTTGCAATGCTTCTGGCTGGTATTCACTCCAAAATCGACGATTCTGCTTATTTACGTACCCATTGAGCCAAAAATGAGCTGACCATAAAATGGAAGAAGCGCGCGATGAACTTCCTTAACAGAGCACGCATTTTGATAATAAAATTCAATAATTTGCGAGCCTTGTTCGTTTGTAAGACGATTCATGGTTAAATTATAGACCAAACTGAAGATGTTTGACAGTGAAACAAAACACGAAACGTGCGTCAGCTGTTTAAACCAGTGTTGCCAAAAAGATAATAGCTAAAAAATCACTCTTTACAATGTCCATATAATATTACATACAGGGCACGACGTATGTGAATGCATAACAAATGTTCTGAACTGGACACTTGCAGGACTGATTACCTCCTAAAGTTATACAGGAAGGCTTTTAGTAGAGAGATAGGGGTGCTAACTGGCCACTGTCTTAAAGGCAGCCATGCCAGAGGACTTGGGGCACCTTATAACGAATTTTGCAGAAGCTGTACGGTAGAGAAGACGAGTTAGCAGTTCTACGCTACCTCGAAACATGTCCTGCACTTGCGGAAACAATAAGAAGACTGCTAGGCAATTACCACTTCAGCCACTTTGAGTATCTGAGTAACATTGATCCAAAGGACTTACTACAATTTCTTAAAGCCTCTAAATGGCTATAAAAGAGGTCAGGAGAAATCACACATGGCCAACAAATCCCAAGAGGGAATAACTACAAGGTCAAAGGGTAAATGGGTGACAACGTGACAGCACAATGGACCGGATGGTCTAAGTGAGCATGACTTCTAAATCAGTCATGCAGTCATCCTGCCTACCTACCTAACCTAGGCCACAGTAGGCCCATTCTGATACCACGCGGTTTAACTTCTCCTAAAATCGGAACCAGTTGGTGCGCGTAGTGAAGCTATTTAGCTGGCCTATCCTGGCGTCATTTAGGTGTAGGAACCTGCTACTAGCTAGACTGCTGCCCAAGCAGAGTAGGAGGGGTCCATCTCCTCTTCATCCATGCAGCTTCTGCCAATTGCACAGTGCCCGGTTATGACTCCGATGAGAGTCCTTAATGAGTGGCTGCTGAGCCTAACCAGACTGAGTGACCATTTTAGGTTTACCGATGGCCAAATTCCCTTTTGTTTTAAGGCAGGTGGTGACTTCCAGCCATTTGTGATTGGTGGCTTTAATCGTGTGTATCTTCTGGAGATGGTGGGCGGTAGCGATCGACATGGAAGGTGGTATCCTTCCTAGTGATAGGGAGGGGGTTGCACCACACCTGGCGAGTTGATCGGCTTTGCAGTTGCCTGGTATGTCACAATGTCCCGGAGTCCACGTGAGGTGTATGTTGAAATACTCAGCCATCTCGTTAAACTACTGCCGGTTTTTGAGTTGAACATGTCATTGTCCAGCGATTTGATTGCGGCCGGACTGTTTGAACATATGGTGATGTCCCTTTTAGATATCACGTTGTTTTTGAGCCATGTTATCGCTACAGTCATCAGGGAGCTCCAAAGAGACGGCAATATTGAACCTGCACCCAC
The DNA here is from genome assembly GCA_907269125.1 of Eristalis pertinax. Lineage (NCBI taxonomy): Eukaryota > Metazoa > Arthropoda > Insecta > Diptera > Syrphidae > Eristalis > Eristalis pertinax. The sequence continues at coordinate 15,724,544 of OU026147.1, forward strand.
CCCTTCATCGGTCGTGAAGACACGCACACACGGGGATCATCCAGCGTCTGCTTGTCAGACATCTAAGCCGATCTGGAAGGAATGCTGGTGGAGAATGTTTTTCTCGAAGATAGCCTGGGGTAGTAGGCGGTCGATGTCGTTTGAAAGGAAGTTGAATTCCTTGAGAATGTGTTTAGTGGCCGATGTTGAGTTCGGAGCACAGTCGGAGTGTTTTGATTTCTCAAGGCAGTGCTGGCTGCTATTTATTGACCGAATATTTCCAGTCGTAGAAGGTGGACGAGAATGGTCTTGAGAGCGATGACTATCTTTGAAGTTGAATTGCCAACACGAACTTCACACGAACTGATGGCTTCACCACTCTAGAGTCGCTCACAATGCTCACTTTTGCTTGGAGTCGACACAAAATTGTAGGTCCCCTCCACTCAAGAGGGAACAATATCGCCCAAAGCATGGTAGTTGCTGTAGAAGCACAACACACACTAGCACTAGGCTTGTTACAACGTCCAGTAGACTGGTATGCTTGGAATGTCGCTACGGCTTGCAAGGAATCGGCGGATGGATGCTGAATCTGTTCCGGCTAAGAGTTCATAGGGACCACTTCAAGGGATCGTATGACCGCTTGACCATCGTTCGATGCAAACATAATTTTCAGGTCTCCCTTCAACCATTCCCGGGCAACTCGAAAACCAAGTTCCACTTAAGATAGGACCCTGCTAGACTGAATTGTCACACACTCTGCGCGGAACAGGCTGTGATCAGGAATGACTAAAAAGTGTGGATGGTTGCAGGGAGCCCTACGAGGTGGCGATGTCAGAAAATTACGAACGTCCCCTATTCTTGTCTGACCAGGAGCTTGAATCTCCTCAACGAGTCCTCGGTTCAAATGCGTCACGTACAAATTGAGGCTCAAGCGCTTCGCTGAAAAGAAAGAAAGTCTGTCTGTTCATGGGACGCTGGTGAATTTCCGAAGAGTCCAAAAATGTTTTACAACCAAGCAAGAACAAGAAACTCACGCAAAGTGCTAATCAATGGCGCTACTGAGACGGTTAGCCGAAGTCTACGTCCAGCAGCGTCTAGTCATCTGCGGAGGCTCATTAGAGCATCCATAAATAAATCGAAACGCGACCACAATTCATGTACAGTCCCAGAGGGCAACGAATACACTGACTCATTGCAGTGACCGCCTTTTGCGATCTTCCGCTTCACTCCGCCTCCAGTTTCCAGTTCGGGGCAGTCGGGCAAAGTGGTTCATCTGTTGACCTTCTGAGCTGTGACCTTCCAGTTTCGGCCGCACATCCATTTGCCACAGAACGTGACAAGCCGGAAGGTGACGCAAGCAAATGCATCGATTCCAAGGAATCCGTCAACGCGAGCTCGTCCCACATGCCATCTGCCCCGACTATGATATCACATGTCACAGCGACTGGCTGACTCACTCCAGAGTCATCAGCTTATCACCGAGTCCCGGCGGGATGACTCAACTGGCCGCAACTCCATTCATTTCAGATGCCCCCTGGTCGAGGTTAACGCCTTCCCCTTGCCTGCTGCGACATGACTCCGAAATTAGGTAACGGAGTGCTTTGTCTTATCGTCGGCGATCGCCGACATGCCATCACGAGCAGCCGAAGAGTGGTGAGCTCCATCTGCGCTGACTGCAGTCCCCCGCCACAGATGGCTTGTCAACATTCACACGAAATGCCACAACTGCAGCGGAATGTGTCCGACTTCAGCAGATTTTTTTTATCGCCAGCCACCCCACCACGACGCCAAAGCTCGCGCGCGCAAGCTTTCGTTCCACACAACCACTGATCGGCGAAGCACCACGATCGAACCGTCCAACCATCGCCGCTGCTAGTCGTGTTCGTGTTGCCGTTCCGATCGCGTTGTGCAATTCCATTGTCGCGTGCGCTCTCTCGTGTGAGACGACAATCCCACGTCATGTGTTCACCTGTCATCTCGAAACGTCGCGTGTAGTACCGAAGCAAGGAAAAAAAAACAACAAAAAAAAAGCCATCCCCACATCGTCCTCCCGAGTGAACGGAATTCCCCGTCAGCAGCAGCAGCACCCGACGGAAAGTACCCAGGAAGCGAGCCGACCGAAAATTGAGCGCAATTCACTGGATGCCAGCGTTGGATACAATTTATCGCTTGGTACGTAGCACTAGCTCGTGGGGCGAGCGGGCGTCGCGCTGTCGACGGGCTGCCAGCGGAACAAAAAGCTCCAATTCCCTCACATGGAAAACAAGTTCGATACCATCTCGTTGGGTCACCATTCGAGTGGTCCGAGGGGGGGGCCAGGGAATACTGAAAAAAAAAAAACAAAAATCGAGAATTCCTAGAGACATGGCGCAAGTGTTCGTCTCTCCGGCCGTCCGTCCGTCTGTCGTCGTTGGTGCGCCGCTGGTCAGTGCGAGTGAGTGTGATGCAAGCCGCGTCGAGATGAAACCGAAACAAAAACAGAAAACACTTCCCTCCCGCGTGACACTTTGCCCTCGCCCCACCGGTCGAGCTGACTCTCATTCAGTCTCGTATTTACTTCTCAACTCTGGTGGCTTGGCAATTATCGCATTGATTCGGCGCTCAGCTGAGTTGGCCGATGATGTCTTTGATCGTGCGACGACTGTCACTGCGTGACACCACTGAACGGGATTGTGTTGTTAATTAATTTCTTTCCTGTCCGTTACCCCCCCCCCCCTGTTCCGACGGACGATTTTTTGGGCCGGTTGGTGACTGAACGGGGAAATGGATTCGTAAGTGTCGCCGTGGTCATGGGGAACAATATGGCTGCAGCAGCGGTGGGGGGTGTCTTTGTTTGGGTTGAACGGTGAAGCTCGTAAATCACGATTTAGGTCAGCTTGGCCGGATTCCTGTGACGTTGGTTAGGTGAGAGTTAAGACAGAAGCCAGAGGATGGAGCGGGGCACCTGAAGTCTACACTTTACACACAATTCGGCCGCCAGGATGTGCGTAAAATAAATATCTCGTCTTGTCTTCCAGTGAATGAAAATTAACAGCCGCGTCTCATCTCTCTCAAGTGCGCTTGAGACTGACAATGGTTGTTGCGAGTTAAAGTCGCCATCCACTTAACAGTTCCCCTTCGCCATCAGTGGCGCTGCAGTCTGAAGTGGCCCTGTGTTCCGAGGGCGCTTTCATCTGAATTGCATTGCATTTGCTGTCGCAATGTCATAAAAATACATGACCGACGTCCTTTTCGGCGTCAACGAAGATGGAGCTTACATATGTAAGAACCTAACGAAAAGTATCCAGAAGCATCGTCAAATTCCAAAGTGTCCACAATTGCTTCTGGGAACTTAAGAAATACTCCAATACCGATTGGAATTTACTTACGAAAGTATGTACGTTTATGTAAGCAAAAGTGACTTCAACTTAACGAAACTTGGGCCAACCATAATGGAACTCGCTACCTAGTGAAAAGTAGCCAGAAACATTGTCAAAATGGTCGAAATTCCACAATTGCGTACATTTTTGTACTTAGCGTGGGATTCATTTCACTCCCACCTAAGAAAGCTAAAGTAAATGTAACTTAACGAAACTTAACGAAACTGAGCAAAGTGTATATTCTGGTCAGATTGTCAAATTTCTGCTCAATGACACAAGTTGACTTAAGTCTGCGTACGTTCATTCTGGTTGGGCCTTATGTTTTTTTTTTTTCAGTTTTATAAGAACTTCTGAATGGCTTCCTTGCTTGGAGGATTCTTCTCCACCACGAGGTGTTCATTAGGACCTACATACTAAGTGAGACGTGGCTACTGCCTGTCTACTCGCCAGTCTAATCTAACCCACGAGCGTTGGTCGCCTTAGTCACTTGCCTCGTAGTCCCAGCAATTGGCGGAGATTGTTCTGTATTCAGTCGTGCGTCAAATTCTTGTCAAGAAGTCATCTACGTGTGCCTTCCTTCGACACTTCTCGTTGCCCACCCATCACAACACAAAAAAAAATGCCCCACAGCCACCCACGAAAGCAATGCGATCTAGTGTGTCATCTGCGGCTGCATAGACTGAAGTCCGATGACACTTCAGTTATTTTTAGATTATGGCCGGATCCCCTGGGAAACAGTTTCCTGTTAATTGAATTGCTTTAGTGACCAGATGTGCGTTCTATTGATAGCTTCTTCCACTGAGTCCGCAGCTGGAGATGACGAATTGGGAGCAACTTCATCCAGCTGTATGGCTCGTCGATGGACACCTACTTGTGGTTGTCAGACACACATTCACGGGAATGATTAACTTCAAGAGCCACTAAGAGTTCTTCTGCGCATCAGTAGGTCACAGCAGGTTGCGGTGTCTTTGACGCACTTAGCTGTGATGAGATCCATTGTACTGTCAAGCATTGAATTTGAGTACGTTTTGTCAACTTATTCCTCTTCATCTTCGTAGGATGGCGCCACAGTTTGGGGTGGACGTGGGTCTCAGTCAACGTGCCTCTCCAACTGACACGGTCTTGTACTAGTCGACTCTCGTCTTGTGGCTGGGGTCTCATTCCAGCTGCGGACGCGACTGATGGCGAGGTCGTTCCTTATCCCGTGGTACATCGGGGTTGAAGGAGTCGAAGACGCTGGTGTCTAGCCGCTTAACCTGACCATCTGAGACGAGCGGCTCGAATTCGTTTGACAAGGTCGACGTCGCTGTTTAGTTAATCTGGAGGTCCCTTCTGTCGGATCGACCAAGAATCTCTTCGTCTCTCTTTTGATAATGTGCCTGCTTCTGCGTGGCGTTGGTTTCAGTTTTGGAGCAATTATTTTTTTATACGATTGACCATCCGACGCTGATCCTGTTTTCTGGTGCAGAAAGCCCGCCATTCGTACTCTCCCGTTAGCAATTGTAGGATAAATTCCCAGACGGCTTCACGAGGAGGATAGCTACTCTATCCTCCTCGTGAAGCCGTCTGGGAATTTCTAACATAGCTGGGCTTACTAACATAGCTGCTAGGTTTTTTGGCTGCAGTGGCTCTTTTTCATTATTTAGCGTCGGGAGATGCTGCCCCTACGAGGCCTTTGTTAGTCGCTTAACCTCGTTCTTCGACATGCAAAGGGACTGGGAGTATCAAGGTACTTTGGGCTATATTCGTATTAGCGTTTCCATGACCTTAGAAAGAAGGGACGTGAGTGCTATGGATCGCTACGAGGAAGGTGACACGAATGGATCGGGTCTTAGCCAAATTTATGGATTTTTTCCATGGCGACTTAGCACGTTTGCTGTGTTTATTGAAACGGCATCTTTTTCTCAGCTTTCAGGGCAGCTTTCAGAGGTAGTTCAGATCCAAAGGAGAAACTTATGCTTCAAATCTGTGCCTTCTTTGGTGCACATTCACCGAGAAACCCGATGCCTTGATTGCTCCTTGGTCTCTGTTGTTTCGTCTACGGCACCGGAACGGAGCAACAACTCGTTCGTGCTGTGACCAAAAACTCCTTTAAATGGTGGCGCTTATGGTCGAGTAATCGCGCTGTTAGCCTTGCCATGTCCAAATATGCATGTTGGTGTATCCGTCCAGTTGAGAGGCCTACAGTCTCCGCCGCATCGCGCACTTCAATTCTCCGATCGTAAAATATCATTCCACGGATTACATCGGCGTGACGACGTCTTTTGGTCGACATGAGCGTCCGGGTCACTTGGTTTTAAAATGTTCCACCGAAAGCCAGCATCAGCTCAAATGACTGTCTTGCCTGCTCTTGGAAAAAAAAGGGTGTTTGAGCTTAATAGACGTCTGAGGACAACAATCCACATCTCTGGTAATGATTTTCAGTGTCAGTGAACACTCCCTCCTTTTTTTCGAAGCAGAAATAAGCCATGGAAGCGCCTTTTATACACATTTTCGTGGAACAACCACAGCAAACCATCTCATGCAATGATGAGGAGTATGCAGCCACCATCAACTGTCAAAAAATGTGGCATTATTGGTCAAATAAAACTGGAGTGTTGAGTATCTTATCAAAGTCGGGGTTTACCGTAGCAAGGAACCAATTTTAGTGATCACCTTCTCCTTGTCGTTACCCCATTCTGGGCTCGTGAGAAACTAGAAGGAAGTCTTAACTGACTCCGAAACCATCCATCTCTTCGTTGTTTCTTCGTTGAATGCTTGAGTCGTCTAAGGAACCAGTGCTTCCTCGTAGCCCATACTGGAACTGGAGTCGCTCGCAACTAAGCTTGAGCTACCTTCTGACCGATAGGTCTATCCTGGTAGCGGGGCGTTACCTTCACGACGTGAGGAAAGACGGAAGAGGAAACAAATATCGTTGCGACCGCTGACCATCGATTCTTGTCGAAAAGAAGCCTTTTTGCAACACCTTCAAAGTGGCTGCCAACCATTTCCGCCATTCTCGACTCGACTTATGAACTCACTCGTAAAAGTGTGGCCGACTCTGCCTTCTAGTGATGACGTCGTTATCAAGGCAACAAGCAATCTTGAGGTTTTTTCAGCATGTCCGGCTTGGATCACTGGACATCCCTTTGCGTTCCACGCTTGAAACTAGGCCTTGTCATACCCCGAGTCCTGCTTTGCGTGGTCTGTGTCTGCTGTCTGGCTTTGAAGACGCCCCAGCTCAAGCTACACCAGCATTTACTGACGGGAGACCATCTAAAGGTTAGGTTGAAGGGAAATTGACTGGCAATGGCTTTCACATTTAGATTAGCTATGTTTATGGTTGCAAATGTGGGCATCCACAAGATCTGTGTCAAAGATTGAACAGCTTTTTGTTGACAGCACTTGGGAAAGGATGACCAACAACGATGAGGGCGAGTGCAAAGGAGTTTGGGATAGTCTCCATCTCGTTTGCTTCGATGTTAGACTACAATCGGCTCAAAATCATCCACCACTTCGAAACTAAGAAGACTAGACAGCCTGGCTCTGCAACATATCCCCAATCCCTCCCGATCTCCAAATCACTGCCCTTGACATCCAATGTGATCAAGGATGTGAGGTGAATGCCAGGCAAACAACAAAAAAGCAGTTAATTTCCGTCACAAGCCACCGAACGGCTTCCTTGCCGACCTTGAACAAACCAGAACACGATTTGTTGTCTCTCAGCCCCCTTATTTGCGAGCAGCTTCACGAAACGAAACGAAACTGCGTCTTGCCGCTTTCAAAATAAACATCAAATTGAGGTTATGTGAGCGCGAACTTTCATTTCCCATCGACTGAGCGATTGATTTGCATGCAAATCAGACACTTAACCGTCAAGAACTGTTTACAGTATGTTAACCAGGTGACATCATCGGTCGGCAGTGCGCTGTACGCCGCGGGGACTTTCAATTTCATCGCTGAGTCAGCGGTCCTGATTGGGATGCGCATTCACTTTGATTAGGCGCACTGAACGTTGCCCGAATGGGATTCAACTCGATACATTTCGTCCGCATTTGCATACGCAGTCCAGCCGGAGACGGGCGCGTGCTGTTGACCTCGTGCCTCTTTCTGCCCTCGAATTCTAAATCGATTTACATTGTTTATTTGCTTTGCGGCCAAGTGGTCGAGTAGAAGCAGGCGTGTTTCGTAACCAGACACTGAGACTGAAGTCATCTCTCGAGGAAAACCGGTTCAGGCTGTTTCGGTGGCGGGGTATATCACGAGAGTTCCACTTCCACCAGCGAGCCGTCTTGCTCTGGCAGCGATGTTAATTAACGCGCGCTCCCACAGATCCAGCAGTGATTGATTTTCACGGGATCGACGACTGTGGTCGGCACAGGTGTCAGCTGAGAGAGAGTGTGTGTTTTAATTGCCCGATTAGTTGCTGAACACACTCGTGATGACTAATTGGACTTGGAATTTTCCAGCTGAGCTCTTGACGTGACACGTTTGAGTGATGGAATGTTTTATTGGGAGCTTCATGAACCGGCGTACATCATCAACAGCGGTTAACTGCGAGGGAGTCCTTGAAGCTTGCCAAGTGCCATGCCCTCGATTCATTCATCATTTTGTGCGGAGGGTCGTTGTTGTCGCGTCCTCTCCACACACACACACACACATTTTTGCAAGATGTTCGTGTCCTGCTGACGCATTAACGTGGAGACCGCACCAGAGAACCTTCACCGAGTCTCCTCTGGGACGTCAGTGCAGTCGCGAATACTCATCGAAGCAAAATTAAGTGGAGTTATGTCCCCAATTGGAGCGTTGAGCTCTATCGAACAGCTGCAAGGGAATGTAAGAAATAACTCAGATATGCTGCCACAGAAGGCATCCTCCCTTGTTAACAGGCTGCAGTGTCGCAGGTCAAGTTCTTGCCTGTTTTTTGTGAGTTTTCTTCAAGTCTCCTCCAGCATGTGTGCGACAAGTGTGCTGTGCTCTCGGTTCGTGTTGTCTGTTCGTCCGTGGGATCCAGTTCGAATGATGCACAGTTGTTGAAGCTAACTCAAAAGAAGCTGGAGACGACAATACACGGTGTGTAGAGCTTGGTATCTGATTGAGAGCAGAAAAGAGGTCATCACTGTTCTTCAAGTTCCTCGACGGACTATGGGAGTTTTCCACAAGTTGTCGACGATGTCAGCTTCTTCGTGGCGCTCGTCGGTCAAGTTGGTCGTTTGTTATGACCCATGAACGTCGTCTCTTGGTTTGCCTTGTGAACCGAGCGAACGAAAGAACGTCCATCTGAAGGGGTTGTAGTCGACGTGAAATTAGCGCGATCGAAAGGACATCGACTTCACCAGCTGCACCCTCATTTCGTTTTGGAGAACGAAGTTGTTATTATTTCACAGTGTCCGACAGGGCATGGGCCTCTGTAAGCAGGGCAAAGTTGTAGATTGCTTTCAGCTTGGCGAGATGCCAGCAACGATCCCTGATATTGCACAGGTCCAGTTGGCACTAAGCCTCCTCGTGGCACCCTTTGGATACATCGTACTTGAGAAGGTGGTGCAAAACTCACTCGTCAACACAACAGGCACGGTACTCCAAAAGTCCGTACAATTGCTAGCCTACGCGGGTGACATTGGCGTGATTGGCAGAGAACGCAGTGAGTCGTCATTGAGGCGGCGAAAATGGTTTAAGCTGTGAATGATGACAAAACGAATTTCTTGCTGTCATCGAGAAAGGACGCACAGCATCGACGACTCGGCCAGAACGTCACCGTAGGCAACTTTGACTTCGATGTAGTTAAGGACTTTGCCTACCTCGGCTAATGAGCGTGCCAGCTAGAGAAGCTTGTTGACCGAGACCCAGGTCCACTTTCCGGACTGCAGCGCCACTAGAAGAAGAAGATGCCTTGTCTGACAGTTGTTAAGGTGCTCCAAGGGCAGCGACGAAAGAAGGCTTTTTTTGTGCGCCAATGGTTGTGGAATGTTTGAAAGGCATGCACGATTTGCGGGATATATTTCCAAACCACACTTCAAACACACTCACCGCGACTTACGCTATATTTCGAAGGGCAAACTCTTGAGCATTTGTCTCCGCTTCGGCCTGCCGTAGTTCTAATTGGACTTTCGCTATATAAGAGCATAACTCATTCCAATTCTCTTCCGATTTTGTCACGTAAGGTTTGCCTATCCTGCGCAAAACGACGAGCAGATGAATGCTGGCCTGCTCTGCGTCCTCCGCCACATTTGGACACAGCGGCGAACTGTCATGCCAACTGTGCATATACTTTCGACACCTGCCGTCTCCAGACTTTAATATTGACGTCCACGTCTCGACGAGACGGGTCTGAGTTTATGTGTCCATCTTCGCCTTGTATAGACATCCCATCTGGCTTGCCACATTGCTATGACCGCTTCCCGTTCTCCCTTTAGAAGTTTGGCCTGCTGCCGGTCTGAAGTTTGCCCTCGAGACACCCCCTTTTGAGCTCGTCTGCCAGAATGTCTTCAGAGATCGTCCTGAATCCTCCGTCTACAGACTGACTGATATCCTTTTCTGTCGTCTTACCGCTACTGCTTCAGCCCATATTGGAGCAGCGTACAGGAGGACTGAACTGACTACTCGTGAGTTTAAGATTCTGCGTGCATATCCGACCTTCCGCCTTTGTTCGGGAGCATTCGAGAGAGCGTGAGTAATGCCTTCCCACTGGCATAGCTTATGTGTTCCCTGAAGGGGAGCCTATCGTTGCGCGACCCATATTTACTTCTCTGACTCCTTGGACCTAATCGTCTGGTCGCCAACTAAGAAGTTCGGGTATTCTACCTTCTTTCGGTTGACTATGAGAACAGCCTCTGTTCCAGGGCAATCTAAAGGCAATCCTTTACTTGGAAGACGTAGCATCCTCAACTTCCTCTATTTGTTTTGCCGCTATAGTCACTATCGCAATGTCGTCGGCAAATCGCTTGTCGGTGACGTGCAATAACCGTGTACAGTTCCACTTAGCGTTCCATGCTTGAAGGTGGCATTTGCTGATGTGCCTACATTTGCCGTGGAAATAAACGAGAACCTAACTATATTCCAACAGATTTCACTTAACCACTCACTCAATCAATCCAAAGCAGTGAAGCCATTTGTGGCTGCTAGAGGCACCTGGGTGGCCTAGTCATGCTCCGAGCTCTGCTCCAGATCCCCTGTGCCGCCATGCCACAAGCTATTCCATTCTCTACTGGCGGGAGATCTGGAGGTTAGGTTGAAGGGCAGTGGACTGGCCCAAGCTGTCTTGTGTCCGCGATGACTTGGTGAGTTTATACCGGAGCTTCCTTCTCTAACAAGGATCCTCGGATTCGAAGATTTTCTTCAGTGGAGCATGCGGTCGATGTGGTTGAGCCAGTGCAGTCGATGGATTTTTGCCTTCCGGACTGCATCCAGACCTTGCCAGTCCTGGAGTTCGCGGTAATATATGCCCTCCTTTCTCGCAGACGAGACCATATATTCGACGCAATGATTTGGAAAGCCAAGGCACGAAGAATTAGCTCTTCTCCTTTGCTTAGCATCCAGCATTCGGCTCCATACAGAAGGACTGGCAAGGTAGGAGCTTTGAGCCAAGTTGTTTCGACAAATCGAAGTAGCAACGACTGCCGAGGCCAGCATTCTTGGCTTAAACCTCGTCCACCGAGTTTCATGAACTATCAGTCGGTTGGTATAACAACCAGGGCGAGTGGTCTTTTTATTATATTTCCATTCCATGAATCACAATCTATAAAACTATTGGTCGTAGTCAATGGAGCTTTAGCGACATTCAAAGAACTGAGCATTGGAGCAGGGACGCTTCCTAAACCAATGGTTTTAGCTCGAGCTTACTTACTTATGTCCATTAACCCCTCGGGCGATCGGAGTTCTTCAACGCGTTTGAACTCTCTCCAACTCATTCCTAAAGAACTCGAATCATCTGCAACTGTTTTGCACCCTGCCTGCCTGGGTAAGCGACAGCCACTGCATGACGCGGTGTACATCGCAATGGAGTTGTCTTCGCGCCGCATGGTGTGTCCAATCCACTTTCCTTCGCTCTCCATTTAGTGCAGTGAAAACACGGTATTGACCTTCTGTCGCATCAGATCTGTCACTGTTGGCTTTCCTAAAATATTTAGATCGCCTTCCATTTGCTCCAGCTCTCAAGTGTCCGAAATTGGGACGCAAACTATAAGCAAGTGGCACAATTTCCTGAAACACCAAACGCTGCAAGTTTCCAGGAGACGATCGTGCTGGAAAACCGACCACATCGTCTCATAAACGGCGGTTTTCTCTAAAACTCCAGGTTCTGCAAGCAAGATGAAGTTCACCAGCAGAGAGGTGTTGAATGCATTTCGTGTTATTTCTTCAACTGTCACGAGTCGATTGTCAAACTTCGATTCACAATGAATTCGCATCATTTTTACACGTTGTTCGATTTGCGGTTGCTTGAATAGCACTAAAGGGAACAAAATCTGCCCGCTACACATTTTGCAGATCATCCGCATTCCTCCAAGCCCACCGTAGACTCCAACACGGCAGCAAAACGCTTGACAGCAAGTCCACCTGTCACTTTTCACAAACCAACGCAAATCAGCTCTCTCCCAAAAAAAAAAAAAAACACTCACACACTGACCACGTCCAAAAGTTCGAATAACTGAACTCAACTGCCCGCAAGGCCACCCGAAAGCCTCTAGTGGCTTATCAGTTGAGTTCGCCTAATCAGCAGAAACGTGATTCCCAGCGGCACAGCTAATTCGTTCGATGTTTCTTTTCAGAGGAAAACACCACGCACGCACACAGCCGGAGTGCAGATGGAAACCGATAACGTGGTCATACGTCTCGTTCCCGAGAAGAAGGGGCTCATTCTCAAGCATTCCGAGTACGAGGTCAGTAGTGCACAAACCGCCACCGCCTTTCAATCTTTTCAATTCGCTTTGCTTTTCCTTTCTTTCAGATAAGCACGCGAAAGTACAAGACAACCGTTGTGCGGCGTTACAATGACTTTGTCACTCTGCACAGCCTGCTCGTTGCGAGGTTTCCCTATCGGTAAGGCCGTCCCCTCGGCGCCTTCCCACCATCCGACAGATCAAACTAACGAAAGCGTTTCTTGCAGAATGCTGCCGCGCTTGCCACCGAAACAACTGATGCTCGACTCGTTTCTCGAAGAACGTCGCCGCGGCCTTCAGCGGTATCTGCAGATAGTGTGTCAACATCCCTTGCTTAGTGCCGGCCCGATGCTCGAGTCGTTCCTCACGGACAAGTCGAACGAGCACATCGACCACCTGAGGGCGGTCTTCTCCAAGGAACTGGACGAGTACTCAGCGCTGAGTGAGAACGAGGTTAGTGCGCTGATCGATCTGTGTTGACATCAAAGTTGCATCTCGCTTGTGTTTCAGGACCTGCCATTGGAGGATCAAGGACGTCTGGCCGCCAGCCGGGAGACCATGCGGACGATGTTGAATTCTGTGATACGACTGAAGCGCCTCCTCGAGCAACACTCGCAGCGGTTGCACAACCAAGCCGTGGACTTCACCGAAATGTCAAATATCCTCAAGACCATCGGTAATACCTCCCCCCCTCCATTACTTTGTCTGATCTTATCAATCGGGCCATTCTCATTTGCAGATAGCTCAAACTGCTTCGGCAGCAGCCAATCGTTTAACTCCCTCGAATCGAGTCTCAATTCCACGGCCACGACGACGGCCAAAAGCTCAGCCACACTCAGCTACGCGATCACGGAGAAGATCAATCTCCTGCTGGACATCCTCACGGCGCACAGGTACAAACTGTGGATTGCACCTCTCCCACTTAGCTCACAATTCCATCGTCTTTCTAGCGACCTCTGCGACCGCGTGGAGAAGGGCATCGTCTCCGATCACCAGCGGGCCCTCTCGAAGATGATCAACATCAACAAACAGAAGATCAAGGGAGTGATACGCGGCAGTGCGGTAAGTAATCAAAACGCCGCCCCCACCCACCATCCGCAATGAATGCTCACACATTTGTGTTTTATCCTTTCAGCCGGAAGATGTTGAAGCGCTGCACAAGCAAGAAGTCGCCCAGACCGGTGTCGTCGGCACACTGGGACGAAAAAGTGCATTCAGCTTGCGCTGTGTCCTCCAGGAGACGTCGCTCGCCAGCAAGTACCTGCAGATATTACCCTCAATACTTTTATCATTTTCTTACGAACAGCAAGTGCTGAACGCCGCCACGGCCAAGGCCTGGGAGACTGTGATGACAAACGAGTGCAATCAGTTGAATCAGTGACGGTCGTCTACTCACTCACAATTTGTTCTCTTTTTTTTCTGTTTTCCACTCAAATTTACATAACGAATGTATCTTTAGGCAATATTTTGTGAAGAATGATACAAATTTTAAATATTTATAATAAATAAATTGTACATAACCTCTGAGTTGTGTTGATCCCTTCACCGTTGGAGTGGCGACTGTGACCTTCCAGACGAGTTCATCAAAATCTAATCAGGATGCTCACATACCTACAGGTGTACAGAAGTCGTAGGTAGCGTAGTTGGGCCGCTGTGGCAGTTGGAAGTTGAGCTAGGAGAAGGCTAAAAAATCCTTACTATACGCTGTGGATTTTTTTAGGTGAAAAATTCGATGTCGTCGAATGCTCTCCAAATGTATCTGATTCGGATAATAGACACTAGAGCACTTACCCACAGGTGTACAGAAGTCGTAGGTGGCGTAATTGGGCCGCTGTGGCAGTTAGAAGTTGAGCTAGGAGAATGCTAAAAAATCCTTACTATACACTGTGGATTTTTTTAGCTGAAAAATTCGATGTCGTCTAATGCTCTCCAAATGTATCTGATTCGGCTAATAGACACTAGAGCACTTACCCACAGGTGTATAGAAGTCGTAGGTAGCGTAGTTGGGCCGCTGTGGCAGTTGGAAGTTGAGCTAGGAGAAGGGTAAAAAATCCTTACTGTACGCTGTGGATTTTTTTAGGTGAAAAATTCGATGTCGTCGGATGCTCTCCAAATGTATCTGATTCGATTAATAGACACTAGAGCACATACCCACAGGTGTACAGAAGTCGCAGGTAGCGTAGTTGGGCCGCTGTGGCAGTTGGAAGTTGAGCTAGGAGAAGGCTAAAAAATCCTTACTATACACTGTGGATTTTTTTAGGTGAAAAATTCGATGTCGTCGGAAGCTCTCCAAATGTATCTGATTCGGATAATAGACACTAGAGCACATATCCACAGGTGTACAGAAGTCGTAGGTAGCGTAGTTGGGCCGCTGTGGCAGTTGGAAGTTGAGCTAGGAGAAGGCTAAAAAATCCTTACTATACACTGTGGATTTTTTTAGGTGAAAAATTCGATGTCGTCGGAAGCTCTCCAAATGTATCTGATTCGGATAATAGACACTAGAGCACATATCCACAGGTGTACAGAAGTCGTAGGTAGCGTAGTTGGGCCGCTGTGGCAGTTGGAAGTTGAGCTAGGAGAAGGCTAAAAAATCCTTACTATACACTGTGGATTTTTTTAGGTGAAAAATTCGATGTCGTCGGAAGCTCTCCAAATGTATCTGATTCGGATAATAGACACTAGAGCACATATCCACAGGTGTACAGAAGTCGTAGGTAGCGTAGTTGGGCCGCTGTGGCAGTTGGAAGTTGAGCTAGGAGAAGGCTAAAAAATCCTTACTATACACTGTGGATTTTTTTAGGTGAAAAATTCGATGTCGTCGGAAGCTCTCCAAATGTATCTGATTCGGATAATAGACACTAGAGCACATACCCACAGGTGTACAGAAGTCGTAGGTAGCGTAGTTGGGCCGCTGTGGCAGTTGGAAGTTGAGCTAGGAGAAGGCTAAAAAATCCTTACTATACACTGTGGATTTTTTTAGGTGAAAAATTCGATGTCGTCGGAAGCTCTCCAAATGTATCTGATTCGGATAATAGACACTAGAGCACATACCCACAGGTGTATAGAAGTCGTAGGTAGCGTAGTTGGGCCGCTGTGGCAGTTGGAAGTTGAGCTAGGAGAAGGCTAAAAAATCCTTACTGTACGCTGTGGATTTTTTTAGGTGAAAAATTCGATGTCGTCGGATGCTCTCCAAATGTATCTGATTCGGATAATAGACACTAGAGCACATACCCACAGGTGTACAGAAGTCGTAGGTAGCGTAGTTGGGCCGCTGTGGCAGTTGGAAGTTGAGCTAGGAGAAGGCTAAAAAATCCTTACTATACACTGTGGATTTTTTTAGGTGAAAAATTCGATGTCGTCGGATGCTCTCCAAATGTATCTGATTCGATTAATAGACACTGGAGCACATACCCACAGGTGTACAGAAGTCGTAGGTAGCGTAGTTGGGCCGCTGTGGCAGTTGGAAGTTGAGCTAGGAGAAGGCTAAAAAATCCTTACTATACACTGTGGATTTTTTTAGGTGAAAAATTCGATGTCGTCGGAAGCTCTCCAAATGTATCTGATTCGGATAATAGACACTAGAGCACATACCCACAGGTGTACAGAAGTCGTAGGTAGCGTAGTTGGGCCGCTGTGGCAGTTGGAAGTTGAGCTAGGAGAAGGCTAAAAAATCCTTACTATACACTGTGGATTTTTTTAGGTGAAAAATTCGATGTCGTCGGATGCTCTCCAAATGTATCTGATTCGATTAATAGACACTGGAGCACATACCCACAGGTGTACAGAAGTCGTAGGTAGCGTAGTTGGGCCGCTGTGGCAGTTGGAAGTTGAGCTAGGAGAAGGCTAAAAAATCCTTACTATACACTGTGGATTTTTTTAGGTGAAAAATTCGATGTCGTCGGAAGCTCTCCAAATGTATCTGATTCGGATAATAGACACTAGAGCACATACCCACAGGTGTACAGAAGTCGTAGGTAGCGTAGTTGGGCCGCTGTGGCAGTTGGAAGTTGAGCTAGGAGAAGGCTAAAAAATCCTTACTATACACTGTGGATTTTTTTAGGTGAAAAATTCGATGTCGTCGGATGCTCTCCAAATGTATCTGATTCTATTAATAGACACTAGAGCACATACCCACAGGTGTACAGAAGTCGTAGGTAGTCGAGTTGGGCCGCTGTGGCAGTTGGAAGTTGAGCTAGGAGAAGGCTAAAAAATCCTTACTATACCTGTGGATTTTTTTAGGTGAAAAATTCGATGTCGTCGGAAGCTCTCCAAATGTATCTGATTCGATTAATAGACACTAGAGCACATACCCACAGGTGTACAGAAGTCGTAGGTAGCGTAGTTGGGCCGCTGTGGCAGTTGGAAGTTGAGCTAGGAGAAGGCTAAAAAATCCTTACTATACACTGTGGATTTTTTTAGGTGAAAAATTCGATGTCGTCGGAAGCTCTCCAAATGTATCTGATTCGGATAATAGACACTAGAGCACATACCCACAGGTGTACAGAAGTCGTAGGTAGCGTAGTTGGGCCGCTGTGGCAGTTGGAAGTTGAGCTAGGAGAAGGCTAAAAAATCCTTACTATACACTGTGGATTTTTTTAGGTGAAAAATTCGATGTCGTCGGATGCTCTCCAAATGTATCTGATTCGGATAATAGACACTAGAGCACATATCCACAGGTGTACAGAAGTCGTAGGTAGCGTAGTTGGGCCGCTGTGGCAGTTGGAAGTTGAGCTAGGAGAAGGCTAAAAAATCCTTACTATACACTGTGGATTTTTTTAGGTGAAAAATTCGATGTCGTCGGAAGCTCTCCAAATGTATCTGATTCTATTAATAGACACTAGAGCACATACCCACAGGTGTACAGAAGTCGTAGGTAGTCGAGTTGGGCCGCTGTGGCAGTTGGAAGTTGAGCTAGGAGAAGGCTAAAAAATCCTTACTATACACTGTGGATTTTTTTAGGTGAAAAATTCGATGTCGTCGGATGCTCTCCAAATGTATCTGATTCGATTAATAGACACTAGAGCACATACCCACAGGTGTACAGAAGTCGTAGGTAGTCGAGTTGGGCCGCTGTGGCAGTTGGAAGTTGAGCTAGGAGAAGGCTAAAAAATCCTTACTATACCTGTGGATTTTTTTAGGTGAAAAATTCGATGTCGTCGGAAGCTCTCCAAATGTATCTGATTCGATTAATAGACACTAGAGCACATACCCACAGGTGTACAGAAGTCGTAGGTAGCGTAGTTGGGCCGCTGTGGCAGTTGGAAGTTGAGCTAGGAGAAGGCTAAAAAATCCTTACTATACACTGTGGATTTTTTTAGGTGAAAAATTCGATGTCGTCGGAAGCTCTCCAAATGTATCTGATTCGGATAATAGACACTAGAGCACATACCCACAGGTGTACAGAAGTCGTAGGTAGCGTAGTTGGGCCGCTGTGGCAGTTGGAAGTTGAGCTAGGAGAAGGCTAAAAAATCCTTACTATACACTGTGGATTTTTTTAGGTGAAAAATTCGATGTCGTCGGAAGCTCTCCAAATGTATCTGATTCGGATAATAGACACTAGAGCACATATCCACAGGTGTACAGAAGTCGTAGGTAGCGTAGTTGGGCCGCTGTGGCAGTTGGAAGTTGAGCTAGGAGAAGGCTAAAAAATCCTTACTATACACTGTGGATTTTTTTAGGTGAAAAATTCGATGTCGTCGGAAGCTCTCCAAATGTATCTGATTCGGATAATAGACACTAGAGCACATATCCACAGGTGTACAGAAGTCGTAGGTAGCGTAGTTGGGCCGCTGTGGCAGTTGGAAGTTGAGCTAGGAGAAGGCTAAAAAATCCTTACTATACACTGTGGATTTTTTTAGGTGAAAAATTCGATGTCGTCGGAAGCTCTCCAAATGTATCTGATTCTATTAATAGACACTAGAGCACATACCCACAGGTGTACAGAAGTCGTAGGTAGTCGAGTTGGGCCGCTGTGGCAGTTGGAAGTTGAGCTAGGAGAAGGCTAAAAAATCCTTACTATACACTGTGGATTTTTTTAGGTGAAAAATTCGATGTCGTCGGATGCTCTCCAAATGTATCTGATTCGATTAATAGACACTAGAGCACATACCCACAGGTGTACAGAAGTCGTAGGTAGCGTAGTTGGGCCGCTGTGGCAGTTGGAAGTTGAGCTAGGAGAAGGCTAAAAAATCCTTACTATACACTGTGGATTTTTTTAGGTGAAAAATTCGATGTCGTCGGATGCTCTCCAAATGTATCTGATTCGATTAATAGACACTAGAGCACATACCCACAGGTGTACAGAAGTCGTAGGTAGCGTAGTTGGGCCGCTGTGGCATTCGGAAGTTGAGCTAGGAGAAGGCTAAAAAATCCTTACTATACACTGTGGATTTTTTTAGGTGAAAAATTCGATGTCGTCGGATGCTCTCCAAATGTATCTGATTCGATTAATAGACACTAGAGCACATACCCACAGGTGTACAGAAGTCGTAGGTAGCGTAGTTGGGCCGCTGTGGCAGTTGGAAGTTGAGCTAGGAGAAGGCTAAAAAATCCTTACTTACACTGTGGATTTTTTTAGGTGAAAAATTCGATGTCGTCGGATGCTCTCCAAATGTATCTGATTCGATTAATAGACACTAGAGCACATACCCACAGGTGTACAGAAGTCGTAGGTAGCGTAGTTGGGCCGCTGTGGCAGTTGGAAGTTGAGCTAGGAGAAGGCTAAAAAATCCTTACTATACACTGTGGATTTTTTTAGGTGAAAAATTCGATGTCGTCGGATGCTCTCCAAATGTATCTGATTCGATTAATAGACACTAGAGCACATACCCACAGGTGTACAGAAGTCGTAGGTAGCGTAGTTGGGCCGCTGTGGCAGTTGGAAGTTGAGCTAGGAGAAGGCTAAAAAATCCTTACTATACACTGTGGATTTTTTTAGGTGAAAAATTCGATGTCGTCGGATGCTCTCCAAATGTATCTGATTCGATTAATAGACACTAGAGCACATACCCACAGGTGTACAGAAGTCGTAGGTAGCGTAGTTGGGCCGCTGTGGCAGTTGGAAGTTGAGCTAGGAGAAGGCTAAAAAATCCTTACTATACACTGTGGATTTTTTTAGGTGAAAAATTCGATGTCGTCGTATGCTCTCCAAATGTATCTGATTCGGATAATAGACACTAGAGCACATATCCACAGGTGTACAGAAGTCGTAGGTAGCGTAGTTGGGCCGCTGTGGCAGTTGGAAGTTGAGCTAGGAGAAGGCTAAAAAATCCTTACTATACACTGTGGATTTTTTTAGGTGAAAAATTCGATGTCGTCGTATGCTCTCCAAATGTATCTGATTCGGATAATAGACACTAGAGCACATATCCACAGGTGTACAGAAGTCGTAGGTAGCGTAGTTGGGCCGCTGTGGCAGTTGGAAGTTGAGCTAGGAGAAGGCTAAAAAATCCTTACTATACACTGTGGATTTTTTTAGGTGAAAAATTCGATGTCGTCGTATGCTCTCCAAATGTATCTGATTCGGATAATAGACACTAGAGCACATATCCACAGGTGTACAGAAGTCGTAGGTAGCGTAGTTGGGCCGCTGTGGCAGTTGGAAGTTGAGCTAGGAGAAGGCTAAAAAATCCTTACTATACACTGTGGATTTTTTTAGGTGAAAAATTCGATGTCGTCGGATGCTCTCCAAATGTATCTGATTCGGATAATAGACACTAGAGCACATATCCGAAGGTGTACAGAAGTCGTAGGTAGCGTAGTTGGGCCGCTGTGGCAGTTGGAAGTTGAGCTAGGAGAAGGCTAAAAAATCCTTACTATACACTGTGGATTTTTTTAGGTGAAAAATTCGATGTCGTCGGATGCTCTCCAAATGTATCTGATTCGGATAATAGACACTAGAGCACATATCCACAGGTGTACAGAAGTCGTAGGTAGCGTAGTTGGGCCGCTGTGGCAGTTGGAAGTTGAGCTAGGAGAAGGCTAAAAAATCCTTACTATACACTGTGGATTTTTTTAGGTGAAAAATTCGATGTCGTCGTATGCTCTCCAAATGTATCTGATTCGGATAATAGACACTAGAGCACATATCCACAGGTGTACAGAAGTCGTAGGTAGCGTAGTTGGGCCGCTGTGGCAGTTGGAAGTTGAGCTAGGAGAAGGCTAAAAAATCCTTACTATACACTGTGGATTTTTTTAGGTGAAAAATTCGATGTCGTCGTATGCTCTCCAAATGTATCTGATTCGGATAATAGACACTAGAGCACATATCCGAAGGTGTACAGAAGTCGTAGGTAGCGTAGTTGGGCCGCTGTGGCAGTTGGAAGTTGAGCTAGGAGAAGGCTAAAAAATCCTTACTATACACTGTGGATTTTTTTAGGTGAAAAATTCGATGTCGTCGGATGCTCTCCAAATGTATCTGATTCGGATAATAGACACTAGAGCACATATCCACAGGTGTACAGAAGTCGTAGGTAGCGTAGTTGGGCCGCTGTGGCAGTTGGAAGTTGAGCTAGGAGAAGGCTAAAAAATCCTTACTATACACTGTGGATTTTTTTAGGTGAAAAATTCGATGTCGTCGTATGCTCTCCAAATGTATCTGATTCGGATAATAGACACTAGAGCACATATCCACAGGTGTACAGAAGTCGTAGGTAGCGTAGTTGGGCAGCTGTGGCAGTTGGAAGTTGAGCTAGGAGAAGGCTAAAAAATCCTTACTATACACTGTGGATTTTTTTAGGTGAAAAATTCGATGTCGTCGTATGCTCTCCAAATGTATCTGATTCGGATAATAGACACTAGAGCACATATCCACAGGTGTACAGAAGTCGTAGGTAGCGTAGTTGGGCCGCTGTGGCAGTTGGAAGTTGAGCTAGGAGAAGGCTAAAAAATCCTTACTATACACTGTGGATTTTTTTAGGTGAAAATTTCGATGTCGTCGGATGCTCTCCAAATGTATCTGATTCGGATAATAGACACTAGAGCACATATCCACAGGTGTACAGAAGTCGTAGGTAGCGTAGTTGGGCCGCTGTGGCAGTTGGAAGTTGAGCTAGGAGAAGGCTAAAAAATCCTTACTATACACTGTGGATTTTTTTAGGTGAAAAATTCGATGTCGTCGTATGCTCTCCAAATGTATCTGATTCGGATAATAGACACTAGAGCACATATCCACAGGTGTACAGAAGTCGTAGGTAGCGTAGTTGGGCCGCTGTGGCAGTTGGAAGTTGAGCTAGGAGAAGGCTAAAAAATCCTTACTATACACTGTGGATTTTTTTAGGTGAAAAATTCGATGTCGTCGGATGCTCTCCAAATGTATCTGATTCGGATAATAGACACTAGAGCACATATCCACAGGTGTACAGAAGTCGTAGGTAGCGTAGTTGGGCCGCTGTGGCAGTTGGAAGTTGAGCTAGGAGAAGGCTAAAAAATCCTTACTATACACTGTGGATTTTTTTAGGTGAAAAATTCGATGTCGTCGGATGCTCTCCAAATGTATCTGATTCGGATAATAGACACTAGAGCACATATCCACAGGTGTACAGAAGTCGTAGGTAGCGTAGTTGGGCCGCTGTGGCAGTTGGAAGTTGAGCTAGGAGAAGGCTAAAAAATCCTTACTATACACTGTGGATTTTTTTAGGTGAAAAATTCGATGTCGTCGGATGCTCTCCAAATGTATCTGATTCGGATAATAGACACTAGAGCACATATCCGAAGGTGTACAGAAGTCGTAGGTAGCGTAGTTGGGCCGCTGTGGCAGTTGGAAGTTGAGCTAGGAGAAGGCTAAAAAATCCTTACTATACACTGTGGATTTTTTTAGGTGAAAAATTCGATGTCGTCGTATGCTCTCCAAATGTATCTGATTCGGATAATAGACACTAGAGCACATATCCACAGGTGTACAGAAGTCGTAGGTAGCGTAGTTGGGCCGCTGTGGCAGTTGGAAGTTGAGCTAGGAGAAGGCTAAAAAATCCTTACTATACACTGTGGATTTTTTTAGGTGAAAAATTCGATGTCGTCGGATGCTCTCCAAATGTATCTGATTCGGATAATAGACACTAGAGCACATATCCGAAGGTGTACAGAAGTCGTAGGTAGCGTAGTTGGGCCGCTGTGGCAGTTGGAAGTTGAGCTAGGAGAAGGCTAAAAAATCCTTACTATACACTGTGGATTTTTTTAGGTGAAAAATTCGATGTCGTCGTATGCTCTCCAAATGTATCTGATTCGGATAATAGACACTAGAGCACATATCCACAGGTGTACAGAAGTCGTAGGTAGCGTAGTTGGGCCGCTGTGGCAGTTGGAAGTTGAGCTAGGAGAAGGCTAAAAAATCCTTACTATACACTGTGGATTTTTTTAGGTGAAAAATTCGATGTCGTCGGATGCTCTCCAAATGTATCTGATTCGGATAATAGACACTAGAGCACATATCCACAGGTGTACAGAAGTCGTAGGTAGCGTAGTTGGGCCGCTGTGGCAGTTGGAAGTTGAGCTAGGAGAAGGCTAAAAAATCCTTACTATACACTGTGGATTTTTTTAGGTGAAAAATTCGATGTCGTCGGATGCTCTCCAAATGTATCTGATTCGGATAATAGACACTAGAGCACATATCCACAGGTGTACAGAAGTCGTAGGTAGCGTAGTTGGGCCGCTGTGGCAGTTGGAAGTTGAGCTAGGAGAAGGCTAAAAAATCCTTACTATACACTGTGGATTTTTTTAGGTGAAAAATTCGATGTCGTCGGATGCGCATTGATTTTGTCACCTAAAAAAGGATTTCTTTGGCTTTTTTCCTGGCTCAACTCCCAACTGAACTAAGAAGATAACATTCCACGAACATTCCCCTCGAGTCCTTCAAATCAAACAGGCAGCCATTTTATTTTTATGTTTATTTTTGAAAATTTATTTACCTCTATATTTATATATTTATATATAAACGTTATTAATCATATTCACTTATTGGCCATAGTAACTAATAAACTAAACATAACCAAAAAAAAATAATAATATTTGATATAATCACATGGAAACAAAGAGACTGAGATGAGACAGAGTTAAACACTGAGAATGAAGGGCGGGGGGAGGGGAGTACAGACAAAAATCATACGATTAGTAATTAATTTAAGCAACTACACTATTTGTTGCGTGTTTTCTTCTTCATTTTTCGTTTTCGTCATTACGTCAGCTACTACCATCGAGAGCAAAGCGCATTCATGCTTGCTGCTGCGCGTTCTAATAAAATAATCGCTTGCTTTATCATCATTCTTAGTCTACATATACTACGATGAGGGGGGCTGTATTCAAACAGTTTGCCGTGTGAAAAATGAAAACAAAAAAAAAAAAAAAACAGAAGGATTTCGGGACGGGAGAAACGGAAACGGAAACGGAAACATAACACACGAAAGAAACGGAGGACATACGACGTGTAAAAATTAGTAAATTACATTTCAATTTGTTTTCTCATTCATAAACAATTTCTATAATATTGTTTATATTCACTTATTTAAATGTTACTCTTCGGATGATTATTGTGTGTGTGTGTTTATACGAAGGAGTACAGTATCAAGTAATTTAATTAGGTAATGTGAATAAAAATTGTATTTATCATGATTTTGTTTTTTTTTTTTTTCATTTCATGAGCGAAGGACATGATTCTCCTTCTCTCCATTGATACATAGATTTGTTATTGTTATTGTGCAGAGATTATTTTGTTCGATTTCGAAATCAAACAGAAGATTGAAAAGAAATTAAAAGCGCCGTCGTCAGGTTCAGCTAGACATGACATGCGTGCGCACATTTGCTGTTTTTTTCTTTTTTTTTTTTTGTAAATTTCTAATTACGCTTGGTTTCATTTTGTTCATCATCATTATTATCAATTGTAAAAAAATTTCTTAAGATTGCTTCTCATTACCACCGACATTTGCTTCTTCTAGTTAATTTAATTTAATTTAAGTTCATCATTTTTGTTCATATTCATGTATGCCTAGCGAGAGAGTGATAGAGAGGGAGGCGGAAGGGGGGAGGATAACTACTCATTAAGGGCTTCGCATCAATAGCAAAATCATTTCGAGGAAGGGACTGGGCGCTCCTACGGGGGATAGGTTCCTACAGTTAGAAAACCAAAAAACAAAAAAAACACCGATTTTCTTCCTTTCTCGTCGTGCACTTCTTCTCGCGTTTGTGTATATCTAAAAACTGTATTCATTTTCAATCCTCCTCTGTTTTGTTCATAGTACATTGTTACACATTATTTGTTTAGTATATAATTGTATATAAAGACTTGAGGCGTTTATTTTGTAAAATTTATATGCAACTTTCTTCTCGAACGAATGTTGTTTAGTTCTTTTTTTGTTCTATTTCGTGGGATGTTCTCTCTTTCGGATGCACATCCTTGTTTTCTTCCTTCTTTTTATTATGTTTTGTATTTAAAAAATATACATATGTCCGTATGTATGTTATGTAAATTATGCAAAAAACCATTGGAAACACGTGTTGGGAGCTCCATATTTTTGTTGTTTAGTCCTCGGCTAATGTTTTATTTACATGTTGTATGCCACATAGATTGGGTCCAGTTGATCGGCCAGGAAACCATCACGTAAGTGCATGCGTTGTTTTTCGCCACGACTGTTGATGGGTACAACACCTGAAAGGGAAAAGCAATTAAACATGGTTAGACAAGGAATAGATAGGAAGAAGGATGACAGCCATCGCATATTCGAGGCGAACTCTAAGGCATCACGTCAAGTTTTGTCACGATTCTAGGTGCTCCATCAAAGTGTGCTAACGCGCCTACGACCTAAAGCCAACCATGTCTGGAGACGAGTGGTGTATAGTTCCGACTTTCCTGCAAAGCTCCAACGAAGCAAAGCTACTCATCAAAGTCAGAAGGATCCCTCAGGATCGAGGCGAACTCTAGGGCATCACGTCAAGTTTTGTCACGATTCTAGGTGCTCCATCAAAGTCTGCTCACGCCCCTACGACCTAAAGCCAACCATGTCTGGAGACGAGTGGTGTATAGTTTCGACTTTCCTGCCAAACTCCTCAGGTCGCCAACTCCAACGAAGCAAAGCTACTCCTCAAAGTCGGTAAAGATCCCGCAGAAAACGTCAATGTCAAAAAAGGCAGATGTCATGTGACGTCTTCAACAAGCTAAACTCACCGAAGCGTACGACCTTCCGGAAGTTCCGTTCAGCTACACACGCGGACGACATTGTTGACATGGTCAAGCAGTCGTTTTTGGCCTCTAAATGCAGATGACTGCTGCAAAGAGCGCCATAAGGATCAGCCAATCCAGTGGTCGGCATCAAAGTTCCACTGGACATGGAAGCATACTGAATCAACTACAAGCTGACCAAGTCGAAAGCGACTATACTCCTCCGTTCCTTGACTTCGAAATGCCCTTCCGGAGCTATTTCCCAACAAGGAACGAGTGGACCTCAAATGAGCCCATCAACAATGCAACCACCACACATTTGTGACAGCCACAGATGGATGGTCGATGCGAAAAGATCAGGCTCGACCGATATCTCTCTGAGTTGTTAAACATGCACTGCTCCATCAGAATCCCTGGCTATAGCTGTGTTGTTTTTCAAGCGGAGGTCCTGGCACTCAAGAAAGCAGCAAGAATGTTGGGAATACCGCCGACATTATAGCTGACAGTCATGCGGGATCAGAAGTCAAGTCGAAGCTGGTGCATATTTGCAGCGAATACCTAGCACACTCACTCACACTTGAACTTTCCGAGTGATGAGGGGACGACGACGAATTGTGGTGTGAACTAGAGTGACAATGGTGCGACGAGGGCGATTACTCCATGCGGGACCGAAAGGGGACCATCATCCCAGGCAAACCAAATCTTCCGGATGTCAACCAAAAAGGTGGATGATACGATCATAGAGGGAACTAATAGAAGGTGGAACTCTCTGGCCACCTGTGAGACCACTCGGATTATCTGAATCTGGACATGTTTAATGCCTTCAAGAGAGGATGCACAACGTCGACGTCTAGCACAAGATCTTACAATGAGGTAGTCAGGGTCTTCCCCGCAGCCAATCGGTATGTCATTGAGACCTCTCTCGAAGGATCGGGCTGACTTCAAGACATTGACTAGCCCAATCCTATACACCAATCCCTAGACAGCGAACTCATATGGAAAATACACAGAGAAGAGATCACGAGGACGGCGACGCGTGCTCTAATGATTTGTAGAAGCTTAGCGGGCAAATCCTGGGGTTGCAGTCCAAGCATCCGAAGATCGATGTATTAGCTATCGTATATAGCTAAGGCAGTGGCTAAAGAGGGAGTTTTATGGCTCTCTCGTGTCATTAAAGTGGCCTGGGAACGCGGTGAGACATCTGGCGATTGGCAAACTGGGGTGATTGCCCCACTTTTCAAGAAGGGGGACAAAAGAGATTGCTCCAACTACAGGGGCATATCGCTTTTAAGTATCTCCGAGAAAGTCTATGCTAAGGTGTTGGCAGCGCGTTATAGAGCTATGGTCGAGCCCAGGATGGGGGATGAACAGTGCGGCTTTCGTCACGGCAGAAGTACAACCGAACAGCTTTTCACTCTAAGAATGGTACTTGAGAAGGATTGGGAGTATGCCAAACCCATCTACAGTTGTTTTGTAGATTTGGAAAAGGCATATGACCGAGTCCCTCGAGATAAACTCTGCAGTGTCCTGCAAAAGTATGGGATTGATGGTCCTCTTCTGAGGGCCATTCAGTCTCTATACACAAACTGTAGCAGCTGTGTTCGGGTAAACGGTGCTAAATCAACACCTTTCACCGTGGGCGTTGGACTTCGCCAAGGGTGTGTCTTGTCACCTCTCCTTTTCATTGTATACATGGACTGGATGTTGCAGCGCAGCCGAGGTGAGGAATGTTTCACATTGGGAGAGTTGAGGTTCTTTTTGCAGATGACTTGGTTATCCTCACACCCTCCCAGACGGAACTCCAACGCGCACTCGATAGGTTTGTGGCCGTATGTGCTGATGCTGGAATGAGGGTTAACGTGGACAAATCGGAGGTTATGGTCATTTCCAGAACGCCTGTTCAATGCACTCTGCATGGTAGTGGAGTCCCATTGAAGCAGGTGGAGAAGTTTAAGTATCTCGGGGTCTTTTTCACGAGTGATGGAAGGAGTAACGCTGAGCTTTCCGGTAGGATTGGTCAAGCTGGGTCAGTTTTGACACAGCTTGGTAGTTCTGTAATCAGAAAGGCCGAGCTTGGTGTCAAAGCCAAGTTAGCGGTTTTCAACTCAGTACTTGTTCCAACTCTCACCTATGGTCATGAAATTTGGGTAATGACCGAAAGAATAAGATCGCGAGTGCAAGCTGCTGAGATGAGATTTCTTCGTGCTGTTGTGGGAATTACTCGCCGGGATAGGGTGAGAAACACGGGAGCGCGCGAGGAACTCAACATTGAGCAGCTGCCTCTTCGAACGCAAAGGGCTCTGCTTCGGAGGCTTGGTCACATGGCACGAATGTCCCCATCATCACGACTGCCGAGGCGGCCGTTGAATGCGATTCCATCAGGTAGGCGACAGCTTGGCAAACCGAGGACGAGGTGGTTGGACAAAAACACGCCGGGTTACGCTTGGGCTTGCTCCTGATGAATTAGAGTCGATGGCGGAGGATCGAGTTGCCTGGAGATCTCTCGTGCGTGCTTTACCCCCGCGACCCCTTTAGTGGATCATCCGGGTCAGAAGATGATGATGATGATGATATAGCTAGCATGGTCCAAGAGAAACACCCTGATCAGTGCAACGGAGACACTCAACAATGGTCAAAGGTTGGCATGCCTCTGTATTACAGAGGCCCTGAGAACTTGCTCATCTGCTACTGGAGCTGACTCCATTGCATCTGGTGGTTGCAGAATGTGCAAATAAAACAATCACGAGACTGGCAAAAGAAGGGATAGGAAAAGACAGATGCATTACATCGAGACAACTCGAGGCACTAGTCAAAAAGTTACCACCTCCTGGCCATTACGAAGGATGACGCGATTAGGAAAATCAATTTGAGCAGCAATTGGGTAAAATGGTGGGCGGATGGATCAAGAACTGATGAAGGAACAGGGTCAGGAGTATTTGAATCCCGGACAAAGTACTAGGAACCCATGGGCAAATGCACCAGTATCTTTCAAGCAGGAGTCTATGCCGAAGACAGATGAGGTCAGGTCAATCTTGACAGGAATTATACCAACTGTGACACAGCAACTGTCACTAGACTCCTATATCATCAAATCCAGGCTCGTGTGTACATATCTACAGAAGCTTAAGAAGCTGAGTAGGAGTAACAGAGTAAGACTCTGTTGGATACCTGGCCATACAGGGATAGAATGCAATGAAATGGCCGACTCCCTCGCAAGGAAATGAGCAACGGCACATTATATAGGCCCCGAACCATTGTGCGCTGTAGGAGATCACGTCCTCAGGGAAGAGTTCAGGGAGCTAGAAAGAAGGAACCGGGCAGATACATGGAACAACGCTCGTGGCATGAAGCAGGCCAATAAACTCTTGGGTCAACATAATCGCAAGAGGTTTGAGGCATGTATCAGAAAGAGCAATCTTCGTATCCTAACAGGCATCCTAACAGGGCACTGTAAACTCAGGGAGCACCTAAGGAAGCTATGAGCATCAGAAGAAGGTCTCTGCAGATTCCAGAACATATACTGAGACTTTGTGAAGCGCTAGCCCACAAAAGACAAACGATATCTGGGCGAACACCTAATATCAGAGGAGGAATTCAAGTCACTAGAACTAGCTCTCATTCTAGAGAATACTCTAGGATATATATCTTCCACCTTAGCAGCAAATAACCCCCAATACAACTCTGGAAAGAGCTGCATGAGAGGGGAGCTCTTAAGAAAGCAAATGTATGAATAGGGGGCAGAATAGGTCGCAATGCAAATAACTCTCAACAATCATAATAATAATCCCAATCCAGGTCTACGACGCAGATGAATGGACAATTTCCGAAAGCGGATGAGGACCTTTGACTTTGACGTGAGAGCAATACCAATCTTTGGGTTTGATTGCCTTTGAAGGAGGCGATTCAACAACGGCTGTACGAGAGATGATGATGGATTCAAGTGGCGCTTGATACATGCATACGTCGTCTCGTCCATGCTGAGTTTCGTGGGCATGTCCATTAGATTGTTGGTCGCCCGCGTGCACACGGACATGACGAGATGGATCTACGAGATCGTTCCTCTACATCGCACTGGCCGATCTGGTACCTGCGATGTCGATGGATGGCCAGAAGAACCTTGAGTGTCTTCAAGGCAATTGGTCGGAGTTGCAAGATGTAATCAATTTTGTGGAAGAATAAAACGAAACCACAATTGTTTGTTCTCTCCAGATCATGAAGCCAGGCAGGTAATTGTTGCAGAATACATGAGAAATTCTTCACTTTTTCATGGAGACGGCATCGCGTCGGACCTTACAGAAATCTCATCAAAGACCACATCATTGTCACAATCGTGCATGGGACAGATCTTGCTGAACAAGTGCGAGACTCAATTGCGAATGTCTTGACTTCTGGAAAGAGCTGTGTGCGACGAAAAAAAACTTCCTCGTTGACATTCGTTCGTAGACAACACTGATCCCTACTCCACGCACATTTGTCAAACTGCAAGGCAAGCATAAGCCGATGATTACGAGCACTTGCACTTGGTAGGCGTCCAGACAGATCAGATTATACTGCAACTTGTCCACTTGTACAAGAAATTCACTTACCTGGATCAACAACAACAACGACGCCAACAATCAGTTGATGCTCCTCCAATACGGTATTCGTAACCAATGGTACCAAATCCAGAGCTTCGGACTCGTTGCCATCCAATTCCACAACGACGACTAGTAGATTTGTCCATGTGAAGACAGCACTGCAAGGCAAACAAAAAAAAATAAAAAAACGCATTCAAGGTCCCGTCAAACTGCAAAGCACTCACCATTCAGCGATTTTCTTATGACACCGCAGCACGGAGTTTTCAATGTCAATCGGATGATAGTTCATGCCGCGGAGTGTGATAACCTCGTCTAGGGCGCCCACAACGTAGACAGCGTCATGCAGTTCCTGATCCTGATTATTCGTGCCACTACCCGACTGATTGCCAATGGAAATCGATGACAGATTGTGTTGCAGTTGACTCATTGAGTGCAGGGATTCCGTGTCGCTGTCGCGACTTGCAATGCTTGGCGTGGTCTCGTCCAGAATCGATACAGCCTGGGAGCATTCGGTGCGACGCAAGAATCCTAAATAACCGGTGCGGGCGTATACTTCAGTCGTTGCACCGGTAACTAATTTGGCATTGAAATGGTCATTGTAGTCAGTTTCGTCACCGTATATTGTGAAATATCCATTTGCGCTGTGCGGCGATTGGACCTAGAGTAAGAAAATGGTTGAAATACGAGAACGGCATATCTCCCAAATTCAACACTCACCCAGATCTCACCCAAATGCGAGTCGCCGCAGTGTCCTTTCGTCTCGGGATTGGCGATTATGACCTTCACACCCGGCAGCAGTTTGCCGGATTCGATCAGACAGAGCGAGTTCGGTGCACCGCGTTCCACCAGCGCCACACGATTGTTTCGCAACGCTCTCAGGTCGACGTACACTTGCGCACTCTCAGCAGAGCTGGCGCCTTGCACGCAAATCGCCGGATTCACCCGACAACCGAACGATGTGGACACACAGCGAGTATTGAGTCCGAGTGCCTGGAAAAGCTTGCAGAATTGTTGCGTCAGCTGAACGCGAGGCCGCTCTTCGGCCACGACCACGCATGTTCGCACGCATCGCAGATCAATGTTTCGTTGCTTGAGCGCTGGAATTGAATTACTCAAGGCCTTCGTGCACAGCTCGATGACGCCGTACGAGCAGAATGTGTCGCGCACCCTGTACTGCGACAGGGTGGATAACCAGAGACTAGGATTAGCTTCGACCTCATAGGGGGCGATCAGAATCGAATGGTGACCACTGTAAACGCTAATGAGAGTCCACATCGCAAAGCCAAGGCCGCAGTACGGATCCAGACAGAGGGCGACATGGCGTGATGGATATAATTCACAGGCGAGCTTCAGACTGGCGCACAGACTCGAGAGGGATCTGAAACGACACAGACACACAGTCAATCAGAGGGCTCTCCAAAGTTGCCCGGCGAGGGGTTTACCTGTGAGTAATGATGACACCACTTAGTCGACCACAAGTCGATACGCTGAAGTCCAGGTAAGCCGTTGAGTCAAGGGTGGAATTGGCCACAGCCGCCAGCTTGCGCTTGGGGTTGTCATCAATGTCCAGGATGGGTGGCCAACTCTTGGGGTCTATCGAGGCGGCAGCTTCACGGGATTTCAGCAGTTTGATGATCGATTGAATTGACAGCACAATGCCACTCTTCGACACGTCGACAATCATTCTCACAGTCGGCAACGTTGTTATCAGATTTTGTGGGTGTGGTGGCCGAATGGTGATCGGCACAGCACCCAGATATAAACAGCCATAGAATGCGCAGATTAGGTCCAGACCAGGCGGGAAGATGAGTGCTAAGAGCGGGGGAATTCAATTGTGAGCGATGTTGAGGCAAAATTTGTGACGAGTTTCGACGACTTACCGACATGATCTCCTGGTTCGATCTTTCCTCTCTCCTGTAGGAGAGCTGCGATCTTTTCAGCACGCTTATGCAGTTCCAAGCATGTCAGAGTCTTTGCGACAGCACCTTGAGGAAAGTCAGGGGAGAAGGTGATTAGTGATGTGTGATGTTCTATCGGGAGGGTGAGGGAAGATGCCAAATGCGGGACATCAAGAGAATGATTCAACAAGGTTAGAAAAGGGCCTGCAAGCATCTACTGTGCAAGACTGTCAAGTAAAATCATGGTTTCGACACTGCGATTGAGTGTAGACGATGATGCTCAGTGAAAAAGGTTTCACAATTGTTCATGGAGCCTTCTGGAGAATCCCTACGACGAGAGAAAGTTTAGTTTATCCTGATTAGCTCCCGACAGAGAAGCACAGGAATCAGCCACATGACGTTGATCTCTGAAACTCTGGTTGTTGTTAAGGTGTCTGAAACAAGGTCGATGTTGCTTCGTGGACCATGGTTTGGGAGTCTCACATTTCATCTAAGGTTGGACTCAATCAAGTTCGAATGGTATTCAAGCTTTGCAGCAGATTGGTGGCATCATTGCTCGAGTGTTTTTACGTTAAACTCATTTCGAAGGAGGACCGTGTAAAGAAGGGGTATGTGGTGTTCTACACGTGCAAACAAGCCTTCGGTACGACATGTGGTCTTAAAACCACGGGTGGACCACTGGTTGGACCACTGGGTGGACTGGCTATACATATACCATGATAGTAAGGTTTGATGGTTCTCATTGGAGAAGAAATATATTCTCACGCAGCTAACCAGAGTCGAAAGATGGCCCTACCTAGGTACAAGTGGTTGTCTCAACACAGACGATAACAGTCGACGCCATTCACTTCCGCTGCATTGTGCAGCCTCATCGGTTCTGAGGCTCAGAGAGGCGGGCTTCTGGAGGGAAGAAACGCTGTCAAGTTGGACAGCAACACAAAATACAGGACAAACAGACTTATCTACCACCAACCCTAGCCCCTTAGAAGCGCATTACGAACCGGATACAAGTGCAGGGACAATGGGTAATAGAAGAACAAGGGATCGCTGTGTAAACTGAGGGATTAAAGACGAGCGCGGGGGTCTTCTGAGACCCCTTCGAAAAATCTCTGGCACTAAAGGACGATTGCAGCGTTTTTCAAGAATAAGTGTCTGTGTGAGAGACCGAAACGTAATCGATCACCACCTTCTCTGTTAACCAAGCGACAATAAAGGCCGTAGCATCAGACATGCTGACATCGAAGCTGCTTAGGCTACGCAGACAGAGCATCAATGAGATATCCTTCGTGGATTCGGTGACCCTCTGCTGAGTGCCAGGACATACTTAAATGCCAGGGAATTAAAATGTGGACAGTCTTGCGAAAAAGGTTTCAGATCTGGGGAAATCTCTGGCAATCCCGTATGCACACATGCCGATCGGATCCATAAAGAAAACAAACTAGAAGACGAAGCCTTGAATAGAGCCTGAACTCGCTGGCTTCGTCTGAGTAGTGGGGAGCTACAGCAAGGGCTCTATGGCCGATGTTGAGCAAGAAGAGATCAACATCATTGATCGGCTTTAGATTAGGTTAGGCAGGGTAGGGCTGCCAGCGAAATCGCCAGCACACTTAAGAGACTATGTTGGTCCATTGTGATACCCATAGTCCGTCCACTGATCGACAGCTCCAGTGATAGTGCCGTTAATTTGATCCCAACGGCAAATAGAGACTGGACCAGATATGAAAACCGGATTAACTTTGCTTTTACCAGGATTCGAACCGGGGACCCCTCTAACCAGGAGCAAGCACTCAACAAACGGCGGCATCCAGCTGTTTTTTTGATTTAGACGCAAGGATGTACGCACGCTGAGAGGAGTCCTTATCGGGCACTGTGCCATGCATGTAATGGGGCTGAACATACCGCTAGCAACGACTTTTGCAAGAAGCTGCAGAGATGAGCAAGAAACAGAATCTATTCGACATCAGCTCTCCGACTGCCCAGCCCTGGCAAGAAAAAGGAGGCAATACCTATGAAACTAGGCACCTCTTTGGAGAACTGGAGGACCTAAGTGGTGTTGAACTGAAAAAAACCTGGCGCAACAGCCCGTAGAGGGCAAGGACCTAGCTTCTCAGAAAACCACTCGTGCTATTGTTCTCTCACGAGTGGAAGGCACCTACAGTTTAATGCCGATTCTGAACGGCCAAGTTTGAGAAGCTTTTTCTAGACAGTTATACTCTTTCAGTGACTCGAACGATGTGGAGCAGTGAAAATCATTTGTTTGTCTTAACAGGAATCGAACCTAGACACGGTAGGTCCAAGTGCGTCGCACACACCCACAACGTCACGGTCCCCCATAAACTGGCTGGTTTTATGACATAGTCACGGTAGTTTAACAGTATTGCCCTAGCATGGGCACGATGGTCTAAGTGAGCCACGGCCACAACATCGTCAGGGCATGTGCGTCGACTCCTACGATCTTGGACTAATCTGTCTAGGTTCGATTCCTGGTACGACAAGACATACTTTTCACGGCCCCAACTCTTTCGAGTCACTGACAATGCTCAAAGAGTATAATATAAGCTTCCCGTTCGGAGTCGGCATTAAACTGTAGGTCCCTTCCACTCGTGAGAGTAGCAACATGAGTGGTTGCTGAGTAGCTAGGCCCTGGCCCTCTACGGGCTGTAGCGCCACCCATATTATAAAGGGTGGTTAAATTTTAAGGGCCGATGTTGAATGTGAACCACACCTAAACGTCAAGTTTTTTTCTGCATTTCATTTGACATTTCTCAATTTCAGACTAACTCAATTTGAACCTTATTATGAAAATGGGCGTTCAAATCAAAATGCATATCGTGCACTTCGTGATTTTTTCGGTCAATTTAATCGTCCAAATGTGCGTACAATCGGAAAAATCGTGCAAAAATTTGAGCAAATCGGGTCTGTAGGAGATGTGAACACACCAGTGCATGCTCGTACAGCTCGTACTGCAGAAAATATTGCTGCTGTTCGCGATAGTGTGGCTGAAGAGCCGTCCACCTCAACTCGTCGTCGTGCTCAACAATTGCACCTCTCACGCTCGTCGTTGATGAACATTATGCATAAAGACTTGCATTTACACGCTTCCAAGGTGCAATTGACTCAATACCTAAAGCCTCTTGACCATTTCAAGCGTCGTCAATGATCAGAATGGTGGCAAGAAATGGCAACAGTGGATGAGCAATTTTCGAAGAAAATCGTCTTCAGTGATGAGGCACATTTTCACCTCAGTGGATTCGTCAATAAGCAGAATTGCCGCATTTGGCCGAATGATAATCCAAGAGTGATTGTCGAAAAACCAATGCACCCACAAAGGGTGACTGTTTGGTGCGGTTTATGGGCTGGCGGCATCATCGGGCCGTATTTTTTGCAAAATGAGGCCGGTCAGGCAGTTACTGTGAATGGTGTTCGCTATCGTGAAATGATAACGAACTTTTTATGGCCCGAATTGGAAGATATGAATGTGGACGATATGTGGTTTCAAGAGGACGGTGCCACTTGCCACACAGCTAACGAAACAATGGTTCTTTTGCGCGACAAATTCATTGGCCGTGTTATCTCACGTGGTGGCGATGTCAATTGGTCGCCATGTGATTTGACAACGTTGGATTTTTTTTCTTTGGGGTTATTTGAAAGAACAGGTGTACGTCGATAAGCCAGCAACAATTCAAGAGCTAAATGATGAGATATTTCGGCACATTGACGGCATAGAACCTCCATTATGCTTCAGCGTCATCGAAAATTTGAACCATTGGATGGAGGTGTGCCGATGCGGTCGCGGCGGCCATTTGGCCGATATTTTGTTCCATACATAATTGAACCATAACTTTGAGGTAGTCAAAAACTTTGTCTACCTAGGCACCGCTATAAACTCATACAATGACACCAGCGCTGAAATCAAACGAAGAATAACCCTTGCCAATCGCTGCTTCTTTGGGCTAAGAAAGCAACTGGTAAACAAAGCCCTCTCTCGAACAACCAAGATAACGCTCTACAAGACCTTAATCGTCCCAGTCCTGCTATATGGCGCGGAGGCATGGACTTCGTCAAAAGCGGATGAAGCTGCCTTTGGTTGCTTCGAGAGGAAAATTCTTCGTGTGATTTTCGGTCCCGTCTGCATAGACGGTGAGTGGAGGAGGAGATATAATGACGAACTATACGGGCTGTTCAGCGACATCGACTTAGCCAGAAGAGTGAAGATCCAAAGACTGAGATGGCTAGGTCATGTAGAGCGGATGGAAACCAATACTCCGGCCCGAAAAGTCTTCGAATCCACCCCCGAGGGACGGCGCAGTAGAGGAAGACCGCGACTCAGGTGGCGCACGCAAGTGGAAAGGGACCTCAACCAACTATGCGTGCGAAACTGGAGACAGTTAGCTAAAGATCGAGCTGGCTGGAGACGCTTGTTGGTTGAGGCCCAGGTCCACCCCGGACTGTAGCGCCTTAAGTAAGTAAGTACATAATTGAACCATACCAATATTATCATAATAAAAAGAAATGACAATAATTTCCTAAATAATTTGTGTTTTATTCAAAATCAACATCGGCCCTTAAAATGTAACCACCCTTTATTATTAGCCATGTTCTCTGGATTAGCGCTGTGCTCGAGGGTAAACTCGAGGGGTTTCTGTTTACCAAGAACTCTTGTAGGAACTAGGAACATCTAAAACCGACTGTCAACAAGGAACCTACAATCAGAGTGTCTAAAGAGGTTCAGTCTGTTTGTAGAATATTCCTAGAAAATTCGGCTTCCTCCCAGAAAACGCGAAGAGATTTACTTAAAAAAAAACCCACTTACCTTTCGAATTCAGAAGTGTATACAGTACATGATCGGGTGAAGTATTTGCGCGCCATCTCAACACTCCAGTTATCAATTGATGCTGGAATAAATCAAACATAAATACGATCCACATCGGTTTTTTTTTTTAATCGAACATCAATCAAAGTCATACCTTCCTCTCACTATCCTCAGAGAGGCCAATATCACGTCCTTGGGCCATTGCCAATCGATTACCCTGTACCAGATTGCCAACCATAACTGACGCCGGTCCAACTGATGTGTCTGTAATACCACATCCAGATGAGCTACTACTAGTTGTTGTTGGTTGCACTGCTATTTATTTTTTTTTGTTTTTTTTTTTCAGTTAATGATTTACGATTCGGATTTGAATAATATTTACAAGATACGCGTGTAAGAATTTTGTTTTACAAGGGAGATCACAAATTTGATTGAGGTTTTTGGCAATGCAACCGAAGTATTTTTTTTTTGGTGGGGAATTGTATTTTTTGATTGGATTTATTTTTAATTTTTGTTTTTAATTCAAGTTAAAGTGAATTTAATTTCATTATCATTTTCATTTTCAATGCAAAACAAAAGAAAGAATTATATAATTTGAACAGTAACAGATACAAGTATATATAAATATTTAAATATGTATAGATATAGAGAAACAAAGAGTGGACAGGAGTTTGTCGGGGGTGTACAGCGAGAGTGACCAAGAGTACCCAAGAGATATCGCGTTTTTTTTTGTTGTTGTTTGTTTTGTTAGTAAATAGCAAAAAAAAAAAAAAAATAGGGGGAAAATGTAACCAAAAAAAAATAATTGAAATTAAATTATAACAACAAAGACCGTGTGATTAGAGGTTGTTTGAATTAGTTATCGATTATGCGAGATTATGCGGTGATTCCAGTGCCAATGCCAATTAGGTAGTAGTAGTAGTAGTGGTTGTTGTTGATGTTAATTATTTAAACGCGATGAGGAAAGTAAAACAAAAAATCAAACAAACGAACAAAATGTCGACCCCGAGTAATTGTTGGTGAAATGAATGCGAAATCAAAATAAGATCATTGTTTACATGTGTGTGTGTGTGTGTGGGTGTGTTTGTTTGGTTTTTATGAAAGTTATTCAATTTTTTTGTTTTTATTTAAAAATGATGATTAGTTGGTTGGTTTTTTTTTTTTTTTTTATATTTCGTATATATATATTTTTTTTTGTCAGTTTAAGAACAACAAGAGCAGCATTCGAATGGAAAAAAGAAAAAAAGAAAAAAACATCGAAATAAAATAGTGTGTGGTACGTATTTTTTTTTTTTTTGTTTTTTTTTTTACTAAAATTTGTTCTGTTAAATGAGTAAATAATTAATTGGTTTTTTTTTTTTATTATATCTTTTCTATTATAGAACTGAATAAAAACACGAGGTTCCAGGTATTGTTTTAGTAAGAGTATATGAATTTTGAATGAATGTTCACCGCGCGTTGGAGTGCAC
The DNA here is from genome assembly GCA_907269125.1 of Eristalis pertinax. NCBI lineage: Eukaryota > Metazoa > Arthropoda > Insecta > Diptera > Syrphidae > Eristalis > Eristalis pertinax. The sequence goes on from OU026147.1 coordinate 15,762,641, forward strand.
ACGCTGGTGAGCGGACTTGCAATGGCTTGCGTGTTAGCGCGGCAGGAGATCTTACTAAAGCAATAGTGGAATTTGAAAAGATAGCAAGAGATAGATAGCGTTTTGTTTACTTTTCCATGCTTAACTAATAACACACACAAAGCAAAATTCTATTCGGACAGTAGCTGTTGCGAGCATTCATCTGGAAGGCGAAGCGACTACTACGGGAGTGGTGAATTCCTATTTCTGCCTCAACTTGAGAACTGAACTGATGAACCTATTTTCCTACTCGCTTTTCAAAAAGACGGACAGTTGCAATAGGGAGGTCTTTGGCTTTCGAAGCACGGCTAGATTCTAGTGACAGACAAGACGGAGCTTATGTTACAGCGGGATGGACAGTCTCACTTGGGAGCTCTTTGGCTTTGGAAGCTCGGTTAGATTCCAGTGACAGACAAGACGGAGCTTATGTTACAGCGGGATGGACAGTCTCAGTTGGGAGCTCTTTGGCTTTGGAAGCACGGCTAGATTCTAGTGACAGACAAGACGGAGCTCATGTTACTGCGGAATGGACAGTCTCACTTGCGAGCTCTTTGGCTTTGGAAGCACGGCTAGATTCCAGTGACAGACAAGACGGAGCTCATGTTACTGCGGAATGGACAGTCTCACTTGCGAGCTCTTTGGCTTTGGAAGCACGGCTAGGTTCTAGTGACAGACAAGAAGGGGCTTATGTTACAGCGGGATGGACAGTCTCACTTGGGAGCTCTTTGGCTTTGGAAGCACGGTTAGATTCTAGTGACAGACAAGACGGAGCTCATATTACTGCGGAATGGACAGTCACACTTGGGAGCTCTTTGGCTTTGGAAGCACGGCTAGATTCTAGTAACAGACAAGACGGAGCTCATGTTACTGCGGAATGGGCAGTCTCACTTGGGAGCTCTTTGGCTTTGGAAGCACGGCTAGATTCTAGTGACAGACAAGACGGAGCTCATATTACTGCGGAATGGACAGTCACACTTGGGAGCTCTTTGGCTTTGGAAGCACGGCTAGATTCTAGTGACAGACAAGACGGAGCTCATGTTGCTGCGGGATGGACAGTCACACTTGGAAGCTCTTTGGCTTTGGAAGCACTGTTAGATTCTAGTGACAGACAGCGAAATGGGCAGCCACACACAGGTGGCACGTGTAGGAGTGTCAGCCGCAAAGCCACCTCCCACTCGATTGGACGAAGAAGAGCTACAGAGGCAACCGAATCGCCAAAGACTAAACTCTCCTATGAACACCATGTTTGTCTACAGTTGGCGAACTATGGACGTGTTATTTTTCATATGATGCCACAGTCAGGGGTCTCAACCATCAAGCCATTGCAGCTAGCAAGGTCCTTTGCTCTTCGTATACCTCTGAGGAGTGCCAGGCAATAGATGACAGACGCCTGGACGGATGTCAAAGGAGTTTTGAATTCAATCTTAGCACACACTCCGCAGAGGAATCATTTCTGCAGATGAAAACGTTGGATCATTGAACTAACATCTGTCAACAACGACAGAGTCCTTAAGGATTATACAGAAGTCATTGGCAACGAAGAACAATGGGTGCCATTTCTGCACACGTTGTAACTTACGGCACGAAAGGAGAGACGTGCAAGTATGCCCAGGTCTCATAAGAATGATTCCCCTCTCGATCCTCCACAATTCCTACGGAAATCCTGCGCCTTGGCTGGAAAAGACAACAACTTCACAAGAAGTCTAAACAGACCGTGAGCTCGAATTGATCCTCTCAAATGTACCCGAATTTTCTTCGAACAAGTGACGCCAGCAGACACCAATTCAAAGTCCTTCATCAACCACATCCTATTCAGCAGCTAATTCCAATCGATGCGTAGCTCAATCTATAAACCAAAATCGAAAGCACGTAGAAGTAGATACGCCGACAAAAGTTCATACATTCACCACTCCGTCTCAATTATTAGCTCAGCGCACTAAACTAATACAAGGATACAATATAAAGCAGTCCTGGCATACACACAGGCTCTAGGTCAATGTCAAAGCGCAACTACCACCATTATTTCTAAGCGTTTACCAATTGAAGCAAATCTTAAACAAATCAAAATGCACAAAGTGAAGGCGCAAAAGGAACGCATGAACATACCTTGATGGATTTCCCGCGGCTTGGGCAGATTTGTTACGCACGTGTGCGGGCACATGAGCACATTGGCCGGGTGCAGGGAGCCCTCCAGGAAGCGACGTCTGGCCTCGCAGAGGTGAATCCCACCAAGCGGCGTCTTGGGCAAATGATTCGGTGGAACCAGAGCCAGGCAATAGATGCCCACTTGATGAATTGAGTCGACGGCCTGCAGTACGCGCGACATCCATTGGAAGCTCTCCTCTTCGGAGCAGTCGGGGCGTTGTTCGGCAATGACGCAGACACGTTCGTCACGCAACACTTTGATGCTGAAGACGGCGATGCGGCCGCGGTAAATGAAGCGCATTGGTTCCACGGCCAGGACCGTGGCGATGATGTCGTCTGCGTTGTGCTTGCGCCCGGTGACTGTCATCAGGCCGTCGCGTGATCCGCATACGAACACTAAACCGCCGGGACCTAGGAAGCCAAGAAGTCCAGAGCGCACGAAAAACTCTTCGCTGATCGGTTTGCCGGTGTTGGGATCCTTTGGATCTGGCTCGTCTACCAGCGGCTGAACCTTGAATGTGGTGTTGGTCAGGCCCTCGAGGCCGTAGTAGGCAGTGCCAGTGGCCCCACTGGTCACGCAGATCTCTCCCACTTGATCGGTCTTGCAGAGGACTGGAGTGCCCTCGGAGCGAACGACAACCATCTGGGCGGCTGGCATCACCTGACCGCAGTCTTGCAGAGTGAGCGAGGTTAGGGAGTCTTCGCTGTCAACGCGAACCACTCCGTGCGAGAGGGCAGCCATCGAGAGCACACCACGTCCAGTGGCCGACTGGGTGAATCCGCTGGAGGAGCGTCCTGGGCGACGTAGTGACACGGTGAAGACTTCGGAGCTGCTTGCGCATGGGCAGATCGCATCGGAGCGCAGGCCCTTCGATTGGAAAACACTCAGGAATTGATCGCACGACGACAGTGACCACGGATTGGCTCCATCGGCGACCAACAGCATGCGCAGCGACGACAGCGAGATATCCTTGTGGTCCTTAGTTGCCAGCAGGCCCCAGTGCAAGTCGCGACTCTTCACTAAGCAGCACGATGCGCGGTGTTTGGTTATCAACTGCATCCAAGAGGATGGCCGCTGTTTCATAAGAGCGTACGGAATGAAAAGCACGTGCATGCCGTTCAGCACTGAAGTCAGAACGGCGTGCCACAAGCCGACCTCGCGCTTGAAGTCGAGAACACACACGCTCGTCTCGCCTTCGGTGTAATGGCAGGCCATGGTTAAGGCGCGACAATGATTCATCATCGCCTGGCGAGTCACCGTGACACCTGCAACAAGATAATGTCGATTAGGAGCATCCCTGGGGTGTGGCGGACTGCGACGAACTTACCCATAACACTGCCCTCCTTGTCACTGGTGTATTCCACATAAGCGATTGCGTTCTCCTCTATTCGCACGTTGCCCACGTTGAAGTCCTTCGGTGGCTTTGGCAGATGTTCGGTCACAAACCAGTGCAGTCTTGGCCAGCCCTTGAGTTTGGCAATCTCACCGGTCGATGACTTGGGCAGGCCCTTCAAGCACGCCTCGGATGTCAGAGCCACACTGATGCCGCACGAGCTCAACAGAAATCCGACCTGTTGCGGCGGAGTGTCCGAACTCGACAGCGGCAGCTCTATCGGCAGTGGTACCAGGCCACGGAACATGCAACCGTACCAGGCTGTTATGAAGCTGCAAAGCAAAGCGAGACGACTCATTAAAACGGAACGACCAAGGAATCGATGGGAAAACTCACCTCAAAGGATCACTGTTGGGATAGACCAATGCGACGCGATCGCCGGGCTTCAGGGTAATCTGTTCGGGTCCCTTGCTGAAGACCTTCGTGGTGAGTGCGTACGCGATCTTCTGCGCACGCGACAGCAGCTTCCCATACGTCAGGGTGGTGGTCATCTTTCCATTCGGATCCAAGACCGTGGCCATGGGCGACTTAAACGAATTGGTTCCGAAGCGCTGCAGAGCAGCCTCCAGCGACCGGGGCAGCCCAGCCGCAACGGCCAGCTGCTCACCCTGCACCGATGACATGGTGCTGCCTTCCGGTTTCGGGGCGTTCGGATCTTTTGGATTAGCTGCGATTTCTAACTCGATGTCATTGTCCTCGTAGAACTCGGGCAATGGTCGACGTTTTGGTCGTTTCAGAGTATTCAAGAGCTGTTGTATCTTAGCAGAGACTTTCCATCGACCGGCTGTACCAGTGTCGCCGGCTTCGGTTTGCGAAATGTTCACGTAGCGTGTCACACGATCGGCGCCGCGACGCGTATTATTGAATTGGGTTATATCTGGAGCGACATCTGAAAAGAGAGAAATGTGAGCTGCTTGTGACTGATGGGGATTTTTGTTTGTGCACTGCGATAACTGCGAGGTAAGTCCTGGTCGACTTCTGAGCTCACGATGAGAATATCAGAGGAGAACCACTCTGAGTCGTGCGGATATGCGAACATTCCTGAACAAAGGAAAGCCCAGAGATAAAGGAAACGACATAAGGAGGAACAGAAAAAGAGAGAGAATTCACTAATAAGTGATTCACTGATCCAGGGGATGTGTGAATCATTGTCTGGAGCAAGTTTTGCTCAGCGACGTTCCAGCTGCCTTCCGTTGGCTGCAGCATTTGTGACAAATTTTTTAATTGAATCATGGCCACGACCGTAATTAAGCAGAGTGTGGAGTGTGTTGTAAGTCAATGACGCTGTGGAGATAAGAAATTGCCCAAGAACATGCTGCGAACTTCGGAAATACGCGTATCAAGTGACAGTTCAGGGACGGGGACTTTTTTTTGGAGCAAATTGAAACTACTGGGATTGGATGCGTGTGAGGTATAGGAAGTGCTTCATCATGCGTGCTGTATCCCCGATTGCTTCGATTTGGGAAGTTGGGTGAGCTCATTCAAGGAGGCACTCGTCTAATCTCGCCAAAGTCTTGTCGTGCGTCTGCAGTGCAACGAAAGAACAACAACAGTTTGCACAGCGACAACCTCTTCAATCACTTTCTGCTTCTTTTTGTCACACTGCCTGTGATCGTCTGCGTGGTACAAACACACAATGAGTTTGCAAATTTCAGGTCGATCACCCGATCAGATGGTCGGCTCCTACAGGATGAAGCTGACTTTATACAAAACAATGCTCATCTTGGTCCTGCTTTACTGCTCACAGGCATGGACTGGCTTGGGGCTCTTCAATTCAATTCAATTCGTCGAGAGAAATGTACCGCGTGCGATCTCTGCTTCTGTTTGCGTTGACGGCGTCTTGAGGTTATGATTCAATCACGAACTGTACCGCGTCATGGGTCTACCCAGGCGACTAATTCAACGTCTGGGCCATGTAGAGCTCCGCATGGACTGCTTGACTACGCAACAGAGGACATCCGCTTGTATGGTGATGCACGCAAGTGGAGAAACCACTCAAACAACTTGGTGAGCGCAATGGGATGTGGGTAGCCAGAGATCGCGATAGCTGGAGAGGTTGATAACCGCCGCAGGCTTTATAAAAGATAATCATGGAGCTCACTTTTATACCAACTGACTGTGAGGCTACGATCGCACGGATTGTGAGGTTATTGGCCGTCAACTTCAGAGACTGGTGTGCGCAGACATAAGACCATCGATTAAGGTGACAGAAAGGAACAGCGTTCAACTATTTTCTTGATTATGTAGACAAACTGGCGAGATTCCGTCGACTTGATCGAGACTGGGCAACAAAGTCGAGGTGTGAGGCGCCATCAAAGGAAGGTGTAGGATTGACTGTTTGATTCTACAGCAGCTGGACATCTAAAAACCCTATGGGATCTGAAACATCGAACAAGAGCTCAAAAGATGTAGAAAGCATCGCTCAAGGAAGGACGCCCCCTTGGCTGCTTCTACTTCGAGACACAAATCTCTTAATCAAGTGAAACCAATTCAAGACCAATCTGATAGATTTGTCTCCTACGTGGATTGTATTGACGTGAAAAGGACGACAGCCAGAACACCTTCGCCTTCTCAGTGGCTTTGACCGTTCAATTCGTCAGTCTGCTCAGGCCATCGGCGATCTCTCTACAAGTACACGCGGTCATTTGGATAGCTCTCTCCGCCGGACACATTGTGATAGCGTCCGCAGGCGTACTTCGGAAAATTGCTGAACGGATTGTGCTCCTCTTCCAGGATTTCTCGAATCTGACGAGGTGCTTGCACATAAACCTGCTGGTCCTTGTCCAACGGACGGCTGAAACGACGGCGCAAGTCATCGCGACCAGAATAACCAAGTGATCACGTCTAGCGATAATGCATTCGATGGTATAGAACTAAACGTGGACAAAGTTGGGACATGCTGAGCTCTATGCTATGAGCACATTGCCGATTAGTATCATCAAAAACAGTGACATGTGATGGCACAGCAGAGATTTAACGTGAACCTGCAAAAATTGAGACATGGAAGATGTCTTCACTCTGGCCTTGATCGTAGGAGCAGATGTGTGGACCTTATCGGGTGAAGGAGATATGAATTCGGGCCCCAGGAAGCTTCATTTTGACATCACAACAGTTTCATGGAAGAAGCTTGAGTTAATTTGAGACAAGTCGTGAATCCAGACGCCACTTAACCGTTACTAGAGGAAAGGGAACGTAGTGTCCTTACCCTCAAACGTCACTGCGAGACTGTCTATTGAATTGAAGAGCTACCAGCAACGCCATCTAATGTTATACAACGTAGCCAATGAAGGCGCTTACTTCGACGTGCAGTCGTCTAATGGCGATGCACTCGGGAAGGTAATGGCAGGCGAATTTCTGGAATTGCACAGCAAATCAATCCCCGCAAGACACAGCACAATTCACATCGCAGAGCCTCCCCAACATGACATGTGTTCCGTGACAGGTTACAGCGAACAGCAACGAACGTGCCCACGATACAAAATCAACGGAAACGGATTAGCAGCACAGATAGTCCCCCCCCCCCTCCCAACGGATAAACTCATACTTACATGGTCTTTGGAAGTCTGAAATATCAGTGAAGTCATAATTATTCTTTCTATGAACAGCTGGCGGTGATCCTGCACTCGATGTATCGGAATGTGGCTACAAAAGAAGTAAAATTAATTAGGCGATCTAAAAAACGAAATCAATTGCAAACGACACTCACCGGTGGAGGCAAATTCTGTTGTGGACGACGATCGGAGAAGTTCTTGTGACCAACACCGCCACCGCCACCACCACCACCACCACCCACTGATGAATCACGTATTGGCGGTTTTATAATCTGCTCTCTGGAATTATTAATGTGATCACGGGGGTAATTGTATTCCCTGTCTGGCGTTGAAATCCTCTCCTCCGGTATCGACTCATCATCGGTTGTTGTATCTTCATGTGCAAAAGACAAAACAAATCCCATACAGATACATACATTCGTGTGTTCGTTTCTCGGTTTTGTTGTGATTTTGTGTTTTTTTTTTTTTTTTGTTCAAGTCACGTTTGAGAGTTTATTTATTTTTTTTTTTTTTTTCAATTTTTTGTGTAAATTATATGAAAAGAGATACAGACAGAGACAGACAGAGAGAGAGAGAGAGAGAGAGAGAATAAAACTTGCAAGACAAGAAATCATAAATGACAAACACAAAAAAAAAAAAAATTATAAATACGTCACAAGGACATAACAGCCATTTGTTTCTTTTTTTTTTTTTTTTGGTTTTGTATTCGTACATATTCTAGACAAAATTAAGGAAAAAATAAGTATATATATATATGTATGTATCAAATGCAAGGACAATAGTTGCACACTCTCTGCTTGCTGTTGCATTACGTTTTGTGTGTGTGCTTTCATTTTCACGCGCATTTGCTGCGTGAATGAACGTGAATTTATTTATCTTCTCACTTTTCAATCACTGCATTCTCAGCTTGGGGTTAAACGAAAACGAAACAACAAAAGTTTAAGGAAACACATGAAACAACAAGTTGACTATGGTATACACGAGTACGCATGTGTTTTGTTTGCTTTTTTTCTGTTTTTTTGTTTTTGGTTGGTTAATTTTGTTTGGTTATCATATCTCAAAAATAAAGGCACAATCGGGGGGAAAAAAAAAACAAAAACAAAACGGGAACAGAACAAAAAAGGTGTGAAATTAGACGTTTCATGAAGAATGACTTGGCTGAGATGAATGTGTGCGATTTTGGGGTGGCCCTGCTTATATATTTGTTGGCTTTCTTATTCGTTCGAGTGGGGGAGGAGGATGAAGAAGGCGTGTCAAGGATGATACAAGAGTCGTCTGCTTGGGAGCGTCTGATTGCATTGACTAGGTGAAGGCTGAAGGTGCAGTGGAGAATTAAAGAGTTCCTGTAGAGAGTGTAGACAGTTTTGTCCGGCGGGATCGCAATCAGAGCTTGGATCATCAGTCCCGGAGGTAGGTAGGTAGGCAGGAAGTGGCATTAACGCACTCAGGCCAAAGTAGGCCCATTGTACCGCCACGTGGTTGTTCCAACATTTGTTTGGTTTCATTGTTGGCAACACTGAACAAAAAAATAAAGACAACTTGACAGCTGATAGTTTAGGACAGAAATCAGGTACTACAGAGATGGCCATTTGAGAGACCTTTTGACAGTTATTAACGATTTTCTGACGTTTATTCATGAAATAATGTAAATGGCATTCTCGGATTGGTCAGTTGGATTTGAGACAACGATATAAAGAACGCTGTTAAACGACTTTAACGACTCTAACGATTGGATCTTGAGTCCCGGTGGTAGGTAGGAAGTGGCATTAATGCACTTAGGCCAAAGTAGGCCCATTGTACCGCCACGTGGGTGTTCAAAAAAGACAGAAAAAGAGGGTTTCGGTGGTTTATAAAAGCCAGCCGGTTTTTTCAAGAAACTTGACTAACGTGTCGACTTGTATTTTGCTGAGGTCGTTGTTTAGACTATCGAAGAAGTAGGCTTTCCTGGACAATTGCAAAGGAGGTGTTGAGTGGTTTCCTCCTCATCTTCGCCTAGGCAGCTTCTGCAGAAGTCGCGAGGAGTATATACCTAGTCTTAGGCAGTGTCCGGTAATTATTCCCACTGCAGTGCTAATTACCTCTTGCAACAACTAGAGAGGTATATCCCTGCTCAACTTCGCCTACAAGATCCTGTCCAGTGTACGACTTTAGATGTCGATTTGCACCGCACTAATCGGCACTTAAATCTTTCGGCCCGGCAAATCGACTATAGACCAAATCTTGACACTAAGACAAATCCTGGAGAAGACTAGACTAGCACCACATTTTTATCGATTTCAAAGCCGCATACGACAGCATTCATCGCAAGGAGCTATTCGATGCGATGGCCGAATGCGGGATCAAGGGAAAACTGATCCAGTTGTGTCGCACTACGCTAGCACAGACGCCATGCACCGTGCAGACTTCCGAACCGTTCAAAGCTTGTACCGAACTTCGCGCAAGGAGATGCGCTGTCGTGTGATTTCTTCAATCTGGTACTGGAGAAGATAGTGCAGTGGGCAGCTGTAAACCACGGAAGGCACTATCTTCTACAAGTCGGTCCAACTGTTGGGGGGGTACGCAGATGACATCGACATCGTCGCGCGTTCTCAACGTGCCGTAGTGGAGGCTTTTACGGCGATTGAAGAACAGGCGAAACGAACTAGTCTCAAGGTCAATGAGGACTAAACGAAATATATGCTGTCGACCAAAAAACTTTCCGTCACACACCACCTTGGACAAAATTTCACGATCGATCTACCTCGGGGCAAACGTGAACTCCACAAACGACATCCGTCGTAGAATCGCCCTTGGCAACCGGTGCTACTTCAGCTTGTCAAAACAACTTGGCTCAAAACTCCTGACTCGAAGGACCAAAATAATGCTCTACAAACCTCTTATTTTGCCAGTCCTGCTCTATGGAGCCGAAAGCTGGACGTTAAGCAAAACTGCAGAGCTGATTCTTGGTATCTTCGAAAGAAAAGTCTTGTCTGCGAGGAAGGCGAATACGGATGCGGATGTAGTCCGGAAGGCAAAAATCCGTTGGCTGCACTGGCTCGGCCACATCGAGCGCATGGACAACAATGCTCCAGCAGAGAGGGTCTTTGAATCCGAGCCTACTGGTTCGAGAAGGAGAGGCAGACCGAATCTCCGGTAATCGCGGATGCAAGACAGCTTGGTCTTGATGACTGGAAGCAGCGTGCCCAGGACCGTCAACGATGGAAGGCAGCAATTGCTCAGACTCGGACCATCCATGGGTCGCCGGCCTGATAAGTAAGTAAGCAGTGCTAATTATGGATCTGTTTTGGGAGATACGATCTTTTAGGATCGAGATTTGTGTTGAGGTTGGGCGATGGTTTTCTTTGTGTAGACGTTATTGAGCTGTAACTTGAAGGTAGTTATATAGAAGTGCCTATGTTACAAGAGAATCCATTAACTGGCAGTCTAGTGGCGCGTTTAGCGAGTTCATCAGCTTTGCAGTGGGTCCCGGGATGTCCCTATGGTCTGGTACTCCCAGCATCTCGTTAAGAGATGCGCGGCAGTCGATAGGTTAGGTTAGGTAAACTGGGCTGCCGGCGAAATCGCCAGCAAACAACTAGACTAAGCTGGTTCATTGTGATAACCATAGTCAGACTACTACCACTGATCGACAGATCCAGTGATAGTGCCGCTAATTAGATCGCAACGGCAAATGGTGACTGGACCAGATATGAAAACCGGATTAAAGCGTATTAACTTTGCTTTCACCGGGGACCCCTCTAAACAGGGACAGGCACTCAACGAACAGCGCCATCTAGCGGCAGTCAATTGCTAATTTAGAGTTTATAGAGAACTATGGCAGGGATTTACTTGCAGCTTGGCTATCAGTGAAAATGCAGATATCGCGGGCGGATATCACGGATATCACCTTAGCCAGGACAGGGCTTCCCAAGTGGACATACAGAAGACTCGAAGAGCTCGAATCTCAGAGTTATCTCAGACACTGCAAAGTGCGACCACATTCCACTTCACGCATTCATTGAATAGGCAGCAGACTGTCCCCGGCCCTGGATCAATGAACACGGCCAGAAGTTCCTTCATCTGTGTAAATCTGTCAACCTGGACACCAACGAAAATACGCTGGCAACTGTTGTTAAGGGCTGCTCAAGGCAGCGGTAAGTCTACTCCAGTTCTTCAACGCTTCTTCAGCTCTGGTGCAATCGGTTGTGAACTATTGAAGAACGTTCCAATGGTCGGAGCAGGGCCTGGAATGTGTGAACTCGTCATCAATGATGGGGATCTCAATTCTCAGTCGATTGGAGCTGGTGCGGTGTGTACTGCTTCTATCTTCGTTGCTGATGGTCTGATGCCCAACGAGTTCTGTTCGGAAGCTAGACTTCATCCCGAAACAGTATTAATCTCTTCTGAATCGGCTTGTCAAAATGGAGAAGTACTTCTTGCAGACGGCTCGAGAATTCACTGACATCACTATAAATTAATTTCGTGGTTACTTAAAATTGGTTTCAATGTAACTCGGTTTGACCCGGTTTATAAACGCGAGTTCACCAATCACTACAGTCTATACAACTTTACTCTGGTTTAGGGTTAATAAAAATGAAGCAAAGTCCACAACATGTCACTGTTTGGTGCGGACTTTGGGCAGGATATTATCGATATTCGTGTTTTTGTGAAACATGTTTTCCACGGACTCGGTGGAAGCAAGCAATTTCAGTCACAGTGAGCAGTGGCCACGTGTCGCATTAATTTCACGCTTGGGTATCCATCCAGTCACCCGCATCTAAGGTGATACACTCAAAAGGATGGAGATCCATCTTGGTGTCCGGAATTGGGTGTGGGTACCGCGCTAGCTAGAAAGGTTTGTTTGTTGGGGTCCAGGTCCACCTTGGATAGTAGCGCCACACACAAAAGGACATTAAGCCAGGCGCAGCATTTGGGAGCGCTATCATTCAATGAGTTCGTACTTTTTTCTGCCCAAAATGTGCACGAGCTGAACCTGGTCGACAGATGGTTCCAGCAAGATGGAGACCAGCACTACATGCCAAAGCAGGCGAATCGATGGACCAACTGTAGTGTATTGGCAACACCACGGCAGATCATGAGAGCGTTCAAGGTGCTCTTCGATATGTCATAATACTCATGGCATGCATCTTAGCTCCTATCTTCGTTGTTTTGTGTGCATGTCCAATCTTGATGAGAGGAATTGTGATCTGACCACCGACAAGAGCGGTTGTATTGGCGAGCCAACTGAAAAATTAGTTAGTTGACCTATTCCGACCGACGGATTGGCCGGGTAGTTCGTGCGATTTGACACCAGTTTTTAGTTGAACTGATCCTTCTGTGTAGCGCAGAACTACTCTCGCCAATCGCTGTTTCTTTGGGCTCAAGAGGCAGTTGAGGAGCAGAGCCATCTCTCGAAACACCAAGTTGACTTTATATAACACTCTAATGATCCCTGTCCTGCTCTATGGCGTAGAGACATGGACGCTGTTGAAAGCGATATTTTTCAGAGAAAAGTTTTGCGTGCGATCTTTGGTCCTGTTTGTATTGATGGCGTCTGGAGGAGGAGATTCAAACACGAAGTGTACGGGCTGTACAGCGGCATGCACCTAGTTAAGCGTCTTCGGATCCAACGCTTAAGACGGCTAGGTCACTTAAAGCGGATTGACACCACAGCTCCGGCCCGAAGAGTCTTCGATTCCGAGCCATTGGGACAACGGAACAGAGGGCGTCCTAGAACGAGATGGCGCAAATAAGTGGAGAAGGACCTCAACCAACTTGGTGTGCACAACTGGAGGCGGCTGGCGAAAGATCGTGCTGGCTGGAGAGGCTTGTTGGTTGAAGCCTAGGTCCACCCCGGACTATAGCGCCAAACAAAGAAGAAGAAGATCCTTCTGTGTCGATCTGCGACAATTTCACACGTTATTAGCGAGATACCAGCCAAAGTGGTCGAAAAAAAGGGTCAAAATTAGGTGAAGTAATAAAGGCAAGACGTGGTTAACACTTAGATGGAATAATCGTTACAAACCAAATGGCAAGCATTGACTTATCAACTCCAATCAAATGTATACAGACATTTGTAATTTTTCTGTGATTTTTTTCACAATTAAAAACCAAGCCGTTATTGGATCAGAATTTATAAGAAACGGCATTGGTCGTGTTGGCATTCACAACAATAATCACCTTTGATGTATATGCTGTAGAGCCATACAAACAAATGTAAAGTTTAGAGTCTTATTCTTCTTCGGGGTCTGGATGGAATAAGGCATAGCTTCTGCAGCAACCACTGCTGTCATGCGTCAGATCTGGGTTAGGTTAGGTTCTATTGGGTGTTCTGCAAGTCGAAAAGACTGAGCCGGACTTATTCTGGGAGACGATGGCGACACGCTTGTGGCTGCGCCAGTCACTCTGTCACTTGTGCGCCAACTGGTTCCAATTAAGTTAATGGATTGCAAACCCTTATGTGGCCGCAATGGCTTAGGAAGTCGACTCCTATTCTGGGGGTTATGGGTGAAGTCCTTCTTTTTTTCGACTTCTTTTCGCTGACAGAGCTGAATGAGTGTGCTTCTGTCTAGGCAAATCTGATCAAACTTCGTATAAAACTGTGGGTGCCCTCAATTGGTAAGACAACACGTGTAGCTGCTGTAGAAGCTAGGCATATTACTGAGTTCGAGGAGGACTTGGCTCTAGATTCAAGAGTAACCACTTGTGCTATGGTGGTAAACCTTCTTTTAAGAGACTCTTCGTCTTTTTTAACAGTTGTACTCTCTGTTCTGTCTCAATGACTCGAGGTAGGCTGTGCCGCGAAATATGATGTTGGAGTCAAGCCAAAAGACCAACTTTAGTCGACCTATTGGCAACTGCTACCTATATGGCCTACTGGCAAAAGAAGACCTCAGGTGTTGACAGAAGCAAAGACTTTTTGGCTTGAAGCTTTAAAAATGAATAGGTCCTACATTGATATCTTATCACTAGTTTAGGCACGATGATCAGGAGGCCATGATCTAGTGTCCTCGAGGTCTGTCAGAAATTGGTTCGGGCTAAGCAGCGAAGTCTTCTACGTCCAAAAAGAGTCAAGCTTCTTCTCAAAGACACCCACTTTTTTGATCTAATTTCTTTTAGCTTGCTGGTCGTTTATGAGAGAACCTTCAGCCGATGTAATGTTAGCTGACGATTAAGGATGCTTTTTCCTACAGAGATGCTTTACACTCAATCCACTACCAGTCTTTCTTCGACTACAAGCGATGGCCGACCTTACCGGCACACCACTCTTGTATCATCCGTGACCTCAAAGTCAGTAATAAACTACCTTAAATCATACAAATTCTAATATATGTGTGTGTGTGTGTACAAATTTTGATTATTTGTCTTGTTTGGCCATCAACACAATAAACAAAAATTTTGAATTTAATTTCATGTTCTTTTTGATAATTAGACTTTTTTTTTTGATTTTTTTTGTAAAATTTATCTCACCTGTATCATCATGATCCCGATCAGGACTACGATTTAAAACCGAACTACGTTTCGATGGCATCGGTAAACTTGGCTTTGGCCGATTCTTAAGAGCGGCCAGAGCTTGTTGCACCGCTTCCTGTCTAACTTCTGTCGGTTTCACCAAAAAATTGTTTGTGTGTGTTTGACATTGTTTTGTTTTATTCAATTTATTTATTTGGTTTCAACGATTTTGGGATGATGAGGGAGAGAGTGATGACATTTTGCGAGCGAGATGCACGAATTTTATGGTTTTTTTTTTTATATTTTTATTTTTTATTTTGTTGTTGTTGTGCGAAAGGAAAGTAGTTTGTTTTTCATTTTGGGTTAAAAAAAGAAAATAAAATAGAATTTATTTATTACTATCGATTATGAAAAGATTTTTTGTTTTTTTTTTTAAAGAAAATAAAATTAAATTAATTGTTGTTTTTTTTTTTTTAACAAATTTTAATTGCAATTCGAAAAAAAGAATGTGTTTGAAGAGAGAGAGAGAGAGAGGAGAGAGAGAGAGAGACAGATAAAATGACAAAAGTGTGTGATTGAAATGAACAAATGCATGACGTGACAAATGAAATGAATTGGTCTTTTTTTTCTTGTGAACTTTTCTCTTTGGATTAATTGAAGAAAACAAAATGGCGGTTAAAATGATGTTCATGCGAAAGAAAAACAAGGAACTAAATCGAAATGCGACGTAGGAACTGTTCTTCTGTGTGGATTAGCAACAACTACGTGAAAATGTGCGGACTAATTTCAATCCACATTCAAAGCATAAGCGTTACAAAGTCGAATGCAAGCAATACGAGCAACTTGTTGAGAGTCTACTGAAGGACTAAAGGCTGAGGAAGATAATGAGGTTAAATGGACTACAGTCAAACGGAAACAGAATGGAAACTAAAACAAAATTCTACTGAACTAAAGACAAATAATTTAAATCTGGCCCGTTTTCAAACGGTGTCCTCATATGAATTACGCAAGCACAGGCAACGGTTGTAGGACATACGATGAACTAGATGCCCCTTAGTGATGGACAGCAACCGAAGAACTCCAATCCCATTCGGCGACTTGTTAATCATTTCAAGACCTACTGTCTTTCCTTGGTTCACACTCATTTCCAAGTCAGCGGGATCCATAGGAAGTTGTAAGGCACGACTTTCTTTGAAGCATCTTGCCTTGCGGCCAACCCGCCTTGCACCTACTTAGGCAAACGGGACGGCGAACGACGTCACTTTCTGCATAAAAGTCACAAGATCCTGTGGATTGACGGCTGCCTCCTTGCCGCAGTCACAAGTCTCCAGGTTCGCTGTGTTCGGCCCTCTCGCCATTCACGTTCCACATTGCAATGCTCTACAGGTACAGCTAACGTGGTCAGTCGGATAGCTATCTGGTCTTTTGTCAACTTGTGCAATCTTCTGGTATAATCTCAGTCGAAAAGTCTGAAATCTATGTCATATCATGTCAAGTAAGTTTGTTTTTTGTTTGAAAAGCCAGAGAGAAGAAGAAGAGACTTTCGTTAAGTTTCGTTAAATTTTTGCTTAATTAAGTGGGAGTGGAATGGATCACTCTCTGCATACGAAGATAACAGATAGTGCTGAAATTTCGCAATGCTCCTGTCTACCTTTCGTTCGGTTCTGACATAAGTTTAAGTTTACCTTCATCGTTTATCGTTAAACCTAATGTCGTTATGTTTCGTTCAATTCTGCTTGTGGAGGTGGCAGGGAAATGCATTGATGTCTACCTACGCTTCAATTTGGGGCTGCTTTTCGATCAGTTCTCCCATAAGCTTAAGCTAAAACAAGTCAATTATGGTAGAGTCGAATGATTGTTCGGTAAACTAGACATGTTCGAGAGTAGTTTGTCGACGATTTGACTAAAATTGGCTTCTTCTGAGTAAAGTCAAGAATTTGTTCGTTAAATCATGTGTCGTGCAGTCTAGGAAGAGTCTGATATCATGTTCCGACCAGCATGGACTTGGGATGTCGGTTCACAGTCTGTTTGTCGTTTGTTCACTTGTCTCCACGTTATTGCCGCACTGAATGACTGAATGCAGTTCATCGACTTGGAGTGGCTCCCTTCGAAAAACCGCTTCAGGAATTGACTATCTTCAAGCTGATGCTTAAGCCCTCGCTGTCTAATCCAAAATTTAAAAAAAAACCATCGCCTCATGTTCAAGACCTCGCTGTTAGTCTGCAGTTAGTGTCTACGATGATTATGTGTTAGTTAATGTTCGCAAGGCAAGCGGTTAATCAGAACTTAGCCAGCAGACAGGCAATATTCCCACGAGTGCAATGAGAGCTGAAAATTCAAAGTCAGATGCACAAAATGGAGGAGTGTCTGAGTAGGTGATGAAGGCATTTGTCCCCAGCCCAATGCCATGTGTGTTAGGCCGCGCCGAAGGAATGATCCACACGTCAGTTGTTCTAATGAGATTCCATGGCAAGTCATACTTACGGCACCGTAGACCTCAGAGGCGTCTCGCCCACGAGAAATGAAATGAATCTAATTAGCGACCCAACCCCGGCTATGATTACATGACAAATGATCGACAAACCCAGTGTGTTATGCTAGAGCTCTGCAGCCGAACCGAAGTGCGCTACAGATACACCACAGGAGATACAGATACACCATACCAAGCGATACACGCAAGTTAGAGATTTTTGGAATTCGAGATTCAGAGGAGAGAGATAAAGAGAGAGAGAGAGGTGGGTTAATTGTGAGATAGAGAGAGAGAGAGAGAGAAAGAGAGGAACAGTGGCTTAGAGAGCGGGAGCCAGAACTATTCTATAGCGTATGAGGTTCGACTCTGAATAGCTGCATCGAGGGAGCGGGTGCAAGGATGGAGGGTGTGGGGGGGGGGGGGAGGGCGTAGGATGGATTGGAGGGAGTAGTGACAAAATATCAAATTGCGTTTACCACTTGTGTAGCGACTTTCGTGCCGTCCCAAGCGTCGACTGGGTCGATTATTTTGTGCGGATTGTGCATTGGCCGTCTGACCATTCTTACTCTGATCAGACTTTGCAGTTCGTTCAGCGCTATTACCTACTAGACATCCGGATGTTGGCCCACCGTTGCCACCACCAACACCGCCGATGCGTATACCAGTGCCACTTGGGGACTCTGATTTGCTGCGACTGTTGCTGTTACTGTTCTTGTTGTTGCTGTTGCTGTTGCCATTGCCCGCCGATGATTTGCTGTTCTGCATCGATTTGACAGCCTTCAAGATGGCACTGGGTGCCAGAAGATTGACCGACGTCGGCAGTATGGATGGAGGCAATTGATGAGACTGCTGCTGCTGCTGCTGATGTTGTTGGGACGTTCGAGAACTCAATGGCACTTGTTGCTTACTGCTGGCTGTTTGCTTCTCCATGCTGGATGAAGCGCTGCTGTTATTGCCACCGCTGCCAGAATATTTGCGCGACTGCAGCACCGGCGATTGGGGGATCAGACCCTGATCGACCTTGTATGGCCGGCATCCTTTGAAATTTGACTTGGCCGCAATTTCGGCTGACAAGGCCGCCAATTGACTGTTCAGACTGTCCACATTGGAACGCTTTACGTTCGTCGTTGGTGGACCGGCTTTTTTTTATTATTTGTGTGTGATTTGACGAGAAATGAAAACAGAATAAAATAAAACAAATAAATCAAAATTTAACAAAATAAGGAAAAATAAACATTTTTGAAAAAAAAAAAAAACAATTTGTTTCTGACTGAAACCTTTTGGTTAGTAGATGTGACATGCAGTGGATGAGGGTGGGAAATTTGTCAAAAGATGCTGAAAATATGGTGAATATAAAATAGTTTGCTAACGCCATCTACTGTGTAGTTCCATTGAAGACACAATCCATGCGGTGTGGGGATGTGATAAATATGAAATTTTCGAGCGTTTTAAGTGATTTTGCAATTAAATGCGGTCGATAGTCGTGTGAAAACTTTTTACGCGATGAGAGTCAGGTACTCTAGCTACAAAGCCGAAGAGGGCTGGTTGAAGAGCTCAACCGGAAGTGGCATGACTCTCCAGGATGTAGAAAAACCAAGTGCATGCTCCCTAATGTCTGTAAGAAATCCGCGGCTATCTTGTTATCTCTTGACAGAAAGGACTGCAGACGACCACCACTACACCTTCGTTAAACACCTAAAAGTGCTTGACCTAAGCGATGAAACCCTCTGCGAGGCCTGTAGAGAACACGACGACACTGCTGAGCACTTCCTCTGCACACTGTCCCGCCTTTGGTCGAATCAGGTAGCAGTTATATGGTGCTAATGAGGTGATAGTTGATGTAGGCTTCTCGTAACAGACGGGACACCAAGCAACTTCAGCAAATACAGGGGCTTGGTAGTAGAATGGGCCAGTTTCTAAGTCTGGGTGGTGCTCCAGTTTAGTGTTAAAAGCGTTCGCAAAAAAAAGGTACACAGTTCCGATGAGACAGGTTAAAAACGATTACCTCTGCTTCATCCATTGAAGCATTTTTCGAAGCGTTCCCTTTGAACTCTCAATAGTTGGGATAGTATAACCAATCGTCTTATGTGTCAGACTAGACTGGATCCAAGAGCGAATATCAATTTTTGTTTTGAGTTAAGACAGAACTGCTCCACCCCATCATTCGAAACGATGAAAAATGTTCAAGGTGACCAGTTTCTATCCCGTGCACAAGAATTCCCCTGATTCGCCAGCCTTCGTGGTGGTCCCGACGACCTTGACGATGAAAAAGACTCCCCGACGTTGAGAACCTCGGCGAATGAAGAAAACATTAAGGAAGTCGGCAAATTTGGCGATCTGGCCGATGTGTGGCAGCGAACGTATTGAGGATGTGACTGGCATTCCAAAGAGTCCAAAAACGAAAGATCTGCGCGCGGTATGTTCCATATTCTCTCACGGAGGAGCAACAAGACTTGGGAGTGAGTGGTTGCAATGACGTGAAATCTGCTAAAAAAAACACCTGCATTCGTGGTCCTGTCTGCGAGAACGGTGAAGGGAGATGAGATGACCGTACCAAGACGTGTATGTAGTCCAAAAATCCGTCGAGTGCATGGACGCCAAGCTAAGAGGCCCTTCTAAGCCGAGCTTCCTGGTTCGAGAAGCAGAGAGATGGCCAAACGTCTGGCATAAAGGCCAAGTCACCGCGGACGCAAGACCGATTGGAGCGTGATCACGATCGTCAACGATGGATGGCAGTTGCTGCTCAGGCTCAGACCGTCCATGGATCGCCGCAGGTCCGGCAAGCGAGTAAGTTTTGATGTCATCTGCTCTGCAAATAGTCACTCACCGAAGGGCAGAGTGCTTCATAGAAGTCACCAGATGAGTCACAAAGGATGAGAGTCCAGATGCAGAAAAGTCGAATCGGGACGATGCTCACGACTTTGAATGCTCTTCGGTGTTCTGACCAGATTATGGGACAGATTCTATCCTCTTCGGCAGGGGAAGTCAGTTAGTTAGTTTCAGCGGCTCTAATTGCAGCACGACAACGCGTCTTACGACCTCTGCCTGTTTCCAAAACTCAAATAATCGTTGAAGAGGAGCATCAATGCCTAACAAGGCCTCGATCGACATCCTCAAGGCGGCCCTCGAGTGCCAGACTTGCTTCGACAAGGAACATCATAGCGCGCCATTCAGAATGCTTCGACCGACATCGTCCAGGCTATACCGGCTGTCGACTGCCAGAGATACAAAAAATTCAAAGCAAATTCACTGCAATCTCATCCGAAATTGGACAGATGAAGCAATTCTTATTTTTTTTCCTTCGAGTTTGTTACCCTTTTGCAGAACGACTGAATATTCCGATGAATAAGCGTCCCTTAATGAGGTCACAATGGCTTCATGGTTCCATCTCCACACCGTCCCTGCATTCGTTTCACTTTAAAGTTTCCCTTCAAAGAACGCCCACACACCGCGCACTCAATCATTCATTGAATCCACAAAAAAAAAAAAAATCCAGAAGATTGAGTGGAATACCAAATCGTCCGCCCAACCAAACCTATTCTATGCCATCCGAGTACAAGTACACAGCTTAAGCGCCTTTGTCATCGTCGGCAAGCGAAAAGAAAGAGAGAAACCCCAAAACAATGGCTACGCAGCCCCATCCACCCACCAAAGGATATAAAGTAACAAAAAGTAGATTAACCAGTGCACTGACATCCAGTGCGATGGCAACAGCGGCGACGATGATGAATCCCTGCGCATCGTATTCGTTTTCTAGAGAATTAAATACACAACAGAAGTCCCCCCCCCCCCCCCCCCCTCCACAAGTCGCGGGCGACTGAACTTCTTGAGGGATTAAGGACATTGAACGGCAGCAACGCTGTGTGTGGGCGACTGTGTCGGCATGATCCTTAATAGGGCTTTGTGTCAAATCCGAGAGGAGCAGCGCCCGACAGGTGGAGATGCAATGAACCTCGTCGCACAAGGACCCAATTCCAAGGGGGTGACCTTGGCGTCTGGGGGGCGAATCGAAGGACCTCGCCCGCCGTGATGGCATCGTGATTGAAAACCCGAGTTTATTGGCCGTACAATGTCTGCGAATGTAAAACTTTTCATTGCGGCGGAGCGTCGATACTCTCAAGCGCCATCGGTTTGACTGAGAGTGGGAGGGAGTCTGAGTAGACACTTGGAAAAGTTTGATTTAATTTTGATTGATGCTGGGGGTCGTGCCGGGGCTCAAGAGTTTACACAAGTTTGCGTTATTTTATTGGGCCGGCGTGTGATGGCATCAAACTTGAATCAATCGTCGAAGGACGGAGTGAACAATGAATGAAGCTGCACTGGGGGAGTGGACGGGACGTTGCAGGACGTGCTTATTTTTCGAGAAATTCTTGTATCTCTATTCTCGACACTTCGTCGGTTCATTTGGATGATGAATCTACAGAGGTTGAGTGAATCAAGCAAACTTAATTGACTTTTTAGACCATTTTTCAGTGACTGACTGCCAAACTTCGGGCCACTTAGACACCCGTTGTGTTACCATGCGGATCTACTCGGGCGTGTAGACGACTGACACTAAGATCGCTTAGCTCGCCCCGAGGTGACTTTTCCTTCGGCCGGAGAGGGCACTACAGTTGCAGAGAAGGTTTCTCCTCAGTCTCGTCTCTGTAGCTTCTGCGGAAGTCGTTGAAGACGAACGACACAGTCTAGGGAGTGCGTTCCAATGGCACAGTGCCCGATGATGACGTCGATAAGTGGCCTAAGCGTCGTCCTCCTCACAGGCTGATCGGTCTGTGTGAAAGTTTCGGATTGATAGTAGAACATAGGCACCCTGTGCCATCAGACCATCTTCGATTGGTGTGATGAGAGATGTTTTGCAGTAGTGACCGGCAGAGACATCGCGAAAAAGAGCCCTACCTTCCACCGAGTTCTTGTTGTCAAACTACTCACATTTCGTCTGTGGAGACCTGACGAAGGTTTGACTTTTGTCGTGTCAAAAGAACGACGCGGCAACAACGCACCATTCAGGTTCTCTGGTACTGACTGACGGCCCATCAGTGAGTGGAAAAAACATCGCCAATTAGTCAATTCATCGCCAATTAGTCCAGCTCGCAGTTGTATAGATGGGCGCAGCAGCTTTAGCACGGGAGACTTAGTTCCGGAGACGACGCAACAGAATCCCAGGGAACGCTGAACACCAAGACAACAGAGCAATTCAACAAAGACTGTGAAAGGGGTACAATGGGACCTACGGTGCGATGTACGATGAGAAACCGACGACGAGAGATAGACTCGCAGTATGGGTTAAAAGCCAACCTCATCTTTGGATGTCAGGATGAGCGAGATACGAGATTCAAGAGAGAAATCTAGGACCGCCAAAAAAGCGAGCTTAACGGGCATAGACAAGGGTAGACACATCGATAAAGTTGTAGAGGAAGATGTCCCCGATGGGGAGGTCGTAGCTTCTGCCAATTTCGGGTTCAAAAATCCTCAAAAGGCCTCGCGGACCAGTGTCCTAGAGACATGCCTCATTAAGCTGTGAATTGTGTCGTGGCGTGCCGCATGGTTCTATGCTGTCACCTATGCTCTTTCTCAGATTTTCGTTTAAGCAGAATTCATATGTTGATTGGACGCTTATTGGATTATTGAATGATCTCCAATTCTTTGGGCGGTGTGAATTGCAACGAAATCTAAAATCATCTTGAAACAATTTTCGAGTCCATTGAATATGAGAGTTGCAAGCAAACGATGAGACAACGCAAGAGAGGACGGCCCCGTTAAAGGTGGCATACAGAATTCAAGAAGGGTGTCCATTAAATTAGTATCTGGAACTGGAAACAGCCTTAGGCTTATTGGTTGAGGTCCAGGACCGCAGCAAGGACGCACGCACTTATTGGTTGAGACTCAGAAACGAGCGTCACGAGGAGTCTCTCAAGTACCCCACTTTCCATGCAGGACTGCAGACAGGACTAGGTTTCATTGATCGCTATAGTTTGTACCTAAAAGACGACCGCGTCTTCGCTCATCTCGGCAGATTCGCAAAAGACCACCCAGAGTCTGGCAGTCGGACCTGGATGGAAGTGCAGTTCTTTTTTTTTTTCAGAACAACAAAATAGTCGCTACCGACTTCAAAATTCAGACAAAGGTTAAGATTTTTTGACAATTTATGGTTCGAGTGAAGGCTGAGTGGAGGATGATCTTAAAGCATGAGAGAAGAATAATCCATCGAATCGAAATCTAGCTCTCTCGCCTTGGCTCTTTTCATCATTCCTCCCATTAACCTGTTGGCAAGTTTTGACTGGATCTTTGCACGTGCACGTTCACACAGACACCCACTGTCACGGTTGTCATGGATCCACTTTTCGTCCACGAAAACGAAACGGAGAAAGAACACGTCGGATTGCGACTGGCTAACATGGTCCAACACTCCACAGAATTGTTCACACCGTAGCGCCTTTTAAATAGGTGCACGCCAGTATCTTCGGGAATCAATCCTCAAATTGCACGAAAGCTGATTCATTTTGAGTTTCAATTAAATTCTGGTTCGAATCACAATGAACACGACACTTCCTTCTCCTTCCTACCATGGAAACACTCTCCGACGACGTGTTGAATCTGTTCAAAGAAGTGAGAAGCGATAGAAGCGACGTTCAGGCACTGAAGCGGTCCTCTGGCCCTTTGTAGTCCCCGCTCACGGTGCGTCCGTTTGAAGATCTCTTGAAACGCTTGCAGAAGCTTGCCTTTAAACGCCAGATGGTCATCATGAACATCATTTCGAAAAATTCCGTCCATCCAAAAAAGTATCATTTTTCTCCAATCCTCGACATCTTAACCGCACTCGGTGCCCGTCCCCGTCCCATTTTCAGGTCACTCAGCACCACCTGACAGAAAAAGACTCATTTATCGCAACCTCCAGCCAGCAGGACGAGCCCAGTTCCACCGCCACTGGACTTGATCCGCAGTTGTGACATCAAATACGAGTGTGTTGCATAAGAGCTCCACCATTCAACGCAAGCATCTCCTTTTCTTTTTGTTTTTCGTTCGTTTTTTTTTTTTTTGTTCTTCTGTTTCGTTTTGTTGAAGTAACGACCTAGAAACATTTTGTTTCACATGGTAACTGCACAAAGGACTCTCATCGTTCGCCATACACACGCACAACAACAGGACGAAGATCCATGCAGCAGCAGCAGCAGAAACTTTTTGTCAGCTCGCAACGAGGCCATGGGAGTGAGTGTGCCGCCAAGCACACACAAGTTCATTCACACTGCTAACGAGTGTGGAACCGGAGAAGGAGCACACAATAGGACCAAGCGTTAGCCAGTGTGTCCCGTGCCGCTGCTCTGTCCAAATGCACTCATATTTCACTTGTAAATGAGGCTTTCGGAGCATCCCAGGTTTAATCTGTGTTCTCCTTCCTCCTTTCGGCGGGTCCTTGTCAGGAGATTAGTCCTCCAAAAATATAAAAAAAAAAAAAATAGACAAAAGTGCGAGGAGCATCTAATGAGCGCTGCTGCAGCTGCATGTGTGATTCCTCGCGTCTCTCTCGCTCTCTCTCGGGGCGTCTCATCGGACGCGTCTGTGTTTGCGAAAGATGTGAACTCAACATTTGGACACGTCATGTGGAAGGATTACGTACTTCAGCTGAATTATACAGAAAAAGGAGGAGCGTGCCGCGCGAAAAGATGAAGTAAACAGACGTGTCATGGAATGAAAGCAGGACGCAGGAGCTTGTGCTCAAATTAATGGAATTTCACGGTGTGAGCGCAGATGGTGCGAGGAGGAGTTAACTAATTCGAGTCGCTCGTGTGTCGGAGGGGTTCTCGTGACGAGATTAGCATCGGGGAGAGGCTTCTCATGGGAGTGGGAGCGGTTTTGCTGTTGCATTGAACGATGGAGTGAGGCTGGAGACTTTGGGACGGAAATCAGAGATTTGTGTCCTCTCCATGCACTGCGGTTCGAATCCCACACAAAAATTCAAAAAAAAAAAGATTCAGGCAACCTGATTCGAACCCTGTGACCAAATTCAGTCAACAGATGGACAGCCTCAAAGGGAAATCTTGATATTTTGTTGCAAGAAAAAAATATTCTTCTGCGAATGAAAACGAGGGTTCGACTACAGCCTTCATTGTAGTTTCGATACGCAATTCAATTCAAACCTGAAATGGGATGAGCTCAGCTTTATGAGCATTTAGAATGAACTTTCGAATACTGCAGAGTAATGAGAAGAAAAAGAGAGGGAGTCGAATTCAACGTGTAGTGCGATTCGAACCCGTGGCATATTTCACGGCAACCGCACGATGAGTGATTGAACGATTTTAAAAAAACGAGAATAAACAAATACTCTGTTCGGAACGTTCAGTGTCATCGCAGCGGATTGTGACATTACTTTTCAAATATATGGCTCTCCTGTGGGAGTCGAACCCTAAGCCCGATTTCGATTGCCACAGGTCGGTTCTAGAATTCATTCGATTTTTGTGATGTGAGTCCAATTGCAGCAACAGTCCCATACAACAAGTCTTAAAATGATTCCACCCTCAGTGGGAGTCGAACCCTAAGCTTTTTTTTCTTAAAACATGTCAGGACTGATTTGAAACGTAGAGAATGAAGAAGAAACTGAGCGCATAGGGGCTCGAATTCAACATTTTCCATTGGATTTCCATCGTGGAAGGTGCGTTCACTGGGAGTCGAACCCACGACAAGTTTGCGAAGAGGTCAACAGGTGACCTTCATTTTGTTGCCAACGAGTCGAACCCTTGCCATTATTTCGGAACGACATTCTGGACAGCACATTAGGCCGGAATTGCCATCCCTGTTGCACTAACACACGTCAAACCGAACTGTCACCAGAAGCTATGTGTCTTTAGTTTGAGATCGGTCGTTTTACAATGTGGATCGTGTTCATAACTATCGACGAATCTGGTCAAGCTACAAGAACTTTGTACAAGAACTCGGTGGCGTGACGTGACGTCAAGTGATATTTAACCCAGATTCAAAGCGCTGACATCGACTTCAGCTGGCAAAGACCTTGAAGTACAATGGCACAGAGCTCTTGTGACTTCCTCAAGTGGATGGACATCCGAGGCCCCCTGACGACCTACAGTCACCTCCGCTTTAAGCCATTGCGCCACCGCACTGCCGTCAGAAATGCCTGAAGTTCTCCGCAACTTTTGGCCAAATCTTATGCAATCTCTCTCGTGATACTCATCCTCATTCCAGCGAAACTCAGACAAACGCGAACGAAAAGGAAACGGCAAAGCCAAACGCATCCACTGGCACCCAGAGAATCTTGCTGCGGCCATTTACGATTGAATTATGCATGCGCCGCCGTTACATCACCGTCGCCGTTGGCTTGCCCAGTTTTGGATTTACTGCCGCTTCCAAATCTTCTCCGAATCTTTCGCAGACTTTGCGTGGATGTTGTGATAAACGATGCGACTTCCCATTTCCTGTGTGAAGCGGAGTGTTGATGGTTAATGTTATTTGGCAGACACAGCTTTATTGGCGACTTAGAAATTGCTTCAAAACTACAAGGAATCGCTTGACAAAAATGATGTCCATTGGCACCGACAGGAGCAGGATCGAGCCGATGTGTCACTTGGCTTCAAACTTAGAGAACGAGGTACATTGGCACTGGAAATGTGGAATGGCGTGCAATCGAGTGTTGCTCGATGCCAGTACTCGAGGATGTGATCTATTGGCGATCTATGTCACCAAGGACATGTAAGCAATTCGATGACATTTGCTCGACGAGAGCAGGATTGAGTGCTTGACTCTCGTCAATTAGCTCATCTCTCAACTGTTTGCAACCACAGTCCAAGTGTAATATGCACCCAGGCAGTGTTTCTCCGCCGATTTGAATTGACCCAGACTCCAGTCACTTTCTTGCCCCAAAGTCGAACTCAAAGAAAATCCTTGGGACATCCCTTTGAAAGTCTCACATATGATCCCCCTCCAGTTCAACCCCTTACCAGCGGCGACTTAAATCGCTATCAGGCCAGAGAGAGAGAGAGAGAGAGAGAGAGAGAGAGAGAGAGAGAGAGAGAGAGAGAGAGAGAGAGAGAGAGAGAGAGAGAGAGAGCAAAGAGCCTTCACCAGTCACAGTCACAAGGAACCTCGTCAAGCGTCTTCGAAAACAAAGCAATCGCCTTAAGAGCACACTACGCGCCATAACCTCAATTCCATTCATCCGCGGACGCTCCTTATAATTTGGAACTCTCTCCTTCTTTTCTGAAATGAAAACTTAACCTTCAGGCTTAGATGCGGAACCACCCCCAAAGGATCCACATGAGCTATTCATGCGAACAGTGCACATACGACCCTCTCGGAACGTTGACCCATTTCTGGAGCACAGTGTACTTAGCATAAATCTCAAGACTGCCGATGGTGGACGATGATGGGCTTATTTATCAGTTATTCACCCCCTCCCTTGAGCACTCCTCTACCATAACCTTCGATCTCTGGGGGGGATGGGCAGACGCTGATGTGTGCCTGTGGACAATTGAGGAGAAATGTAAATGTTGACCGGCCCCGCAAAGCCTCTGTCTCATGAATTAATACATAAAATTCATCAGTTGCGTGTGTGTGCTTTCAGCTGATGTTGCCAAAAAAAAAAAAAAAATAAGAAGATACATCCTCTGGGACCCACAGAGAGGGGTGGAAATTGGATCAATTCGCATCAAGATGGGTTCGTGATTATGACAGAAGATGGATCCGATTCAATTAGGAGCGATGGAGGACACAGGCACTTAAGATTACCGACGAGGGGGACGGAGGAAAGAGCAGCGAAATGCGGACTCTTTTTATTTCACTTTGAATTCATTCATCTTGACGAAAATTCAGGAAATTAAGATGGTTTCCTGGAGTAAATCCATTTGATAAAGAGGTTCTGGTTCTGTAAAAACTAAAGGAAGGTTCCACTAAAAGTTCCATTCATCTCGACATGACCGTTTTTTGATGCTTTTGAGGCCTCGAAAAGTGGTGGCCCGTGGCGTTGTGAGTATGTGCGTCGACTCCTACGCACGTGGACCTACCTGTCTAGGTTCGATTCCTGGTACGACAAGAAATTACTTTTCACGGCCCCACCTCTTTCGAGTCACTGACAATGCTCAAAGAGTATAACTGTCTAGAAAAAGCTTCTCAAACTTGGCCGTTCGGAGTCGGCATAAAACTGTAGGTCCCTTCCACTCGTGATAGAAGAATAGCACGCACAACACGAGTGGTTGTTGAGAAGCTAGGCCCTGGCCCCCAACGGGCTGTAGTGCCACCAATATATATGAGGCCTCGAATAGTCGAATGCGCGAAGAAGGATTGCTGAGTTATGGCAACCTTTCCCGGCTTTGAATACTTTCACCATAAGAGGAACTAGCTTCTAGACCCAGCGGCGGAATGTGCGTGTAGTCTGCCCAGAAATAAGGAGACCGGCATTCGCGGACGACATTGATTCGATCGAACACAGCGAGCTGTCAATGCGGCGTTTGTTGCCATTCAATCGGAGGCTGTCTTCGAGGAAGAACGTCGAAATTGTTCGTGCAACTTGGCTTCCAAGAAAACAGTACAAATACCATCAGTATCGGGATTAAATACAGAATAGCTCTGGCCTCACGAGGCAACTGAGCAGTAGAGCCCTCCCTCGGGAGACAAAGCAGACTTTATGTAACACCTTGATCATCCCAGTCCTAGTCTACGGCGCAGAGACGGGAACAAGGACAAGGTTAGGTTGGAGTGGCTGACTACTGGTTGACAGCAGTCACACTTCGGCCAGAGTAAGCTCGTTGTGTTATCACGCGGATCTGGTGGACCCTATTCCACAAAGCGTTGCAGATGACTGACACTGATGCTGCTGATGTTCCACCAGGTTGTTCAGGAGGAGAGTGCTTTCTTCGCTTTCTTCCTACTACTCGTCTCTGTCATCGTTGGGAAAGCCTGATCTAGAGGCGTGCGTTGCAATCGCCCAGTATCCGGTTACAACGTCAATGAAAGTTCAAAGAGGCCTACTCAGGCTGAGCGAGCACTTTAGATCGAGAGCAGGCCATGCACTGACGAGGCCTCCTATGCCAGTGGACCATCTACGATTTGTATGAGCAAGCGTTTCAAGCTTCAGTAGATGTTTTGCAGTAGCGATTGGTATGGCTGGCAGATCTCCATCCGGATGGAGGATCAGTGCTCCTCTCTAGCCAGTTCGTCAGCTTCACAATTCCCTGCAGCCCCATAAGTTGGATGCCAAAATACTTGGCCAGTTCGGGGAAGTTTATGAGTTGAATGTGACCACATCCAGAGATCGCCGGCTGGTAGTCAAGACAGATGACGATACCTGTGCTTGATGTTGCATACATTGTTCTTTTTTTTAGCGAGGACAGAACTTCCTTTGTCGCATTAGTTTCTGCCTGAAAGACGACACAGGCTTTTGGTAGTCGGAATGGCAATTTGGATGTTTAGGTCTTTGGCGTGGACACCCAGGCGTTGGACGCCTTCACCCATCAGAAGACCATCCAGCGCCTGTTGTTCAGACTTCCAGTTAGATCTGGGAGGGCAATGCTGGCTGAGAAAGCCTGAAGCTAAGGTGTCATGAGATGGGTGTCTTCGGCGTCTGCCAAGGATAGTACAGTGCCCAGAACAGAGTTCGTTGTCTGGCAGTCTGTCTGTCTGCCGATTAAGTCTATCGGCGGGAGATTAAGGAGTTCGTTCAGAGTTATGTTTATGTTCTCATTGAACGCAGTCTACCAAATAGCGACGCCATTAAGCAGCTTGGGTGTGACAACTGGTGGGGATAGCCGGTGTACCATGCGGGTCTGTAGTCCTTTACAGCAGTATAGAGCCGTATGGACCTTTTGGACACGATCCTGGATGCTGGGTTTGGTTTCCAGCTTAACATAGTACAAGACCAGGATAAGACCCAGTCATTTAGCTTTAGAGGGGTTCTACATATTAACGGAGGAAGGGAGGTTCGAAGTCAGGAATTTTATAATTCCCTGTGACGAATGCGGATTGATATCGCTGAATGTGGATATATAAAGGGTGGTTAAATTTTAAGGGCCGGTGTTGAATGTGAACCACACCAAAACGTCAAGTTTTTTTCTGTATTTCATTTGACATTTCTCAATCTCAGACTGACTCAATTTGAATCATAGAAAGATACACAATCGAGCAACGCGTTAAAGTAATTCTGGCTTATTATGAAAATGGGCATTCAAATTAAAATGCATATCGTGCACTTTATTTTTTCGGTCAATTTAATCGTCCAAATGTGCGTACAATCGGAAAAATTGTGCAAAAATTTGAGCAAACCGGGTCTGTAGGAGATGTGAAAACACCACTGCATGCTCGTACAGCTCGTACTGCAGCAAATATTGCGAAATTTGGACCATCGGACGGAGGTGTGCCGCCGAGGTCGCGGCGGCTATTTGGCCGATATTTTGTTCCATACATAATTGAACCATACCAATATTATCATAATAAAAAGAAATGACAATAATTTCCTAAATAATTTGTGTTTTATTCAAAATCAACATCGGCCCTTACAATTTAACCACCCTTTATTACCCAGAGGCCGCAGTAACAACATCGTCTGCTTAGGCAATGGCCTTGCACCCTCCTTTTCAGGGTCAGTAGAAGTTCACTTGATCCACATGAGATGCGAGAGCACACCGTCAGCTAGTGTGCCTCTCTTGACTTCAGAGACAATCTCAAGAGCAGATGCAGAAGCTCTTGTTGGTCCTGTTCGCGTTAATGGCATTTGGAGAAGATTGAAGCACGATTCAAAGCCTAAGATTGGTAGGCCATGTAGAGTGCGTGGACAACAATGCTCAAGCTTGAAGAATTTTCGACTTCGAAGCAGTCGATCAACACAATAGAGGATATCCAGCTCCTCCATCCAGCTCAATTGGAGGCTGAAGAGGCAAAAGATGGGGCTAACTGGAGGGGTCCATCCCAGACTGTAACGCATTCAGGAGGAAGGAGAGCCTCTAGCTCAAATGTCCAGTTTCCAATCTCCCTCCGAGTGCTTGAAGGCGTAGTTCTCTACGTCAGCCATTGAAGTCAGTTTTCACAATCGATCGTGAGCGGAGGATTAATAGACATTTTTAGAGCTCAAAACCAAAAAATTCTTTTGGAAGTCTTGAAGGTTTTGTGAACCAAAAGAGGCAGCAAGCGATCGACGCAGATTTGCAAGTGAAACAAGAACTTGTACTGAAACAGAATCAGAGTCAGTCTTTGCGGCAGACCGCTGAACACATCCGACCATCAAATAGCTCGTGATTGATCACGTCCCACCGATGGACACACCCGCCGTTCGACATATTTACCTGCAAAAAAGTGCATCTTCCGTGCATTCACTTACCACTTCGATTGCAAAACAGTATCTTTCACCATTTTTTAAAAGAAAAAGACACCATCTTTTGACAAATTTCCGTTAAAAATACTCTCAGATTCATCTAAAAACATGCCGTGCTCAGCGGTGCACACACACCGACAGTCATTCATTCATCACAAAGCACAGACTTCAAGATTCAACCAAAAAAAAGGGGAAAACATTCAACAATCGTATCTATTGTCTACAGAGAAGGCAAAAGAAGGTGCAGTGTATTTAAAAGATACAAAATAAATGAAAAAAAAAAACAAAAAAAAAAAATAAAGGTAACTGAAAATATCTACGAATGGAATAAACATCAAGACCCCGACCTGAATGGTATCGCTTCTCGTTGTGGGTGACTCTTCGTTGTGTCCTTCGTGTTCGATTCTGATGATGTCCGCCGCTGCCTCCGCCGCCACTGCCACCACCGCCACCTCCGCCGCCACCACCTCCACCGCCACCGCCTCCGCCGCCGCCGACACCACCACCACCACCACCACTTCCCGAATGATGATGGGACGACGACGATTTGTGGTGTGAACTGGAGTGACGATGGTGCGACGATGGCAGCGATGGCACTTCAGTCACATAGCTATACCCTTCGCTGGATAATTGCACTCCGCCAACGCCAATAACGCCACCATTACCGCCACCATTTCCTGTCTGTTGCTGCTGCAGATGTTGATCCTTCAGATTGTAGTATGGAGGCATGCCGCCGCCTCCACCGTTACCGCCGCCGACGTTATTACTGCTTCCATTGCCGGCGTTATTGCTACCACCACCACCACCACCACCACCTTAGGAGGGTTATTTAGTTTCGTTTGTTTAGAATGTTAGTTAATGATCTAGGAGAGATACAAATTCATGCAACACACACACACGCACACTCAGAGGAACATCCTGCGAAGGGAACACCGCGGCATTCTCAGGCAAACAAAGCGCACATGGCCACGAGCCGGTCGGTGGACGGGGCTGCGACTACCCAAATTGAAGCCGTCTCAAATAGTGTCGCACCACGACTTCTAGTGCTTATTGAGGTTTATGGAAATGTGGGGAGAGGCCAACGGGGCCGAGGTCGAAAGTAATTCCAATCAAACAAGTCGACGCCGCACACGTCTTGCTTGACTTGATGTGTCACAAGTGAGACGACGAGGACGGGACGCCTGAACCCGCGTTAATGGGCACGAACAATTCGACAGTCTTGAGCGTCGAGCACGTAGAGTGTCGTATTTTTAGCCAGACTGGCTGAAGAGGGCCTGCGAAGTGTCGTTTTAATGGCACTCTTTCGTGTCAAGGAGGACGGCTGATGGGGGCATCTGTGAGTGAGAGAAGGAGTAGGGGGAGGGTACGTCTGAATTGAACTGTAAATTGGTGAATGAGGTGTGCAAGGACACAATAGCGAGAGAGAGAGAGAGAGAGAGAAGGGGAAAAGAAGGTAGCTCTGTGGCTGGGGTGGACTGAGGATTTATGAGACAGAGCTGCGTTTGGAGCCAAGCTGACTATTAAAGGCTCGTGTGCCCGTTGAAGAGTCACAACTTGGAATGAAAGCTATCCGAGTTTATGATGATTGCTCATTTAAAGCTACACTTTCACTTTCTGGTCCTTCGAGCCGGATTCGAGTTAACTGTGGTGGTAGAAGGGAGGCTGCGCCGCGTCAGAGCCTCCTTATTTCCATTCGAGTCGGATTTGAGTTCGTTAAGACGGTTGAAGGGTCAAGCCAAACTTCCACTTCGAAGACATGTGTTGCGACAAAAGCGCTTTCTGGTCCTTCGAGCCGGATTCGAGTTCGTTAAGATGGATGAAGGGCACGCGGCCAAGTCTAACTTCCTTTTTGAAGACCTGTTCTGCGACAAAAGCGCTTTCTGGTTCTTCGAGCCGGATTCGAGTTAATTCTGGTGGTTAAAGGAGCCTGCGTCGCGTCAAAGCCTCGTTCGTATCATTCGAGTCGGATCTGAGTTCGTTAAGACGGATGAAGGGCACGCGGCCAAGCCTAACTCCCACTTCGAAGACCTGCGCCTGGTCCTTCGAGCCAGATACGAGTTGATTAAGATGGTTGAGGGAAGGACGTCCGGTCATGGCTTTCCCTTCATAGATATATGGCCCGATAGAAAACTGACTTGTCCTTTGATCTGGATACGGCATCGTTAGAGTGGTGGAAGGGAGAGGGAGAGAGCAGCCAACCAAGGCTTGCTCCTAATTCGAAGTTAAGTGTCTTGCGCCACATTGACTTTCTACTCCTTCGATCTACTCGATCAAGGCCTTCTTCCACTTCGAAGACATGTGCTGTGACAAAGGGACTGTCTGGTCCTTCGAGCCGGATCGTAAAGATCGTAAAGATGATAGAAGGGCAGGCACGCGGTAAAACCTTACTTCCACTTCGAAAGCCTGTGTCTTCCCGAACTCGCTTCGAGCTGGTTACGAGATGGGGGCTACTCGATCAAGGCTATCCTGGGAAGACATGTGCTGCGACAAATTCCCTCTCTGGTCGTTCGAACCTGATACGTGTTCGTTAAGCGGTGGATGGCAGTGCACGCGGTTAAGGCTTGCTTTCGATACGAAGCTATGTGCCATGCCGAACTCCCTTTCAAGCCAGGTACCAGGTGGTGGAGACGATTAAGACCTTTGGTCCTTCGAACCGGATATCATTTTTACTTAATGGCTAAGGTCGCCATAAGAAGCCATCCAACAACTTGGTCATTGCTGTAGAACGACAATGAAATCACATGATCGATGACAGATTTCAGTCGTAGGCCCTTCGAGCCGGATCTCAGGTGAGGCCTCCTGTTAATTCGATTGACTCCAATACTAGGTGTCAACTCTTGACAATCTCACTGGGAACAATATAAAATCGAAGTCCACGTTCACCATGGACATGCAGCGAAAGAATCAACTACCACCGACGAACAGAAGCCAACCAGTTCAAGGACCTCATGGAAAGTCTTCCAATTCAAGGCATTCCACTTCATCACGAATTCCACCTGCAATTCATCACAAGCATCGCAAGCAGAGATCTCATTACTCACGACATGATACCTCGTTCGACAAGCGCAAAAACAATGCGAACAAGAAACCAGCGCGTCCCACTCAACACGCCTTCTCTTCCGACGCACGATCCCCAAACGAACAGTTACACCACGACGACGACGACCACGATGACGACTAAAAATAGGCACAAACTCATCGAGCAATTCCTTAACGTCAACAACTTGTCAGCCAAATCGATGATAACTCATCCTCCGCACCGGCGAATGGCTATAATTGCAGATATAACATTTCTCACAACGACATTGCCCATCTGACTTGACACAGAGCGGGACGCGCCGGGCCGCCGTTGGAATTCACTTCACTTGTCGTTCTCAAGTGAAGCAGCCTGCTAACGACGGGCTCTTGCTACTGCAATTCTCATCATCATTGAGTAAATTCGTTTTTAATTGAAAATTCCAGAATGAACGCGAATGGATGCCGTCATCATCATCATCATCTTCAGCAGACGGCTCCTCCATTTGTTAACCTTGAAGCAGGAGCATCCTCGACGGACGAGAGGTGCGTGAGTGTGCAAAGGAGTACGTGGTGCACAATCGGGTGATTATCCTCGACGAAGAGTGTACCTCTGTGTGAGTGTGCCCGACGCAACAAGACGTCCTGAGGGGGCTGACTTGCAGAGAGGAAAAGCTGCGAACAAACGCGCGCAAGAGGAGTCGAATGTAACGAGGTACGCTGCGCGGTGGATGCTGCATTGTTAAGTGGGGACGATGAGGTATGCTACCTGTGACCCAGTGGATCATATCGACCGTCCGCTGCGAGGGAATCTCCACTGACACAGAAAAAGGGGGGGGCATGATCCACTTTAGTCAGCAGTCAGCCGAAACTCAAGCTTCGGAGTGGAATGGTGGCTGCCATCCCCAGATTGGCATCAGTTCAAGATTTCAGACGTCCCAGTTGTCAAATGCCACAAGAACGACATCAGCTTAATTGCCTCTGACCGCATTCGGCTCTCAAAATGCGCTGACAACACAAGGACCACTCGCCTGGAAGCAGCCGCAGAACTTCATCGCGAACGCCACCGCACGACCCAATCCAATCGAATGTTCATGTGCACAAGCAAAAAAAAAGGAAAATCTCCGTCCGCAGATGGAAATTGCGAGTGTGGTCACGTACCCACGGCCCCGAGGAGGATCGCAAAAAGTGCACATCTCCTCCAGTGCACTGCCAGAAAATAATTACTCGCCCGACTTTGGGCCAAGTTAATCGCTTGCTGGTGCTGTGTGGCGTGTCCGACTAAAAATAGGTTCGCTCTAAAAATAGGCAAACATTCCCCTCGTCGTCCATTAGATTGGTTCTATTTCTGGACGCGTCTCCTGGGCGTGGGACAGGAAACTTCAGCTCGAGCTCGTGTACTCCTGCGAGCTGCAATTAATCACACGGCCCCGGATCATGTGTGTCCGCGTTCATTGTGAGGCAATATCTCACCTCACATGGCACGAAGAGGCTGGTGCACTGTACACTGGTCGTGTCATCGTCCAAAGATGCCTCCGCCGATCCGAAAACCAGTTGCGTCGCGACAATTAATGCATGTTGGTGGTCAACACGACACCGTCGTGATGGATTGCGCTATGCGCTGATATGCCCACGCATGCGCGCCTCGTTTGCCGCTGAGAATGTGTGTACCCCCGTGGTTAGTAAGACATGGCATTCATACACAAACACGCACTCACACACACACACTGGGATGCCTAGGAGGACTCACCTTGGTTGCCCTTTGTCAAGTATGGTTGCAGCAGTCTTGTCCGTTTCTTTTCGTATCCTTTTTGTGTGATGTCACCTGGAATTAGAAGAGGAGAGGGCATTTTATTAGATTCGAGGGAAAATAGTAGGAAATTAACGCAAAAAATCGGCCCTTCGAGCCGGATATGAATTCGATGACAGATCCTTTAGAACTGCCTGCTGCGACTGAATTTTACGAAGAGTATTCGCTCAAAAAAGTGTCTGGGCATGACCTTCCCTCGTTTGGTCCTTATTTGGATCAATTAAGGACGCATCGGCGAACCACGTGGCCACGTGGACGTCGCAGAGCAACATTTTCTTGGTTGAAGGTACACTTGCGAGAGGACCAGTAAATTAGCGACACCGAATTTCCTCAGCTCCTGTCGATGGGAGCCAAAAATGTCGGGAATCCATTGATAGAGAACCAGAGACCAAGCGCCCACCGGACAGAAGCTGAGGATGCCGTGGGTCCACTTCGGGCACATTGTTGAGCCACTTGGACCAGTCAATCCAATCATTCGATGCCCCTGACGAAAGGAAAACAAGGATCGCCATGGATGGCATTTGCCATGACAAAGTTGCCTTCATCAAAGCATCGCCCGCTCCGCACCCATCACCCGATTAATTTTATTTTTTTTTCAGTGCTTTACCACGTAGAAGCAGTCATTAGTTGTGTCTCTCAATTTCCATCCAGACGGGCCGGCCTAATGAAAGGCGGTTCACACTCATTTGCATGCACATTCGTGCGCAGCTGACACAGCCCCGGTATGCCTACCAAGTGACACATTTTTCGTCGCATAATCGTCCTTCAACAAAAGCACACCCACCCGGCCTCGCGCACATCACACTGCACTGCCACAAGCCGCCCGCAGTCCATCATTTCTGCGTGCCGCCTCTGGCAGCACCCAAAACGCGTCTAGCGAGACACCTGAAAGGGTGTGCGTCCGCGATCCGACAACTCACATCCACAACCACCACGTGGGCGGACGAGAAACGGGCGCAGCGCTGCGCTCCGACGCCACCACGGATCCAGTTCCAAGACACAAATGCACTGCCAGACCTTGTCGACACACAAGAGAGCCAAGAAACTAGTTCCTAGCACACACCTGAGGTTCGACTGCTGGGTGGTGTCACTCGACAGTGCAGCCCTACTGTCGGTTTTTTTTTTCTTTTTTGTTTTTTGCTTAGGTTTGCGCAATGTTGGTGACACCTGGCGCCAATCCTTAATTCCTCAGCCATCAGCACACCTCTCCTCCTCCGCACTCTGTTACTCCCTGGCCACGGGCTCGTTCCATTGTTTGTGTTCAATTTGCGGTCGCCGTCGGGAGATTTATTGGATAGGCTTCGGACTGGGACTGAGTGCAGTGCTAGGAGCTGTCAAACCGGACACGTCATGCATACGTGTGTGCTTGTGTGGACTTTGGTGGGCGACGACGGAGTCCGGGATCGCTGTGAAGGACATGCGTCATTGTATGGACGTGTCCCAGATGTCCACGTCGACGTCCACAAACTGGTCCGTAGTTTCGACCGATTGGCCACCAGATTGCCATCAGATTTGACACAATTTTGGGCTTAACATCGAGAGACGGTGACTGTCTGACGATGGCGTCTGCGAGAGACTTTGGAAGTTGAAGTGTGCAGTCAGAGGTTTTGAAGAATGGTTGACTTGGCGAATCAGCGGACAACGGCCACGTTTCGTGGACAATTGTTCTGTCAATGAGCTTGGGGACAAAGAGTGGAGTTTCTTGTGACAGAACATAGACTGTCAGGGGTTGTTTTGACTTCAAATGTGACAACTGACTGAACGAAGGCAAAATGTTGAAGAATCTCGAATTGGTAAGGGCGTGGTTCTGTTTTGGAACTCAGCGCTGACTTGACAAATTCAACGAATCTGACATGGTTTCATGGAGTCTTGACGCGCACTGGATTAACTAGAAATGTATGCACAGAGAGTTAACGAAAATTAACGAACGACACATTATTGGAATACCCAATAATTTGAGCACGTTTAACGATCCGTTTTTCGGGCCGTTAACCAAAGTCGTTTCATGGGAATCAACGTTAACTTTTAACACAATCAAATTCAACGAAACCTAACGAAATCACCAGAATTCAATGTCAAATGTAAGGTCTCAACGAAAGCCGTAAGAATTCAATGATACTCGACGACGAATCTACGAAATCTACGAGAATTTCAAGATCACTTGACGAAAGGTTAACGAAATTGAATGAAATCTGGAATTTTGATGGGTAATCAGAGGTTTCATCTTGAAATGGATGGAAATTCGTTGACATTCGTAAGGGAATGTGTGAAAATTTGTTGAATTTGGAAAAAAAAACTTGACGAACATTAATTTGATCGAATTGCAACATACAATTTTAATGAACATTTTTCAGAAAATGGAAAGAAGCATTGAATTGAACGAGAACGTCTTTAAGTTGAACGAAAAACTTAACGAAAATTCATTGAAATCAGTTTGAAACTCGATGATTTTTACAAGTTGACAGAATGCCACGACAATTCTCGAATTTCTCGAGGAATTTGTTGAAAACCGTTGAAAAAACCTCTGAAAACCATTACAAAACCAAGGAAAACTCAACGAACGCCAACAAACGTCATGTCAAAACGGAGGTGTTCCATAAGGTGTCGTAGTAGTTGCTGAACAAGGCCATAAAGACATCACCTCAAACAAGATCTCAGTCAAGCCAAGACAAAAATGTCACTGCGACCAACTCTGTATAGTCGCATCCACCAATCAATCAATTGCCGTCACACTTCACACTTCCTCAAGTCGAACTTCGTCTGCTCCACCAGATGAGGTGATCAGCTATAAATCAAAACTAGAATTTCTCGTCGAAAAGCCTTGAGATCCAAACACAGTTAGAAAGTAAGTTTGGGAGCAAGGACCAGCACCCGCACACTTTATGGCCCATAACCCCTCATCAAACTCAAGCCACCCCGCTGACCGGTTTGTAACCGCAAAAGCTGAAAGCTTTACGATCATTTAAGGTTCATTTGCGGCGAATCTTTATGCCCGCCGCACGGATTCATTTCCTGGCTCTGATTGTGTCTTCTTCAGCGGCGCGTGTGTGTCGTGCGGTGGCGTGAGGGGGGCGGTGGAGTGGGCTACTCACTCTCAATTCAATGTTGCATGCAAATTGGTTTGCCGCCTCCTCCTCTCCCCCATTTCCCCTCCCAGCCACCATCAAATTTGCAGAATCTAGGTTATCATGCTGAATGCTTTCGAGAACAACTTATGCTCATGCACTCGTCGATGTGCGAGTATGTACGATGTGCGATACGTGGCTGTGAGCAAACAGGTTAAGCGGGCGGTGCGCGACTGTGTGCTCACATGTACGATACACGGCTACCGGCGAACTGAATCCATTCGCATGTCTTGCCATGTTCTGACCGATAAAAGCGTTCGACTATAAATTAGATTCCCGGCCAAAAGTCTGTTGTAATTTGTGGGCGATATCCTTTGGATCCTTTCATCCATGCACGCTGCTGCTGTATGCCTGTGGTGGGTGCGGACGGGGCTCTCGGGTTGTCGGGTGAAATAAATTGCGATTGTTTGCAGATTTCGGTTGCAGTCGGCGAATCGACGGAATGTGGTGGTGTGGGATAGGTGCCTGCACTGAATGGGGTCGGCAACCGTTATAGTTTGCCGTGGTGAGAGGAGGAGGACCCTGAGTGGTCCCTTCTGAATTTTCGGGCAATGGGAAAGTGGAGACTATGGACTAGGGGGGAGTGTTGCTGCAGCGTAATCGCAGAGAAGCCGATGGAATGGGCGTTTTTGGAATATTTTGGACGGGAACAACACAAAGGTTGGGCTCCGGTTTTAAACCTTACACTGGCTTAATACATAACCGAAACTCTGACACATAGGAAATGACATTAGGACTGGTTGACACCTCTCCTTGAATGATTCGCAAGCGACGTTTAGACGAAAATAGACACCCGTCTCTCAAGAGCCAATCCATCAAAGATTAGGAATGCTGCACGTTGCCTATGTGTGAGGTTTGTGCTTCAAGACACAGTTTTTTCACACAAACTCGGCTTAGGAAGATCCTCATATTGTGTCTCCATGCGTTGAACGACTACTCGATGTATAGCAGTATTTTGAGAATAGGAAAAATTGACATATGCAGTTGGAACCACGCAGCACTGAAGCCGAGCTTAGACCCTTGTACTTCGGCTCTGACTAGCTGAATACCAAAAAAAAAAAAAAAACCCAACACTCATTATTTTGTGTTAGTTGTCTTAAGTCTGGCTCACGGAATCCAGAGCTTGACGCATTCAAGCTACAGCCCGTGGAATCAATGGTCAACGAGGAGGGCTCCGATTCTTTAAATTAGACACTGTATTCCAATTTTGCTGCAGGCGCGGTTTCTGATCTCATTGTAAGCCTGCCTTGAGCTGACTGGAAGACTAGCCCATCGCTCTCACAAATATTTACCGATGCTTAGGCAAGTTATATGCCCAACCTTCCCTAATATCCTTCACAGAGATCGCTTCAAATGAGTTGGCCACCAAGCGGCCGCTGTCTAGCTCTAACAAGAGTCCCTGCCTCGCCAGTTTATCAGGTCTCTGACCGTGACCTAGAACCCAGACAAGGGATATTTTCTGCTGGCCTTCTAACAGGTCGGCATTCCCTTCTACTTTTCTTAACACTCGGACGCTTAAACTGAAACTAGTTCTCTTTGCTGTAGGCGCAGATCTAAAAATGTAATGACAATCGAAGCCGGACTTTAGGAAACCGTACCACCACTACATCCCTCTTTTGAATATCTAAGATTTGCGCTCAGCCCAGATTCAAGTTTTCTGTAAAGTCTGCGATGACTTTTCAATCCAGGCTTAGAAAGATTTCTATCCGGCGCCACTGCTCAGGTGTTTGATCTCCCGATAGGGCGCAAGAAACGAATCTGCTTCGAGAAGCCTTTGAAAACATTTACTGAAGCTCTAAACTTGGCTCACGAATATTGGGAGTGCAGTGGATCACTGGTGATACGCCCTAATCAACGTCCCATGGCAGATTCAAATTTCTTTTTAACCACTTTTGATGCCGTTCGATGTGGAGAAGGTTCCCAAGTTCTAAGTCTAGCTTAGGAAGCCTCTAAGATGACACCGGACCTTATCTAGCTTCTAGACTACTTGTGGAGAATTGCAGACAAAAAAAAAAAACGGCTGCCATTCTAAGCCTGGCTTTGCTTTACTTTGGAAGGTCAGTGCTTATAATTGACTTCAGCTTCAATTGTGGCTTCAAAGATGCCGCTACTAACTATGAAGCTCGGCTTGGAGTTATGTACCGATTCGCCTGAATTCTGCTGCCAAACTCCTAAGCCTGGCTTAGGAACAACATATTACAGCCATTTCACTTCAAGTCTCATGAGGACGGACTTCCGGAACCGACCTCAACGAACTGAACCCATGTGCTCGCTGAATTGGATTTTCTAATAAGCCTGGCTTAGGATGTTTTGAGTTTATTCTCCTCGCTCGTCATTAGGAAGATTAAATCACTTCTCTGTGAAGACCAATTCGAGGCCGCTTTAGGCTCAACCAACCTTAGTTTGAACAATCTGGGAGCTTTGGTACTGCAAACCTGGCTTTGGAAGGGTTATGGGCGCCACTGCGGCCTTCAGCCGTGGCTTACCTAGGGTCAGCTACATGGGCCTACTTTGTCCCTGTTGTAGGTAGATTCAAGGGTGGACAAATATCCTGTCTTAGGAACATCTTGGAAGATGCACGAGTGGATAATCGAAACTTTCCAAGATTGGTGCCAACTTTTGAGCCCACAAGTGATTATTCGCTGTTTCAAGTGTGCGTTCTGCATTTAAGCCGTTGTGAAGCGCAGCAATCCGTGTCTAAACACTCAAGACCATCAGGGGCCGCAGATTACTAGAAGACCAAGAGTCGCAAGGCTGACTTAATGAAGCCAAGAGTCGCAAGCCTGACTTAATGCCTCGAATGAAAAGACAATCCTAAGCGCCTCCTTCTCCTGGCTCTGATCAGAGGAGATAAAGTTTATTTGTCGTCCAGAGACAGGAGACTGCAAACAGTCAACTTCACCTCTCGAGGCACTTGTCACCGTCGCCTCTCAAGGCATTGTCAAGCAATTTCACTTCAAATTAAAAAGCAGCACCAACTGCTGACAACACTGATGAACTGAGAGTCCTCCATTGCCACCCCCATTCTGACACAGGCGTCCTCGGATGGACTTCACTTGAAGCGGCAACTTCGTCGTCGTCAAGTGTCTCTTTCTCTCGAACACAGCCGGAGGACAAACTTCCCCGTCCGCAGGACCTGGGCGAATGTAATTTGCTACAGTCAGCAGGGTGGGTGGGCGCAGAAACTTTCAACCCGCCCCAGTCGGGCCAATCGGGGGAGGGGGCGGCTTCCAATTAGCGTCGTCGCCAACCGGTCATTCATAATGCAAAAGTCACCCGAATAACTTTCGATACGTATCTATGGCTGCAATCTGGGGAACAAAGCGGACGAACTTTTCCCGGGGGGAGACACACGCCGGACTGGCTCCGGTCGGGGGGGGGGATACACGAGGACGCGACAAAATCAAATTGCTTGCCACTGTCTCTCTATCGGGATGCAAAACTTTGGCTATGGCCGTGCCGCACTCGGGCGCCATGGCGGAGGCGGGGACCGCGTTCAACTGCAAGGATAAAGAGTCGTGTAATTAAATTCTAGGAAAACTTACTTCCAGGGTAGCGCCGACGCAGGGTGGAGTGGTTCTTGCCGACCTTCCGCTTCGACTTTTTCCGGCGGATCTTCTTGCGGGCGCACGCGTCCTCCGCGGCAGCCGCTGCGACGGCCGCATGCCGGCACGAGCAGTAGTCCGAGGGACAGACGCAGTCGGCCAGCTGGTTATCACAGTTCCAGCAGAGGTCGCAGTTGGAGAGGAACTCCTGTTCGCTGAACTCGTCGCTGGCGATGGATGAGCCGCGTCGGGCGGCGTCTCGCAGCCGCTTGCAGCAGTAGGAGCAGGTTCCGTCCGAGTTGATGGCGGGCCGTGCGGCGGGCTTCTGCGAGCGGCGACGGCCGGCGCTGCGGCAGCTGAAGCGCTGCCGGGTGTCGTCGGACTCGTAGACGGAGGGGAACACACTGGACAGGGAGATCTCCTTGCGGGACTTGTAGACGTCGGACTTCTTGTAACGGCGGCCGGTGTTGCGGCCCCGGCTGAGGGTGCGTCGCTTCGGCGAGGTCATCCGCCAGTGCTTGGGGTAGTGGAAGAGCTCCTGCGTGTCGCGATGGTAGCCGATGCTGCCGTAGAGGTCGTTGTCCTCGATTGGGTGCTCCTCGTCGTTGAAGGTGCGCACCTCCTGGAAGAGACACTTCGACTTCTTCTTGCTGTTGGACACCCGCTTGTCCGGGTGCGGGAACTCGAAGGTTCTGCTCTCCTCGACGGACATGTCGGCGTAGATCTCGCTGAGGGTCGCCTCGTTGATCTTCTTCCGCTGCAGATAGTAGTCCTTGAGGCGCTTCAGGTGCTCCTCGAAGAACGCCTCCAGGTCGTTGATTTCCTGGTTGAAGGGGTCGTCGACGTAGTCCTTGCGCGCCTTCAGCCGCCTCCGTCGGGCGCCGCAGAACTCCTCGAACTCCTTCACGAAGTGATCCTGATCGGGGTTCGTTTCGAGGTGGGCGCTGATGGGTGCCAAGGCCGCAGCGGTCGTTCGGCGGGGCTTGCGCTTGCGTGAGGAGTTTCGTTGGAAGCGAAAGTCCTTGCCGCCGGCGTCGCCGTAGCGTCGCCGGAACATGCTCTTCGGCTTCGTCAGCGTCAGACTGAAGCCGGAGTCCCTGGAGGACATGGACTTGAAGGACTCATTCTTCTTCTTGAAGTTCCCGCTCATGTCGATGTCGTCGCTCTGGCCCAGGTTCAGCTGCTTCCAGATGCGGCCCAGGTTCACGGCGTACAGCTCCTTCTGCCGCGTGAACGGGTTGATCTTGACGCGCAGCGGATACGGTATCGAGCTGTCGGGCGAAATCATGTCCGCGTCGTCGTACATCTCGACCTCGGGGTCGAACGCGAACGACTGGTACCGGTTGTGGCTCGGCGACAGTTGGTCCGGGTCCTCGCAGATCGTGCTGATGCCGTAGTGCACCTCGGAGAACGAGGAGCTCCGCGAAATGGTCTTCTTCGGCGGGTGCAGCCGCTCGGTCTTGGACAACTGCAGCTCCTTGAAGATCTCGTACGTGCACTTGGCGTTCTCCTCCGGCTCCTTCTGGTAGCCGTACAGCGAGTCCATCGGTTCCTCCTTCTCGGCGCAGTGGGCCGCGGGCGTCAGGGGCTCGTCAGTGCCCGAGATGTGGATGACTATGCTCTCGCCCGAGTAGTTGTTCACCGGCCTGCGGTGGAGGTGGTCAATGGGGTCCTCGTAGATCAGCGTCGTCTTGGACACGTTCGCTTTCGTGGCGGCGGATGCGTC
Source organism: Eristalis pertinax (assembly GCA_907269125.1). Taxonomy (NCBI): domain Eukaryota; kingdom Metazoa; phylum Arthropoda; class Insecta; order Diptera; family Syrphidae; genus Eristalis; species Eristalis pertinax. Next base: position 15,807,179 of record OU026147.1, read on the forward strand.
CGACCGCCGTGACGAGCTCGTCGCGCCGTAGTCGTCCAACTCGCTCACACTCGCCAGCGGGGCGTCGAAGTTCGTCTCCAGGTAGTGCCGCGCCGGGGTGAACGTCTTGAAGGTGATCAGCTTGGAGGGCTCCAGCCGAATCGAGTCCGCCTTCTCGTAGATGTTCTCCCCCGATATCACAGACCGATCGTCGTCCTGCACACTGCCCACCGACACGTTGGACACGTTCGCGCCGCCGCATCCCAGCGAGTAGCCCTCCTCTAGGACGTCGTTGTATATCGTCTCGCTGCTGTTCGAGTTCTGGAAATCCACCGACACCACTTGGATCTCGGTCTCCTTGGGCCCGCCTCCGTCCCAGTTGTTGTACTCCCTGCGAGCACCGTACTGACGATCCTCATCCTCCTCCTCGTCGTCCACGTCCAGGTCGTCGCCGGCGGCTATTGAGTTCCTCCTCAGCGATCCGATGAAAATTCCGTTCTTCACCTCCGGCACCGTCATCATGGCCGCCGGTAGATTGTTCGCTTTGGCCTGTGCGACCGTGGCCGCCGTCGATGTGGTCGCCGGCCGATGATAGTACTCATCGCCACGTCCCGTCCGAATGCCGCAGGCTCGGTCCAATTTGTAGATTGCATTCGCTTCGATCTCCTCACCAATTATACCGCTACTCGTGGCCGAGCAGTGATTGCCTTGCGAACTGCTGGTCGTGCTGGTGCTGCTATTAGCGCCGATCGCCTTGGCGCGCAACGCCGCCCGCTTCCGTCCCCGGTCCAGGTAGCTCTTGCGTATGCTGATGCGCTTGAACGAGTCGCTGCGCTTGAAGCTGGCGTCCATGATGCCGATGCCATCCTTGTCCTTGCCTTTCTTCTTCGTCCGAAGAAAGTTACGGATCGATTCGAATGTCAGTGGTTTCATTTTTATTCTTTTTTTTATTTGCTTGCTGTTCTCTCCTGTTGATGTGGGATCTGCGGATCCTCCTCGTCGTCCGCGATCGATTATCACTTCACTTCTTGGTTTGAATACGTTTTCAACTTCCGATGAGGGACATTATCCGTTTTTGTTTAGTCTCTAAAGGGAAATGGGGAGGCGTGGCGTGGCGTTAGCATCTGACGTGCGTACTGTGAAGGGATTGTGCGTGCGTTGGCAGATAGTGAAGAGAGAGAGAGAATGGTGGAGGAGACCTGCCATCGAGCGGAGTGGAGTGGAGACAAGGGTTTAGAGAAACAAAGTGAAAATCGGAGTCGCTGGTCAGTCATCGGGGACATTTTCAATATTCTGTCGTGAGCCAAAATACGGCGCCTAGGCCAGCGGCTGCTTTTCAAGAAATTCCAGCAAGAGCTGGAGGTTCGAGCGCACAAACATGGATGGCCTGCGGTGCCAATTTAACCGTCTTGAGTTGCGGTCAAAAGCAAACAAAGCGAATGACTCGCAAAGCCGGCTCTGTTGGGGACGACCGGTGCCGGCACTCGGTGGCTGTGTTCAAGCGTCAGCGTCGGATCGCGGATAAAATATGCAGCCGCAGGGACCACTTCAAATGTCAACACATTGACGAGCAATCACCTCAGCAGCAAAATGGAACTGTTTCACTATTCATCTGTGGCCCGAGGACAATGAGCCACTGATGGTGGCGCAGAGCTGCGCACGTGACCTTTCAAGAGGGGTTTGCAATTAAAGAGCAGACACGTTGGTGGTTTGTCGGGGAACAATAGTGGCTCGTCGGTGCAACGTGCCGGCCTGGGAAATCAGACAGAAGGTCAGCATTGAGCGAGTTCCTTCTCGATGGAATTCGAACTCTTGCTGTACAGCGGTTGGAAGTCCATCAGAATCCAGGCATCCAGAGGGAGGGAGAAGTGGCGTCTAGGCTGTTCTCGAGGGCAGAACTGTCAAGAGTCGGATGTCTAACGATCAGGAGGCAGTGTCAAACATCCGCAACCTTTCTCAAACATAAACTGTCCCAAGTTCAGACTGAGCTCCAAAATATCATGGCAGCGGAGAAATGCTTTCGGAAACAAAGTCCGTGCCTGGATCTCAATGACTGTCTATCTGAGCTCTCCAAGGACAAGACAAGTGCGTCAGAATTTCCGACACAAGCTGAGAGATCGGCAAGCAAATGAAGGAAAACAAGGAAGATGAGAGTTGCTCGATTCGAGGATTGAACATAGAGTCCCCACTACGTCATGGTGGAGTGGATGGTACAACGCGCTTGTCTTTATGTTCACCCATGTCAATTTAGAACCAAGATCTCAACCATTGACTCTGTACATCGTATAATTAATGCAGTGAGCCTTCGAACAAAACTGTGTTTGTTTCTTGACATCATTTCTTGACGTTTCCCAAGACGAGGTCTGAAAAGATCTTGCGCATTAGGCATGATAACGAATGCTCGGAATTAAAAGCGATAAAATGTGGAGTGCCGCAAGGAAGTGCGCTTGGTCCTCTTCTATTCATGCTGTACACACATGTGATATACCACAGGACGAGGGACTTGGCACTTTTGCGGACGATACAGGATTTTGGCAGCAGCCGAAACCGTCGAAGAGTTGAGCAATGATTTAGATCCCAATCAACGCACCTCGTTTTATACGAAATGTCGATATCAAGGGAGACATGCGACTCATGACAATCCACGATGAAGTTACGATTCCTGCTCGTCGACACAACCGATGCTTGGAAGAGCATGTAAATGCCGAAGTACATCCTATTCTTGACGAAAGTTCGGTCTCATGAAGCGCCCCTCGAATCACATTCACCCTGCAGCACCTGCCAGACATTCAACCAGACAGACCAGTCTACCCCAGCTAGTCACGTTCCATCACTAACTGCAACCTCTTCGCTTGCTTCGCCAAAACGTGCCCCAATGTGCAAGCGAAACCCTCCTCACCACCCACACATCGATGGCAAATGTGCCATTCTTTGTGTCCACCAACAGCCACCAAAGCAATTCTTCAGTGCGACCCCCCAAAACCACAGAAAATAGTGTCGTCATGCATGCGGCAACCGATTAGAGACTCAAAAAAAAAAAGTACGATCCCCGCACTCGAGGGTTATGTAAAGATAATCTCCGTCGCCCACACGGTGTGCACCGCTCCTTGAATCCCCCGCATGGAGCCGCGATGTGCAAGCCAACAGATTTCCCCGAGATAATAATCGTTCGCTTATGAATCGAAATCCAATCGAAAGTGGATCTAATGGACGCTCAGGTGGGCAGCGCAATTGTGGTGGATTTCAATCAAAAAAAAGACCATGCGTTGCGTGTGCGTGCGTCTGTCTGACGATCGTTTCGGTGGTTTGACGAAACACGTCGATGACAGGTTTCATTTTGAATGTGTTAACTGCGACGACGACGACGGCGACTGAGTCGATCGCGATCGAAGACAAAATCATTTCAATGCCGGACCAGATGCCAGATGTGAACAAACTTTCGTATCGCCAGATCATAATTGAATTTGTGTGTCCCCTGGGGTGTGAAATGCAAACACAGAGAGAGAGAGAGAGCTGACAAGAGGGAGACTGGTAATGTGACTGGTTTCAGATTGACGTCGCCAACGATTGACTTCTGGTCCAGTGGCTGCATGAATGATGTGCCGGCCTTGGACAGCTTAAGAGACGTCAAGTGAAGGCTCTTTAAAGTGTGCCACCACCTCAGAGGACTGTATGCCAAACTTTCAATCGCCACTGTACCCCGCCACACTCAGCCAAGTCCACCTGAGCGTTGCACAACCAAAATTCTGAGCCAAACAATGGCTCGAGATCTGCACCACCATCTCAGAGGATTCCTTGCGCGCCACGCTTGACCGAGCAACGAAGTTGCCGCTGCAACCAGGCCGCAATGCGACAGCAACACACACACTCACACAGCGGAATCGACAACAGAACCAGAACCAGATAAACCAGCCAAGCCAGCGGCCGCGGCTAAGTTATTCCAAAATGGACGTCAAAGTGTGGGCACGTCTAAGATGGTTCTATCGCCCATAGAGTACCATGGCGCACACGTGCTCCGTTATACGAGCGATTTCCCAACCGCCACCATGACGGACGACTGGCTGTGGTTGTGGATGCATCCTTTCGCTCGGTTCGCCACGCTTCACCGACGACGCCTCTATCTGCGGCTGCATCTTGTTGGTCAATTATATAATTTCGTTGCTGTTGCCGCTTGCGTCTATTGTCTGGAGATGCACAGGCACACCGACACACAGGCGCAGTCGCAGTCGCAGTCGCAAAAGTTCGTTTGGCATTGATAATGACATGGTTTGTCGTGGCATGATGCGATTCCCGATGAAATTGCAAATTACGGTGTCAAATTGACCGTGTGTATGTGTGTGTGCGAGCGAGTGTCGAGCTTCGACGATTCTTGGGAATTGGAGCAGATTACGCGGACTGCCCCTCGCCACCCCATCGACCGGGCGATGAGTTTCCGCAAACAATGCAGGCTGCCTACGGAATTAATCAGTTCATGCCAATTTGATTTGCGATACGTCGCCAGTGGGAGGATGGATGGGAGGAGGGAGGAGGTATTTTGCATTTGACGGTCAAGAGAGAGTGTGATCGAATTGATTTTGAGACATTCAATCTGTGACAGTGGACGTCCGCACTAACGTCGCATCTGACATCAGGTGTGAGTGCGCTTCTCTCGGCTCTTGCTCTCGCCACGCACCCCATCGGGTGGTGAACAACTTTCCCCACCCACTGTGACATAACCCGGAATCGCTGAAGCGCACAAACGAACACACCCAGCCTCGATAAACGTCGAGATTCAAATTGAATTGCTGCCATCGAGCGAGGAATGTTGGCCGAAACCACGATCGAGGCGCTAATTACACGCACCAAGATACACTCTCGGCCGATGATTGATTGTGCTCCAGCCGTGAAGAGTTGGACCACGTCGACATCGACTGTCTGTTGTCCAGTGGGGCGGTGCGGGCACGGGGGCATGTGTTCAATTAGGCAGTGCGGACGATGTAATTACTTGGACAGCAAAAAGAAATGGGATTTGTGTGTTGCCATTGCGAGTGGCTGCATGCTGGGCAGCGCGCCATGACGCCGTGACACATTCACTTGCTCGCGGGATAGTTTGAATACATTCGTTTAAAGTGGGCAATTTTGTAATGGAAATCTTAAAAAGATAGAGAAAGGGGGGAGGGGGGGAGAGAGAGAGAGAGAGAGAGAGAGAGAGAGAGAGAGAGAGAGAGAGAGAGAGAGAGAGAGAAAGAGAGAGAAAGAGAGAGAAAGAGAGAGGGAGAGAGAGATATAAGAGAGTGAAGAGGGAGAGAAAGAGTGGAAGAGAGGGTCAGTGAGAAAATGGGATAGGGGGGAGAGGGAGAGAGGGCGGAGATAGAGATAGAGATAGAAAGTGATAGAGATAGAGAGTGAGAGAGATAGAATGGGAGAGAGAGATATAGAGGGAGAGAGAGATATAGAGTGGGAGAGAGAGAGAGAGAGAGATAGAGAGAGAGAGAGAGAGATAGAGGGAGAGATAGCGAGAGAAGGAGAGATAGAGAGAGAGGGAGAGATAGAGAGAGAGGGAGAGAGAGAGAGATAGAGGGAGATAGATATAGAGGGAGAGATAGATATAGAGGGAGAGATAGATATAGAGAGGGAGAGATAGAGAGTGGGATAGAGGGAGAGATAGTGGGATAGAGGGAAAGAGAGAGAGGGATATGGAGAGAGATAGAGAAGGATACCTGGCAAAAGGATGTGTTTAAAAGCCGAGATTTTTGGTACAAATTTGATGTTACGACGGGTAGCTTTGGCGATTTTTGCCAATAAGCTCATGCCGTCGCGATGGTCGGTTGATAAGTCACCCAGATTAGGAATTCAAAGTTTGCTGGGCCTGTTGGTTGATGGAACATCATTCCCTTCCCCAAAATGTAGTCGTTTCTGCTTCAAATCGTCATCGATTCTGTGCCAAAAGTCTCTGAATAATATTCGCCACTGATCGATAGACGGAGCTTGACCTTCTTTGGTGCACTGTAAGCCGGAGTCTTGACTGTTACTCTTGCTCTCCGGTGTGTTCTCATCGATCCATGATTCGTCGTATGGTCGAGTGTGGGCTAACTGAACTCCTATCGCTTTTTCTTGTCGAAATATTCATGTAAAAATTGACGAACAAGCTCAGTTAAGATGACCACAACCGACAGAGCCACCCCGCGCGCCTTAACTCACCGTCTGTCCAGATGATTGACAGCAGTTCTAATGGCTGCTAAACCCAAACAGTAGCCATCTATCAGGAGATGGCTGTTAAAGGGGAACAGTGTTGCATTTAAAGTTACTGACTTGTCTCGGTGACTTCCAACAACAGTCGCAAGCTTCTCATATGGACTACTGACAGATCAACTTTTTTGACAGTGAAGGGAGGAGGCGTTAACGTAGTCCCGTGAAATATGAAGCCACCCTCGCCGACCTCGACGGACCCACTACGCCGCGGCAACCACTACCTGTGTGGAGTTTATTCGTTTTCTTCTGATGGCGCCACAGCCCGGGGTGGGGACATAAAGTGGCCTCAGCCAACGAGCCTGTGGTAAAGCCATACCTTCATTTACTGAGCTTTGGTATGACACTGCAGGCTTGTGAGTAAACGGGCAGAAGCTGTGTCTCATTTAGGTTCTAGTTGACTTCGAAATTCCACTTCTATGAAGGTTATACGGTAGCTGAAGTCAAAGCTTTGTGTCTGAGGATCTGAATCGATAGCTCCCACTGCCACAGACATATAGGCATACGCCTGAATTGAGTATGTTCAAATAGGCTCCGTAACTCGATTTTGGAGAGTCTTCGCATAGGACCCCGACGGAGAACACAGCTTGGTACGACATGCTGGTGGGCACAATTGTCAGCAAATTGAAGTGCGACGCAGAGCACATTTGGCAATAGACAACGCTGGTTCAAAAAGGCCCAAGTCCACACTGTACTCCATCACCTCTTGAAGATGAAGAAGTAAAAGGTTAAACGATAGGGATTCTGAAGCATCTCTGGACATCTACAGTTCAAGAAGGGAATTAATCAGATTGCCCGTAGATCCATCAGTCGATCGAGCAGTTTTTCAGCAGATCCCTTGACCATTGCAGGGCCTGCGTCACGATGTTGATGGCCTGTGTCTTCTGGACGACTACAGAGTTTACAGGATGTCCACCAGGCCCTTGAACATCTCACTTTGCCACAAGTGGCCATGGCAATATCGGTGATGCTACAATCCAAGGTGGACCTGTGTCTTCTGGCTTCTACACACGCAACTGTTCATTTTGTGTGTGATATTGTTCCCTCACGACTAAAGGGGACCTAGAGTTTTATCTGAACGGCGACAGTTGAGACGGTTCTTCTAAGAGGGTACACTCTTCAAGCACTGTCAGCGACTCGCGGTGGAGCAATTTGTGCTTGAACTCAAAACCTCACCGTATGACGCACATAACCAGTACGGCACAGCGGCCACTCATGGTAACACATCACAAACTGCTCATCTTGCCGCTGTCTCTGTCTAGTCCACTTGCCATGCCACAAATTGAACACCCTCCCCGTGTCAGTCAAGCCTGCGACAACCTTCGCACCTGTGAATTCCAAATTCTGACACCTTTCTGCCGCATGTTCACCCGCTCATCCCATCCCATCTACGCCAACAACACACTATTCCATTCCATTTCGTGGAACTGGTTCACATTCATCTGCGATTTCTGCGAATAACCAACCTTCCAACCCCCCGTCACTTCTTGCGAACTGGTTTGCATAAGAATTTCGCTAGCGGTTGTCTTCACCCCGACCGCCGACGATGAACACTTTCGGAACTCGCCACCCTCCCCTCCCCCCCCCCCCCCCCCATTCACCGGATTGACAGTGACAGACGTCAACCTGTTCCCGCAGATGCGAATTCCAATTTGTGCGTGCGAACAACCGCAAGACCGGCAGTCAGAGATATCCTTTGATTTATGAACTCTCCTCGCAGGGGGTCCCTAGTCTGCAGTCATCTCGCCGATTTAAACTGTATCGCTTTACGGCGCTGCGCCAAACCAGTCGATGCATGTCTCTGGCCAATGGAGTGGGGGGGGGGGGGGGTTACAGATGCTGCTACCCCACATTAATTGATTAGGTTGGATGTCATCGTTATCACGGTTATGTCATGCAATTAACCGACGAAGACGCGATGGCGCATCATCTCTTCGTCGTGGATTCCTTGAAGATTTCGTTTCGATTCACCGTTAAACGGAAGAGTTGAACCGTTAATCTTCAAACGACAACGTGTACCAGAGTGTTTTCTTCATCATCTCCGTCGGTCGCTGCTGCTGCTGTTGCTGCCATCCTCGGACGAGATTTGAAGACCGTCAGCAACGTTCGCGACATGTAATTACGTCTAGTATGACCTGGGGCACGGCAAGACAACAACAGCCAGCATCCAATCCAATCTACAACTTAATTACTTTCCATCCAGCCGGCAGCCGCCAGCCAGCCACCAGCACCAGCGACTCCCCACCATTCGTCCGGGTGTCCCCGCAGCAGATACACACAAAACATATGTACCCCGTACGGTGCGCTGTGTGACAGATGCATTTTTTTTTGCGGCTGTGGCCTCCTTGCGTTGGGCAGGGACCAGAGCACCGGCGGTGTTGGTGGTAATTAAAAAGGCATTACCCACAGTGAGCCACGAAAAATCATACATTTTTCGTCGAATAGGTTCGCCGAAGCAGCCACTTGGGTTCGGTAAATTTGGAATGCCAGCCAAGTGATTGCTCAAGGCTTGATTGAGACAGATGCACCGACGGTGGTCCAGCAGGCGTCTCATTAGAGGAAATCTGGGAGAGCCAGCGGGAACTGGTCGATCAGTCATCGTCAAGCTTGGGCTTGGGCAATGCCGTTCGAGGGGCTAATGGTGATCTAATGAAGGAGCGAAGTTGCAGCGCGAGTGACTCAATTGTCGACGGTGAGGCGCCATCTACAAGGTGACCAAGAAGCACTTTCCCCCGTGTCTCTGCTACTTGGTGGGGACCTTTGCTAAATCGAACAAATCTCATCTTTTCCCATCTCATAAGGAAATCCATTCGTCGGATTAACCAGGAAATTAGAACCAATGCACATTCCATGCGCTACCGGAAGGCAACCCCTGGACGCCAAATCGACTGGGTCAGACCGCGTCCATCTCTTCCGGATACACACGTCCATCCATCAGTCGAACTCTCAGGCGCGGCGCGATTAGATTTGCAGGAACTATAAGCCACAGCTAGTGCATCGCGCGCCGACGGTCATTTCATGGTCAATTTTCTTCAGACCGAGGCTTCCACTTCCTCGGATGGACGTCGCCACCTAATTGCCTTCGTCGAATAAACCATTTCACACAAAAAACAGAAAAAAAACAGACTTTCGTCTTCCGCCCTGCATATCCCCGCAGCCGACGGTACCCTGGACCAGTGGTTACATCGTCTCCAGTGATGGCACAACAATTTTTGCATTTTTTTTCCGGCTCGTTCGCCGTCATGCATGCACTTTGGTTACGTTTCAATTGGATTAGTGGATAATGGCGGAGAAGATGCTCTTTGGACGGTCGCACAACCGGTCGCTGGCGCTGAATGGGCTCGTTTTATTTTCCTCTTGCCTTTCCAGCGACTGCGACTGGCATTTAGCCGCATGCGAGGGGCATCGAGGGAGAGGCTGCTTGGTCGTGTACAAATTTGGCGAATGGTTTATTGTGCATTTAGCGGCAGTCAATGGGACCGTCGCGTCGCTGGATGGGCTTGTTAAGTTTCGGTTGTTCGCGTGTAAGACGTGGCAGTTGTCGGCTCCTGTGGAGGAGTGGGAACATATGGGCTGCCTCAAGGGAGATGAATGGGACGATAAATTCGACATTTTAAGGCATTTCTTTGCGATAGAAAGTGTTCGCTGTTGACGACAGATGATGACGAACGACGAGGCGGTGAGCGCCAAAAGCATCCGGGTTTGAAGTGAATGCTTCTCCTCTGGGGGGACTTGGAAAGTGATGACCTTTCAAGAACGCTGGTGTTATAGAGGAGGGACTTTTTATGCGGAATTTCACTACAAACTGTCTGGCAGTCAATGGAGTGCCTCTGCAGGGGGACTTGCGAGAAAATTCCCGTGATGTGACGTTCTGTGACATTTGTGAGGTTTTTATTGATTCAAACCACTAAAGAACAACTCACTTGGGATTTAACGCGACGCCGTGACGTCTCGTGATTCCGCCACAATCAATCTAAAGACTTGACGTTGGTACTCAAAGAAGGCACTTAAAATTGCTTGCGATAAGGTACGACGTGACATTTTGTGACGCGAAAGTATTTTGTTTGCTACGCTGTGACGTTTTGAGACGCGAACAGTTTTTGTATGATGGCCGTCGCTGAAGACTCGACAACCTAGTTACTGTGGTTGTTCTATGAAAGAAAAAATAACGAATTCGGATTCCATCACGTGACGATGTGACGGTCTGTCAGGCCAACGTCTTTTTTTTTTGCGAGGCCCCGCACGACTTTTCCGAGGCACTGCGCCGATTTTTACATTATTGAATTACTATGAGTGTGACGTGACGTGACGCTGTGACACATGGCAAGCCCAATCATTTTTTAAATTGACAATGATCCAAAATACTTGTCCTAGCCTCTGTCGCCTAATTTTAAGACATAACATCAAATATTCCGATTTTGAGTGTTGCGTGACGCAGTAACGTTGTGTGACGCGAATGTTTTTTATTTCTCTAAAGACGTGTCCAAGTGAACGCCGTCGTCTTTTATAAGATGGAGAGTTGTATTTTTTTTAGAATATGTGTGACGTGACGTGACGTGACGTTGTGAAACGTCTAGTTCCTTCGATTATCTAGGCGTGCAGACTAAAGGTTAGCTTTATCTGATTCAAGTCAAGTTTCTTTTCCAAAGCTACTTTGGTGCTCTCACTATTTGTACCACGCTACACTGCAACGTGACGTGACGCTGGTTGATAAGGATGGATTTCATCAAGAAAGAAATGTCCCCATTCCTCACTTGTGACGTTCCAAGAGAAAACGTGGTCACGACGGCGATAGATATGTTATGTGTAACGGTCGACCAAAACTTCGACTTCGTCACACGTCACACTGCAAGGGGCCGTAACGCCACAATATTTAGTCTCCATAGCAGTTTCCAAGTTTTTTCTCAGAACTGTAACGTCCTCCGAACGAAATTTCTGACTGAACTGACTGAAAGCGACTTTGTAACGTGATATCGTCACGTGACGGCGATGTCAGATCATCCGATTATGATATATTTAGTCACCATAGCAGTTTCCAAGTTTTTTTCTCAGAACTGTAACGTCCTCCGAACGAAATTTCTGACTGAACTGACTGAAAGCGACTTTGTAACGTGATATCGTCACGTGACGGCGATGTCAGATCATCCGATTATGATATATTTAGTCACCATAGCAGTTTCCAAGTTTTTTTCTCAGAACTGTAACGTCCTCCGAACGAAATTTCTGACTGAACTGACTGAAAGCGACTTTGTAACGTGATATCGTCACGTGACGGCGATGTCAGATCATCCGATTATGATAATGAAATGTAACACATTTTATCGGAGCTGTCTAAAAGCCTCTCTAGATCTCTAGATCTTCCCCCAGTCCCGCAGCCAACACATCACGCTGAAGCTGTAGCAAAGTGGCATTTTGCGATGCTCACCGACTGATGGACAGCTTTTAGACGCTTTGTGGTCATTGCCGCCACACCAAAGTGCAGATGAGGTCAACCTTAAGCACAGATGACACAAAGATAGATCATCCGATGAGATCATCACCTACTAACCGCTGCTGAAATACGAAAATGATTTCCAAACCTCTCACAGTCCACCACTCGACCGTTCGATTTTGTTTACAACAACCGCACGAGCAGCTTCGAGATATATTTCTCGGTCCAATCGAAAGCAAATTATCTCAAGTAGATACAATCATAACTTCGTAGCGAGCGCTTTGCAGCTTCCACAGCGAGCACCGAGTAGCTGTCACTTTGAACCGTGAAGTAGGCGACAAAAGGGCAATCTAACGAGTATCCGAACCATCGACACGCTCTAGACTCTCGACACGCTTAAGTAGATTCAGATATGGTAATTGAAGTGTATCTCAATCCTCCCCGACGACGTCGTCGTCCATAAATATTGATGAAGGTCAAGCCAGACAGACAAAGGCGAAAAGAAAAACGAACGATTTACATCCAAATGACGCGCTCTCAATTCGCATCCGTTGCTGTGCTGCGAGATGTTTTTTTTTGTTCCACTCTCCAGCTTGTTATCACTTCGAGATACATTTGCTTTGTGTCTTTATCTGTGCGAGTCCAAAGTGTTGACCGTATTTGTCGGAATTGTTGTTGATTTGGTGCGGGTCTGCTCAATTTTTGAAGGTTACCCAGCACAGAGGGAGTGATACGATTTGTGTATCTCGCTTCTGAGAGGTTCTCGGCATGGAAGGGGAGGGAGCACAGCTTAAATATGTTATGACGGTCTGCTGTGCAAATTATTTAGTTACTCCTACCGTACGTCGTGCCGGCAGACTCCTAATGGTGCGACGTCCCGGATGGATGAGTCTCCGTCGTCTACCATGAGAGGGGAGGGGGAGGAGAGCATATGCCACCAGCACATCGCCAACCATGACAGACGACTGCGGCTGGGGATGAGGCGAGTTCACCCACTCACATCCTGGCGCCGGGAATGGTGTAAAAGATGTGCTCACCTCGGGTATAATCTGATGTCGCCATCCATTGAACCGTTGTGCGGAGAGTGAGGGAATAAATCACATTAAGGAGGTGTCTATGCTCCTTTTGGCATTCCTTACGATTGTAGGTTAAGCTTCCAGGAAGGAGTGTCTTTTTTTGGAAATTTGGGTTGACATGCGATGCTAAGGAGGGCGGGTGGCGCGATTCGAGGAAGTGATTCTCGCTTCACCACCACGCCTCTGATTGAGACATTGACAGCCCTCGGAAGGATGAATCCTGCCGAAACTAATTAAGGCATCCTCAGTCGGGTTGGTGACAGGCAGGCAGCCTTTGTCTTGTGTAATCATGTGCTGCCACGTGTTCATTTTGGCGCACAGGAGTTGTTCCTGGTTCTTTGCTTCTAATCAACCTCGATTTGACGTAGGAAATGTGACACCAGAGAGGCGGGTTTGGCACCGATAATGAAGGCCTCAACATGGGAACAACTTCTTCTGTGTGACGCGACATGATTGAATACGGTTTCGTGACAACGAACCCCGTCGAAGTTATATGGGATGTGACGTGACGTGTTACATTTATTGTGGCAATGGGGATACCTCCAACTAAATCCAACATTCTCAAGAATTCTCATCCTCTCAAGAAATCAATGAGAAAAACGTGACGCTGTGACGGAAGTTTGGGACGTGACGTGACTGCCGATACTGAAAGGTAACCCTAACGATAGGATAGCTAAACATGAGCCACTTCGACAAGAAAAAAGGGGCCACTTCAAAACCGAAGAGATCTTCGAATTAAAGCCTCGAACGGGAGATCAAGTGACATCCAAAGCCCTAAGTTTCGTCGAGAAGGGCAGAAATAAGACGAGGGTACTCTAAAAATTACGAACAACTGTCGCTCACATGGACAGTCGACGAAATATGGGTTATTGATCATTTTTGATGGGACTCAACAAGGTTCCATGCTTACACCGATATCTTTTCTCATTTCTAAGTGCTGTTGCAATGATGTACGTTGAATCAAATTGAGGACCAGAGACTTGATGACTTAAGCTTAGGTCCAAAGAAGACAAAAAGTAGCCAGAAGCCACAATAGCTTCTGCAAACTTAAGCGAAATTCGCAAACCAATCACGCATGTGTAGGTAGCTTCATTTCGCTCCCATTTAAGTAAGCGAAGGTGAACGAAGTCAACGAAACCGAAAGAAGGCCATTTAAATGCACACCCTACAACCATTTGAGTTTCCACACTCCACCCCCATTCCTGTTGAGAGGCGGTTTGAGGCAAAAAAAAACCCACGAACATCGCTTCAGCATGTCCCTGGCACAAGCTTCTCTTCGATTCCGTGCCACAAGCACCACAAAGCCACGTTTAACCTTCAGTGAAATGTCAGCCGTCATTTTCCTTTCCTCGACCTCGAAGCAGAACACAGCACTTACTCACTATTTATCCGGCACTTATCCAATTTGGTTCGCATTAAATGCAACCTTCTCGGCGCAACTAACCCGTCTAAGGTCGCACGCAACTGCCATCCCACAAGCCACCAAATTGTAACGACTCTTACCACAAGTATGCCGCATCGTTGCCGCCATTCCAGGCACCAAGCAATCTAATTGAATCGACACGACTCTCGGCTGAGCTACCAAATTGCCACAAACAGGCGCACACATTTCGACACAATTCGACTGCGGATAGCCGGTCATTAGTGGACAGACACGAACCTCAGCCCTGAGTGGTACACCAAAGCGTGCTGCGCAATGCAATGCCTACTGGCCCCGCCCGACTCGACGCCAGTGGCCCACAGACCCCGAGAGTGACACAACACAGCCTCAGCAAGCCAGCAATGTCATTAGAGTGAGTTTGGGATGAACGAATTCGGTACGACTGCTGCCGCATCACCGCACCACCTCATCATCCGCCAACTGGATGTCAAGCCCGCGGGCCAAGAGATCATCACAAAACGAGTGAGTGCCGGTGAAATCGGGATGGACCGTCTAGAAGTAACGTGGTCAGCCATTAATCATTCATGCAAAAGATGCGCGCTGGCCGTGGTTCATCAACCGGACCAACAAACGAACGCGGACTCTTCCGCCCCGGGCTGCCGCTGCCACGACTGTCGTTCGTCTCTTGACGCGGAGAATGCGGTACTCGACTGCTGACCACGAGATTCTTATGCTAAACGGGCGCAAATCTCCATCATCTCTCTACCTCCGGATCGATTCTAGACAAACTGGTTTTTGGGACTGTTACCACTAGCCGTCGGACAGCCCCCCCTCTCCCGCGTGGCAGGGATAATTAAGTTGAACGAACACTAGCCATCGAGTGTTTATTGGGTGATAAGACGAGAGGTTCTGGAGAAACCGCTTATGGAAATAGTTCAGTCCGAGGCCACCGAAGACGAGGCGAAAGATGGGTCGCAGAGGGATCCGAGTGCCGGAGCCGCCGAGACGTAGTGAGGCGTTGACGGAGAGATGAGGTCTTACCGCTTGAAGAAAGGTGCGTGAATACAGAATGAATTCTGATCGATGAGTCGAGATATGGGGGAATTCTAGTTTCAGTCTAGGGACCTGTTTGACGGTACAAAGCTCACGCACAGAATTGGGGTTTATTGCAGATGTTCGTCGCTGATGAGCGCATTTTCACTTTGAGACCTGATTGATGAATGAACTAGTGGTTTATGTTGATTTACAACTTTGCCCGAATGAAACATTTAATGGCTGGCTGGCGAGGAATAGGAATGGGTTCGGGTTCGGTTCGGGAGAGGCTTCAAGTGACTCTGTGAATGTGAAGCTTTTTATATAATTCCAGGCGGCGAATGTGGATTTTTCGGCGGCTAAATGGAATGCCACAAGGGTTCATACGTTCTTTAGAACTTTTCCCTCAAGAGTTAGTCGAATTCCACCTCAACTGGAAACAAAAAAAAAAGTGGGACGTCACAAGGGTGTCTACTTAAGCCTTTGCTTTCTTTCCACATCCTTGTCCCTTCTTGGGACACCAAAAATACCAATTTTTTAAAGGTCTACGCTGATTTTTTTTTTAATATTGACGTGGAACGCCACTATTTTGCCGTCTCCACTTCAGCTTCTTTCCATTTTTGGCCATTCTTAAGAACCGTTCGATTTAGGGTCACCGAAACTGACTATTTTTTCGCGTTAAACTGGAATACCACAGGAGTGTGTGCTTCAGCTTGTGCTTTCTTCTACTTTTTTGTTCTGATTTTACTGAATTTTCGAATACAACCATGGACTGCTGGGTCAAGAGTCACAAAAACTGGCGCTTTTTTCAAGTTTACGCATTATAGTGGAACGCTACAAGGTTTCCCAATGCAGCCCCTGCCTTTTTTCACCCCTTTTGCCCCTTTTTACAGTCTTTACTCAATTTTCAGCCGACTTCCGCGTAAAATATTCTTCGCAATAGAATGGAATGCCACAGGAGTGTGCTCTTAAACATGTGCTTTTTCCCTCCTTCTCCACACTAGGAAGTCCCTGTTGAGTGTCAAGGTTTAGCTAGTGCCATCGATCGCGCTCTGCGACCGAATTACAAGAGAAAAGTGAAACTGCCCTTCAAAAGCGCTCCAGACAAAGGTCCACACAACAATTAGTTCCACCCGATGGCCGTGATTGATTTCTTTATCACCTCTCTCATTGCCTTGCCCAATCAGTTCCGCTTTCCATTTCAATGCCAATTCGATGTCGAGTGGAGACGACGTGGCGCTGCTGTCATCGATATCGAAATCGAAACCCAATGACACACTCTCCCCTCGGATGAGCGCGCGTCCAATTGACAACTAGAGCGGAATCCGTACTTGCGTTGGCCTTTCTTTTGTCTCGCCTCACATCCATCCCTCGACCACACACACACAGAGAGTGTCAAAGAGTCAACGAAATCACTTGAGTCCCCCACTCGCCTGGGCATTGAACCACCATCAGTTGGAGACCTGTTTCGGACTGCAGCTGCTTCGTCGGAGCACCGGAATGAGGGTACACCTCATAGGCGTGTGCATTCCGGTTCTGTGGGCCGAGCAGCCAGTGCCGACCGCTCGATCCACGCGCAAGTGCAATCGCTTTATCGCTCCCAATAATGCGAGTGTGTGCACTGTGCAGTGATGTGAGTTTGCTCAGGCCCGTGCGAACGAGTGGAATCCGTGTCCACGCTCCTGCGTGGGTGATGTTGTGTTTGGACAGATATCTGATATGACGAACGCCCACAGATGAGCTGTGTTGCGAGCGAGCGCGTTGTACGTCCGAAAACAGCGCGGCGGCCTGAAGGACGTTGCGACGCGACGTGAAGGAGGAAGTGGTCAGTGGTCAACTGAACGCGCTGCTTGACATATCCGGCGTTAAACGGCGGATTAAATGCTCGAAATGGTGTTCACAGTGACAGGGGCTTCGATTTGTCTTGTTGACTGCTGCCGGAAAACGCGATTCGAAATGACAAATTGATGATGCCGAGGCTGGACAAGGTGAAATGATTTGCATGCGTTGTAGACGAGATCGATCGGGCATTTGTGTCAACATGGAGTGGAGAGTGACGAGCTACGGGCTGTTTGTCTGTTTTTGACGGAATGAAGCTTCTTTCTGGCGAACGAAAGCCATGCCAAAGAGGTTCAGAGAAAACGGAGCTGTCAACGAGGAGATTCGGAGAAGTGCCTTGCGGGCAGTGTGTCGCAATTGAGTGGCAACTTTGGGATTAGGACGGCAAACGATAAGGACTTGACAAACTGAAGCGTAGTCAAGGCATACAGATGTTAATGTCGGAGAACCAAGTCCACCCCAAGAGGACGAGATGGGTTAGCGAACAGATTACAGACGTCACTTACACAGCTAGCTCAACAAATCGGACAGCGTAGGAATGACAGGTTGTCTTAGAACAGCACCGATGGCAGCACTCGAGACTATGCTCTTCCATGCCGCCACGACCAAAAGAAGCTGAGAAAAGTGTCGGAGAAGCCGACCTCAAACACTTCATTTTGCAAAGTCGCCAATATCACGAAAACGGTGCGTTTTTGTGCATATATAGAGAATGAAAAAATTTCCAGATTCCTAATCGTGGCAACAGTGCATTACGGTCACACTCGTAGGTACTAGCAGAAGAGGAGGTCTCCCTATAAACTGACGGCTCAGAAACGAGGGCCCCTGGCAATAGAAGGCGGCTGCAGCGTTTCTCAAGCCGAAGTGGCTGCGATACATGAGGCAGCGCTGGCGTTGAGAGACCTCTATGTAATCGACAAATCGGTCACCACTCTTCTGATAAGCAAGCGACATAGCATCGGGTATTCTGACGCGGAAGCTGGTCAGGATAGACAGACAAAGCTTAAGCTGAGCACGATGACCCAAGGCTGAGTACCAGGGCAGCGAAAAAAGGACCCGAGCGAGGGTTCTGATGACTAAAAGACGAAGTTCTGGATTGAGTCAGAACCCGATGGTCTTGTCTGGGTATTGGAGCAACAGCGAGATCGCCGCTGAGAAGGAAAATATCGTCATCATTGATCGGCGAAGAGTTGCGAGGTTTTGCAAAAGCTGCAGAGACGAGCAGGAAACAGAATCCATCCAAAATTTGCTCCGCGAATGCCGAGTCAAGACGAGACAGTTCCTAATAGAGCTCGAGGACTTACGCGGTGTTGAACTGAAGAGCCTCGTAGACTGGAATCTTAACAGGATCTTTCAGAGTAGTAGAACATCCCCTTTTAAGGTCACAATGTACCCAACACGTTGGTCTAAGGGAGCCAGGGCCATAAAGTCGTCAGGGCATCCCTTAACCTTCCAACTACCAGGCAGTGAATGTTGCTTAAGTAGGGTCCGCATAATGGTTTCCGGATCCGATTCTCAGTAAATCTGAATGCAGTGTGCGATCCTCTTGTTTCGTCGTCATGGGCTTCGATGTTAAGTACGTCGTTGCTGGCGATGATCACCCCCTCGCCCTTCAAGGAGAACTAAAGACATTCTCCGATGTCCAGAATCTCGTTGGTCATCACCATTGGCAACGAATGGACTCTCACTTCTCCCTGTAATCCCTTCATCTCATTCAATGCTCCACTTTCACTGCCAAGCGAGTTTTCGCTTCCTCCAGAAGCAAGAAATCGTTCAAAAGAATGCATACATTCGGAGATCTGTCACCACATCTGTTAATTCCACGTTAGTGCCCGTGTGGGTAAATGTTTCGATGCGATTCTGAATGCAACTGGAGATTCAAAGACACTTCAGCTTGTCCGATGAGGATAAGGAAACGATTCTTTTGCAAAATTGTGACACGAGGCGATGGGAGTCTGTTTGGTTGAGGATCAAGTTCACCCCCAGCTGTGGAGCCTTACAAAAGAGATGAAGATGGGAGTTATCAATGACAAGCAGGCAAGTCCACAACACAACAGCTTCAGCTAAAGGGACCTCTTCGTTGCGACCGAGCACCAGCAAGAGACATGCATCCCAGGAAGGAGAAATGAAGATATGCCACACATACTCGTTCCTAATAAAATTCTGGAAATCTGCGTAAAAGGGATCTTTGCCAACAAAAGGCCCACCACGAGCCTGGTAGTCCGAGACATGCAGACGACAGTGATTCTGGCCAAGACAGTCGAATGATTGCAGACGCATCTGAAAAATGAAGATTACATCGCACGAAAACCCTCCAGACTCCAAGTAGCGTCAGCCCAAATCCTCACGCATCCAATCCTCCAAGCAAAAGTAGAAACTAATCTCATCTCATTACAAATAGATGTCAAGTTCATGCCACGCACACGAACGATGTTGAATCATTCATCACCACTTTGCTGGCGAGCCATAATTAATCCGCGAGTAGGTTTATTGGCCAAAAAGACAAAAGAAGTCCGCTTTCGAAAGCGCCTCTTAACAGCCCAATTTAACGCCTCATAAAATGAGAAACAGCCGAACTACCGTCGCCGCCGCTGCCGCTGCCACGCCGCCCTTCATCCAGGGTTAGCGCGTGCAAATTCGTTCATTTGCAAATTCATCGCATATTCACGTACCACGGCCAGCAAAGACGCGTCTCAGCAGCAACGACCTTGTCTTGCTGATACGGTTTTCCACTTGCGTCACAGAGTTTTCGCAAATGTTTGCTTTTCGTTCACCTCCATTCGGTGAGTCAGTGCGGGAGGGTGGGGAAGCCGAGAGGGGGGCTGTATCGAAGAGACAAGCAGGCGTTGAAGATGGTCGACGATTTGCATCTGTTTCGGAGACAATCTTGTTTGCACGCCAAATGATGGTCTGAATGAAAGTGTCGATCGGGCGATGGGAGGGGATTTTTTTATGAAACGCGTCTTTAAGTGGAGCTTGGCAAATATTTGTGCAGTCCGTGGGTAAATATCTTCGTGGTTTCTTTTTTTTTTTTTTTGGTGAATTGCAGCGTTAATCTGTTTGACATTGGATAACGTCTTGGGTAAGGCCGAGGTGATTTGACGCCAAATGAGACGTGTTGGCGTCCAATTGCCAGGGGAAAGTGATTGAGAGATGGTTCAATAGAGAGACAATTATGAAATAAGAAATATTTCCGTTTTGGTCAGGCCCTACACTGAGGCAGAATTAAGTCCGAAATGAAATCGAACGTTTCCTCTAGTCAGTCAATGGAAAACTAAAACCGAACCAATGGCCCGAGGTTGACAGTCTCCGCATTCTGATCAAGTGAAGTCAGACAAATTTGCTGAAAAGAGCATAGTAGCCCCCAAAGCCACACTTTAAAGTCCCACCATTTGTGCAAAAGGAGTTCCTTGTCCAAGCCACTCTGGCACCAATGGTTGACAGTTAGTTCCAAAAGATCAGATCGTTTTACGATTTCCTCCAGCACGAGCCATCACTTCCGCGAAGCGGTATTGACTCTTTCAAGTGCCCCCCCCCCCCAACAACACCCACCTCACTCATAAAAGAAAACCCTTTCACACCCCGAACCTCGTGTGGGATGTAGCTAATGGCACAAAAGCACATTTTGACACTCACTCCCGTGCGCACCGAATAAGGAACAAATTCAGCTGCCACATGACAATCGAGCAACAGACGACATGCGTGGAATGTCAATTGTTTCTCCGCGTAGCGGCGGCAGTCGTAAATATACGAAACGTGGGCCACGACCATCCAGCCCTCGAGAGACCATAAAAAGCAGCAAAACAATCTGATAAAGTGCGTGTTGGTCGAAAATCGAAATGACAAGCTGTCTGGCTGTTTTGGATTGATTGCGAATTGATTCGACTGCCAAGGCGAAATGATTTATGATTTGTCATGACTATAAATATTTTGATGAGGGTGTTGGCGATGAGGGGGGCTTGATGGCATGCAAGGGTTGACCGCGAGATGGGTGGCATTGCTTGTGGTTGAGAGGAGACGATATGGGAAGCTCCTGGCACGCATTTTTATACAAATGCTGCAAAGTTCGGGCAGATTTGACTCCAAAGCGAAAAATGGGCTATACTCATTTTGGGGCGAAAACTTTGTCAAAGGACTGTATGTCCAACCGAGAGACAGATCATTATGTCCAGACTTCCAAAAGCAACGTTCGTAAATTAACACCAATTAATCTGAGCCCAGACCCATCGAAAGACATTCCCTGTCAATCGTCGATTTCATCCAACAGCGCCGCTAGTCCACGTCCCACACACGAGGTCACACGACTCGCCGAGAAGTCCTTGAGACTGAGACAAGAATTCAACAATACGATTGCCGCCAGAGGCATCCTGCCCAGACAAATCCTCCCCCTCCCAGCGATGATGTTCATCTCGTCCACAACAAGGTGAAATTCTTAAGATCCATTGACCCGTACACCGACGCGCCCCATCCCTCGATATAACCGTTTGACTGCCTCTGTCTCTATCGCTGCGAACCGAATCCCGGCGAAATAGAATCTCGTCGTTTGTTTTTCTTCTCATTTTTGCGTCATCCCCCAGCCACAGAACACACAACGCCGACTGCATGCATAATCGAGCAGTCCCGGGTCCCCAAAGTTGGACAGTACAGGAAGTGATCTCAGTACTCAATGCCAAAACTGTATTCTAATTACCCCCTCCCCCCACAGCGCCCCCTCCGTGGGGACTTAGACAAATCAAATCTCAATCTATATAGGGAACACACACACACACAGATGATAGATGCACAGGCAGACAGACAGAGACGAACTCCTTCAGCGAGCCGCCGATGGACAAATTTGGCGAAGGCGAATATGTGCCTCCCGGCATGCCGCCGCCATCCAATCTCTTCACAGTACACATGCGCGCAGATGGATGGGGAGAAAAGATTTACCCAAAAAGTTACTCAATGCGTGTTTGTTTTACGCTTTATCCAATAGATACGCGACGGCGCGCTCGTCGTCAGTCGGCGATGTGGAAAATGAAAAACTTTATAAGCCGGATTCCGTGCCTGGTGGGATAAAGCACTGTTTTCTTCCTAATTTCCATCTTGGACACACGGCCACTTCTTGTTTTCAGAACACAGACACAGACACACACACGCGCACAGGCACTCACGAACACAGGCGCTGTCACATGCGACGGTGCGCATGCGCAGCAAACAAAGTGGTCCAACCACTTTGCCAGTCAAATCTTAGGCCAAGAACTGAGCCAGCGGCAACTATTTAAATCGAAGTCCCCCCCCTCCCCGATGAGGCATTCGCGATCGCTTTGTTTTCTTTCCCTTCACGTTCGCGTCGTCGATTGAATTTCAGACAGATTCTCAAAGGCTGTGCCGCCTCGCATTCAATTAGACACTTTCCGCCGTGTGCCCGTCTTTTAGCGCGCCCCGACAATCGAGCCTTGCATCCGCACGGGAGATGCTCCGCACGAACGACGGCCTTGTGAACTGTACGCAGTCTCGACGAACCGGGAACTATCCCATCAACACTGAGTATCTAACACGATTTTGTTGTTATTTTCTTCTGCAAAAATATATGTACACGCACCCGTGCTAGTGGCGATTGAGATACTCGAGCATCGTTGGAACGAGTTACGCGACGTATTTGATGCGATCCGACGACCGTAACACGTGTGCGCACGGTTTGAGAGAGTCGCTTGAACTGAATTGTCTCGGGGCCCAGTGCCGCTTGGCGTGCGGATTGGCCTCTTGCAGCAGGCGCGAGCGCGATAACTCGCATGAGAGACGGCCGTTCGTTAGGCACATAGATACACACACACAAGTGCACCACGATGGCGTTGCTTTGCGTTTGGATTTGTGAAGCTTAGAGTGGTGAATATGCGCAGTTTTGATCGTTCGGGGCGGCCGAGGGGGCACGGGAATGGTCGGAATGCCAATGTTAGTGATGGTGGATTTGGCTGCAGGTTTTTTTTTTTTGCTTCTTGTTCGTCTTTTTGTTTGTTTTTGTGTGTAGACTGTAGAACTATCGGGTTGCGCGAGTTTGTTTTGATTTGCTGTGGTGGTGGAGTGGGAACTTTCAGCGGAAAATGTTGGCTTGGCGACGGGGACTTTGTGTGGAATTGGCTCCGGGAATGGATGATAAAATAAACAGAATGGTGGTCGTAGGACGAGGGATTTGTGAATTTTGCGATCAGAGGAGTCGATTTAAGGGGCTTCTGGTGAAGAGAGGAAATTGTGGCCACGTTTTTGGCTGTTTCTTGCTGGCTTTGTGGTCAGAGGGGTCGAAGGGCTCGAATTTTCGACCGAGATTTGGGACAATTCCACTAAGACGGGACCATAGATGGTTTCTGAGAAGGGCTTTGAGTGGAAAGGGGACGGTCTTCGAACTGAGATTTGAGGGATCTCTGGCAAAACGAAGAAATGGCGGCCGTGTTTTGGAGGAGGCCAGTGGACAACGCCACTTCTGCTAAAACAACACAGGCCACGGATTTTGAACTGAGATTCGGAGCACATCTGGTTGGAGGAACAGGTTTACGTCGGCTCCTGCAGGTCATGAAAGGAGACGAATGAACGAATTGAGAGCTTTATGATCGAACGAGCATGATTTGGGTGAACTTTTGCGAGCAATGGTGGTCATAAGGCGACGGTTTGTGACTGATTTTGTGGCTAGACAAGACGAATGGAGGCCAATCCGCGATTTAAGCGGCCCTTAAGTGCACAGGCTATGAATTGAAGCAGTTTTCTGGGATTTTTTGAAGAACTTGTGGTCCCAGGTAGATGGTTTCTTGAACCACTGTGCTCACAAATGTCGACAGAGCCACTTTTCGAAGACATTTTTGCTCCCAAGAGATCGATGAAGATGAGTGTGGATCGATTTCTGGGATCACGTCGTCACAAATATGAAATAAAAGCGAGTGCAAACCGCACATTATCCCGATGGAGTTGGATTTTGTACGGATTTCGAAGATTTCGTGGTTTTTTTTGATCCGATTGTGGACAGCTTATATTTCTGTTGCGAAACGTGGAATGGGACTAAGCGAGAAACACACATTCTCCGGAAGATCTTGCGAGTTTTCTTAACCCAACACCTGTCTGGGAGTCGTCAGGACCTGTCCACCTGCAAAATTTGCCGTCGCAAGTGGAAGCAGATTGGCCATACACTCCGCAAGCTCCTTGACGACAACACAAGAGGAGCTCTAGATTGGAATCCACACGGTAGTCGCAAACGTGGTAGATCATCCAACACGTGGAAGCGACTAGTTGAAGCCGAAGCGGTACGAGCAGGGTGCTCATGGCGACAGATACAATTCCTAGAATCAAATTATGATTTGTTCATGTCATGTTCCAACTAGGAAGCAGGGGAAACTGGAAGCTTTCAGCCACTGGAGTGGAATTTGGTGACTCAACCAGTCAAAATTTAAGATTTCAGAGAAAATCTAAATCACTGAGGACTCGGGTGGGGGCATTTTGAAGATCAATCTGAGGTTCTAAACCTTCTTTTGAATCGACGTTTTGAATTTTTCACTCGTCATGGCCAATTTGTGGTTAAATTCCACAAGGTATCAGCTTTGTCGATCAAATTTCACTGACAACGACCAGTTTTCCTCCAGCT
Organism: Eristalis pertinax; assembly: GCA_907269125.1. Classification (NCBI taxonomy): domain Eukaryota; kingdom Metazoa; phylum Arthropoda; class Insecta; order Diptera; family Syrphidae; genus Eristalis; species Eristalis pertinax. Next base: position 15,831,751 of record OU026147.1, read on the forward strand.
GACACGCCATCAAAGATCACATGAGTCCGATTTTGAGCCCACAAAAAGGGACATGCTGACACAAGTCGCTTCCACTGTGACGTGAAATGCCTCAAAAACCATGGATCCTGCAACCAGAGTGATGCAGATCAATTTTTTAGATCACTGGTCTTCGAGACGACCGTAAACATGATTCAGTCAAAGGATTCTTGAGTCGAAACTTCGAAATGGGTCGAAAATCTTTGGAAATTCACACTCTTCGCTGTTTGGACTCAACAGCGATTCATGGAACGAATAATTCCCAAAAGGTTTGTAAAAATGGGATTAAAAGAAATGATCTCACTCGCCTTACTGCCCTCCTCAGCTCTAGCTGACGAATTCAGCGTTGATTTGAAATAAAAGAGTTGACCAGACACAGCACTTGCTCGCCCGAAGCAGTCGCATTTGACTTGAAATGTCACTGCCTGTGGGTCAAAGAACGGCCCACAAGATGATAGAAGGAGCGTTGAAAATCAATTGATCGTCGTCGAAAAGTTTCACAAGCAATGACTGTGAAGCCTCCAGAAATGCACAATGCAGCGTATGACTTTGGAGAGCTTCAAATTCGAAGCCGAGCGATCCCAGCAAGATCATCGATCACCCATCAATCTAGCAGACGAGGAGAACTACAGCTTTATCAGTGGCTGGACGGTGTATGAACGCGATTAGAAAACAGACTGCGGGGGGCTATGAAATCATGGACAGTGGATCAAGAGGATCAGTGGTGATCCTTCGACGCGATCGATGATCAACGCGGTGGAGTGGACTTCGAGTTAAAAGGGAAAACAATCCATTTGACGAGACCAGAGGAGACGCAGGACTAGAAGATCGGTGCCAACCTCAACATCGATTGCTTTTGTCAGCCGAAGGGCTCAAGACCTCTCAAATAATTCGAAATTTTGTGAACTAAGTACTTCTTTCTTGCAAATGGCTGGGAGGGCATCTTATGGACAGCACAAGACGGGCATCAAGTACGGCTAAAGCCAAAGTGAACTCCAAAAAGGGCCCTGTTTGTGACTTTAACACGCAAGATCGAAACATTAAGCCCACAGACAATGGCAAAGTCTTCGTCGCAAGTGAAATCAGACGGTCTTCCTAGGGCTGACAACGTACATAATAGACGGCCACCCTCCTCTCGAGTCTCGAGAATGCACTGCGATCAAGAAAAAGCTTCTCAAACTTCGCCTTTCGGTGCTGGTAGACGATAGCAGGCACACCACGAGTAGTTGTTGCAGAATCTATGTGCAGGATGGCCTGTCTTTGTTATCGATGGATCGATTAGTTGGAGGTTAGAGCGGAAATTAGTCGCCGTTTCTTTAGCTTGACCTCATTCCTAACCACGTTGCACACAGCAAAGCCCATCGAATTCGAAAAATCCCATCATTCTCTCAAGCAAGGCTCCACAGTGACCCCAAAAATCCGGTGTAATCCATCGGTTAGCCGTTTTCGTTGTCGCTCGTCGTCAAAAGCCGCTCTCACCAAAATCACGTTCGAGCCAAAGTCACAGCAGCCAAACAAGGAAGACATTGTTGACTTTGAAGAAAACCAGAACCAGAACCGAAGAAGAATCTCCACAAAAACAGTAGCAATCCACTCAGCGCGCGCAGATACCTCAGCCATCCGTTGTCTATTCAAATGAACCATCTAGTCCTCCCCCCTTGACCACCACCACCACCCTGTCACTCGGCGACCAGTTAGAACTAGAAAACGATACAAGCACCCTCCTCCTCCGTTACCGAAAAAAAATACCAGTTTCCAGCGGTGGGCACACAAGGAGCCGCATCTTCAACCACAACACCCCACACACACAGGCACACACGCCGTCCACCACATCCGACGTCAGCTCAGAAGAGGTTCATTGGTTCACCAAGATGCTGAGACACTGTCTCGGGATGCATGTGTAGCGACGCGACGCTTACGTTCGCCGCCGCGCCGATCGACCGTGTGTGGGGAGTTTCTCGAAAAAAGACACTTCGCCTCGCGCCGCGTGAATGTTTGTGTTTCTGTGTGCAACACCATCGCACTGGTTGTGGCTGTTGGACGAAGGAACAGGTTCTGCGGTGGATATCAGGTTGGAGTCGACTTCCCTCGACCCCACCGGCCGCCTCGGGCACGGGCGAATGATCTCTTGCTCGCTCGCTCGCGCTCGCCAAGAATGGGTGCAGAAAATTTCGAAGGAGGCGAATTGTTGTATGGCCATGGAACCGCTCCAGAGCAGGGGTACGCGACGGGGGCGAAAATATCAAATGGCTATGCGCGTCCACCGCGCCAGAGAGGATTTGCTTTTGCATGGAATGTTTCTATTCGCAGGAACTGCTGCGCGAAGCTGTTTATGGAAAGCAGATGCAAAGCGCTTTTCGCGTGAGCCCATATCTCGTCGGGCGCACAAATGCGATGTGACAAAGGTGTGAGAGTGCCGTCGGCCGATTGAAAAGTGAAAACCGAACCGAGAGACACACACGGTGTCGTGTCAAGCCGCCGAAACAATGGTGCGATGTGATTTTCCGCCGAATAATGGGCACTGGATGGGGTAGTGCAGCTAGATCGATTCCGAAATGCTGTCATGTCGCAGAGTGATTAGCAATTACGGAGAAAGCACTGGCGGAGAGAGACACTGCGCCACTGAGCGACCGATCGTATTACGCAGAGATCTCGTTTTGACGTGAATCACGCGCAGCGCGAGCACTAAGTGTTTACGGCTTAGAAAGGAAATTGGCCGCAAGTGATTCACGGTTCAATGGACGCGGCAATAGGCGTACGTACCCACGAAGTGCGGGGACTGGACGAGAGCCGATCGTCAGTTTGCGATCGTCAAGTGATCAATTGCTGATCAGATGGAGCTGGAGATGATTGTGGCGCCTCTAGATCGAGATTGATGCATCCGGGAAGCAGGTCTGTTGAACGGTAGATCAAAGGGGAGGGACTTGATTTGAGAATCCCTCAGATCTGTCATCTAGCAGAGGATGAGGATGGGAGTTGTGAATCCAAGGAAGGAGATGAAAAGAGTGATCTAGCGCCTGTCAGAGATCAACTGATCGTTTCAAATGGCAGCAGAAAGCTGCAGACTGCTGAGATCAGCATCCGGCGGCACTTGCGGTGACTTAGAATCAACGTATAATTAGCAACATTTGAACTCATTGTGGAGATCAGTCACGATCACCGGGCCCATAGACTTCAAAATGTCGATACTGAATGCCCACAGAGGAGACGAGAGGAGAGCGGCACAGAGTCTCTCATCTGGACACCTGGCTGCTTATAAACTGATCGTGACGGTGGCGATCCTCGAAGAAGACTACGTTCAATTTAACTCCAGAGTCCAATAATATCCTAGAATTGCGAAACGACGGCAATTAAAGATCACTCATTGTGTCTACGCAGCGATGATCACACACGATCACTTGGAGAATACCAGTGGAAGCAAGTGGACCGAACTAGAGGGAGACCAATTAATCCTTTGCTCTGCTCAGATCAGTGCGGGGATCACGACTGCGTCTGAGATGATCCTCGCTATTAAAAAACCATTGTTAGACCAAGCAAGTCTCGCATGTTCCCTGACGGACGGTGGGCTCACCACCAGTCCATGTAAGATTATAATTCGCCGTTTGACCAGTCTAGATCATCCGAGGGAGTACCAGACAATGGTCTTCTGAAATTCAGTGGCAATCATCCATGGGATTACCAGAAAGTGAATGTCGACGTCAGGAGCCTCTCGGAGGATCTTCCGAAATTCACTTCCGACTGATCGCAGCAAGATCAATCAACACATCGTCGAAACTGGACGAGATGGTCCTTCGGTGGAGGATGAAGACAAGCCACTCAACAGTAGGCAACTTGAAGATGACTAGCCTTCGTGGACGATCAAGACCGATGCAGCCCAGAGCTGCCATCAACAATTATACGAAACTTAAGCCACCAGAATCTGGACAATTTTCAACGATCGTCATTTATTTTCAAAGAAATTGCCATTGATTGGTGACTGTCTTGAGTTAACACGACTGTGACGTGAATAATGTGTCCATTAGAGTGGATGTACGAACTGATGTGCCCAGTGTCTCGGGAATGAAGAGGTTCCATTTCGAAGTGCACTTGACTGCCACGCATCACTTAAAGACCCTCGCCTCGACATGGTAAAAGAACCCCTTTTTGTCTGGTGAAGGTCAAAAGTGCCCCTCCCATCAGAGTCCCGATATGGAAATCAATTCACCTCCTCCCCTCTCCTTCACCGCCCCAGCAGTTAGAGCTCAATTAAGAGCGTGAGTTATGCATCTGGAGCCCATTAAGTTGTTTCAAACTGGCGTGACTTGTAAGCATTCTCACGCAAGCCTTAACAGAGAACAAAAAACCCCACACGCACGCGGATAATTAGTTGGGGACTGCGAGGCGACCATAGCTGAGCTCATCACCTATTCTGGGATAATTAGTTCCGATAGAAGTCAGATAAACTGGATGCCTTGGGCGACATGGCTAATGAATGGTTTGTAAGGAGGAGGCTCTTTCCGATGGAGTCACGGGCATCACGAGATCCTGTGGGCTAATGTCAGCCGGAGGTCAGAACACAGAACACCGTGTGGTGAGAGATTCAGATGAAAACCATCATTTGACTCGAGGTGGTGTCCGTCATCGTGAGTCTTGGAATTTGGTGGGGGGAACTGTGACTCCGGCAAGAGGTCAAGCAGATGGGAAGGCCGTGAAATGTCTGTCTGACTTCCATTTCCATTCAAAGGGCACATTTGCCGGGTAACACAACACGTTCTAATTCTTCCTCGTCGGAAAGATGAAGATGAAGAGGAAAGATGTCCCCTAATGGAACATTGGTGGCTTGGTCGCTCTACTAGAAAACCCTATTCGCCACGAAGTAATGCCGAGCGTTATAAGGCAGCTTTCTTGGGAAAGACCGCGTTGACTCATCTGCCTGATATATGTTGATGCGTCCTTATCACAGCATCTGGCCCACTCTAGCAATAAAGAACAACGACTTCCAGGGTGTGCCTTGTAGGCGAAAGCTTGGCAAACTCAGGACGAGGTGGTTAGACTAAGGCCAAAAACTCGCCTAGTTCCGCTTGGGCATACTTTTTTCTCTCTTGTAGAACGCAGGCCATGAAGACGACGACCTGAAAAAAGGTTGAAGTTAATCCACAAGACGTACTACTTCGCACAGCCTCTAGCAGGCCTCTTCCAAGCCACATCCCTAGCAGGCTCATGTGCAGATTCGTTGCCTGCAATCCCCGTATGTCTAGGAAACCAGCCGAACTTCAATTTTTTGTGTCTGGCAAAGGGATTGAAGTGCGTCCTAACAACATACGACCATTTTGGAGTCCACTAGGCTGCACAACGCAGGCCTTAAGTGTCTGATGAGTTAGAGTCGATGGCTGAGGATCGAGTTGCCAGGAGATCTCTCGTGTGTGCTTTGCCCCAGCGACTCCTTCAGTGGATGATGACGAATATGAATTAAAAAAAGGGCAGGTTGTGGCCCGTGGCCCCGTGGCGTGGTGGGCATGTGCGTCGACTCTGACGCACGTGGCCGTTCGGAGTCGGCATAAAACTGTAGGTCCCTTCCACTCGTGATAGAATAATAGCAAGAAGCTAGGCCCTGGTCCTCTCTGGGCTGTAGCGCCACTCATATTGTATTATTATTATAAGCGCAGGTGTGAGCCCTTGGAAGTAGCTTGCTGTGGTCAGGATGCTTGCACTAGTCGGGTTGCATTTAGCTGCTAAGCAGTTCTTAATCAGATCAGTTGCATCCACGACGGTCTGGCTTCTCTACGGGAAGACGAGACCAAGAGCACGACTTATTCAAGTATGCTCCTTCTTTGGGCACGCTTCGAGGTGCTAAACCACCAGATGGCCAGAAGGCTTTCTACGAACCTACTAACGCCCGAGTCTATCCCAGTTGAAATGCAAGAAAACCGAGAGATGGATGAAAGAAAGGATGATTAAAAAATTTTGCTGAAGCAAGTCGAGGCAAAGTGCATTAAAGGACTCGTGGGAGATCACGTCAGGAGATTGGGAGACAGAACGTGTATAACATCCCCAGCTCTGATGTACGAGTCAAGTGGGACACTGAGCGCAAATCTAGTCCGCTACATCCGCAACTCCAAATGGTTCACCGGCAGTGGTTGTAGTCCCGATCAGGGAGGTCTAAGTGCATCTCATAAGGAAAAGATGACCACAAAGATGGTGGACATTGTGGCACAGCCTGCATGCTTGGATTGGATTTCAGTTAAGTGCTCCGTCCGTAGCGAGCGACCCATCGGGATATTAGAGAAGCAAGGTGGATGTATAAACCACCCTTTAGACGTCTGCCTGACATAAGCAGTTGAACATAGGCACCAACTGTCACTCATAAGAGGACTGACAAAGTCGCAAGAGCCGGAGAGGGAAGTCGAAGTAAAGAAAGCGCATGTAAAGGGTCGGACTGTCCGCAGTGAAGCGAGATTACGAGTACTGCAATTGAATTTCACAATTTATTTGTCTGTGGACTGTGGTCAACGAACTCAGAGAACTCACCGAGACCTTCAATGTCAAAAACGGGTTTTAGACAAGCCGACACGCTGTCATGTGATTTCTTCAACATCATACTTGAGAAGACCGTGCGAAACCCAAATGTCAACACCAGAGGCACGATCTTCCAAATGTCCGTTCAACTGCTTGCCTACGCGGACGACATTGAAGTGATTGGACGAACATAGCGAGTTGTCAATGAGGCTTTTGCTGGCATTGAAGCGGAAGCGGCTAAAATGGGTTAATAAAACCAAGTACATGCTGTCATCACGAAAGGACACATAACATCGACGTCTCGGACAGAGCGTCATAATGGGCAGCAGAAACTTTGAGGTAGTCAAGGACTTCGTCTACCTCGGCCCTGCAATGAACCAGGACAATAACACCAATACCGAGATCAAGCGCAGAATTACTCTTGCTAATCGCTGTTTCTTTGGGCTCAAGAGGCTGTTGAGTAACAGAGCCATCTCTCGAAACACCAAGTTGACTTTATATAACACTCTTATCATCCCTGTCGTGCTCTATGTCGCAGTGACATGGACGCTATTGAAAGCGGATGAAGAAGCTCTTGGTCGTTTTGAGAGAAAAGCGTGCGATCTTTGGTTCTGTTTGCATTGATGGCGTCTGGAGGAGGAGATTCAACCACGAAGTGTACGGGCTGTACAGCGGCATGCACCTAGTTAAGCGTCTTCGGATGCAACGCTTAAGATGGCTAGGGCACGTAGAGTGGATTGACACCACAGCTCCGGCCCGAAGAGTCTTCGATTCCGAGCCATTGGGAAAACGCAACAGAGGGCGTCCTAGAACGAGATGGTGCACACAAGTGGAGAAGGACCACAACCAATTTGGTGTGCACAACTGGAGGCAGCTGGCGAAAGATCGTGCTGGCTGGAGAGACTTGTTGGTTAAGGCCCAGGTCCACCCCGGACTGTAGCGCCAAACAAAGAAGAAGAAGAACAGGACTGTGGTCAACCCGATCGTAAGTCGTGAGGTTGGGACCGCCAGACTACGCAGTACGGTCTGCTATTTTGCCTCCATTGTGTTATGACTCTGTTCTAAATGTCGGCGGCAGCCTAATCTTGCATGCGACCTAATCTTGCTTGCTATCGGACGATCGCGAAGCAGATCTCATCTCATCTATTTGCAGCAATGAGGGACTAGTCCAATCTGGCCAGGTGTCTCGGTTCTCTAATTTCAATCATCTTTCCGATAAACTCGATAGTTCTGCTGAACTCTAATAGACGCCAGCTAAATGTATGCATCCAAGGCACAACATCAGCAAATTCTGACTCTATCCCACTAAAATCTGACCAAGAACCAAGTACCACCATCTTACCAGATCTTCAGTTTCGCAAGTTAAGCTCGTTTAAGTCATCCCAGACTTCTGTGCCTTGGTCTAAGGGCCCGGAGTCAACGACGTCATTCACTAATCAAGTTGAAATGCAGCCAAACCGCAAAAGCAAGCAAATGAGGAAGCAAGCGTTGGTGAAGCAAGGTCGGGCGAAAAATTGTCATTGTCACGTGACTAGTTCTAATTGGAGTCTCTTGTTGCATGCCTAATGAGCACAATCGGACTAAGCTGCCACCAGCAGCAGCCGAAGTGCTAAACAGGTATTCCACGTGCCCAAGGCACACATTTCAATCGATTCTATAACTTACCCAAAGCATACGTTGGCGTACGACAACGATGAGTGTATGGACCCCGATTATTACAAGTCCCTGCTGAAGACGATGACTATGTGAATTCAAGCACATGCATGCACTCTTTGTGAAGAGCAGTCATGGTCAACGAACCAGTAGCTTACAAAAAATGGTTCTAAAGGCCTTTTCCAAGCCTTCCTTGTCAGGAATACCCCAGTGGTTGCATTTAGCATTAAGCTTACCTGAAAAGAAAAGAAAGAAAAAAGATGGTTTAGATCAATATAACAGAATAAACAGGCATGCTAGAGGCTATTCGAATGTAGGTGCGACGTTTAGTCGAGAGAGCCGGAGTTGATACCTTCCTTGCCCGCTCGTCTGCTTCGCAGATGACTGGAATGACTTTATGAACAGGCACACCTGGGAACGAACATAAGTTGGAGTCCAGAGAAACTGATGTCGGTCAGGATGTCAATATCGCGACCGGATATGATGACATCCACACATTGTCACAACTCTATTCCCGATTCATTAACTCTCCCTTCCTCCTCTATAACCTCCCACGACCTTTACTCCTCCCAGGTACCCTCCAACCTTAGATCCCTTCGCTGACTAGATCCACTTTCTGGCTGTGAATCCTCGATACAGTCCAGAAAATGTATTCGCAGCTAAAAAGCTAATCACACATTCCTTCCCATGCCCTTTTCAAGCCTTCTGACTGATCACACCCCATCTGCCAGAGGCTCGAGGGATCTCTGCTCTCACACTCCTCCCCCGCCCTCTCTTTCTCTTCACAGCAACCACCTCAAGCATGACCTCGATGGACCGACCGACCGCGACGAAGCGACGATCGGCAACGAGAGTGCAGCTTCTCAAGGCTGAGCTGGGAATTACAGACAAATTCGCGCACTCGTTCATTCCCCCTCCTCCCCCCTCCCCCACTACATCAACAGCACGATGAAAGATACAAATTTGCGCACCCAAGCCCACTCTGTCTCTCTTCCCAAGAAGTGTACAATGCCCACTGTGTGCCCACATATCGGCGGAAGATTAAACAAAACGAAAGACCTCCACGACCTATTTCTGGAATCGTGTTCCCTCTGAACCGCGGCTGCGAACACACGCCGCAGTCAGCGCGACCAGAAATGGGCTCCGATCATTCATTCTGTCCGCCACGGCGATGGTGGCTGTGGCTGTGGCTGCGTCAGCGGTGGAGTTAGCCGAGATTCTTTCGCCTGGATTGCGGTTTTCGCAGATTTTGCCTAGTCTGTTGGTCTGCTCTGCGCGCGCTGACCTTAGGGCCGGTATCTATTCTGCACACACTCGCACACACACACACACACACGAGAATGCGGTCATAAATCAGATTTTCAATCGACAGCTGTGTGCATTTGCACAAGACACCGCACCACCCCACCGGCAACTGGTGAACCAGTTCGATGGTGGCACGTTGCCTGGCCCGACTGGAATTCTCTTGCACTCGACACACTCAGGTACGTCTCCTAATGAGACCTGACGTGGACAGCAGCTTACCGTTTTATTACTTCTCGCTGATTAGAGACAGAATCCTTGGAGGCTATCGGGTTACTGCAACTGGGAATTCCACTTGGACACGATGTGAAGCGACAGCGTGCCGACGAATGCTTGCGTTTTGCGTTGGGTGGGTGATTAGAAAGTTGTTTGTCTCTCCTGCTGGCGGTACGGGGTGGTGGTGGAGGCAGATGGGGATGAACTCGGCACCAGCGGGTGGTCAGAGGAGGATTTCCAGAGGCGCCGTTCATCATTGATGCCATTAGTCTTTAATTAGCGGATATGTGGAAGTGGGTGGATGACATCCGCCTGCCGGCGACTGCATTGGGTCATGGGAGGGTGGGCAGAGTGTGATCGGTTGTTGCAGAGTCAGACAGGTGAACAGTTGTTGTTCGGGTAACTGGGTCAGGTAAACATGACAAGTGCACGGGTATATTAGATGACAGCATGAGGCTGCAGAGCTTTGACTCTGTAGGAGTCCACGTGGATGTAGAATCATGTTCTGGTGTTGTGGTCTCACTGGAGTTTCAAACGAGGCGTGTGCGTGTTTTACTCCAAATGACCGGGGAGGGGTTCCTGAACAGGGTTAAGCCTTATTCACTTGTTGGTTGATTTCAATCGATTTCGTACAGATTTTAGTACATATTTTAGTACACTTTAGTACATATTTTAGTACACTTTAGTACAAATTTTAGTACACTTTAGTACATATACAAAATTTACCCCATCACATTTTTGATCAAAATTTAATATCTTTCCAAATCTGATGCGAATGTGCGCTATTTCATACCGTTGACTTAAAGTAAAATAGGATTGCACGCAAGAAGCTACCACATTTCCAGATGCGTTGAACTTCCTGTTGTTCAAAATTGTTGATAAGTCAAACTTCTGTCTAGGCCCAATGTACGAGTTGAACATTACGTTCTCTGTCGGGTCTACATACAATTTTGACCGGTCTAAATTTTTAGAACTCTCAAATTAAATCTCTTTGAGGTATGTTGGGTTCGTAGATGAAGATCGAGCAGCAGCATCCCGCAAAAAGGGCAGCTAGTAGAGCCACAACAGTCCCGAGGTACCTGCGGCACACACAACAGGAGTGTTTGGCCGTGATTTTCCTCGGCTGCTTGAGTGATTTGCCGACCAAAGAGTGGTGACAAATAAAAAAACATGGACAAGCTCCGCGAGACGACTTCGAAATACAAGAAACACCTTCACTTTCTGCACCGAAATCAATTACAGCGTCAACAATTTAATCAAATCCACAACAAACTCAAGAAGACAAGCCTCCCCATTCCTTGCGGCAGCAGAAAGAAACCTACGTAATCTCATCCGCAGTGCACTCACACCCACAATCCGCCGCCGTGACTAAAACCAGATAATCAACCGCACAGTACATCAGTTCAATCGTCTGTACACACGTCGCGTCGTCCTCCCTCCCACACAGCCATTCGCCCGGCAAAGGCGAGGCAAGCCGATATTAATAGGCAGTCAGCGCCCAGTGCCCACCTCCCTCCGACTTTGGAGTACCATCACGACATCCGACAGCAGATTATACAATTTTCGACAAAGTGCCGGCGAGTTATGCCCCATAAAGTATCTAAGCCAAGACCAGATACGAATGCAATCCGAAGGCGGCGGTAAATTCGATCGACCATCATGATGCTGCAGCCGATTCGCTCGGGGAGCTGCACAGGCCTTTAACGACGAACGGGCCGATTGGAGAGGTGCGTGTGCTTGTGCACGAGAGCGCAGGTCAATTGAAAGGTTAATGCAGGCTCGTCGAGCTCAGTGCACTGAGCTGAAAATGTGTATCTGACTGAATCCTCCTGTGACGATGGTACAAGTGGCAAACTAGTTTTCCCCATCGCTTGATGGTGTGTAAATGCGTTTGCCGGTATTTATAGAATGGCATTTGTGTAATGCTCCGTCGTGGGCTTGATGGCTTTTTGAGCAGCAGCAGCCGCGGCAGCAGCAGATGCCCAGCAAATATGGACCATCGCTGCAAAGTGGAACAGGTTGAAGGAATGAGAGCAGATGTCGAATACCTTCTCTTTCGGTGGAGGATGGGAGCAATGGCATCGCATTCAGTGGGAGACGAGACTGATGCGAAGGATGCTTGGGTATTCGCATTAAAATTTGTCGAAAATATCTTCAAAGACATTGATTTCCTGGCAGAAAGGTGGCTCAAGTGAGGAGGCTGAAACATGATACCCTCTCCGCCCAAGTTGGAGGCTGCAAAAGCCATTCATTTAAGCCTTAACGGGAACATGATGCGACGCATATCCTTGACTTGAAGTTCAGTCCATAGCAGCGCGTCCAAAGTGGATTGCAGAGCAACAGGATCGCAAGTCATAGGTAGGTAGGATATAGGGTGCCCTGTCGGCTTTCAGCCGTGTCTCACTTAGATCACCTTGTTAGATCCATTGTGCCCTTGATCCCAAATCATAAATGCCACAACAATAAACGAACGAACCCAGCCACCCGAACCTGTCTTGCTTAGCCTTCGCAACAAAATGGCGCCCAACGTTCGGTCGAAACTCAGGCTTCGCATCAAAGTTGCTCCCAAAGAATCCAGGCTTTGCAACAAATCCGCGCTCGACTCAATGCCAGACAAGATTAACAGTCGCATGCAGTGAATAGCCGGAATACCGCCTCTGTAGACACTCAAGCTGCACTGTCTAGACTCCGCAACGAAATGATGCTCAACATCGATACCGAACCCTCTCCAGCTGAGGTTGAGAATCTCGCGGTCTGCCGACTGAGTTAGCTGGGCTTGTTGTTCCTTGAGGGACACTTGAGCAGCTCACCCACAAAACTTGCAGCAAGTGTGACAACTTTGCTATCTTTCCAGGCGACCGTGGATATCGCCGTTCCTTCAATACGGCCAACATACTCTGCCGATTTCTCGGAGATCTCTTTATCTGTATGCAATCCTTCAACCGCTTCAAAGGCTTCCTATTCAAAACGGAGCCCAAATTCCCCCACACAAGGCCACCGTCTGATTGTTTTCAAGTGCTTCGCATTAACAACGGTGCGCTATAGCCTTGGTGCTGCAAATCCGCAAGAACTTCGAAATCAAATACAATTCAGTTGATGAGTGTGAGTGACGCCAGACGTTCGTCCTCTTGGCTTATACTCAATTTTCAGGTCGGTCCACTAGCTTCTCCAACTCAGCCCAAAATACGTGGGAAGGGAGACAGCCCAACCGAATGAAATAATCCGTTTCCCATTCAAACGGTGATTCCTTCCCTACATCTCTCCACTCGAACTACACTCCAGACTGGACCATGCACTACTTCTTTTAATTTTTCGTCTGATTCACAGAGTTTCATCCACGAAGTCAGACTGCGACTGAACTGAATGGGTCTAGCTGTCCTCGGCATGGGCTGTAATTTGGAGAGTACATCATCACCACCTGCAGCGCCGCTAATTACCAATATACCACTTCAGTCAGTTTGAGGTACCATACCCGGAGGAACCGGGAACAACTGAAACCTTAGCAACCACGATCCGAACTAGCCCAAGGGCTACAGACCTAAGGGAACCACTAGAGTCAGATCCAAACAATTGACGTGACACAGTCTCCCACTACATTCTAAACACAAATGGCCACAAATTCAAACTTGAGCCTAGGCGAAAGCCTCTGTACCTAACACGGTCCACCATGCATGTCAGAGAAGACTACCAAGTGAATAGACCTCCTTAAGCAAAACTGCCTTGTTCATCTGTCTCATGACGATAGACGAGGGGAAGTCCTTCAAGACTTATATAAAATTAACAATTTTCGATCAAAAATCAAAAACTGTCAAAAGTTGCTTTTTCGACCTCAATGGTCAATGGATGCACCTCCTTAAGAAATCCTCTATTTCCCCCCCCCCCCCCCCATTCCACCCAAAGATGGATTCCAATTCACAAAGAATCAAAAAAAAAAAATTGCACACCAGCACCAGTCGTTCCCCAGGCATGCACATCGTTTATGCAATCGCGAATGGAATGACGTTCCAAACGTGCTAAATCACGGATTCAATAATAATCGAACTGCGGATACAAGTGATGTGCCTCTCAACGGCATCATAATGGAATCGATACAAAACAAGGCATCGCCACACACCACACATCAGACAATATCTCTGAGCACACTCACACACACGAGCAGTGTGTAACCGGCAGTTGAATGTGTCTTCTTTTATTTTTTTTTTGAAAATGTCATTCGTACACCCCCCCCCCCCCCCCCCACTGCCCTTCTCACCACCCGGCAGCATCAGTTTACGTCGTCGCGTCCGTAATAACGACCTGCCCGCGGTGCAAGTGTGCAGCAGCATCATCTACGGAGTTTCCAGCGAGTGCAAATAAAAATAACAAAATTCAGCAGAGTCGATTCCATGCGATTAAAGTTTGTTACGTTAAATCGAAACGAAGCTCCCCGCGTTCCCTGCCCGCAGGCGATACTGGTATCTAGTTGTGAGCCGGCGCTGCTTGCGTCGACTGCACACCGATAATGTCATTATGGACGACGGTGCTGGGGTGATGCGATACCGATGTGAGATATTTGGAATATGTATCGGGATGTGTGGACATTTGGCGCAGCATGCACTGGGAATGGTTTGGCAGGATCTCGTCGAGGGGTTATTGACCTGATTTTGTGATGCAGGGTAGGTCACTGATGTCGAGGAGGAGCTTCAGATTGCAGCACTGCCTGGAGGCTTGGCTCATTTTCGAGTTGAGAGATGTGCAATTTTTGGCAAGCTTTTTGGAAGTTCTCAGAGAAGTTTGAGGTCCAGAGTGGAGTTCATCGGGGGTACATACTGCCACCGCTGGTTTCTGGTGGTTATCAGCAATGTACAGCGTACAGCATGGTGATCACCTGTCGATTAGGATTATATCACGAGTTCTTCAACTCCTAGGTAGGAATCAGTAGGAATCTCAAGCAGCAAGCTTTGAAATAAGCTTATGGACTTATTTCTCCGCCTTGGTGAAGACGGTGAGGCCGATCTAAGACCTCTGCTCCTCTTTGGGTCGTAGCACCCGGTTCTGTTTTTCAACTCCACACAGATTTGGATCATATTCCTTACATGTCTCGGAGTCACCTCCCAACCAAAGGTCAACTATCCAGCATGCAGGTATAATCTAATAATAGACATTGGGTTTTAAACCACAGCTCCCACTTGAGGGGCCAACCTGAAGCGATCATGCTTAGAAACCTAGGTGGCAGGGGCTTTCCTGATGTCCCGTGGAACCAGACTATAGCCCCTCTGTTCAAGCCATAATATCCCCAGACTGGCCGCTAATATTCAAAAAGCTGTGTTTTGTGCGCACCAATACATGGTTGAAATTGACACGACCTTCTTTTCCATTAATTTCTTTGCGGCATGGTAGCGCTTCCTTAGACCAGTCGCTCTTAGCTCAGGGATTTTAGTCGCCTCTTACAGGCATGCCTTAACTCGGGTACATTCTAACCCTTACTCGAAGGGGGAGTGCAGCATGGACAGAGGAAAATCATGGGATTCGATGGACTGTTTGTCTACTTTCACAACGGAGAATAGGCCTTCACTTGGTGGCAAACAATGTGGCATTTCTGACACCCAGTTGAACATTGCCAGACTGTTTCGATGCGATGCGATGCTCTTGGTCTCGGCAAAACCCCGGTGGCACCGACCTGGATATGTGCAGCACATTCGGCAAGACTAAGGCTGCGTTCGGAATGCTAACGACGATCTGGAAAACAATGATATCAGCTTGAGAACCAAGCTACGATTGTTCTGCCTCCAACGTGGAAACGGTGCTGCAGTAACTGAAAAGTGGACAACACGAAAGCTGGAATCCTTCGTAAAAAAAATCACCAAGAAACATTTTTAGGATTTTTTGGCCATACGGGCCAGTATAAGAAGGAGAGAGTGGCAACTACGTCGCGAAGACAGATCCATTGTGAAGTGCACCATGGAGTGGACTCCGCTTACCCAGGCAAACGTGGTGCAAACCAGTTGACGGGGAATCGAGTTGCAGAGAGAGTTCAAACGCCTTGCAGAACTCCGAACGATATGACGCGTGGTTGACGCCCTATGCCCCGCCGAGGGGTTAAGGGACATAAGTAAGTTATGATCGTGGAGATCCAAGTCTAAGGTGGCTTAAGTCATCCATCTGAATAGAGGCTCAAGGTTCACGACTGTAGATCAATGCGTCCCTGACTGAACGGCAACTTCTTCAAAAACAAAAGTGAAACCGATTCTATTTCGAATTGGCTTTGCAACCTTAAACTAAAGACTCAACGACACTAAAGAGGGCAGAAATTATCAGAATTCGACCACTTTCGAGTGACGTCTTGATGGCAGAAGGACACTGGAATTCCTCCTAGATCTTGAGAGCTATATGGGCTTTCATAGAAGAGACTGTACAGCTGGTACTAGACGGTCTCCGAACACAGATACTGTAGTCCTCAGATTTGGCATAAAAACATCGCCCACCGTGAGAGCAGAACCCTGTCGCCGTAACAAAATGGCGCCCAACGTGGACCGATAGCTAGCCTGCACAACAAACGGGCACACAGGTGTAGAGCCCGAACCGCTGACTCTTCGATCAAGTGTCTTATGCTTTTCCGAGTGAGCCAGCTAACCATTGTGCATTAAAGCCAGTCTACATTGATGCTGTCCCGCTTAGCAGTCTCGAATTCCATGACACTGGGTTTAAGGGCCCCATGCTCTAGCGACTTCATTAGCCTGCGTACCATAAGTACGTCATCCTCGTCCTCCAGACTGAAGTCGAAGTGCAAGGGCTTACCAACGCTGAGAGAGAACTACTATCGGCAGAATAGGGTTTTTCATTCAACTCCTTCTGGAGCTGGTTCAAAGCTGAGACATTTCTTGGACGCGGTGTCGGCAAAGAAATGTATTAACATTTACGACCACGCATTGATGCCACTGCTATCTCTGGTATCGAACGACAGGAGTACCGACCGCCTTACAAAAATGAGTGACTGACCAGGCCGCTCGAAGACAGACAAACTCAGAACTGCCTCTAGAATTCTCAACCAGACCGCACCAAAAGGCACTTTACGGGTTCCCTGTTACACTCTTCCGTCACAGATCTGCTTCATTTTAAAAGTCCTCTTGGCTTACAAGGGTCTGCAAGTGTCGACTGTGGCTCGTATGTCCTCCATCGACAACTGCCATTAACCACAGATCGTCTGCATCCCTTCTGGGCTCATTTTTACGAACAAAATGTTCAAGTTACCGACACGTTCCACATTTCCTTCAATTCACTCCACAAATAACGGTTAATCAATTTGTCGACCAGTTTATCTAACAGCCCATGAAATTCCCTTCAAAAGTCCTCATAATCACTTTCCCCGTAGGACCGTCCATTTCCGAGATAAAAGTCCTTAAACGTCAATTCGTGGAACTTTGCGAAAGAGTTTCTCTCACGCCAGAAATTCTCTGCTGAATTGGTTTGACTTTTACTCGGCATTTTGCTGAAATTGAAAACGTTCAATTTTCTCCGCAGCAAAAGTGGAAAAATGCAATTATCTTGAAAACGACTGAATGGAGTTGAGTGAAACTTGGCAGATGTGAAGGACATATGTGGGGCTACGAGGGATGATAGGAGAGATCCTTGAAGGACCTGTCATTTTAAGGACATCGGACGAAAAAGGACATTTCTGAAAGTTTATCTGTAGCGTCACAAATATCTTAAGAATTAAAGCTCCTCGCACTGTCCCCAGAACAAGGGGACCCTTCAAGGACCCTTCGCTTCAATGATAAGAAATGTTGGACTTACTTATCGGAAGATGCCTCGCATTTTTGCAAATATCTCAACAAGTACCACACGGATTCAGTTGAAACAGCTCACAATTAAAGTCCACATCCTGCTCAACTAGAGAGTGCCATTTGAATTTCACAAGGACATTCCAGTTTCAGGATATAGGACAGAAAAAGGTTTTTTTTCTCAAAAACCGTATTGATGCAGTGTGATCACTTTTAAATTTCAAATTTCAATGATGGCATACGATAGAGGTGTTTCTTGTCTACAAAAGTCGTCATGATCATTTTTCTCTTAGCTTCCACCGTTCTTGAGATATTTCAAGTTAAAGCGGACTATGTCCAAATGCGACTACAAAATGTTTGCATTTTCTTGGTTCCCCTAGCGGTTCCGCCGCGTTGACAGCTATGTTCATGGCTTCCCTTTTAAGGACTCCCGAAAGGGGGGGGGGGGCATCTGGCAGGACACCAGTTGTGCTAATTACTGAATCCGACTGAGTACCACCCCAATTAAGCCCGAATCTTAAGTGAGTGGCAGCGAGCGAGGTAGTCCATTTTTTTTGTTGGTCTCTCCCGTCGTCACCGACTTCTGGCACACGCCCACATTGAGTGCCAGCCTCCTCATCGTCGTCAGCAGCATGAGCACGAGTGCATACCCCCATCTCCACGCGCCCTCTTTCGAATCAAATTTAAGAACAAATCACTTCAACAGAGAAGCGAACACATTTCGCAGAAGGTAAGAGTTGCCGGACGACGACGGAGATCGTTGCTGGCCCAAAGGTCACGCCAGCAATTGCCTGCCCGTCCGTCGGTTTGTGTGTGTGTGTTTGGTACATTCCACGAGTGAATAGTTCACTCGTATCTTTCAGGAAACACATCGCCTTTGCCGTGTACGAACTTTGGCCTGCTCGTGCCTTCTCTGGTGCTGCTGCTGCTGCTGCTGCTGCCTCGCCAACGACAACGAATACGACGACGACTGTCAGCCCCTGTTCGCTCGCTGTTGCATCGGAGGAGTTTGAAATGCCAAATGGATTTGGCACAATACACACGCAGGAATGGACCACGAGATGCATTACCTGAGATGGGGTGGGTGGGTGCGATATCGATGTGCTCCTCGGGTCCTGCTGCAGTCACTGGCGCAGTTCGGAGGTAAGCCGATTTACAGACGACGACGCTGGGGGGGTAATAGATGGACTTAAATGTGTTCAGTCAAAAGTTCTCGTTCACAGGACGGTGGCCTGCGTAAAGCCGACGCAAACTACGGATGACGGATCTTATTTGGGAAATTAACCGGCCTGCAGTCAGATGTCGTGGAACTTTCAATGGGGCTCGGAAAAGTTTAAACTTCGTGCCCGATTGCGTTTGATTTCAGCTGACGGCGATGGGGATGCGGATGGACTCCTACGCTGTGCCGAGAATGCGACTGGACGTGGTTTCTGGTGCTGGGGTGAGTTCAATTGCATTAATTCGCCACGTAGCATTCTCACTCCTCCAGTCCGCTCCCACCGAACTGGGTCATCGTGAAGGAATTCCATCCATATCGTCGCATCATGCCGGCCGGTCTCCCAGAAGCGGACCAGTTCAAACGCAGTGCACACCTGACAAGCCTGTCAACGCGATCCCCGCGGTCTTATGCAAACTGTCGTACTCCGTGCGGCCGCATCATTAAGACGCGTCTCCCAGTCTGATGCTTGTCACGTAACTCAATCAGAAACCGGACTGCGTTCGGTACGTCCCCGCAGCTCTGACAGATACAGATTGCGTAAAACTCGACTGACTGACGTGCACAGGAGATGTTCAAGTTCAGGCTTACACTTGACAGTCGCACTTCCCTCGAACAGGAATTCCATTCATGGGACGGAACTGACCTAACATTCGCATTTCCCACTCAAACCAGTCCACACCGTCACCTACATTGCTCATCGTCAAAATCACAAACCAAGCAACACTTCTCTCTTCCGTCCGTCTGCCAGTCGGTCTGGCGGAGCGTAATCTGCGAGACGGAACAAATCGCACTCAGTCGTTTTAACGATCGAATTAATTAGTCGCAGAGTCTCCTGACTTTCGTCGGCGATACGTCTTTCGACGCACGACAGCCGGTGACGGCGAAGGGACAAGGTGAAGGACACGACATCGGCTCGGAAGAGGAGATTTATTGCCCACATGACGTGCGGACATGCGATGGCATGGTCTGGCCGTTGACACTCTCAAAGTGATTTTGTGACGCTTTCGTGACTTCTTGGACGGACATAGAATAGATTCTGTGTGAAAATGCTAAATTTGAGGCTGGTGCCCCTCGCTCACGATCATCAACCGAGTCACCAGTTCACACTGAGGCGGCTAAGTACATGGGGACCGTCTCAGGCGGCTTTCGAGCGGTTGAGTGATCGAGTGTTGTGCCACAGGTGACATCAGATTCTGTTCTGCTTCCAAGAACTCCTTAAATTGGATGATGACGATCGAGTCATCAGCCACTAGCCAGTGGATGATTGAAGATCACGATCAGGGAAGAGTATTACCATTCCTTCTCATCGATGCAAGTTCCTTTTAGTGACAGTCTTACTTTGTCGAACGGACCAACTCACGATCACTACGTTAGCCCATGCATTTCCAATCACTCCTTGAGCGTACGCATCTTGTCTGATTGATTCAGGACTCCTTAAAGCCAAAGACGGCGATCGGGACGCAGTTTCACCAGCGCACGTTCGCTTTCTAGGTTCAAAACTGATCGCGAGGTGTTGCATCAAGTCCCAATTATCCTCTGGTCAAGCGTAGACATCATTTCCGACCGATCATTTGATTATAACTAATTCGCTCTGTGAGATTTAATATGGCACTACATTCGGGAGTGGAACTGATCTCTAACCAACAAGCCTCTTCAGTTGCCACGATCAGTGTCCATCTGCCTCCAAGTTGGTTGAGGTTCTTCTTAACTTATCTGCCACGTCTTGGACCGGGAGACCTCTGCTGCGATGTGCCACAGGCTCGGAGTTGAAGATGCATCGCTTCGGACCTAGTCCATGCCATATCCGCATAGCCAACGACTAGTTATCAGCAACGCAACGATCGCATGTGCGTGCGATCTCCAGCTAGCTCGGTCGCCACGCACACTAAGTTGATTGAGATCCTTTTCCACTTGTGATAGATGCACCGGGGAATCGAATACTTTTAGGGCCGGAGCCACGCACACGGCATGGATGCACGTCGGACATGGTTTCCTCCGACCTTGTCTTACGGATGAGCTGATAAATGCGCCCAAATTAGATCATCTCCAGCCCGCTCTAGCATTTTTGGTGGACATCAGTCTCGATGATGGTGAAGATCATAAACTTACTCCTCAAACCTTCTAAAAACTAGTGATCAATTGCAATGATCGTCTGTGATCCTGGAACACCTGAACTTAAGCATTTTTGACCACGTTGCACTTTCACTGGTCTCCACCTTATGATCGTGAACTTTGAAGTTGCCTTGTGTTGACGAGGACCGGTTGAGATCTTGAACTTGGTCCATTTGTTTCTTGCCTTCGTTGCCTCGACCATGATCGTGGGGAAGACCGCACAACAATCATGTTGTAGCCTCATTAGCAAACATTAAGATCGTGCCAATCGTAGCTGCTCGTGCCTATTGATCAGTTGAGACCTTGACTCTTCTAGTAGCCTTCCATCTGCCACGACCGTTAGCCAGTCAACGATCTTGTGCCCTTCCACTTTACGATTGATCGCTTCTCGCTAATAAGACATCCTTGCGATCATTAACTACGTCATCTGTGGCCAACAAGCGTCCTTAGAATGATCGTGTCACAGGGCACAGGAAATCGTCTATCCGTCTGTAAGACAGAGCCAAGTTGGAACTCTCGACCTAGGAGTCGGTAAAGATGATGTGTTGGTCAAAAGTTGACCAAATAAAGCTGATTTTGGGACGAATTGACGGCTTAGAGTGTCGATCCGGTTTATCTGTCTGATGTCAGGTCCTCAGGACTCTCCATCCAACCTGTCCCGTTGCTCTTTTCACTTTCGTTGCCACTCTCTCTCTCTCCCCCACCGTTGCATCACTTCACACATCACTTTCTCCTCAAATCATGAGAAACTAAGTCCACCACCAGACGCATCCTTCACGCTTCGGGTGCAACTAATGATCCCTGACCACTGCCATCCACTAGCAAGCACCACCCAACACCTCCGTCCATCGCCACCCAATGCCTCTCTAATTGGACATTTTATCAAGAGATTATCCGTGTAATTTGTTGATATTCCCAGCATTGAGGCCATAGAAGGCAATTAGCCGCCGACTATTCGCTCGAGAGTCCTCTAATCCTCCTCTCGCACACACACACACACACACCAGCTGACAGCAGAGGCGAAGGTGCGCTTTCAAGGGGAAGCAGGAAACCGGATGAAATCCGATAATTACGCGAAATGATTGATGTACCTTCAGAGCGAAGTCTTAACCGTTTAAGTCGTGCTTTTGTGCGCGAGAGACGGGCGGGATTAGGTCGTTTGGTGATTTGCCACCTCGCAGTGACATGCCTCCTCAGTCTGCCTCTTCCCATGCAGAGCTCTTGCGGTTTGTGTGAGAGAGAGAGAGAGGGAGGAAAAAAAGGTGTACGAGGTGATTAGACCCGAAGTGTGCCTTTGTCGGCCGGTTGGTCATTTGATTCCAACTTTTTCTTTCCTCTTGTTGGATTGTTTAGGACGGGCAGAGACTAGGTGTCGGTCTTTGCGGGGAATTTGGACGTTTCAAGGTCGGGGAATTTTCAAAGAGAAGGAGTGGAATTCGGGTGAATTCGGAGTCGGAGGCCCAGTGCATAGGCAGACAGTTCGAAGGATGAGACACTTTTTTTTGGTTGACTCGCAGAGTTGTCGGTAGATGAGTTGGACAGCTAGGGATAGGGGCGACTTGACGACTTGTCGGACTCTGGGAGGGGAACAAAATGTAGAGAGAACGGGGGACACAAAGAGGGAGATAGAGAGGTTGGCGGTTGCCTTGGCTTCATGAAACGATCACAAAAATGGGACTGGCTCAACCATTGATGGCAGCAACACAAGAGACACGACCTTCCAGAAGTCCGGCCAACTGCACACGCGGAGGACATAAACGTGTTCGCTGGATCGCTGTTAAGGCCATGACCAAGCGTTGTGCGTGCTATTGTTCCATCACGATTGGTTCATTGGTTCATTAGTTCATTAGCTTGTGTTTATCGACGCACAAAGTTTCAGAGTGTCGATGTGCGAGGTAACTCACCGAACCCACCAGACTTCGGACCAACTTTTGCTGATTGTGTCTGCAAAAGCTGACTTATTCTTCACTCTCTTTCGAAGTGCTTCACAATGTCTTGCAATTGAAGCTAAAAATAGTTTGAATTATCGAGACGCGATAAGCCTAATCGGAGGCATTGCTGCAACAACTCAACATGGCCCAATTCCGTCGCTGACTCAGATCTGACATCACACAACCCAGACAAGCACATGCGACTTTAGTCGTCTTTCTGCGAATGGTGCGTAATTTTTGGCAAGACTCAAGAGACTGCAGACGGCAAACTGTAAGGTGCTGCCCGTAGAGCGACCTGGGCCTAGCTTCTATCTCAAAGAAGCGACTTGATGTCTCTCAAAAATTGTTTCATCTTGAAGTTGTCCGGTGTCAGAAATGAAATGTGGAGAAGAAATAGAAACAGCAACATTTTGTCTTGATTTTGACTAACTGTCAAAACTACGAGCTTGACAGGTGTCTAAACTGGAGAAAAATTTAATGAAAGACTGTCAAAAATGATCGAAATCACACTCAATTCTTAAAAGATCACTGATCGCGATCGATCAAAGATACCCCTTGAACGCACTTGAACAAGCGTCAAAGTGCATTCAGACGGAGCAGTGATAACGATTGAATGGAGGATGGAAGGAGTTCCGCCATGTCATCAGAAAAAAATCACAAGTGGAATTCAGCCAAGGACGAGACTGACAGCATACTGCTGTCGATCTGTTTCAGGAATGATCTCCATTTAAGCTGTGAGCTTTGAGAAACAGTAACATCAAGTGTCAAGACCGAGGGTTGCCTGAAACCAGTTCCTAATCTTTGGCTGGGAACATGTAGTGACAATTTTTATGTGGAACCTCCAACTGAATCACTCACGACCAAATGGCCAACTTCACCACGATCGGTGAGTTTTCACCACGAACTGCAGGTTCCACGATGAGGTTTTACGATTATGCCCCCATGGTGCACTTTACGAAGTCCGAATCCATTCAAAACAACTCCTTCTCCCAAGGAAATGAAGACCACAGAGTCTGCAGTTCCCAGACACGAACGATCTTCACGATCTCAGCGATTTCCCTCAGTTCCTTCAAAAACAAAGAACCTGAAACAGCGGCAAACCTGCACACTCCCAAGAGTTCTACCAAAGTCACCACATCGCCTCCTCCCACCAAGTCTGCAGTGACACCGAAGATCACCGATAAAGTGTGCGAGTCTCTGCTAAATTGTGCGCCACGTACATGCTGCGGCGACTAGCTGCAACTTTCGCTCGCTCACCCAGTACACCAACCCACATGATCGTACTCCCCACACTTCGAGATTTCACTCAATTCATGAATCACTTGCCATGGCCATCCTCACTTTGAGCGGCGACAACAGCTGCCTGACATCAACCCCCAGACAGCCTCACTCCGCCGCTGGTCTCACCGAGAAGCCAACAGCCAGGCAACCGACTGCAAAACTCGTGCAGATAATCGCTGCGACCAGCCTCTTAAGGAATTTATTATAATTAAGCACCGCAACCCTAATTGCGATGCGAGCGGGGCACAGCCGCTGCGACGGGCGCTCTCGCCGCTTGAGTTGAGGAAGTACGGGTATCTTCTAGCGGGAATGCGAATGGGTTTCGTCTCAGATACGGCTCTGCGCAGCGCGCTGGGGCGAAGTGATTCACGGGAGGGCACCTTTCGGACCCAACCCGCTTGAGTGTTTGTTTTCGCTGTGAAATGAGCCGAGGATGGGGCGATGGGATGTAAAGCGGGGGTCATTATCTGAGAGAATTTAATGAGAGACTCAGCGCTGGCTGTGCACTGAGCTGAGTCATCGCAGGAGCCCGACGGAGCCGCTGCAAGTGAGTCATTTGCAGAATCTAACATTTTATGCGCCATGACGGGAGACAGTTTTATGCTCGCCGGCTCGGGTTTATGGTGACACTGACGCTATCTGCAATCGGCGGACGCCAAGTGCTGACGCGTCGTTAATGGCGCGAGAAGACGCCCTTGGCCATGAGATGTCCGAGGGCAGTTGCTTAAGACGTTGTGACGGCGAATCTTGCAGTCTCTCGGCACTAAGTGTGGCCTTTCAGAAGCTCGAAGATTGCTGATGTCTGCAAAGAAACGCCACGCACTTGGACAGAGCCTGTGTCCCTGAACGGAGCCACTCCCTGCATGGGCCCATCGCTAGCACTCCTTCAAAACAAGTGGAGCAGCGATCACTCGCGCGTTCGTTCTCAAACGACGGCGACTCATTTCAATTCCAATTCCATCGCGTTGTCAATCACCGTTTAACTGGCCGGCTACGTGAATTCCACTTCACCCGATTGAGGCCCCAGCAGGCAAGTCACTTTGCAACGCGCACCTCATCGGTATGCAATCGCCGCAAATCACCGCGCATCTTCAGAGTCCACGGCCCGTCCTCAGCCTCGTGACATCATGAGACCCATCCGCCACTTCACACGTACGGCTGCGCGTAACAATAACATTATTCCGCGTGACCTTCGCCTTCGAAGAGATCCCGCGTCCCCTCAGGCACTGGGACACACGCAGGGGGCCACTGAGGGCCAGGCCAAGTCGCTTAATATTCATGAGTCGCGTCAAATGCGTCGTCGTCGCTAGCGTGGCATGGTTGTTGTGCCTTCCAGGAACAGACAAGCAAACAAGACGCCGGCACAGACGCACCAGCCATTTGCATGCGCCACGGAGTGCCGATCGGCTGGTGGAAGTGTCTTCGCGACCATCAGGCGTTTATTCCAGAGAAACTAGCGCGACAACAGAGCCACTCGCTGGAAATGGGGGAACGCCGCGGAGTCACCAAGAGGTCAGCGAGGGAAATTCAAGGGAAAAGGAACAGTAACAGAGCGCACGTGTTCGGTGGTCCCCAGACGGAGATCTTCACGAGGGGCCACAAGGGGTTACTCCAGAACGAGCTGATGGTGGTGCTCGTGTCTCGGGAGACACTTACGATGGGGCGAGAAATGCCATGACCTTAAACTGTTGATAGCATCGAAGTAGATCATCTCAGGGTTGTCGTGGTGGTACCATTCATCAGAGCCGACACAGAGCTCAGACGGAGATCGCAGTGAGGCAGACGCAACTCAGACAATGTTTAGAGTTATCAGCTAGAGCTCAGGACGAGTCCCGGCAGACTTCCATTAGAGGCTAGACAAAGCTCGTACTGAGACTTCAACTGAGCTCGCTATAATCTCGAACAGAGCTCGGTCGGAATTAGGACGGAGCTATCAAGGAGTTCAGAGAGAGCTCGCGCAGTGTTCTTGCTGACCTGAGACAAGGGTGCCACAGAGACCAGACAGTTGAGCTCAGAAAGAACTCGCTGAGATCGCTAGGAGCACAGGCAAACCTTCAACCGAACTCCCACAGATCTCGGATAAAGCTCGCTTAAATCTCTGACAAAACTGGCCATTAGCTTCGACAGATCCCAGCCAGTGCTCTCTCTGAGCTCCCACAGAAGGCTGAGATGGATCTGCTACAGATCTCGGACAGAGTTCAGACCGAACAAGGCAAACAGACACTTTCAGCCGCCGCGCACTTAACGCCTCTACGCCGTCAGTTCATTAAAACCTGACGCAACGCCTCTGTGCATCGAGCGCTCATCAAATCACACAACGCACCTCAGTGTCATCCGCCGCTTCGCTTGATTAATGCTTCTCCCCACACAGTGGAGGTGTGTACCTTGCCACCAGTCTCCGGTGCTCAAGCCTCATTAGAAACCCATCGCAGTTCTCCGCCGACTCCGTCATCGACTAAATTAAACCGCCGCGCTCGGCATCTAAACGCACCGATGAACCGCGACGAGACTCCTCGTCGAATACCTGCCTCGACAGGGCCATAAACTCCTCACCGAATGCCTGCCTCCAGTTCAACAAATCGATTGGTGGCTCGCCCAAAACGTCGTCGTCGTCCTCCTCCAGAGCTCTGACGTCATCGACTGATCTTAATTCGCAACCATCACGACAAAGGTGTGGTCCGCGGTGAGTAATGCGTTGATCTTGGATTTTGCTTCTGGTAATCGACGCGCGCACGCTGACCTCGCGGAAGTGAATGAAGCAGCACCGGCATGAGAACGAGATGTCGGCGTCGGTAATTGCCCGTCGACCGGCGTTCACCTGCCTTTTTGGAGCACCGCCGAGGTCGAGCCAATTAAATGTTCGCATGGCCCTAAGGGGTGAGAGTGAGGAGGGAACGATTTGCGGCTGTAATGGTCGGCACGCGTCTTGGCATTTTGCAACGGATTTTACGACGGGACAGAAGGTTACATGGGGAAGACCAGTTTGGGACACGTGGACTGCGAAAGATGGAGGCGAAGTTGGGAGATAGAGAGAAAGAGGAGAGAGAGAGAGGGAGAGAGAGAGGGAGAGAGAGAGGGAGAAAGAGAGGGAGAAAGAGAGGGAGATAGAGAGGGAGAGAAAGAGAGAAAAGGAGCGTGAGAGAGAGGGTCAGCACACACACGGTGTCAACTCAACTCAAATTTGCATCCATCTCGGCTTATTTCAAATTGGAAAAAATGTAGGTCTAATAATGGAACCCTGAGGGACCCCTTAAACACACTTTGCCAGAACTTCTTTGTATGATGCGATGCCGCAGAGCACTCCTTCGCTAAAAATATCGCATAAAGAACCCAGCCGGTGGCAGTTTCCCATCAGAAGTGAACTCACAAAATCCCAAAGAACTTCACAGTCAAGTCTACGAACTCCACCGACAACTTAATGACCCACAGCAGCTCTAGTCACGTCACACAATTCCCTCAACAGCCATCGCCGACCCAGCCACCCGCTTACACATGCACGCAAGCACATCCATCAACTTCCTGTGACATGCCAACACACACATATACACACGACTCCACACTTGAACTCATCCCCCAAGAGGAAACAACTTCACAATCCACGGGAATCCCATCGCCATCGCCAGGTCAAGTGAGCAGTGCAACGATGGCCCATTGATGTGTGCACGTATCCCCACACCCTGGCATCATGTTCCACATGCAACCCAACGCTGCTGGTCCATTAAAACGTCAAAACAACGGCCAGCACCACACCGCACGTGACCCAGAAACCGATGCGATACAGTCTCAGCTGCCGAACACGACGACGCTGATGAGGTCAGTCAATGCACTGCACCTCGAGGCGCTCTGCCAGTCAGGCACAGGCTACGCGCGCCACAGACTAAGTCTAAAAATGAATTTTGAAACGAAAGTAAAATGTGGGACGCAATGATTTCCTCATCTGTGCGCTGCCCGACGAGGTGGCGAGGGACTATGTATAGACATGACCAGTGCGCCGGCAGGCACTTATTCATTTCTGGCCGTGATAAGCGGCTAATGCGCGTCCGATTGTGGGCAATGCAACCGCTGTCGACGTGCGCACTCGCGTGGTGTTCCACTTTCGGCAGGCGGCAGTGCCGGGAGCACTGCGGGGTCAAGTCGGTGCTTTTGGGGAGGGAGAGAAAGTGGGGTCAGGCGCGACACCAACTTGTTTGTCGTGATCACGACTTAATCTGACGAACAGATCTCTGGTTGTTTAGGGAGCGATAAGGCAGTGGCGAGTCGATTGGGTGGCCGGGAGTGATGATGAGGAACGGATACGGAGGCAGGACATGAAGTACAACGGGGAAGGAGCAACATTTCTGGGTGAACTTTGCCGGGGAATGTCGTGGGAGGGAAGCATTTTTAAGGGACTTTGTCGGGGGACATCGCTCGAGAAAGTCTTCCGTTCGCCAAGACGCTTGACCAACAGCCAAGCAGACAATGCTTGATGATGGTGCAGGGTCTTGTCGATGAGGACTCAACACAAACACTTTGCAGATCCCAATCGGAGAAGAGAAGCTTCAAATGAGCGAGAGGCTACCTTGACTTGACTCAATGTGATCTTGTCAAGTTGTAGTCCAAGATCTGAACACAAGTGTCGCCACAAGGTGCCTCGAGACATTTCCAATCCCTTACGGTGGCGATGTTTTCAGTACTTGGACACTCAATGGTGAACGTGTTCACAAATTCGAAGTAAGCACCCGTCAACTAACTCACAAGTTCTGTACCATATAAGAGGACGCCTCATTATAACCTCCATCAAGACGAAATTCGCCAGCACAACACTTAATTACGATCAAAATCGTACAGAGGGACAGGTTGACTACTGCCTGACGACATATGTGACCATCTAGAAAGGGCGCACGATCAGTGCCGGAGCTTCGAAAACCAGATCATTCTAGGAGATCTTAAAAATGCGAACGACATCTTTGCTTGAGTCCTCGGAGCTTCCACGACACCACATCCGTTCCCACGGTCCTTGATCAATCAGCCGGCAACCGGACTGATCGCACATCATTGCGATCAATGTCAGACATGGAGGCGATGGAGACGATGGAGATTGCCAGTATTTTTGACGTCCGAACATTGCGAGGTGTAGTCTCCACGCACGAATCGGGACATTTTTTCGGTGTAGCGACGGTAAGAAAAGAGTATCGAACGATTTGATTAAGGACCTCCATGGTTTGAGGTCGAAGAGATAAAATCGCAAGGGCCCACTAAGCGAGGGACTAAGCCTAAGCCTTCCAAGCAACTTCGGCAATAGAAGTCAAGTCCAAGCTGGTGGCATGTTGCCGGGAAGCGCTTGAAGTTCGTTTCACGCAGCACTCGGTAACGCTATGCTGGGTCCTGGCCATAGGGTCATAACCGTCCATGAAGGAGCGGATGAATTTGCCAGGAAAGGCGCTTGTTCCGCTACCTCTTGCGGTTGACAAGAAAAAGATGGATGACACAATCATAGAGTTAGCATGCAAAAGGTGGAACTCTCGAACCACCTGCTAGATCACTCGGATGCTGTGGCCCACAAACCGACCAACTCAGTGCGACAGAGTATCAGGGATATGCCGTCTGACGCATGGACTCCAGTAATCCAGCTGCGACGCATATATAAAGACGAATCCAACCAGGACTGGCTCTAGCCAGGAAAGGAATCTAGTCGAATCTTCACCGAGGGTCTGGCGCTGGCGCCTTCGTGGAGGGCGACTAACATTAGACTGCACACCTCGTTAGGTAAGCGGAAACCTATGCGATCCTAAAGGCCACGAACTATGTTGTGAAGAACAGGTGGAAGGGGTGTATAACGACAGCCAAGCTGTGCTTAAGGCCTTCCTCAACCACTTGCAGGAGAGTCCAGGAATGCAAGTCTTCTCTGAACAGGATCGGTAGGCTACCACGGGATCACGGAAAATGAGATCGCCGATGATCTTGCTGGACAGTGATCAGGGGAAGTACTCTTACGACCCGAAACTGCGTTGGGACTCCCCGGGTCCTCGGTTAGAGCTTCCATCGATGACTGGGCTTCTCGAGAGCACAACCGGAGGCAGCATGACTCTCCAGCATGTAGACAAAAGCGAATGCCTAAATTCTGTAAGAAATTCGCGACAATCTTGTTATTCCTTGACAGAAACGACTTAAGGCGTCTAACCGGCGTACTAACGGGCCATACACCTTTGCCACACACCTTTGCCACACACCTTTGCCAAATACCTAAATGTCTAAGCGGCCTAAGCAACGCCTGTGGAGCAGACGACGACACTGCTGAGCACTTCCTCTGCCACTGTCCCGTATTGGGTCGGATCAGGTAGCAGTTATTTGGTGCTGATGATGTGAGAGCTGATCAGGTAGGCTCCTCATCACAGAAGCCCCTGCTGGTATTCCTCCGGAAGACCACGCAATTTAATTAAATATAGCTGCTATCTGGTAGTACAATGGACCAGTTTTTGATTCGGAGTGTCTGCAGTCCAGTGTCCAAAACCTAACAAGGGACCACTAGAATCGGAAGATCTTGCCCGATCGTTTCTTCCTGAAGATCGCTCTGCAATTTCGAGAAAAATTGGTGGCGTTGCCAAAAAGCCATCAGAGACACTTCGAGAGATGTGTTGATTTGAAGACGGGTTTGAGAACGAATTCAGACAGACTCACGCAGCCACGATTGAAGTCTCCTAGGCAACGCTGCATTGAGCCGCCGAGCGATCCGTTGAGCGATAGATCTTGAGCTGTACGAGCAGAAAAGAAGGGAATGGATAGACGAGGACACAGGCTATCAAGACTGAACCAAGGTGCAGGTGTGGATTTAGCACTCTTAACGCCCGAACACAGCTGCCACAGTTTGTGTATAGAGACGCAATTGCGGTCGAAACGGGACCATCAGGCCCTCCAGAGTTTACTTCAAAGAACTCACCAATTTTCCTCGATTCTCTGCCGAAATTGCAGAAACGATCGGGAAAGATCTTGCGATTCTAGTGGTCGTTTATTAGGTTTTGGACACTGCACTGAAGACACTCCGAATCAAAAACTGGTCGATTCGCATGTCTTCTCCGAGTCTTCGAACTCCCAAGCCTTCTTCAGTGTCACGCTCACGCTCTGTTGTACTTCTGCAGATCATCCCAAGGGATCCTCAACTCTCCACCAAACCAGAGAATCTCTCACGAATCTCTCCACATTCCCCTATGATATCTCCAGTCCCTAAGGACTGCTTCAGGTCAGCGTTTATGACCCCGGCTTGTTAAGACACAAAGAACAGACTACGGCCCACAACCGGAACCTGCAGGCATGTCCAAGATCTTGTCACTCCCGCCTACATGCTTTCAAAACAGAAAACCATTTAATGAACAAGAGTTCGATTCCACCTCCTCTCCTCTGCCTGCAGCAGAACACACCGACGACGACGCTGCCTTCGCACCGCTACGCCGCATTACTCTTCCCCTGAAACTGGGTCATTCGGGAATCTGTTTTGTTTCTCTTCTTTTTTCTTTTATTTTTGTTCGATTTTAATTGCTTCGTTTCCTTGCTGCTTGCAACTACTCCTTGTTTGTCTTTTTCTCCTCCTCCTCCTTCTCCTCATCCATTAGTGTTTCATTTATTTTAAGCGCACGAAAAGGAAAAGAAGGAAAGCATTTCTTTCGTCTCGCCTGCGCTTGCATCTTTTAGTTTTTCTGCAGTTAAGCACACAAATTCGGTATCCACACCCCCTCCTGCTGCTGGTCATTACCATAATTTCCCACCATTAACTCAGAGAGTGGCAGCGGTGCACGCGAACGTCCATTAAATCAGTGTTCGACTGAGTTTGTATCATTTTAACTGAAAACACTGCTCGAAGACGCCCTCCGCCGCTGCCTCTGGTGGCGTGTGTCCGAGTGGTACTGCACTCAGCAGGTGAATCGCCAGGTGGTGGGCGGAGGGGGAGCGTTTGAGAACTAAAGTAATTCGAAAAATAGCTGAAACCGTTCACGGCGGCAGAGCACTACATTTAGCCAAACGCTCTCAATTGGTCTGGAAAGTTTTGTGCTCGTCGAGAAGGGTTTTTTCGGGGGATGGAGAGTGTGGGGGGGAGGAGACTGGTCAGGCGGGGGGACAGCCACTCTCGGCGTTGAGTGATTTAGCACCTTTTGTCGGACGGTAGAAGTTTTGCTGTGGCACACGCCCCGATGGAGATTGAAAGTAATTGTCTGCATGTATTTGGCTTTTTTTTTTTTTTTTGTTGGCTTATTCAAAGTTCTTCAAGAACGTTGTGACGTAGTAAATGGGAGGAGTGCTTGGGAGGCGGACAGACGTCCGAGTAGATTTTGTACACGTTTTTTTTCCGAGTAGGGTTCCTGAGCCATCGACCAGTGGAGCGACTTTGGAAGGGATGGTCCGGAAGACTAAAGCTGGGATAATTTTGAGAGGCCGTGCATTTATGGCCAGCATCAGTTCAGCTGTGAGCTCATTTCCTGGATTTGCCGACTATAAGCTGATATGCCACAAGATTCCATTCAGTCCACCATACTTTTTCGCAGAAGAAGCAAAGAACGATGGGAGCGCCGTCCCTTAAGACAGAGAAACCCTCAGAAAGCACTCAGAATCCCAGGAGAAATGTCAACCAGTGGACCACCTTCAGTTCGCAAAGCGTTTTGCAGGAGGCGCACTCAAGTTGCTTTATTGCCCTCGTTTCTATGCCAAAGCAGGTTATCCACAAGTCCTCCGCCCGGATTGTGGATTGTGCTAGGATTTTGAAGGACGATGGTATCGGTAGGAGTCTTATCTGCCAAGATGGATGACTTCGAGCCTTTTCTTGTCTTCAGACATTTGGCACAAACGCTCTCCCCTCAGCATTGCCTCCAAGTCTATT
Source organism: Eristalis pertinax (assembly GCA_907269125.1). Lineage (NCBI taxonomy): Eukaryota > Metazoa > Arthropoda > Insecta > Diptera > Syrphidae > Eristalis > Eristalis pertinax. Next base: position 15,864,583 of record OU026147.1, read on the forward strand.
GCAAGACTCCACCTCATCCCGGCACAGATTCACACCTTTCCAAGCCCAGCCGAAGTCCTGGCCAAACTGGGTCAACGTCCGTCGTCCGCAGAGAACGAACAAACCGCCATGCAGGTCATTGTTCTCTTCCAAGTTTCACTCGAAGCCAATTACGTTCATCCTCGGTATACCCCCCCCCCCCCCCCCCCACACACTTCCTGACACAGCATTCCCCTGGGGAGTTATAATTAATCTCCACAATCAAACTTGTTGCGATAAATTCCACCAAAACCGGTTCGAAGAGCCTCACACAAACGTCCTCCAAGCTGTTGTGTCGCTCCCTCGGTTGCCAACGATGCGACGACGGCAGCCAGGTCCGCACAAACACGCGCGCGCCTCAACATCCCCCCCACTATCGAAGGACGAGGACAATGAGAAACGAGATGACAATGTGTACCAAACAAACGCACTTGATGGGCTCCCCCATTTTCGCCGCACACCTCGCCAGCTAAAGTAGCTCCAGATACCAGATACCGTCTGGAATTCCAGATTCAATCACTCCCAGTCGGGGAGTCGGCCCCACCGACGTCAACGACGACGAAAGAGATGCGCGCAGGTACGTCGGGGGACGGAGAGGGATACGACTCTCGTTATGAGCATTTGTTTACACACATCCACACGCGCCGATCGATGTGGAATGGGATTGCGTTCGGATAAGCAAATACAAACGGCGGCATTGGTATGCTCCCACTGCCTGAGGGGGCGATGCTGGGCTGGCGGATGCACAGAAGCGAGGAAGAGCCAGTTCTCCAGATGCTCCGCGAGGAGGTGGGGTGCCTTTTTTGCTAAACAAAGCGAAAATGGGAGCAAAGTGGTTGCGGAGGACGTGGGTGGGGACTGAGCGAGTGCGGAGCAGGGGGACCACGTCAAGTGGTTCAGCGATGAGAACCCAGGCAGCCTTGAGGCTGGGCCGAGGAGACTCGTCGTTTGCGGTTGGGGATAGAAATTCTCAAAACTCAGTCAAGCGCGACGAGGCGGTGGGAGTGTCAGGGCACAGATGGTTGATCGGATAAGTTGATCCCCCCACGGACCCTTGAGACTGACCGGCGTCGGAGGGACTTTGCAGGGATGGGAGTGCCAGAGATCTTGACTGGAGGGACGGACGGGTGTGTCTCGTACGAATTTCAAGGACCATCCCCACGTGCAGTCAATCATCGAATCATTAGATCATCCAGTCCCCGTGCCTATCTCACTAACTGCCACCATCAGCATGTGTAGTGCCCCCCGTCAAAGGACGGTCTCTCGAATAACCGTCAACTCACACAAAAGCTCTTGCTGCCGCGGCAAATGGCTCCAGCGCCGTTTCATAAGTTCCGTCATCGGGTTACATGGCAGCACCCGTGTATGAGTGCGAGAGTGCCTTGCCCAACCCAGTTAATGGCTCCGGCTTCAGTTGAAAGTGAAACCAACCGATGCGATGCAAGGCAATGAACCGTTTCGTCACCGCACACAACAGCCGCCGCAAGGGGAACGACAAAAATGAGGGGAAACAAACCACCACAGGGACACGTGTAAATCTGTCATTATTCGGCTCGCCCCCATCATCTGTCTCCCCTCTCTTGGCAGCTTATTACGGACTAATAAGCCCGAAACAAAAATTCGCTGGCTTCTCTTCGGCACACACGCATGGCAACACGCCGCGTCGCCGACAACCAGACCAGGGGTACTTTGAGTTTGAAACGGAGCCAATATCCTGTGTACCGTGCCGGTGGCGTAGTCCTTGTCGCCGTCGTCGTCGCCGCCGCCGACACAGGCAGTGTGTCCTCGAAATCACCCCCTTTGACGGCGGCGGTGGTGAGTGCGACAGTTCGGGGGAAAAAAATACGAACACACGCACACACTCACCACTTGAAGCATGTAAGCGGGTTTGTGTGTGGCTGTAATTGAAGACGGAAACGGAAGGCAGGGGAAGGAAGGAGTTGCATTACCCTTAAATGTTCGAATCGCTTTATGAACTCGTTGCCAACATCGGACTCCCCATAGACGGAGAGTTGGGCCTCACTCAGGGTTGCAACTTGAGTCCGGTACGGTGCAACATTGATAGGAGCTTAAGTTTGGGGAATTTCTGATTTTCTAATGTCAAACCCAGTTCCAGGGATTTTCACGATTTGACTGAACAATGTTTAGATCCGTCCCCCCCGTCGAAGACCAAACTTCATATGGTCCGAGTGCCGCGGTGTGTGTAGCCACTCAAGACGAACGTCAATTTTCAACATCGACTGCCTCAGACTGAGACTGATGTTCAGGCTCTGACTAACATACAGCAACGGAGTCCATTTGGGACGCCAAACGCGGTAGTTTTTGTAAGATTTACTCGTGCTGCCTGAACGTCTGTACACAGAAATTGAACACGTAGAGTTGGGGTTCATTGAAATCGAAACAAGACATGGTAGGTAGTTGGACGATTGAGAGAGAACTCCGAACGTCTTCCGAAGGCTCGTCGAGCCCTTCACTGTTTGACGACTTTGAAGTTAAGCAGCGTCTGCGAGAGTAAACCATCACAATTTTGGGACGCTCATGCCGTAGAACTGCATTATTTGGAGCTGCCCAACAGAGCTTAGACGAAATTGTCTGCAGGCAAAACTTGATGTCGACCTTCTTGAGCCTTTTCGAGGTAGCTTTGTCTCATCTGTTCTTTTAAACATCCACAGAAGGTGTCAGAAGCAAGAGGCTCAAGCAGCAAGACGAGAAGCCTACACGGCAATGCTGGATCAAAATATAGGAGCTGTTCGGGAGTGGCACAGTCCCGGCTTCTAGAGAGGAAGAGGTAAGAGCATGAAAGAGAATGAGCAGACTTCGGAAAGGGATGAAAGGACCGTGCATTCACGGGCATTTGGATGGACCGCTTACAGCTCCTTCCTGGATTTACCGACAAGCTGAAATGCCACAAGGTTCCATTCAGTCCACCATACTTTTTCACAGAAGAAGCAAAGAACGATGGGAACGCCGTCGCTTAAAACAGGGAAACCGTCAGAAAGGGCTGCGAATTCCAAGAGAAATGTCAACCAGAGGACCACTTTCAGTTCGCAAAGCGTTTTGCAGGAGAAAACCCCTGAATTTGGCATCCCAGGCGCACTCGTTTCCTGTCCAAAGCAGCTGATGCACTCGAAGTCCTCCGATTTTGAAGACCGATGGAAGAAGTCTGGGTAGCGGTTTGAGTCTTAGGTGCGTTCGGAAAACAAGGGACAGACAGGAACAAGATCTTCAGACATTCGACCGCTACCTCAGGAGGAAAGACTGAATCTAGGAATTCATGCCCTTATCGAGGCAACATTTTCGGTGTCAGTCACATCATTTAACGACTTCTGGAAGTGATGTCCGAGCAGGCGCTTCACTGATTCATCAGACCGCGTATCAGTTGAGACCAACCCAAGTACGGTGTAGCACATGACAGGGAACACCATTCATTGTATTCCGATATTATTGGATTATTTGTTTGGGTGATTAATTAAGTGGCTTACTGGATCAAGTCTGATCACACGACAGTCAAGCTTAGAAGAGGCCTTAGACATTGGTATGTAATAACATGGATGACGCTACAGTCCTAGGTGGACCTGGACCTAGTTTCCACACAAATTACTTCCTTCGTGCCCTGTTTTTGTTCGGAGTTCCTCAAGAATGTGTCATCGGTCCTAAGCTTTAGCACATTTGGCAGACCGTCTACAAACCAATTCGCAATCAGTTCCTAAGTCGTTCACGGATAGGACGCCGAATAATGTTTGATCAATGAGATCTAAAACGCTCCAAAAATGTGGCTTTATCTTACCGCACGGCAATTATTTCATCTTCAATGGCGCTTACCTAAAAAGAAAAGAAAAACGAAACGTTCAGTCAGTTGGTGAAGAATATTTAATTCGGTGATTTTTTAAGCATTTGGTTATTAATTGTCAAAATGAACGCAGAAATATTACAAAAATGTATGAAAACTTTTACTTGAGTTGATACACCAATTACTGGCATTTACGTATTGCAGAATATTTGATTAAAATTTTGCACACGACCACACGGAGTCGAATTTCTAGGCACTTTTTCGAGCATATTCACTCACGGGACGTGTAATGTTGTCGTACAAGGCAGCAACTGACGGTGGCTTATCGGGCAAAGAGCAGACAGGCGGTCGAGAGTTAAATTTCTCACAAATGTATCCATTTGTTTATCGATTCACGTGCTGTATGGGATGTGCCGGTGTCTTGTTGGTAGCAACCACGTAATCATTGAAAAAACGAGGGCAAATGATTCTGCCGGACCATAAACCGCACCAAACATTGCATTGTACCGGGAGCATTGGCCGCTCTTGTAGGATGCTCATCGGACCATATACGACAGGTTTGTTCATGAACATCAGCGGATTTGCCTTCAGCTTTTCCAAGGTCCACTCACAGACAATTAAACAGTGCGGCAGGTGGCTCGGCTTCTGTTCCTCCGCGTGCTGCACTTTGTAGGGTTTTAGACGAAGTCACACGGAGTCGAGCAACATAACCTCAATTTGCCGGAAATAGTGGCTATAAGAGCTCTTCACCAACCGGATACATAGTCTAATGCATACTGCACATACGGGTCCATCATCTTTGTATGAGGCTACTGCTCGCAGGGGATCAAGGCTTCAATCAATGAGCCTCTTCAGGCAGCGCGATCTCTGGGTAGCCGCCTTTAGGAACGCACACCAAGTTGGTTGATGTCTTTCTCCACTTGTGTGCGCCGTCTTAGACGCGGGCCTTTTATTCTGTGTTGTCACACAGGCTTCCTAGCGTGATCACTTGAATTGCTTGATCAGTAGAACATTTTACATTTTTTCTAAACCTATTTCACGAGGCTCCTCAAGTCCTGTGGCGATGTTCTTGTAGGGAGCATGCACTGGATTATCTGCAGAATTATGGAAGACCAAAGCATGCCCGACGATTGAAATATCAGATCTATATGCCCCATCTACAAAGCAGGCGATCCTAACTCTTGCAAAACAACTACAGACGTGTAGCCCTGCTCAACGTCGTCCAGAGTACTGTGTGAACGTCTAAAACCACCTCACTAATCGACACGTACCAGTGCGGCTTCCGCCTCGGCAAATCGACTATAAACCAAATATCCACACAAAGGCCCGTTCTGGAGAAGACCAGCGAGTTTCAAATCTACACGCGCCACCTTTTCATCGATTTTGAATCCGTACACGACAACATTCATCGCAAGGACCTATTTGAAGCGATGGCCGAATTGGGGATCCCGCGGGAACTGATCTGGTTATGGCGCACTACGCTAGCACAGACGCCACCTCCGAACCGTTCAAAGCTTGCACCGAACTTCGCGCAAGGAGATGCGCTGTCGTGCTATTTCTTCAATCGGGTACTCGAGAAGATAGTGCGGCGGGCAGCTGTAAACGACGGAAGGCACCAACTTCTACAAGTCAGTTCTACTGTTGGGTTACGCAGATGTGATCGGCATCGTCACGCATTCGCAAACAGGAGGCTTTCACGACGATTGAAGAACGGGCGAAACGAGTTGGTCATAAGGTCAGAAAGGATCAAATGAAATATAAGCTGTCGAGGAAAAAAACGTTCCACCGCACACTGAATGGGACAAGAAATCACGATCGACATCTGTAATTTTGAGGCAGTGAAGATGTTTGTCTGCCTCTCGGGGTGAACTCCACAGACGACATCGTGGTTGCAGATGCCTTTGGCAACCGATGCTACTTCGGTTTGTCGAAACAACTGGTCTCAAGGGACCTGACTCGATGGACCAAGTGCTCTACAAAACCGTTGAACCATAAAGCTGGTCGAGAAGCAAAACGGAAGAGCTGATTCCTGGTGCCTTCGAAAGGAGAATTCTACGTCAGATATATGGTCCCCTCTGCGTGGAAGGTGGACACAACCGGAATGTCTACGAGTTGTACCACAACATGGTTAGTCCCTTTTTTCATCTCTGATGGTTGTTTTGACAGTGTTCCGACAAATTCTTTGAGTTCTCTAGGTGATTTTTTAAAAGCTATAGGAAAGTTTTTCAAAAAAAAAAACAGATAAAATTCAGAAAAATGCATGAAATCTTTATTTGAATCGATAGTACGGTCCATATAATTTAATGTTTGAAGATTATTTCATGCAAATGTTGACCTTGACTGCGCCTCAAATGGTCCAGTCCCATCCGCTTAGTCCAATTTTGGCATACTCTTTCCAACATTTCGGCCGGTATCTCACGAATAAATGCTTCAATGTTGTCTTCCAATGCGTCAATTGAAGCGGGCTTGTCTGTATAGACATGAGCTTTAACATAGCCCCACAAAAAATAGTCTAAAAGCGTTAAATCGCACGATCTAGGCGGCCAATTGACCGGTCCCGAACGTGAAAAAAAATGTTCACCGAACTCGCCCCTCAATAAGTCCATTGTTGCGCGTGCTGTGTGGCATGTGGCACCGTCTTGTTGAAACCACATGTCATGCAAGTCGAGCTCTTGCATTTTGGGCAAAAAAAAGTTGGATATCATCTCACGGTAGCGCTCACCATTCACAGTTACGTTACGATTCGCATCATCTTTGAAGAAGTACGGTCCAATGATGCCACCAGCCCATAAACCGCACCAAACTGTGACTATTTCTGGATGCATTGGTAGTTCCTGCAATGCTTCTGGCTGATATTCACTCCAAAATCGACAATTCTGCTTATTTACGTACCCATTGATCCAAAAATGAGCTTCGTCGCTGAACACAAGAAGCGCGCGATGAACTTTCCTAACAGGGCACGCATTTTGATAATAAAATTCAATAATTTGCAAGCGTTGTTCGTTTGTAAGACGATTCATGGTTAAATTATAGACCAAACTAAAGATGTTTGACAGTGAAACAAAACATGAAACGTGCGTCAGCTGTTTAAACTAGTGTTGCCAAAAAGATAATAGCTAAAAAATCACCCTTTAGAAGACTCAAATAGAAAAGTTGCCAGCTGTGGCCTGTGGGACAATTCAACGTAGGATAGGACGCCCACCGTCTTCACATGAGACGGAAGTGGAGAAGAACTTTAACCAATAAGGTCTCCGTAAGCCAAATCGCGACTGTGTTCCTCGGCTCTTTTGACAAAGATATGATCGGAGCTGGTGTTGTGTCTTGCAAAGATTGGGCGTCGATGAAGCTAAAGAAGTTCTGGCAACATGATCGTCGCATGGTCAGAAGACCGGAAGTGAATTGATGTTGTGGATGTTGAGTCGCTGGAACCCTCAACTTTCTAAAACGAGGTGCGAGGCCATCAGAAGTCCACTTTGGCTTTACGTCAGTTTTAGGATGCACTATGAGCTGATCAAAGTTGTGAAAGGTGTCTGAAGAGCCACAGCGAGCGCATGGGCACCAAATCTCCAGCTCGAATCCAAGCTTCCTTGTTCGAAGAGAGGACGACCGAAGATCTGGTACAAAGACCAGCTCATGGCGGACGCAAGACAGCTTAGTTTTGACTTCTGGCAGCGACTGTCAATGATGGAAGGCATTTATGGCTCAGGCTCAGCTGGATAAGGGGAGCTCAAGCTTTATAATGAGGAAATGGGAGTCCCAACTAAGCCTGTTTGACTTTGACACTTATGACGAACCTCCTTCGCGTGAGCTATCAAAAGAAGATCACAAATAAGTCCAAATTTCATCCCATTCTCAAGCATTCCCCTAACCCAATCACACACGCATCCACACACGTCCCCACTCCGACATCAAACAATTCAAAGTATCTGCCACATTTATTGATGTTTGACGGGTGCAATCTGACACATGAGTGTTTATTTACTGAATAACGGCCGCTTCCACTATGCGTCGGTTTCAACACACAAAAAACAACATAATATTCGTCATTAAATCGGTCATAATTCTGAATTGGCCGAATGTCGTTGGACTGTGTCGCGCACTAATCGTGTGCCGACAACTTCCAAAAATCGACGCATAAACCGATGGAAGTTCGCTTTTATGGGTGACAACGGCAATTCGGGCCCGAAGACAGTGGGCGGGAATTAATTCGACAAATGTCTCGTATTTTCCGTGCGTTTTCTTTTGAATTCATTTTCATTTTTATCGCTTTCGGTTGTTCCTCTTCATTAGCATTTGACATTCGCTGGTAACGATGCTTAAGTGAGATACGCTCTTGCGAAACGGCCGACAGATGGAAGCCGCCTCTGCACGATGGAGCGGATGACGGACGCTGATGTTGCTTGCATTTGGAGTGGATTATCGTGGGAAAAAAAACAGTCTGCGTCTGGTTGAAGTGTAAATGATGCATCTTTTGGATTGGACTCAAATCATGGTATTTTGGTGGTCAATCCATCACATTTCGCTTGGTTGCTAGAGCATTCGGAAAAGACTTAGCCGATCGGAATGACTCAGCACCTCGCTAATTCCTCGATGAACAGGCCCAATTGAGCATACGTTCACCCATGCGTCACAGGTGATTCGACTTCGATTAGACGTTCCCTCATGTCTTGCGGAGACCGGAGGAAGACCCACAATCAGTGTCGTTGTGGCGTGTTGCATTCCATATTTTGCGCGCTCAATTAATCAAAATCCAACAAAGATACGCATTCCTCGAGCAGTGCACCAACTTCCTGTGTGACGAGGGACGTCGTCATGTTGCGCACGACTTCGGTTCGCTGAACCAACTGCGGTTGCAGACAGCGACGACGACGACGCAAGCGGCTTCTTGAACGACTTACGAGAATTCCCGGCGATTATGGGAAATTAAATTATGCACTCGGACGGACGGGGAAGAGCTGAAATGTGACATGTGTGACGTGTGACGGCATCACACGGATGAAGCGGGCGCTTCAAAGAGTGCAACTGCGCGCCTGGCTGCACATTTGACTAGGAAATGTGCCGCGGTAGTGGTTGCATTCAGTGCACGTGATGTGCTGGTAGCTGGTTCGCCATTTGAAGGCCTCACGCCGGCAGCTGAAGCTCATGCACTTGGCTGATTGTAGAGCTCGCCGGAAGGTCTTGAACAGGAACAGGTGACAATGGTACCTTCTGCCTACTTCCCGCATGCGTGCCACAAGAGGGTGCAATTCACTTTAGATGGGCAAAATGCCTCTCGTTTTGAACTCAAAATACACTCTCTCCTCTTCCAAGATGGGGTGCAATGAACTTTAGTCGGCCTTAAGTGATTTGCGACCCTACATTTTGGCCCAATTTGACTAAAATACGGGTGACCAGATAAGAACGATGGGAAAAGGAATTTAAAGAAACCAACAACGGCGTGAGATTGAAAATTGATTTTGGCTTAATTTTGAAGCTACATTCATGTCATTATGCAATCATTCAAATGACTGCCTCGGCATTGCTGGCAGTGCTTCAAGCGGTCAGTCCAGTTTTTGATGACTCAGCCCAATATGTGCGGTGTTATACCGGCAATAGCGCCTCAAATGTTGGCCTCAAGTTCATCAAAGGTGGTTGGCAAGTCGCATGATCACGACCGCCAATTGATGAACGCTCGCCGTGAGATGACACAATCGCTAAAGTTCTCCTTCACAACTTCCAGCGTTGCATCGTCGCTTGTGCGGGATATTGCGTCGTCTTGTTTGAACCACAGCTCGGATATATCAATGTCGTCGAGCTCTGGCCACAGACAGTCGGTTAACATCGCTCTACACCGGAGACCATTGAAGGTATCGGGCCTCCTTCCTCAGGCACGAAGGAAATAACGTCCCATGATGACGACATGACATAAACGACACCAAAAAAGCTCAATTAACTAGCTCACGGCGTTGTCTATGGTCGTCCGGTCATAAATTCTTCCGTCAGCACAATCTTATACAGATGTAGGACTAAACGCAACCGCAGAAAAAGCGATGCCCAAATCGGCTGATCGGTGCTGAATATTTTAACAGCTGGATGCCGGTGGTAAGTTTGACAGCCGGTGAAGCATGGCAATAGCTACCTGGTCACCCTTGCGCTTGAGCAGCATTGCATGGAATCGAAGAAACATCTCTTGAACAAAACCATTCACCTCCAATCGCAGCATATTGCCCGACTCCCACGAGAATCCTCACGAAATCATCAATCAAACTCCTTTCTAGTGGACTCCCACAACATTCCATACAGCGCCCCGTTCTTTTTCTATCGAACTTCAAGTCCATTCTGTGACCTAATTCTCAAAGTCCATCAGTGTCATTAGTCACTTCCCGCATTGACATCTAACAAATGACATCTCCATCTGTCATCCAGTCGATAAATCACGTCAGAGTGCATCTCCATCCACGTCTGCACTCGGAATTAAATGACGTCTATCACCATTTTATCGTGTGAACAGTTTAGGCCAAGTCCATCGGCCATTTGGGGGAACTAACGATCGTTTTTCTGGGTCATTGGACGGTTTCGAGAGTGCGCCGAGTGTGGCGTGGACGAAGTAGAGAAAGAAGAGAAATTGAACAGTGGGAGGAACAGCACCGTTTTGGATACGTTCCACACGAATTATCTGCAATTTATTGCGATGTTTATCTCTGAGCGGATGAATTTAGAGCGGGAAGCGGTGGTGTTTTGATGGATGTTCATGACCATTTCGCGGGGAGGGGCATAAATGATCCAGAACGTGGCAGTTTAGGGAACGCGCGTCGCTTGAGGTGGTCCGTAAATGGACACAGGAAATGGGCGTTTAATTTTAGAAAATCGCTACCGATACGATGTGAGAAAGATCAGCTCTTTCCGCTGAAACTCGATCGGAATGTGAACCTTTTGTCGGAGCGCTTCGACGGCCAGGGACTCAATCTCTTTTGCCAGGCAGGTCGAGGAAGAGAACTGTGACATGATCTGGTTAACTTCTTGGACACCATCGACAAACAAACAAGACCACCCACCGTCCCGCTCTGCTGTTCATCGAAGTCAGAGCCAACGCACAAGTGACTCCCAAACCACACCTCTTGAGTCACATTAGAAACGACGTAACCAACCGCACTTTAAATTTAGTTTCGAGCGATAAGGAGTTCCCAAGAATAGGCACACACTTGTGGTTTTTCTCTAGACTCCTCGCGATAAGCTCGCACGAAGCACCTTGAGTCACCCCCGTCATGCCTGCGATGATTGGATTTGGAACTTCGAGTCGAAGTCTGGACTGCCTTTCCTTCAAGCAATCACGGGGCGTCCTCCCTGGCAACTCTGTTAATTTGGAATTTCATTTCAAAAGTTTTTCCTTCGCATTTGTCAAGCTTGACGGCGCCGCATCCGAATCGATGGTTCGTCCATGGAAGAGGCACACAGATGCACACTTCGCTTTTTTATTGGAGTTTTTGTTTGTGTTCGCCTTTGATGTTGGAACATCAACTTTTTCCTCCAGCATGCAGATTGTCGTCATTATACCACCATCGTCATCATCCTTATCCTCATCACCATCATCATCGGCAGCAGAAACAGCACCAGTTTCAGAAGCAGTAGCCCATTGCAGTCAGCAGCCATCAAGCATCAAGCATCATCGGTCATCATCATCACTAGTGCTCGCCGGTCGGGCTCTGTGCGCCCAGTGAACTGAAATCAATTCGTTTGAGTGTGTGTCCCATTTGAAGGCGAATTGCGAGTGAGCAGCCCACATCGGATGGGACTCTGTCGCCGAGGTGCGATGACACCATTCCCCGACAGCGATGATGACGATGACGACGACAGTGACACAGTGGATGTCTGTTCGGTTCGGCGAAGCGTTTAGTAGTGCTGTGGACTGTGTGACGGGGCTCTTGGAGCTTAATTCTGATTTATGGGACGACTGTAGGGTCCAACTTGACTTTCGCTGCTTCGAGTTTAATTTCTTAATTGATGCTGCAGGCCTAATTAAGCCATGTCCACATTTCGGGCAAACACACAAATGACTTGACTTGTGACAGGGGACTGTGTGTGGGGGGGGGGGGGGATGTAGTCAGTCGAATGGATGGGGATAAAATGCCATCCAGTTGGAGGTCATGAAATGGAGAAAGACATATGTTGGTGTCGTGACTCGTGACTGGTGTGATGGTGGTGTGCAGTTAGCACAAGCGCATGGACGAGATGTGCGAAGCAGAAGCGAAATCGAAATGATAAGGCGCAAAATTTGGGATTTTAAGAAGTTTTCAAGAAATTCACTCGAAGTTTGAGCTGAAATTGATGAACCGAATCGAAGGGGCATAAGAAGAATCCCTTGTTCTTGCATGCATGCATTATCCCAGGACAGTTGAGTTGAGCAATCACTCACTACAGTAATAGTACCCTAGGAGACTCCTCAATTAAAGTTGCGGCTGCAAGAGGAACTCCTCAAGGGGGGACAGTTATATCCGCTCTTCCATGGGTACTAGTAATAAATGAAGTCCTAGAAGAGCTCAGACTAACGGGAACCTACGCTGGCGACGTGGTGATTATAGCTCGCGCTCTCCCGACTCTTAGCGAGCTAATGGGAGTTTTCCTAACATGGGCGAAATCCTGCGGTCTAGGAATCAACCCTCAAAAAGCTGAGTTGCTACTATTCACCAACAAAAGGGTCATTCCACGCTTTAACCCTCCAACAATTGAAGGCACAACCCTCAAATTGGCGGATAGCACGAAATACCTAGGGATTATCCTAGACACTAGAACTAAACTGGAAACTCAACTTAATGGAAAGAGTCAAGAAGGCAGCTTGTGCCCTATACCTGAGCAACAGGATATACGACAAAAAGGAGGGCCCGAACCCCAAGACAATTTTGTGGATGTACACAGCGATTGTAAGGCCAATCTTGACATACGGCAGCGTGGTATGGTGGCCGGCGCCCTGAAATCCACCAACCTCAGGCTGCTTACTAGAATACAGAGACTAGCATGTCTTGGAGTTACAGGTGCTATTTCCACTACCCCGACCGCGGGCCTAGAGGTACTATCAAACCTTCTCCCACTAGACCTCTACATGCAAGCTAACGCTGCTAATAGTGTCATTAGAAGCTTTCAATCTAAATGCTGGCTCTCAAGTCCCATTGGACATGCTAGTATACTGAATAGACTACAAATGGAACAGTCCGTAAGTGAGTACACACTCCCTTTCCTCGACTTTGAAATACCCTTCAGATGCTATTTTCCGACGAGGATCACAAGAGAACTCATCAATAATTCGAGCTGATGGATCGAAGATGCAAACAGGCACAGGTGCGGGCATTTTCTCCGAATTGTTAAACATGCGCTGCTCCATCAGGATGCCTGAATATGGCAGTGTTTTTCAAGCGGATGGCCTGGCAGTCACAGAAGCGGTCAGAATGATAACAATGTTGGAAATACCACCGGCTGATATTACCATTCTAATTGACAGTCCAGCGGCCATTAGAAATCGGCGACAGAAATCAAGTCCAAGCTGGTCGCAAGCTGCCGCGAGGAGCTCAATACTCTAAGCGAGCAACACTCGATAACTCTATGCTGGGTCCCAGGACACAGGGACATAGCCGGCCATGAGACAGCAGATGAACTTGCCAGAAAGGGGGCCGTAATCGACCCATCCCTGGCAATCGAATGGATTCAACCACCACTGGATGATAAAATTCTAGAATTAGAAAGAAAGAGGTGGTTTGACTTAACCACCTGGAAGGCTCCAAAGGTGCTAGGGCCCGATATAAATAGAACTAAACTCCTTCAGTGTGGCAAAAGCCTACTGAGGATGGTGATCGGAGCTCTAACGGGACATAACCATCTGAAGGATCATAAAACAAAAATGGGACTATCCCATGACTACATATGCAGAGGATGCGGCGATGTGGAAGAAAGAGAGGACACTCCTCACTATCTCTGCTACTGCCCAAGCCTCAGCCAACTGCGATACAAGACTATGGGAGAATTCTTCTTCCAGGACCTGCAAGAAATCAATAACATCCGACTATCTAACCTTTTCAGATTCATTAGGATGTCGGGCTGGCTGGACGAAGAGAGGTCAACACATACAACTAAAACAACGTCTCGATGAGTGCGATAAGGGTACATGGAGGAACACTTCCCCCTCTGGGCAACACAATGGGTCCACACGGACCTAAGTGAGACGTGCTTCCGCACGTCTACTCACATTTCTATCCCATCCCAGACAGCAATTACAGAGGTCGTTCGTTTAACTCGAACTTTACACCATTCTGCAGCTTCTGCCAAGCGGAAGTAATGGCGAATAGCGAAGTTCTGTCGCGATATCTGCATTTTCACTGATAGCCAATCTGCAAGTAAATCTCTGGAATCGTTCTCTATAAGCTCTAAATTAGTAATCGACCGCCGCGCATCTCTTAACGAGTTCAACATTCGCCTGTGCTGGGTGCCAGTTCATAGAGACATCCCGGGGAAACTGCAAAGCTGATGAACTCGCTGAACGCGCCACTAGACTGGCAGTTGATAGTTTCTCTTGTAACATAGGTACTCCTATGGCCTTCAAGTTACAGCTCAATAAGCTCGAAGGTAAATCAACGAATCTCAAAACAACAAATCTGGCCTAATCTTGATCCTAAAAGATTAAGCGATTTTATCTACCTAAAGAGATCCAAAATTAGCACTGCAGTCGGAAAAATTACCGGACACTGCCTAAGACAAGGCATATTCTCCACGCGACTTCTGCAGAAGCTGCCTAGACGACGAAAAGGAGGAAAAAACACCCAACACCTCCTTTGCAATGGTCCTGCTCTTGCCTCTTGCTTTTGCCGATTTACTTCTTCGACAGTCTAACGGCCACAGCAAAATACCAGTCAACTCGCTAGTCAAATTTGTGGAGAAAACCGCCTGGTTCCCATAAACCACGGAAACCCTGTTTGTTTTCTCTTTGGAACACCGCGTGGCGGTACAATGAGCATACTTTGGCCTAAGTGCATTAATGCCACTACCTACACCATTAGGCGTGGTATGAGCCAAGGCGTGTAATTTAAGTCTAAACGCCAATATAAACACAAACAAAGTAAGGTCTCATCGCTCCAGGAGCACCATACAGTCAGCGTCAAAAGTGAGTGTAGTCATTTGCTGAATGTTTGTCCTTTAAATTAAAATTAAACAGAATACGTGCAAGGTGTTGATGGACAATTCATTATTATTTCCTTACGCCTTTACTGTGAATCCTGTCATTTTTTTACTTTAAAGAAGCGAGAAAACAGGATCGAAGGACAACTCAAAAGCAAGATCACTTAATTGGACTGGAATTGAAATGCGATCACTTTATGTCGTCAGCTAGGAGATTGCGAGGACTGTTCTACAGTACAACAAAAAAAAAAAAGACACTCAAAAATTAAGCAAAGGAAGGCCAAGTTTACTGATATTGGCATACAACTTGGAAAAGGGTATTCAAAGGTGACGAAATATCCTTTCGAGTGATGAGCGTTCGTAGGGTCCAGAAAGTACTGTGAGACTTCCAAAATGATCAAGAATTATGGTATCGGTATTAATCTATTCTCCATGACTGTATACTTCGTCTCTTGTATTGAATATTACTCATTGAATATTTATCTTTACAAGGCGTTATCTGAGAAGTGAGAACGAATGGAGAAAGACGATGCAACCAAAGACTGCTTCTACGAGCTCCTTTACAAAACCTACCAGCAACGTCCTAGCTTTGACGTTGAGATCGTATTTGGAGACTTTAACGCAAGGCAACGCAAGAAGGGCGTCTTTGGTAGCAAGCATATGGTTCTCACACCTTAAAATCCACCAAGGGTCTACAGATCAATCCACCGTCAACCAAATTGACTACATTGCGATTGACGAGAGACACTCCGGCAGCATTTTCAACGTCCGGACGTTCCGAGGCGGCAACATTGATTCGGAACACTATTTACGTGTAGCCCAGCTCCGAATGAGGATTTCCCGGACACCGCCATGTTGCCTGCGGAACTTTTCAAAGCAGCTGGCCGGATGAAAGTATGCCCAACGGATGGAATCCCAGCATCGTATAGTTTTGGCATACCTGCAAACGATGGAGAATGTCCATTGCTCCGTCAAGGTAGGTAAAGATTTCACCAAGGCCCTTGATGTCAAAAAAGGGCGACGTACTGTCATGCGATTTCTTTAGCATCATTCTCGAGAAGATCGTGTGTATCTCAAACGTCAACACCAGAGGCACGATCATCCACAAATCTGTGCAACTGCTCTGACATCTTCGGCAGGACACAACGGGCTGTCAGTGGGGCGTTTGTGAGCATCGAGAAAGAAGCGGGGATTGGATGGGTCTTGCGATCAATGAGGGTAAGACAAAGTAGACTCAAATGCACCGGCTCGAAGTCTTCGCCTCCGGTGGCGTGCGCAACTGGAAAGGGACATCAATCAGTTGAACGTGCGAAGCTGGAAGCAACTAGCACAAGACCGGCATGTTGGCTGTGGCCCAGGTCCAACCCGGACTGTAGCGTCAGCCAAAGAAGAAGTAAGACGTTCAATCGAATCTAGATCTGGTGATTTGGGGAGGATGTTCCAATTGTTTGGGTGTATGTAACAGGTACGATGTGTGAGTGGGGTCGTTGTCATGTTGGAAAACCCATATTCTTGGGAGACTTGTTGGCAAATTCTCACTTAAAATGTTCATGTTCTCCGCCAGAGGCTGCCATTTATCCCCAAACCATCACTGAACCTGCGACATTTTTCACTGTTTGCTAAGCAATTTGTTGTTTGAGCTCTTTCGGTGACATGGAAGTCGAAAGAATGCAAGGAAACGTAGGAACCCACGCTGGACAGCTTCAATACGACGAATGTGGGCAACGAAGCAAGATGACCATACTTGGCTGGCACTCTTGGGAATGGGTCTCACGAAGGTGATTATATAGAGATTTTGTGACTTAGGGAAGTTAACCGATTTTAGCAATTTTCATAACTCACGACTCCATTTAGGACAATGCTCAAGGAGTGTCCCTGTCTGGAAAAAGCTGCTCAAAGTTCGCCGCACGGATACGGCACTGGACTCCATTCCACAGAGCAAAATAAAACGCACAAAACAAGCGAAGACAGACAACACAATTTTCCACGTTTTAATCGGGCTTCCGTTCGCTTTTTCGATTATCACGGGTTGCAAGACCAATAATTCCCAAAATTAGCACTGTTTTTATAAGGCGATCATTTTGGCGCTATATTTCCAATCGAAACCGGGCCCTCCGCCTTACCATCAATGAGACCTGTTACTCCTGGAGCGATGAGACCTTACTTTGTTTGTGTTTATTTTGCCGTTTGTTTCCGCGGTCAAACTTCCAGCTAGGAACGTTGATCATTTTTACCAAGTCGCGGGTTATTTTATGAAATTATCAACGCAGCAGCTCTCAGTAATCCATTCGTGGCCAAATCTAAAGCAACGCCTCACTCTTAGTCGCCTCCGAAGCGGTGCAGGTCCCATATAAACCTACCGGCACACTGACTACTTCCACCAAACTGATGCCTTGTCGAAATTAGGGCAGTTCTCAAGATCTCTCCATTTTCGCCATCAACCAATCCACTGTGCCATCTAATCAAATAACAGAGAGAATGCCTCGGTTACAGAATAGCAAACTGTGTCAAGGTTTCCCATCAAACGGACGACGCACGCTCTCCCCCCTAGACACACAAGTTACGGGCAATTATGCCATCATTATCGAATCCAATTTTGTCCACTTCTGCACGCCTCGCCACCTCATCCGGGATCCATCATTTGCAGCCACAAAAAAGAACCGTGTCACAGAGCGAAGGCGCGTTCAATCTAAATCACCGACAATCGCAGTCGCACACGCACAGAGCGCAAACCGAGATGGAACCACAATTTGCATACGAGATGCGATTTATACTCGCTCTGCGAGCAGAATTTCAAATAATTCCATCCTATCCGCCAGACGCGCCGCGCCGGGGCGAAGTCATCCATTTCAATTCGCAGCCAACACCACATGAGCCGTGCAACAACCGCACTTGGGACCGACAATAACGCACGCCACACAACAGTAAACACACGAACGGCGGCCATTTTTATTTGCATGTTTCATGTGCTCTACGCCCCCAGGGACGGGTGGGAGATTCGTCTCAATTATTTGAAATTGAAGCTGGAGCAGCTCCGGCCCCAGCTCCAGTGTCAGCCCAGCCCCACGCGTCAGTCGATTCAATTGAAGAGTCCTTCTCGAGCGTTGATGTGAGTGCAAGGGCTGCCGCTGCTCTTTTGTCCGTGCGACAGTTGTTGCATAAACACTTGTCCAGCGCCATCGGGGGAGGTGGCGATGGCCGAAGTGTAGTGGCAATTCCGAAGCTTTTCACGCTCTCGCCGTTGCCTATGGAACGAGGCAAAGTGACAATTAGTCCCATTAACCTCGTTTGAACTTGGCGCGTTTCTGCGTCTTCTCCTGCTTCTTCGTCATCTTTACACGCTCTTCGATGTGGCCCACCCGCTCTCGGATCGACCGAGGCGAGTTGTTGCGTTGTCTGTTCGTTACATCATTGGAAAGTGGACGGAATGTGCTTCACGGAAGCGAATTTCTTTAGGAGACTCAATTAAGTCCACTCCAACTGTCATCCATTTCAATGAGGACGTGGACTGGAGCTGTTCTTCGAATGGCAGCTGCATTTGAGATCACATTCGGTCTCGCCATCAGCCAATCGAGAGGCCCACAAGGACACATGTCTCCGACGGTCGAGATCGCATTCGTGCGGAATGAATGTAGAACAAGAGGTGCTAGTTCTAGTTCGAGTTCGAGTTATGTTTCGCTCCACAACCGGACGCAGCCAGCCAGTCAACTGGGTGTGGTTTCTCTTTTCTCTCACTTTCCCCCTACCTTTCGCGGCGTATGTACTTTCAATTAATATTCGCATCTCAGCCCATTTTATCGCGAGCAACTATTACATTTCACACCGTTTTTTGGGGCTGACGACACATCTAAACCCATGTCAATGACCCACTCTCTCCCTCTCTCTCTCTCTTTCTCCGCAAAAAAACAAGTTCTTCTCTATCGCCACCTCCGCCACATCTGAACTCCTGAGAGGCCGCCGTTACGGTTTCACAATGTCATTCGGTATTTTTGGATCCAGATACAGAATCGCACGCAATTAAGTGACCGTCCCACCGCTGCCGCAGCAGCGCGTGTGTTGCCGCGGTGTGCGCTCCGATCTGAACTTGGGCTCCTCCAAGAGATTATTATGTCATCGTCAAACGGTTGATGAGTATCTGAGACCGAAATAAAATTAATTATCAGTCCCCAATGTGACGGGGTGATGGGACGGCGGGCTGGGTTAGGTGCTGATGGATGCCAGGCCGGTGGCGTCTCAGAGGCTGAACGCATTGAAAGTGCTGCAGGATGTGCGGAGGACACAAGTGACATCTGATTCTGTGGATTTTCTGCTCCAGAAGCGCCTGGAACTGGGTCAGCAGACGTTGTCGCGCCTAGATGAGTGCTGACTCAGACACATACATGCGCGTGAATACAATGCGACCGAGTGAGTGTTTGTGATTAATTGGTGCGCGAACTCAAGCGAGTTTCTGGGGAGCAACTTCGCCTGCGTGGGCTTTTTTTTGCGTGTGGTTCTCCAGTGGAACAGCTCGGAGGTAATTGATGGACAGGCAGAATGTTTGAGAGGTCGTGGGGATGGGTGATGAATTGTCCGCAGATTCACTGACGTGAAATCGATACGAGTGCGGTTAGGTTGTTGTTTTTTTTGACCTCAACCGTGGCTTTCTGTGAACTTTGAAGAGGAGAATAGCTGGCTTGGGTGACTTTCCATTCGGTAATCTGGTCTCAGAAGTGCCGATTGAGCTTATTGACGCTTTTGTTTCTTGTAGCTGCGGCAGCTTTAGCTGAAATAGAAGCCTACACTGCCAGCAGCTATGAACCATCTTTGTTGTCGCCGTCATCATCATCAGCAGTAGCAGCATCGGAGACAGAAGCAGTGGCAGCAGAAGTCGCCGAAGCAGTAACACGTAACAGCGGTAGAAGCAGCAGAAGCGGCAGGAACGCTGACAGCAGCCGTACCATTAAAAGTGAGCAACCATCAAGCATCATCGGTCATCTTCATCACTAGCTCTGGCCGGTCGGGCTCTGTGCGCCCAATGAACGGAAATCAATTCGTTAGAGTGTGTGTCCCATTTGAAAGCGAATTGCGCGTGAGCAGCCCACATCGGATGGGACTCTGTCGCCGAGGTGCGATGACACCATTCCCCGACAGTGACACAGTGGATGGGGACGTTGGTCGTTGCTGTGACGGATCTTGATCACGAGACGACTGAAGCGTCAAACTTGACTTCGATCGATATTTGGACGGTCTTGTTTCTTGATCCACGAGTTCTTGTAAAGAAACCGAAGCCTCAACTGAACCGGTGTCAGCACGCAGATCTAGACCATCTCTTGCTGATGTGGTGAAGATGGCTGACACCAGTGCTGTTTAGTTCAAGCCTCTAGAAGTGACTTTTCCTTCGAAAGGAGATGACGCTGCAAGAGCAAATACGGTGCTCTTCCTTCCTGTTCGTCGTCTCTGCAGAAGTAGTCGCAGGGCAGACCCATTCGGATGGAATGCCAAGTAATGACGCCGAGGAGAGTTCTAAGAGCAGAGCTGTTCAACTTTTGTGCGTACATATTTGAAAGAGAACCATAATTGACGCAGTGTCAATCGATTCAAGCTTTAAGGGATGTTTTTGCGAAAGCGCCGGAAAGCCCGGAAAAAGCGATGAGCTGGTACCCTTTTCCAGCGAGTTCGTCAGCTTCTAAAGATTCTGGAATGTCACAGTATCCTGGCATGAGATGGGTGCTGGGATAGGTTAGGTTGGAGTGACTATTGTGTGCGGTGGATGCTAAAATGGTCGGTCATCTCAATAGGAGACAGGAGGCAGCTCAGAGAAGTCAACGAATTGAAAGTGACGATGCAGGGGGTAGGTTGCGTCGATAGCACCTCACGTCTAAAAAAGAAGACGGTGTAGACTGTGGTCAAGTATCAGACGCAGACGAACGCGAAAGTCGTGGTACTTAAGTCGGCGATCAAGAACCTGGAACGGGGTTCACCAGATTCCGGTGGCGCCAGCCTGACTGACTGGGAGAAGGGGTTCCATACCGCATAGCTGGAGGGCCTCTTGCTCCAGTTGCTCCGGCTCGGGACAAGTGAACCATTGCTATACATGGTCTATGACGTGATCACAGGTAGCAAGTTCGTTGTGGAAAAGCGATGACCTGCCACAGGGGGTAGTAGGCTTGTCGACCTTGTTCGCATTATTTCCTGCACATCGTTTGGGTTCCATACCGCAGTTTATAGCGCACGCCGACGATTGAGTAGCGCGTACGGATCAGGTTCGATAAAATTCAGTTGATTACCACCTTTTGAGGATGCCGCTGTACATCGCTTCATGGGACACCTGAAGAAACAGGCAATGGCATGATCGCCATTCCGCGACAAGGGGTTTTTTTTTACAGAAAGCAACATAATATCAGGCTTATCCAGGATCCACGGTCCCAGCGTACCGTTGTCCATCATGGTTCAACGTGAAATTGAAGGTACTGGTGGGAGAATAATTGCACGCACGCACGCTAGACGCGTCATTGGACTGTAGCGCCACCTACATCGAGAGGCATGATCGCCCCCCTGGCTGTCAGAAGACAACCACGATATATCGCTTTGAAATCGCCGTGTTCATCAACAAAGACTGATCTTCATTAATTGGTACTGTTTCCGACTGAAAAACGCTCGGCAATCGAAATGATGAATTGAGTGTTTGGATCCTGTGATCTGGTCCCATGCCTTCGCTTGGGACTTCCTGTAGCTCCTGGTGGGGGTACTGCTTGCAAATCGGCGTCTTGTGGTCTATCAAGTCCGTCAAGGATGGTCGAGTGTCCACCTTCAGGTTCCGTTCACATTTGCAGCGAATCTAAGGTTAAGGAGTGGAAAGTGTTGCCCTTAGCAGTCCCCTGATACATACGAAGGCAGAGACGCAACATTTTCGAAAGCCCGCCATAGCGACGTCCCGCCCTAGTCAACAGCCATGCGAAGGGTATCGGCATTTACATAACTGACTGGTGGACGGAGCACGAAACCCAATTTACAACCGCGGCTCTCCTTGGAATTCCGGTTCATTGCAGGCGAATGCTCCAATTTGTCGAAGAATCAATTCCATTCATCGGCTTATCTCTGATATCCACGACGTCTGATAAGCTCACCATTCCCCCCACTGACTCGACGCGCCCCCTTCGAAGGTTGCTCAACGAAATTACTTTTTCAAGTTTCCTCTTCTTTTTTTTTTTGAATTTTGCCATCAATAAATGGAAACACTGCCAGGCACCACCTCAGACAAAGGGGCGAAGGCAACATATTTTCTGCATTTTTTTTTTTTGTGTTTTGCTGATGTCTACACTTTATTTAAAGGAGCAAGGACGATATCCAAATAAAGGATACGAGCACCAGCGACTACACACACTGCTGCCAGCAGTTTAGTGAACCGTGCACGCCGTGTTTTTATGTTTTTATGTCCTTCCCTCTTGTGCAGTTGTTTTGCACAAACAGAAAAAGAAGAGAGAAACAACGAGTCATTCAAGAAAGGACGACAGGCAGAGGAGATGCGCGCAGAGACAAGAGGCGAACTCACACAAGTGTCCAAAATTATATGCAAAACAGAGAAAAGCCAGCTGAAAGGGACTTCTTTTTCACTTCACCGAGTCTATTACAACAACGTTCAATGCTACATCGTCTCGTGCACAGTCATGAAGTATTTTCTGTTCGTCAGGATATTGCCTACTCACACACTCACACACACACACACACAGAGACACAGCATCTGCCTCTCTTAAGTTCCTTGCACTATTGCATGAGTTTGTGAATTCATCACTCGGCGAGAGAGTGGGGGTGTCGACGACGGTATTTGGGTGGAAAGTGTAGACAAAAGCATCTTTTCTGGCAGTTCTTTGGGAACTCCCGTATTTTGATTGTGTAGTTATTTGCTTCTTTTTTTTGTTTTCTTCTTTTTCTTCGCCGGGGATAAGCAATTGGAGCCGCCTCGGTTATTCACCGAGATTTGTCTGACGTCTATGCACCGGCCAGCAAACAGCCCCAGACACACAGCCAACAAATATGAGGATGACGCGACAGAGGAGCAGCGAAAGAAAAGGAGGAATGTGGCTCGGATTTAGTCCAGAATTTGGCGGTTTTCGCGCAGTTCGGACATGTTCGGACAGGATGACGTTTGTGGTTTGATTTGAGGACACATGCCAAAAAGGGGATTCAAATTTCACCCCATTTCCACTGTCCACTGGATCCACGGCAGACCAAATTCGGAGGACATTTCGAGTCCCTTGAGTCAGACCGAATAAAATGGAAGAGGGACACATTTTGAAAGGTTTCACGGAGTTTTCAAGAAGATTCCCAAAATTCAGATCAGATCTTCGAGCACATCCCACGCTCCTGACAACTTGGCTGGTGACATTTGCACACCAGATGATCACTCAAACTCTCACTGACCCACTTCCCAGGGAAAAGTTCGTCTTAACTTGACATTCGTCGCGCATCAACTGCCACCGCCACTCGCGTCTGTCATCGCCGAATAATATTTTGATCCGTCTCTTGTCAAAGTCGACACACAAAGCCTTCAAATTAAACTCGCACAATGGCCACCCCATTGTCTGGTCCCGTCAACCGATCGCCTTTGTCTGCACACCACAGCCCACTCTGCCCACTTCCGCTCCCTCATTCCATTCTTTTTCGCAAAGCACATCATTTCACCGCTTATCGGTGGTGGTGGTGCGTTGTTGTGTGTGCTCCGCCATAAATTAGTCATTCAAGACCAATTTGAACGTTTTACTTGCCATTCAAGGTCGACTTCAGGATTTAATGGCTCAAGTGGGCCTCTGTTTTCGCTGCTCGCTTGTTGGATTTGTGTTCTGATCTGATTTTCGACAAAACAATGGGCTTGGCGAACGGGGAAAGTAGGTGAGACGTTTCTATTCCATCGGTGATAGGCAACACACAACAAAAAAAAAAAAAAACAGGTAAACAGACGTGTGATACGCGAACGCGTTCCGAAACTCACACACTCATCTGTCATTCGAAAGTGATTGCAAATTTTATCTTTTATCGAAAGCAGATTGCAACGCGCCAAAGAAATCAGCTTATCGCAGTGGAATGCGGTTTATTGGTTCGTGTACTTGGAAACGAGAATGTTTGCTTTGACAGAGTGACAGGTGACAGGTCAGTGAAGTTTGACAGAGGCGAACTGGCAAGGTTAAGCTTGGATGATTTAGGATTTTAGATGACACAGGGAAAGAGGGAGAGAGTCGCTTTGAGATGGGAACAGCAAGTAGAATCCTACACGAAATATGGACGAAGGCTGGATTTGACAAGGACTGACGTACTCAGTGCGAAACAAAGAAATTCGCTAACCATTGGCCGTTAATCCCCCTAAATTTGACTTAACAACCGGTCAGCACAGTGGTCTTTCCCTTAAATTGGAGAAACTGGTCAGTTGACAGTTTAAACTGTCAAAAATCTGTCACATGTTAAAAGCAACGAGAAGCTCGTCAGTCTTCAGGATCAATCTCCCCTGAAATTCTCGTTGCTTTGAACACTCCGAGAAATGTTCTCACCCAATGTCATCCCCAAAAAACATAGCTGAGTGACAGTGACAGTCCACCACCTGTCAAAATCAGCTCATGTATTCATATTCGACTTCCGCAACCTTCCTTAAGCGAAGGTTCAAAACGTGAGTCCATTCCTTGAATCCCACGCTGCCATCACCTTGATTCAGCTGTCAAAAATCTGTCACCTGTCAAAAATATCCACAATTTCCACTGAAATCCTCCGTCTGAAAAAACAACAATCCTCACCCAATGTAACAAAAAAAAAACACGATCATTGACAGTGACAGTCAACCTTCTGTCAAAACATTTCATTCACAACTGCCTCCCAAATGTCCCTCATTTCATTTCAGTCACTCCCCTCGAACGAAAAAGTGCTCCCCCTTCGGCAAACAAATACAGCTGTCATCCCATAACTCCCAGCGAGCACAGAATGACACAACTGTCAACAGCAACCCCATCGTCGCCTGTTCAATGTTTACGCAACAAGCCCCGCGCTGCTATCAGTCCTTGCAGCAAATTTCAAGGCGAATATCGGCAGAACCCCGTTAAAGCGCATTAAGCGTCAACATTTTCGATAACAGTCAAACAAAAGTTATCGTTTATCGCCGCGAACAATTCCAGAGGAGGGAGCGCGCTCGCGCACTCTTTGTTTAGGTTTCCTATTAATAAACCAGGAATTGGGGTCACCTATCGAATTTGCCTGTTCACTGGCTGCCACCAAACGACGTCGCTGGAATCGAGAATGAGCGCGTGGAGCAACGAGCGTTCACGCGCCCGTCTAACTGCACACGAATGGCGGTGGCTCTCCGTGCGTTGATCGCAGAAACAATGCTCTCCTCCTTTCTCCCTCGCACTCAATGTTTGACATCAGAATTATGTGTCAAATAAATGATCCCTCCCCGGTAACCACCGCCCGCTTATTGGGGCACTTTATGGGGCCATAAGTCGTAAAGTACCCGCGCCCGAGCGGCGAAAGTGTGCGGAGGCATCTCCGTCATGCTTTTGATTGTTTTGACAGCAGCGCGGCGGTGGTGCGGTGGGACGGTGGATCTCTTGACCGATTTTTTTTTCTTTCAGTTTTATTGACTCTAATGGCCGTGCCGAGGGGCGGCCACTGTCGGACACTGGAACCACCTCAAATCGTGATTAACGACAAAGTTTCGAGCCTCAAATTGCGGGTGAAATGCATCCGATGGGAGATTAGTCACGGTTGTGGACCGGAAAACCTGATACATCTCTCAGCTCAATTGAAGGCTGTCACTGAGTGGCAGACTCTGTCGATGGCTGAGTGTGTGTGTGTAGCGCGGTTGCATAAGTGAACTATCGAATGGTTGGCAGTTAACACCCCGTGTATTCCTCCGCACAAGTGCTTCGGTGTCTAATGTAATTGACACCAGAATGGAGTCACGTTTATTTTGCTGTAAACATGCACCGGCCGACAGAGCGGGGTAGCGACGTGTGTAGCGACTGACAGGGAAGCGGAATGCAGTTGGAAACTTGTCGGCTTGCAGCTGCTGATCAGAAACAATGGATGGCAGCCACACTGGGTTCCGATGAAGTTGTTGGATGGGAAATGTTGATGTTGTGAAGGATAGGCGGAGGTTTGAATTTCAAGGTTCTCCCCCTTCCCGAGTGAGTGTGGAGGACGCTGACAAGGTTACGGACGTGAATGCGCGCCGGGCGACTTTGCGGGAAAACATTGGATCATTCGATCATTCTTGTGGTGTGCTATCAAAAATCGAATGGCGCGAGTGACGTCTGTCACACAGCGAGAGACTCATCTTTCGTGCCCCAATTTCGGGCAGATGTCTGGTGATGCGTCTCGCCAGAATATCGTCTGGCATTGCCACCAGATGTGGTCGACTCAGCGACCCACGACGACAGTGACACGCAAACTCGTTGACAGACGACTGAGTTCGGCACTATTCCAAGATCATGACTTGGCCGTCCAACTGACTCACTCGAAGAATTTCACGAATTCACAAAAAGGGAGCACACTTGCTTTGTTTAGACGAAGCTTCTCGATGGATGACTCTGTCGAAAGTCCAAACAAACAAACCAATTCTTCGAGGAATGCTCGCCGAAAAGAAAAAAAATAAAATCCCTGCCTGGATACAGAAATACATTTTGTTTCATAAACAAACACCAGCCCCACCTCTGCTGCGGCCCCCCCCTTTCCCTCGGTGGCCGGCCATTCATGGGTGTCCAAACAGGTAACATGCAAATAAAAGCCAGAACTGGGCGCGCATTCCAGGTAGACCTTCGAAATATCTAGATTTTGACGCTATCGACGCGCGGGCGGAGCGACGCCATGCCAGTTTGATTGATAACGCACGCCATGTGGACCGCGTTGAGTCTCTATCTGGCGCGCATTCATTAGAATCAACTACACGAGAGAGACGATAATCATCATCATCGACTGTGTGTTCAATTTGGGTCTCGCATGCATGCCCGAAGAGCGAATGCATTCGAGGCCGATGATGAGGAACGCTCTATGGATACGGTTCGTTAGATTCTTCTTGACGGGCGGAGTTATGTTGATTGCATTCATTGGCAGCGGCGGCGGCGGCGGCGGTGGTGTCTATGACTGTGTGGAGCCGCCCCGCTTGAAATGGCAGAAAATTGAATGAATTTCAAGTGCAATGATATGGGAAAGTATCGTGCACGTAGAGTGGCCCTTACTTCGAGCAGAAGTCACGCAACAGATTGACGCCGCGTTTGCCAGGGGCTGTGCCTTCGGATCTCTTCCTGGTTGCGGCGACGACGAGTGCGTGTCGGATTCGATTAGATTTGATACGTTATCGGTGATGGGACTTATGACACCACTTCGGCGGCCGAATGAGTTGACTTACGAGTGGACAATGAATGCGGTGAACCAAAAAATTAATTGACCTGTTTTGATCGGATCCGGTGATCAAAAGCGACCGAGCTTGGAGGCGTCTCGCGATGGAGGAGCGCAACTGTGTTTCTGTGCTGGTGCGGGTTTCATAATTTCATCCGACATTGTTGTATAAATTTAGGCTATCTGAGATCAACATTTTTTT
This sequence comes from Eristalis pertinax, assembly GCA_907269125.1. Lineage (NCBI taxonomy): Eukaryota > Metazoa > Arthropoda > Insecta > Diptera > Syrphidae > Eristalis > Eristalis pertinax. Next base: position 15,892,089 of record OU026147.1, read on the forward strand.
TTTTGGAAGTACTTCGAACTTTCTGACCTCGTTATTGGAGGAAAGATCGTGCGCGGGACGTCAAAGGAATGACGGGATGACTTTGGGTAGACCTTTTGCATTCTCTGAGGAATTTTAAGTGCCCTCTTAAATGCTGACTTAAGATCAGACGACATTTGATCTGCGTGGTGTAGAAAAAAAGCACTGGCTCTAAAGTTCAACCCTGTGGCACTGCGTCAATTTGGAACAACAAAGGGTTGTCAGTGCTCAACTGTGTATTTGTGACGAACACGAACTGATCTACAACTGATGAGCACACATAGGCGCCCTGGAGCGGCAAGTGGTCGTTTTGAGAGCACTGTCAAAACCAACACGTGGCGTTCAGGTAAATTACCAATTCTTGGTTGGTTCTCCTTGGGATTTCCTGAAGCGAGTCAAGAAAGGGCACACCTCTTAGTCTCCGACTCCACCAAGTGCTGGACAGATGCACAAAAAGCGTATCAAAGTCTGCCTTTTTTGCTGCATCGTTGCAAGGCCTATTCTGATTGTGTGTTTCCCTATCGGCCAGTGGCCAGAACGATTCGCATTCATTCTTGCGATGTTCATGCGCTAGGTCTCGCTAGGAGTTCAATCGTTCCTCAGAAGTCTCCATCTAGCAAGGTTCTTAGAGAAAACAAAATGCTGGTCTACAACCTCAGCCGTGCGGCACTCCATCAAAACTCTGTCTCAGCAGCCAAAATACATCAGTTTCTTCGAGCTTTCCCGACGATATGAATGGCGTGTACAAAATTTCCCATCATGACCAAAGATATGTATGTCCAACTATCGCCTAAAACTTAAATGAGGTCAACTCAATTGGCAATCGAAGGCTATGCAGTGCGAAGTCATTTCTGGTTAAAACTACTTTTTTCAAGGCAGCCCCCCCAATGTCTGACCAATAGTTAATCTTAAACGGATCACTTCCCTCGCACAAAGGACAGAGATTCACGAGTTGCAAAAACCCACAATTCACCGCCTGGTCACGTTCAGCCGGCTAGGTCTAGCTCACCGCCACTGATTAAGTCAACTCCGAGACTGTGGCTCCGGTTCACGTCGCTCCTCTCACACCGGATGCACTAATTGTTTGACCAGTTCTCCGATTCGTACTCTTTTCGCAATCGCATGCGAATCCGATCGACAGCGGCGGTGGCGGTGGCGGTTGCGGCGGCGCGCTCTTTCTCTCGTCTCTCTATCCAGTCGCAACTGGGAGATGAATGCACATTCGTGCCGATAAATCGACTTCCAGCACCGAGCTGGCACCCATTCCGTTGGTATATCAAGTGCAAGTTCAGCTGTATTCGCGTTGTGCACAGTCGACTTGGTCATTCCATCTGTTGCCGTCAGTCAGTCGGTCGAGCAAGCGAGCGAGCGGTTAAAATGTGCCAACAACAAGTGTGGTATCTGCTTCGTTTATGCTTCTTCCCCCCTCTCGCTCTCTCTCTCTTCCACTGTCTTTCTCACAATAACGCACTCGAATGTCTATCTCCATGGTAATTGTGCAATCTGACGATGACAAACGGTTGCGACTGCAGAATCATCCCAAGACCCCACTAGTGAGCGTGCGCTATAATTAGACAAACCGATGACAACGTGGAGTGTTGCGAAGCGGAGAGATTGCGATCGGGATTTCCATGCGTGCGAATACCACAGAAGAGATACGAGTAGGGCCGTGATGTGTTTGTTCTTTGAGCGAAAATCAGGGGTAGTTGCCCTTGATAAACATTTCGAACAGAGATTGACAGCAATTTGAAGTGATGCACTTGCGAGCGAATGGCGGCCGTCAGTTGGTGGCTAGGGAGGGGAATTTCTGCAGGAAGGGGGGAAGGATTAAGTCGGAAATTATGCAACAAGAAGGGTGTGATTAAAGGCTTACATTCAGTGGTGAAACTGAAGTGGAAAATATAGAGGTGACTGCATAGAATCTTGTGGGACTTCTGAAGTTTTCGATGCAAAGCCCTCTCGTTGAGATCAGAGAGAATTTTAAAAAATTAACACAATAAAGTCTGTATGTATCCTGGAACGGATATTTCAGGGGAACAGTGGGCACAGTTTTCGGGATGAGGAGGATTTAGCAAGATCTCATTACAGTTGACGTACGACGTACCACAAGGATTCATTCTGTTACCAGTTCTTTTTCACTTCTCTTCAATTAGAAAGCAGGTTGAAACTGATATGGGTGCCAGGACATGAAAACCACGAGGACAATGAAAAGGCAGACGTTCAAGCAACAAAAAGATGGGCGCGACCTCCTTTTATTGGGCCTTTCTGTCTGCATGGATTGAGCAGCACTGACGTACAAAAACAATTCAATAACTGGTGAAATAAATGCCCCATCGAATGCTGGAACAATCAGAAGGGATGCTGGAACAAACTCCAAGAAATGCATGAGTGTCGATCCCAGGACAACCAAGGAGTCTCTAATTCTGAACAAGCCCGACCTAAAGTTACTATGTGGCGCATTTACTGCCCGCTTTTCATGCAACAATCACCAGCACAAAATGGGGCACAGTAGCTCAGAAAACTGTGGACAATCAAAGGGAACCTATTCGTCATCAAGCGGATATAAAATAACGAACAGAATCACCTTAACAGAAACCGACTATCAGGACATTCCATCTAGAGAGACTATCAAATTTCTCAGTGGCAGCTCTACAGGCGTAGACCAAGAAAGAGGGCTATGTGGTTGCTATAGTTACTCCCAATTTTCTTCAATTTCCACGATCATTTGTCACGACACCGTTCTATCAGCTCTTTAGACGAAGCCGATTCAACGCAACCACACACTGCTTTATCTCCGCCTATACTCGAGAGCGACTTTGCCAGTTTTGAGCCATCTCTGACTAGTTGCCACCAGTCGTGGACACCAAATTCGTCGTCTTTTGCATTGTCCAAGGCTCGCAAATGAGACTCCTCGGGAAGGAGCAAAGTTCAGCATGACACAACCTCCTTAGCCATTGGATCCGTAGACGCTTGGCAGTTCATGGTCGAACCATCGCCTCTGCATAACTTTTCTCCGAAAGTGGCGAATGACTGTTTCACCACCCCTCCATGCCTCTGGTGCTCTGTTGTGGTAGCTTGATCTTTCGAGAGATGGCTGTACTTCTCACTTGACACGATCTTCTCAAGAGCGATGTTGAACAAGTCAAGGCGACGACGATCTTGAGGCGTTGGCTACCGACCTTGATGGAGCAGCGAGTGTTTTCCATCATCTCCACCACATGACGATTTTTTTTTTGTTTTAAACCATAAAGAGATCGATCGCCACTAACTCATGCCCCTTTGCCGAGTCCAAGTATGTTCTAATAGCTTGAAATCGCACTGCTCCTTGCTCTCTCAGATTATTAGGGTTTCAGCCATTTAACGCTGTAGTCAAGTCCCAGCTCAGGCGATCCATGTTGGTGGCAGGTCTGGTAAGTAGGTAGGTAGGTAGTCTACTTGCTTATTGTGTATAAGCCAAGCTCGACTTACAGTTTACACCATTGTGGTTCATTGTGCTTTCACTATCCGGCTTTGCAAGGGTGGTTCTCCAGTTGAACTTACCGCGTTTCCGTAACTGAATCGATTGGTTTAGATGTATATTTCGATCATTTCATAGCCATTTGTTGTCTCTTAGATATTCTAGGATATGTCTTGTTTGGATATGTTTGTGCTAGACAAATCTTCGAGTATGAGCTGTCTAGCAGTCTTCTTCTTGTTTCTGCAAGAGCGGGATATGTTTCTCCTCGTCGTCCTCATTCCTGCGGCTTCTATAGACATCATTGTAGGGAACTTGCCACTGCCTCATAGGCAACCAGGCCAGACGACTGGTCTGGCCTGGTTGCCTATGAGACAGTGGCCATTTATTACGCCTATTAGTGATACCAATGTTCTTCCTGTTTAACTCCAGGAGAGCTGTTTTGATTTAGTGCAGCCCACAACGTTTTCCATAAGCTGCATGAATCCATTTCCGCCCATCTATGGATGGTGTCGCTTATGGCTTTCGTCATTAGTAGCGATTTGACTGCCTTCAGAGGGCGGGTGCCTTCGAATTGTCTCCTTTAGAGACAGGCTTTAATCATCTTGCAGTTGATTGATGGTGTTTCCAGAGGCTTTATGGCCGCCTGACTAACTATGTATAAACCAATAGATCTTCCGTCGATAGTCGGAAGGAACAGCTGTAACCTCTGGCTGAAATACACGGCAGTGGTTCGTCAGCCGGAGCGCCGTAGACATCTTTGGCACACTGGCATATATGCCTGAACCTTTGGATCCGTCTGTGTGGATTTTCATTGCATGGACTTTGTCTCCGTCCCAATATTGTGTTTTATTTCGAAGTCCAGGATAGGCTTCAGTGATGTTTTTTATATATTTTGCGCGCGCACAAGGGATTGCTAATACCCTTAAGTGTCCGGGGTCAAGACACAGCACGGGCCGAAGGTATAGAGGGAGAAAGGGAGAGGAGGTAAGCAAGTAATTGGCGTATTCGAGTACCCTGTCCTCTGACAATAACTGAAGCCTGCTTGCAATCAGATCGTATCCTGCTGCTTTAAAGATTTCCACAGACACCCTATGCGAGCCGGATCGCCGGAATTGTAATCTATAGTGGCCCACATTGAGTGGAGCATTCTGTGTATGTCCTGTTTGATGACAGTTTTTGTCCCCATCGTCGTTAAAAAGTCAGCTGACCATTTTCATCGTAGCAGCCCAAAAATTCTGCCCAAATTGGAAAACTGTTTCACCCCGTGGACATCAATCATGCCGTAGCTCATCTCTATTTCCTCGGATTTACGGTCTCCTCGCCTTTTTTTCTGTAGTGCCAACGCTCAGCTCTTGTAGTTAATAGGCTTCCAGGCATTTGCTTTGTCTTCACTCGTTGTTCAACCACGACTTTTTCGATTGTTTGTTAACGTTTCTTCTTCAAGTCTCTCGAACTTACACAGACTTCTGGGAGGCTCGGATAGGAAAACGCCTGGCAGTCCGCTGCGATTGTATCCCTCCTCGATTCCCTATCCTGGTCTACAACAAGAAAACAATCCAAGCCCATAGTTGCTTTCGATTTAGTCATCACTCATCAAGAACTCTGGAGGAGCGTCAAAAGTCGCAAAGTAATTACTGCAGTTGGCGTTGGGTTGATTAGGAGACCGACAAGTCCCTTATCGATGTCGACGTATGAGGGAACCGCGAGTTCAGCACACAATGCTGACAAATTCCACCAACCTGAGTTTCCTGTTGGCACTGGCAAAGATGGCATTCTTATGAAGCTTCATTGATCATTGATCGTGTGTTTTGAGATCGTCAAAATCATTCATGTTCTCTCTAGGGCCACGAGCAGGAAACAATCAAACATTATGCGGAGTTAAAGTGGAACCTTGCGGTATCTCGTCGGCAACTGAATGGACTTTGAACAATGGACTTCTCGTCGCAACTTTAAATGTCACGCCCAAAAGACGCCCCGGATGTGGACTAGGAATGAGGAAGCAACGGCATGTGGGAATTATGAGACCACTTCTCAACGGCTACATCGAAAGATAAGTGAGTAAACGTTCACACATTCGGGTAGCTGTCAACAATCCAATCCGAGAGACCTCACACCTTTCCGAACAAAGTGGCATTCGCCATCGAAAAAAAGCTTCACCCACCATTTATGGGCATAAGCCAGCCAGTCTCCAAAGAACAAAAACTATATGTACACATTTAAATAATATAATTAATCGCCACACGATTCAGAACTTCCTCAAAAGCATTACCAACGTAATCACTTAGTGGGTCCAAGCCGTAAATGTCACGTCATCCAGCCGTAACTCTGGTTATCTTCTCATTCAATTTGACTCCCCACCCCCCGTTCATTTTTTCGTTTTTGTGGGTGACTGAACATAAAGCACTCCATCGTCGTGGTATTCATCGCACGCAGTAATTCCTCATCAGTTTAACTACCAAAAACGGATGGTAGTCAACTAAAAGTAACAAATCCGTTAATCTTTTTATTTTCGCCTCCCCTCTCGGTCGCGCACGCACACGTCTTTATTCTCTCTCACTCTTTCCTTCGTTCTCACAATCAAATACAGGCCATTATTGAAATTAAAAAGTGAATTAATATTCCACGCTGAACGCACTCATTTTGGTCTGAGTGCACGTGTCAACTATGACACTACACCAGACCATAGGCGGTGGGCGCCTTCAGCACTTGACTCTTTTAAATTTCAATGACCGCTGACAAAATGAGAATCTTTCAAGTGATGACACCAATTCGGTGGCTCAGCAGCTCACACCGTTAACTTTGACACACAATAAATTCAGCCGATGGATACGCAAGCACGAGTTGATTCATCCTTGGGGTGACTTCATGCTCCGCCATTTCTTTGCGAGGTGAAGGTGTGAATGCATGTATTATTCACTGACGGTAATAATAACGTTGATTACAGTTAAATTACCATAAGTGCAAGTCGCACGGCATTTTGTACGAGACGAACGACGACATCGTTGTGCATTTGATTCTAATCAATTCAATTATTCCCGCTAAGTGGCGCTGCGAGCGTCTTGTGTCAGTTGAGAGATGACAGATTGTCAGATTGTCGCCAAACTGCGGAAGCACTTGCGGTGCACTAATTAGTCTCGCTTGGTGACGGAGAAATGGGGTCGAAGGTTCGAATCAAGATACGGAAAAGTTTTGCTAAGAGAGAGTGCAGTGGAGTCTCACTTATACGAATATTAGGGGGAACCAGAAAATGTTTCGTATAAGTGAATACTTCTTATAAGTGAACAGTAGCGGAATAAAAAAAAGAGTATCGTCGGGGAACGAGGCATTTTTCCTATAGCTGAATATTACATGTAAGCGAACTTCGTATAAGTGAGACACAACTGTGTTTACTTCTCAGGCCAGCGACCCATTGCGTCTGAACTATAAAGCCATATATCCTGGACCGTATGCTGCTTCCAATGGCTTTGTGGGGGTTCCGTACTCGCCTCCATTCGAACAAGGAGTGTCGGGGTCGAAGAGCATTGATAGGTCGCTCGACATGGTCCAAGCCAGTGGAGGAGGAAGAGTCTAACAGCTTCTCTCAGAACCCTCGATGTTCAAGTATAAAGAATAGCGAAGCCCCACAGAGCCACCATCTGGACGTGTGACATGAACCACTGCCGGAGGCGGAACTTCGTGGTCCGACAAAACCAAAAGAACACGTGCCTTGAATCACTAACAGAAGCGCAACCCAGTGCTCTGTGAAATCACTCCATTTCGATGCCTAATCTCGTCTGCCCTCAACCTAATGGCGTCTCAACTATTCCCAAACAGATCCCAATCACAGCACCGACAGACAGAGAGACATTCCGGAGATTCACTTTCTCACTCTCCCTTGTCTATCGGCGAGATCATCAGACGCGATATCATCCCATGCCATTCATCTGGCAAACTTCCTCTAAGCAAAAATCACACCGCGCCGCGCACAAATCGCCCCATGGAACAGGGTCAATTGCAGACAATAAATCCCACCAGCCACTGTCTGCCTCCTCAGCCGGTCACTGCTCACCGCACACACACACACACAGTCACGGACCGCACATTGTCTGCAATCTCGAGGCGAACAGAGCACAATTCTCGCTTTCGACAGATAAGTGCCCTCCCTCTGCACAAGTTGAATGCCTCCCCGAGAGATGTCCACTGGGAGACTTCGAGTAGTTTTCCATTGACCTCTGCGCAAAATGAAGTAATGGACCGGACGACGACATGTGTGCGAGGACACAGGCGCGCTCCCCGAAAGAAATTACATTCGAAAACCGAGCCGTGTCTCGAATCGGATAAAATACGCTTTCAAGCCAATTGGTGGTCGCCGCGTTTCAAGGCGTTAATTGAACCACACGACGCGACGATGAAACGACGACCACGACGGGCGATAAGTGAAAAGTGCTGCGGCTCGCGAATCTAGTTTCGCTCCTTTGTGTCGTTTGGCGTCTATTTGTTTACGCTCGCACACACACACACACACACACACACACACCAACGAGCGCGCGTTCTCTCCGCCGCGTCGCACCGGAAAGTGGGTCATGTGATTAGCGGCAGCGATGGACGGCGCGGCGGTGAATAGATGGAGAGATACCTTTGACGGGCGATATCTGGAATCAATCGATTCGTCCATTATTGGACGTATCAAGTGCTTGGTCATCGAACCTGATCTCTTCCAAGTTCCAGTGTGTGTTGCTTGGTTTTTGTTTTCTTCTTGTTCTCCTCGCGAGCACACCGCCTCAGGTGTGAGATTTCGCATGGAGGTGCATGGAGTGGGGAACTGGTTTTTGAAGGTTGTTCGCACCCATCAGGTGCGCAATGTGTGGTCGTACGCAAAATAGAGAAACAGAACAGAACTGCCGCAATTGGCCTAGATCTATTGACTCGCATTTCGCAACGATGGCATGGATTTGTGCAGCCGCCGTCGATGTAGTGTAGACTGACGAATGGGAACACGTTGCTTTTTTAGCGCTTGCAACTGCTGCTCGACTGGAAAGAGAAATGAAATGAGATGTGTTGGCAGTTGCTCGTCTGTTGAGAGCGGTGGACATGCATCCCAGAAACGACTTCAGTTCCACAGAATCATGACATAATCCAACGTGTCCCCAGGCACATCTTCGTTCTGGTGAAACAGTGCGCCATTAACTAATCCCACCGATATAACGCATTCCGCTCGTGTCCAACCAACTCGTCGCCGCCAATTCACCTCGTCCCTCAATTAAACATCCATTTGACTATCCATCCGTGGAGCAGCACGCATGAACCACCTCAAATGACCGCGCGCACTTTGGGACACACATGCCAGAACGTTTGGATCGTAAAACCGAACAAAGAACCAAACCCTTATCTCGATTCTTGTGCTCTTATCGCCTCTTGCAGTCCATCCATCCAACGGGCAACACGTTAAGTGAACGCACTGTACACTGTAAACCGTTTAAGTGCTCCACTGCTACGTTTCACGCCCGAAAATTTGAAAAAAAAAAAAAAAAGCAGAAAAGAGAAGAACAAGCTAAGTACTTTACTGCACACTGACGTCATTGACCTCGGGAACATGTCCGCGTATCGGTGGAACGAATCTCTCGCTGGAATGACCATTCAACTTTCAGAAGGAGCGACTATTCAATCATACGTGTCCAGACCAGTGAAGCTGTCCGAGTTGATTCCGAAGAATCATGACGGAATCTAGGGCAATACACCGTGATCCGGTGGCCAGTCGTAAAAATGATGCAAAGGGGATATTAAGCAACAGCTTGAAATCGGAACATCTCTGTATGCTCGTCAGGTTGACTAAGGCAATCTACCTTACCGACATTCGCGCAGGAACGTTACACAGTTTGTCAGGCTTGCTCTAACATGAGGAAGGAGACACTTGCATTTCAAAATAATCCTCCTTGACGCTAAGGAAGCCATCATGGCGATTGTCGAAGCATGTCTTGTACTCAAAGGGCTGCAATTACTGTGAGGATGTCGTTCGAAGCCTTCTGGAATCCAACTTGAGTTTAAGAAACAACCGGAAGTCGCATCGGGAGAGTACGGCCAGGGACGTTGTGATGCATATGTGTTTGCCAAAAACCTGCATTTGTAAGACTGCACAACTGAGGGGCGTTGGCGGCTGACAGCTTCCTTGTTCTCCGGCCGAGTGCGATGCATTCTGTCCCCAAAATCTCTCCAGAACACCGAAATAATACCCATTCACAATCTGACCTTATGGACCTTAAAGGCTGCTCACGTCGGTGTGTCTCTAATGTCGAGTGGTTCGTATTGAAAGCACCACGTTCCTGCCCGTTCATTTGCAACCACTATCAGCTTTTTTTTCATTTCCTAGGATACAAGTATAGGGGTAGGGTCTTAGCATACGGGGCAAAGTTCTTGATTGCTCCCAACCGAGAGGAATGCCACCAGAGACGTTAATGCACGTTAATGCAAGGGCAGTCACACGTAGGCCAGAGTACGCCCATTGTGATACCACGCGGATTGACTTCTCCTAATATCGGAACCAGTTGGTGCTTGTAGTGAAGCGTTTTAGATTGACCTTTTTGAGCGACCGTTTTAGGTTAAGTGATGGCCGGATTTCTTTTGTTTTAAGGCAGGTGGTGCCTTCTAGCCATTTGTTATTGATGGATCTTTAAAAGATGGTAAGCTGTAGCGATCGGCATGGAAGGTGGTACCCCTGCTATTGATAGGGAGGAGGTTGTACCACACCTGGCGAGTTCATCGGCTTTGCAGTTGCCTGGTATGTCACAGTGTTCCGGCACTCACATGAGGTGAATGTTAAAATGCACAGCCATCTCGAGACAGCCTCCAAATCAGTTTTTGAGTTAAACATGACACTGTCCAGGGATTTTATAGCTGCCTGACTGTCCGAACAGATGGTGATAACCCTTTTTGATATCACGTTGTTTTTGAGCCATGACAACGCCTCTTTAATCGCTATGGTTTCTGCCTGAAAAACGCTACAGTAAGCAGGGAGCTGCAAAGAGATAGCAATATTGAGATCTTGGGAATAGACACCCGCACCCACCCCTTCGTTAGTCTTCGATCCGTCTGTGAAAATACGCACAGGATCATCCAACGTCTGCCTATCAGACATCCAGTCCGATCTGGAGGGAATGCTGATAGGGAATTTCTTCTCGAATATAGCCTGGGGTATTAGGCGGTCAGTGCCGCTAGGAAGGAAGTTGAATTCCTTGAGAATGGTTGAGTGGCCGATGTTGAGTTCGGACCACAGTCGGAGTGTCTTTGAGTCTCAATGCTGTGCTGGCTGGTATTTCTTTTCCGAATAATTCCAGTGATGGAAGGTGGAGGAGAATATTCAGTGCGTCTGGCGGAGTACTTCTCAGTGCTCAGTGCAGGCTAGTCTTTGTACTAGATTGAGTGCCTTGCAATCCACCAAAATGAGACTCCATACAGAAGTGACGGTCTGACAATCGAGATGAAAATTCGGTGAGCGATGCGTGGTTGTAAGCCCCATTTGCATCCAATGCCACTTTTGCAGCTAAAAAGGGCAGAAGAGGCTTTCTTGACCCTATCCTGGATTTTGAGTTTCCAGTTTAGCTTGTTATCAATCGTGAGACGCAGAAATTTCGCACTGGCAGTTAGCTGTAATAAAGTGCCACACAGCAGTGGGGGGTCAAACTGAGGGATTTTGCATCTTCTGATGAAGAGTAAAATATCCGTTTTTTATGGATTACGCCGAGTCCGCATGTTTGTGTCCATGCTTCCAGTTTCTCCATTCTGCATTATGTCTGTTAGAGTAGAGACGAATTTGCTAGATGCCGCTATGGCAATATCGCCCGCATTGCGTCCTCCCTTCGCCTTGTTAAAAAGCTTCATGCACTTCTTGCGCAAATGGTATACTACTTGATTCCACCAGGGTGGTTTAGATTTGCCTCTTTGCCTGCTGATGGGACATGACATGATGTACGAACTAATGTATCCAGCGATCGACAAAGGCAAGCGGGCGCAATGCTACTTACACCAGGCTTGAGATTTTGCTTCCACATTAAAGAGGACTATAATGACCACGTGGACAGCGTCTGTTCGGAGTATGATGGTCAAGTCAGTCCGTAATGAGAACAGACCGAAAGCACAGACACCACGACACTCACAGACTGTTCAATTTTCTCCTTCACACTCCGGACGAGATCAAAAATCCCGGATGTACGAAAATGCAAAGTTCGGTTGTCAGAAAGCTTCAACAAGGATTGGAAGTGAAGACGCAGAGAGAGACTCTTCGGTATGCCGACTTTGCACACAAACGCCGACGATATTTGGCTGCATTGCCGCTTAGTCATCAAAGCGGTAGCGGAAATAACCCTACGCTACCCCCCACCAGCGACAAAATATCTGTGGTATGATGGCCAGTGTGAGCAGAAGAAACGTGCAATCGGTGCATACAATCATACCAGAAGGAGCTGCAGCGTAAAACAAGGCCAACGCAGGACGAGTATCAGGCAAAAAGAGAAGAAGCTGTCACCTCCCTGATCAATGACACCGAAGAATCTAGTGACAAGAAAAAAGAAAGCCAAATTTGTTGGCTCTAAACCCAAAGGAGAGGTACCCACCCACGTTCTTCGAGTATAATCTTGTAACCGGCATTAACGGGAGTGACCAGAAAAGAGTGATATGTTGGATTAGGTTGTAGCGGCTGACTGCCAAAAGCCAGTCACACTTAGGCCAAAGTAGAACCATTGTGATACCACGCGGACTGACTACTCCAAAGCTTGGACCCAGTTGGTGCTTATAACAAAGCGGTTTAGCTGGCTAACGCTATTCATTTTGCTGAGGTTGTTGAAATAGTAGGCCCTTGGATGTGAGTACCTACGACTCGCCAGAGCGCTACATGATCAGAGGAAGTGATTTGTGGTCTCTACATTTTCTTGAATCTGCATGCATCTTCTTTCATTGAATCAACCATGCTGGCGGAGTGTGTGCTAGAGCCAGAGCCAGAGCCAGAGCTAGAGCCAGAGCTAGAGCCAGAGCCAGAGCCAGAGCTAGAGCCAGAGCCAGAGCCAGAGCTAGAGCCAGAGCCAGAGCCAGAGCCAGAGCCAGAGACAGAGCCAGAGCCAGAGCTAGAGCCAGAGCTAGAGCCAGAGCCAGAGCCAAAGCCAGAGCCAAAGCCAGAGCCAGAGCCAGAGCCAGAGCCAGAGCCAGAGCCAGAGCCAGAGCCAGAGCCAGAGCTAGAGCTAGAGCCAGAGCTAGAGTCAGAGTCAGAGCCAGAGCCAGAGCCAGAGCCAGAGCTAGAGCTAGAGCCAGAGCCAGAGCTAGAGCCAGAGCCAGAGCCAGAGCCAGAGCCAGAGCCAGAGCCAGAGCCAGAGCCAGAGCCAGAGCCAGAGCCAGAGCCAGAGCCAGAGCCAGAGCCAGAGCCAGAGCCAGAGCCAGAGCCAGAGCCAGAGCTAGAGCTAGAGCCAGAGCTAGAGTCAGAGTCAGAGCCAGAGCCAGAGCCAGAGCCAGAGCCAGAGCCAGAGCTAGAGCCAGAGCTAGAGCCAGAGCCAGAGCCAGAGCCAGAGCTAGAGTCAGAGCCAGAGCCAGAGCCAGAGTCAGAGCCAGAGCCAGAGCCAGAGCCAGAGCCAGAGCCAGAGCCAGAGCCAGAGCCAGAGCCAGAGCCAGAGCCAGAGCCAGAGCCAGAGCCAGAGCCAGAGCCAGAGCCAGAGCCAGAGCCAGAGCCAGAGCCAGAGCCAGAGTCAGAGTCAGAGCCAGAAATTGTTTAAGATAAAGTGCTGCGCACATTTCCTTTGTATTAAGGCAGGCGATGTCTTCCAGCCGTTGGTTGTCTAATTGATGGAAGGCTGTAGCGATCGGCATAGAAGGTGGATCTCCTCCTGGTGCTAGGGAAGTAGTTGTACCACACGTTGCGAGTTCATCGGCTTTGCAATTGCCCGGTATGTCACAACGTCATGACAGCCATCTCGTTAAGAGACAGCCAGCTATTGAGGGGTGTTTTTGAGTTGACTATGACATTGTCCAAGGCCTTACTGTCCGAACAGATGGTGAAACCCCTTTTGAACATCAGGTAGTTCTTGAGCCAGGACAGAGCCTCATTTATCACAACGGTTTCTGCCTTAAAAACGCTACAGTGAACAGGGAGCTTCAATGAGGTCTTTGGAATAGACACCCACTCCTTGGTCCGTCTTCGATCCGTCTGTCTAAGATACGCAGGGGATCACCCAGCGTCTGATTGTTCGATCTTCGTTCTGGAAGGAATGCTGCTGGGGAATTTCTTCTCAAAGATAGCTCGAAGGTAGTACGCGATCAGTGTCATTAGGAAGACGGTCGAATTCGTTTATATTAGTTGAGTGGTCGAGGGTGAGTTCGGTTCACAGTTGGAGTGTTTTTTAAAAGAGTTATAGGGACCCAAGGTATCTCGACTGAGTTCAAGAATACTAGGATTGAAGACGATCAAATGGCTGTTGAAGAACAAAGAACCTGGGCCAAGATGGCACTTACCACGCACGTATCAGTCCCTCGGCCATCGAATACAGGCCAAATATCAGATTAAGGCTCATCCTGGAGAAGACTAGCGAGCTTCCTTAGATCGATACGCACTACCATTTTATGGATTTTTAAAGAGCATCGTCGCAGGCGACGCCATTGCCGAATACGGGGTTCGTTCAGTACGGTACGAATGCTGCGGAGTCCATTGAAACCTGTTCCGGATTTCGGCAATGAAAGGGGGGCTATCGCGTGATTTATTCAGTCGAGTACTGGAGAAGAAAGCGCTGTCTTCCGACAAATCAGCCCAAATGTTGTGTTATTGCGGATGGCATAGACATTGCAGCGCATTCGCAACATGTCGTGGTGGGTGCATTCACAGACCAGCAAGCGAACGTGAACACTGAACGCGACAGAAATCAACAATCCATCGGCAAGACAGCTGCAATTCGCATCCAGTTCAGACAGACAACACATGCCAGTCCACAAAGCTAGCCTACTGTCAAATTCAGATGGAGGAGAGTGCAGAAAAAAAGAAAGAGCACTAACAAGCTTAATCTCCCCTTTATTGAATGATAGCTCACAACTACAGGGTGATTCATCTAGAGTTTTTTTGTTTTTAAATCATAGGTTATTCTGACACTGACAGCTGTTTCCCGCTCGACGTCTTGACAGAAAGACATGACTCGCTTTACGCTTGACCAACGTTGGGAACTATTGAAAGCTTATTGCCACAGTGAGTGCTGTGTAGCCCAAATAGTGCGCTTTTTTAAAAGAAATTTTGGCCGACGAAATGAAGCACTGATGTACGCAATTTTGTACAAAAGGTAAGTGAGACTGGTATGCTAGTGAACAACCCTTCAACTCCCATCATCGTACGGAGCGCACAGATGATAATGTGGCTTCGAAATTGAGGCTGGGAACAACGTTTCGGTCAAGGCTGGGCGTTACAGAGCCTTGTTAACCGACTTTTTCTTACTGAAATTGAATACATTCATTTGGACGACCTCTGGTTCATGTAGGATGGCGCGCCACGCCACACAGCCCAAATTACCAAATCGTGTTATCAGCCGTCTTGGCTGATGTTAATTGGCCGCCTCGTAGCTGTGATTTGACTCCTTTGGACTTCTCTTTTGTGGGTAACCGTGAAGGGCAGATGTTATGCGAGCAATATGGACACGATTCAAGCACTTCGTGAGCGAAAGCCCGAAACCACCACCAAGGTCTTGCGAAATTGGTGTGACATAATGTGTTACTGCGAAGCCTGCCGAGGCAGCCAATGGGACGACGAACCCTGCATGTTACCTCCGCGACAGTCACAATACGGCTGTCGCCAAGCATCTCTAGACTACTCAATCTAGCTCACGGTCACGAGCACTAAGTTCCGAAAACTGCGAGGCATCTCGGACGCCTTGGTTAAGGTTGTACAGTCCAACAAACCAACCAACTCCTTCAGTGCGACAAAATGTTAATGGCGAAAGTAATTTGAGGCCGCACACCACGAGGGGACTTGCCTTGATGAAGATGATGATCATCACTTCTACGGGCATTGCAGACAACACCTTACAAAAACCACGCCGCCTTTCCAAGTGTCGATGTCAATGAGACGTTAGCAGGGGAACCGACCATTTGACACCTCAAATCATTCGCCATTTCATCGCTTTCAAATGTCACATAAACATAAATCCCAAGATTGTCCAGGAAATTCCAAGAATTCAGCTCGCTTCGAGCCACCTCCAGCTCGGCCAGTAACCTTCACGCGATTCCATTTGTTTCCCAAGGTTCTCCAATGCCATTCGCATGTCAAGTCTCCGAAAAGGCACGGCACGTAATCACCTGTTACCCCGGTAACACACCCGAGAGAATAATTTTAAGGATCAATTACAAAAAAATAAAAAGAAGGCCTTTATCGGGCACAAATGTCAAACTCCCCATCAAAAGCCGACAATTCCCGACCATCAGCCAGATGCGGCTTTAAAAATAAACTCTGACACATCCAATTAGAAGCCACTTTCCCCCCCCAAAAAAAAAAAAACACCCCCTACCCTCCCCTCCATCAAAATACCTTCTGTCAACAGGAACTGTCAATTCTGACTTCATCACGAGAAACCAAAAGAAAAACGCACACAAAAGTAAAACTACATACGCTCCGCTCCATGTGGCCTGCATACGGCGAAGTTTTGTAATCCGAAGACCGCCGCGCCGCCGTGTATTTACCCATTTTCCAGGTCTCGTGTTGATTCTCTGTTTTGTTCTTGTTGCCTTGCCCGAGACAACGAGCGTTTTAAGACAAAACAGGTGGCATAACACATTTCATTTAAGTTGCCCGCCATCGTCGTCGCCATCGTCGTCGCCGTCGTCGCCGCCGCAGCCACCACCAGCAGGGATGAGATGTGTTTGTCATCCGACAGAACAGATTTATTTACTCAAAAACCGATAAGTGCGATCTGTCAGGTGGCGCGCGGGCGTTGGAGGGGCAATTTGAATGCGGCCGGATGACGGGAGCGATAGAAGGTGGCGATGCTGTGCAATGTGCAGCGCAACATCATTACGGCAAAGTGGCGTGATGACAGCCAGTGACATTTAGTGCATGTCAGTGTCATTTTGGATGTCAAACAACACAGGAACTTCCTCGTGTCAACTCATGAATATGCACGAAGTGAAGGAGCTTTTGCCGCACCTGAACCGTGATGAGTCACTTTGGCGGCGGAAAAACTATTCTTTAACAGCGAGTAAGCCTCCCTCGCACTAAGCCGTTAAGTGTATTAGTCACTCGCGAAGGCCCTCTGCGGGACTTCGCCGGCAATTGAGCGAGAACGAGTCTAAGAAGATTACAAGTGGAAAGCGGTCACCGCTGCAGTCGGTCGGCGACTATGAATGAATGTGTGCCCGATTGACGGCGGACGGAGATGGGTAGAGAGAGAAGGCACTTGACGCGCCGGTCAAGAGGGTGTGCACTTAGAAATCATCATTTGATCTAAGTGAACGCTGTTGCCGCAGTGGTGGCATTAAGATACACCAAGTACGCCATCCATCACTTTCTCTTGAAAGATTTTCCACCCAAGGAGCCAGAATCGTGTGCATATCTGTGTGTCGTCTCTCTGGTTTGACCATGTAGCGCGCCTGAGGTTGCAGTGCTGAGACGACAGGCTGGTAGCCAGTGACGGGATGTATGGACGATGGAATTCAATTATGTGCTCACAAAAGAAAGCCGGCACTTGTGGTTATCGGCAGCGGTGACTGGAATGCGAAGAGAGGATGCCGCAATGTAAGGAAGCACTTCTGCTCGATGATTCTGAGAGATTATGCGGGGAATGCAACAAAATGTCTTAGAAATTGTGTCCTCTGCGGTGATTGTGCAATCGGCTGGAAGCTACTAACTTTGAAGTGATGGTCTATCGGACATTCAAAAATGGCATGCCGCCGGCTACGTGCTGTGGAAATGTGAAAAGAGGTGGAGAATGCGCCAGAATCTGGGCGGCAACTGCTAGTTCTCTGCATTCTCAGTCCGGTAAGGAGATTGGTGAATAAACATCGCTCCTAAGAAGTGAACCCTGGCAAGAAGCACTTGACAGATGCGACTAGTCTCACCGGCAGTGACAAGGAACTGCAGTATGAGTTACATACTTTTGACAAGACATCTCCACTCGTATCATCAGTGACCAAAGTCGCTCAGTCGATCATTGTTAAAGTGCCCCATCATCACCAAGCAACACCTATTCAGCCAGCTGATCATCTTTGGACCAAAATTTGGGAGAAGCAAAGACATCGACTAGAAGTCCAATAAGAAACTTGGACGCTTCATTAAGGGGCTTGTCCATGGCCGTGCACGTTGCCTTTGTCGATGACATCGTTGTGAGAACACACTGGCTTTTTCCGGCTTCTTCGACGTTCGACATTTCTTGGGAACTAGAACATTGAGCTTCCTGCACGTCGGACACGATTCTTGTTGCCGGGCCAAAAGCATGGCTGAACTTCGGGTTTAATCCTTTCCAGCCTCTCCATGAAAACCTTTCGAAGCCAGCGGCAGAAACCAGCTGACATTCGAAAAAAATTCCCAAAATACTTCCTTTCGACCTCCTTTCTGAACCTGACACCACTCGTCTGTCTCCTGATATCCCCCTAAACCTGATTCATTTCATCGTGGACTACTTCGGAGCACAGTTTCCACACTTTTACCAGACCCACATCTGATATCCAATTCCTCGAAGAACGATCGAGGAGGAAAAAAAAAAGTCAGAACCAGAAGCCACCAAATTCATCGGTGTTCCAATGTGGATGACAACAACAACACCAACACCATCACAACACAACACACACGCGCACACAGCACCCCACACAAGTATTTTCACCACTTGAGTAATCTCTGCAAAATGGACACACACCATTCCACGGGCACTCTCCAGCACTCCAGTCATTCATCCACCACCAGAGGCAGAGACCACCACAGAAACACAACAACAAAACAACTGACATTTCGAATAGACTGCAACAGCAATACACGTCTGCGTCCGCACCTGGGCCACACGAGCAAAAGAGACAGCACAAGAATCTGTGCCTCATCGCAGAGCTGACAACGAAATCGAATAAAATTTTATCGACCCATCGCCACTCCACGGAATCGCTGAGTACAAAATGAAAATGAATCCTTGCATGCGGGACTCTGACGACTTAGATGCTAATTATCACTAACCTTCAGATAATTCCAAATCCAATTCGGCCAGCTTCTCACGAACGTCGTCGGGCAGGGCCGACACATCCAGACCCATGTCGGTGGAGGACATCTTCTCGATGGTTGGTCTCGTCTCCTCCTCTCAGCCGATGATGATGATCAGTTCTACCTTCTCACGCAACGGCTAGGCGATGAGAGATGAAGCGCCTATGCAGGCACAACACCCCCGGCTGTGGCTGGAGAGATGATCGAACGCCACCAGCAGCACCAACAACAATACGAGGAATACAAAAAAAAAAAAGAAACAGAAAAACCGCCGCGATGGGGCTGTGAACGAGGGCCGGGAAAAAAAAAGGGAAATTCCACACGAAGTTTGAGATTGATTTTCACTCACACCTCACACACCACAGCAGAGGCAGCAGCAGCTCGACGCACACACACGGGGAGGGTGCTTCACTGGAAAATTTCGCACATTTTCAGCGTTTTCCGGTCGCGAATGTGGAACTCTTGCCGGTGGAGCTCCTGGTTCTGTGGAAAATTTCAAAGAAACTCTGAATTGTACACCCTCAGGTGAATGCCTCAGCGGCTCAGGGACAGACACTTGCACTTTTTTTCTCTCGACTCGCTTCCTTGTTGGAGGAACCACTCAAAACTTTTTTTTTTCTTTCTTTCTTTCGCTTCGCCTCACTGGGACTGGTCGACGAGAGATTTGTGATTCGTTTCGCGTTCAGGCGCTGCTCCTGGACATATCCACTTGAAAAGATTTCAATCAATCAGCACGCCGAACTCGACAAGACAGAGAGATGAGGGTGAGGGGTACACTTATTTTTTTGTGATTTTAGATGTTTTTACTTGTTCGGCTGACGCGGCGCTGCACTCATCCGGACACAGAAACAACGAATTTATCTCACGATTTCAACTCAACTGAAGTCGGTGACGGCAAAATGTCTTGGACTGTCGCTGTCGCTGTCGCCGTCGCGGTCGGTGGTGTGTCGAAGTCGGTGTTGTTCGCTTGAGCGCGGTGGATAGAGCGAGACGGCTGGACTGCTGTTGGTTTGAGCGAATTCGAAGATGACGGTGGTGATTCTGTTGACTGCTGTGGTGAGTTGATGTGCATGCAGAGGAAAGAACACAAGACGAGTTCGAAAAAACAAGACGATGTTGACTGGCTGATTGGGATGTTCTTATTCGATGTTTTGACGTTTCTCTTGCGGTGGACATGTGGCGGCATCTATTGGTCGATAGCGGCGGACAATGTTTCTGTTTGCTGTCCGCAGAAGGCGGTTGTGTTTTTCAACGAGTTTTGGTTTTCATGTCAATTTAGGAAAAATGTTTCAAAGATCGACAGAGGCTATTACAGTTTAAAGCTTGTAGTGCAGTATTTCACATTGTTCATTAAAAACGTGACTCCGTGACCGAAGAAGATTTCTGCGGTGTCTACGTCTCTTCTCTACAGGTGTCGCAGAGGGTTTCATCGCTTAGGCCAAGCACATTTAGCTGTTTGGCGAAGGCGTGGTGGCTTGTTAGTACGCCGGTAAGTCGTTGTCTGTCAAGAGATATTAAGAATGGCGTGGATTTCTGACAGACTTTAGGGAGCATGCACTACCCTTCTGTTCGTTATGTGATGTCCCTTCTTTTAATCTGTAAAAAGTCGAGTTGACGAGAAGAACACTGCACAAATTGTCAGAGACGAGCTGTACAGAGCAATGTCTAGTTTTGGCCCGATTGTGTAGGATCTGACGATGGAGAATGCTCGCTGCTCCATCGAGGTCGGTAAAGAGCTAACTGAGACCTTTGATGTCGAAAAAGTGACGCGGTCTCATGCGACAATTTCTCCAACTGCGGAATAGCCAGGAGGATATTGAAACACTCAAGGGTGTTCCTGTAACAAAATTTAAATCCCAAACGAGCCAAAGAAGCTCTAGAACTTAAAAGGACTGAACTAAGACCGCTGTGTACACGGAGCTAATAGGACACAGAGTATCACCAATACAGAAATCTGTAGGAAGGCCAGGTGACTGCCCAAGCCTTGCCTTGTCCTCTTCAACTTCATCCATGCATCTGCTACAGAAGTCCGTTGTATGGTAGTCCTAGTCTTGCGTGTCTACCCGTGTCTACCCATTGCGCAGTGTCCTGCCAGGATTCCAATTATGTTACTCAGGTTTTTTTCTGCTTAGACTGAGGATGGTCGTGGTTCTTTGTGAGTTCATTTTTGGCCATATTTTGTTTCGCATGTTTAAGGTTATTCCATCTTTCACGGGCCATACAGATCGCTAGCTCTGTAATGATTTGGTTTTTTGAGTTCCTATTGTCGCCCCAGTGTTTTCAAGCTTTGGTCCAATGAATATTGTTTCGTTTCTTGCTAGTTCGTCCGCTTCACAGTTGCCTGGAACATCTCTATGCCCAGGAACCCAGCACACCGTTAGGCTGCAATGTCTCGATATCTCGTTAAGAGACATACGGCAGAGTCTTACCAATTTTGATCTTAAAAATGGTGATTCGATTGGCATAACTGCTTCTTGACTGTCGCTGTAGGATACGATAGGATAGGATTGTGGGTAGACGTGCTGAAGCACGTCGCACTTAGGTTCGTGTGGATCCACTGTGTTGCCCAGAGGGGGAAATGTTCCTCAATGTACCCTCGCACTCATAGAGACGTTGTATTCGTTGTTGACCTCTCTTCGTCCAGCCAGCCCGACATCCTAATGAGTCTGAAAAGGTTAGATAGTCGGATGTTATTGATTTCTTGCAGGTCCTGGAAGAAGAATTCTCCCATAGTCCTGTATCGCAGTTGGCTGGGGTTTGGGCAGTAGCCGAGATAGTGACGAGTATCCTCTCTTTCTTCCACATCGCCGCATCCTCTGCATATGTAGTCATGGGATAGTCCCATTTTTGTTTTATGGTCCTTCAGATGGTTATGTCCCGTTAGAGCTCCGATCACCATCCTCAGTAGGCTTTTGCCACACTGAAGGAGTTTAGTTCTACTTGTATCGGGCCATAGCACCTTAGGAGCCTTGCAGGTGGTTAAGTCAAACCACCTCTTTCTTGCTAATTCTAGAATTTTATCATCCAGTGGTGGTTGAATCCATTCGATTGACTGGGATGGGTCGATTACGGCCCCCTTTCTGGCAAGATCATCTGCTGTCTCATGGCCGGCTATGTCCCTGTGTCCTGGGACCCACCATAGATTCATCGAGTGTTGCTCGCTTAGAGTATTGAGCTCCTCGCGGCAGCTCGCGACCAGCTTGGAATTGATTTCTATCGCCGATTTCTAATGGCCGCTGGACTGTCAATTAGAATGGTAATATCAGCCGGTGGTATTTCCAACATTGTTATCATTCTGACCGCTTCTGTGACTGCCAGGCCATCCGCTTGAAAAACACTGCCATATTCTGGAATCCTGATGGAGCAGCGCATGTTTAACAATTCGGAGAAAATGCCCGCACCTGTGCCTGTTTGCATCTTCGATCCATCAGCTCGAATTATTGATGGGTTCTTTTGTGATCCACTCTTCCCTCGTCGGGAAATAGCATCTGAAGGGTATTTCAAAGTCGAGGAAAGGGAGTGTGTCACTTAAGGACTGTTTCATTTGTAGTCTATTCAGTACACTAGCATGTCCAATGGGACTTGAGAGCCAGCATTTTGATTGAATGCTTCTAATGGCACTATTAGCAGCGTTAGCTTGCATGTGGAGGTCTAGTGGGAGAAGGTTTGATAGTACCTCTAGGCCCGCGGTCGGGGTAGGGGAAATAGCACATGTAATTCCAAGACATACTAGTCTCTGTATTCTAGTAAGCAGCCTGAGGTTGGTGGATTTCACAGCGGCTTGCCACCATACCACGCTGCCGTATGTCAAGATTGGCCTTACAATCGCTGCTGTGTACATCCACAGAATTGTCTTGGAGTTCGGGCCCCACTTTTTGCCGAATATCCTGTTGCTCAGGTATAGGGCACAAGCTGCCTTCTCGACTCTTTCCATTAAGTTGAGTTTCCAATTTAGTTTCCTGATAATCTCTAGGATATTCGCGCTATACGCCAATTTGAGGGTTGTGCCTTCAATTGTTGAGGGGTTAAAGCGTGGAATGGCCCTTTTGTCGGTGTACCAACTCAGTTTTTTTGAGGGTTGATTATTGGAACAGCAGGGCTCCCATTGGGCGTTCTCAATTAGCTCGCTAAGAGCCGGGAGAAATTTACCGCGAGCTATAATCACCACGTCGTCAGCGTAGGCAATCGCTCTGGTTCCCGTTAGTCTGAGCTCTTCTTTTAAAGAGAAAAGTTTTGCGTTCCATCTTTGGTCCTGTTTGCGTTGATGGTTTTTGGAGAAGAAGATACAACCATGAACTGAACGAGCTGTATAGCGACATGAGCCTAGTAAGGCGTCTACGAATTCAGAGCACATGGGCAACATTGCTCCAGCCCGAAGAGTCTTCGACATCGAACCAGTGGGACAACGCAATAGAGGACGCCCACGAAACCGATGGCGCCAACAAGTGGAGAAGGACCTCAACCAAATTGGTGCGCGAAATTCGAGACAGCTGGCCTCAAGATTGTGCCAGCTGGAGAAGCTTGTTGATTGAGGCCCATGTCCACCCCGGACTGTAGTGCCACTGGAAGAAGAAGAAGATAGTAAAGTCAATGCCGCTGTACAAATAACGGTACCGCATACTGATGCGAAAAGTGTGTAAATGAGGCGATCTGAGAATCCTGGTGTTACCAGGTTCAGTGACGATAAAATGGCAAATAATGCCGTCGCCAATGATGGAAATCACATCTTGATTTCTCAAGAAGATCTTCAGGGTATCTTTAACTCGCTGAAGAAGAAAAAGTCGGTGGAAATCGATGGTATACCAAATATTGTGCTTCGCTATCTTCCCCCCGAAGCCGTGCAGATTTACACAACACTGTTCAATAATGCTCTGAGTAATGCTTATTACCCGGCACACTGGAAAGCAGCTGTGGTGCAACCAATGCCTAAACGGAAGAAAGACAAATCCATCCCGACAAATCTTCGGTCGATCAGGCTTCTTCCTTGCATAAGCAAAGTTTTTGAAAAGATAGGTTGGTTCGCCGATCTTGTTCTCAATATTCACTGCAGATGTTATAGGTTCCATGCCGCACTTAATGGCGTACGCCGACGATCTAGTAGCGTACAGATCAGGTCTGAAGGTCGAAGTAATAAGTAACTTGCTGCAACTTGACTTTGAACAAATTCAGCGATTTTGCGACGACTGGAAGTTGATTATCAACTTTCTGAAGTGCGAAACTATCCTTTTCAGGAGTCCGCTGTACATGGCAGCATGGGATACGCGCACAAACTGGCGTAAGTTCGGCATAGTTGACCCGCAGGGACGGCCGTTAGATGTGAAAAGTGTAGTAAGGTATCTAGGCATTTGGTTGGACCAATATCTGTATTTTGACAAACATATAGGCCTTTGCTGTGGCAAGGGGGTTGTTTTACAGCAGCCAACTTGACACCAGAGTAAAAGTAATCTCCTACATGGCCCTCATCCGGCCAGTTATGGCCTACTGTTGTCCACTGTGGTTCAATGTGAGTCCTTCCCAGATGGAAAAGATGAGGTTGTTCGAGAGACAGTGTCTTCGCACTTGTATCCGGTTGTATCGTACATCCGAGTCTGAGTACAAGAAGTTCTATCCTAACGAGGTCCTGTACAACGAGGCAAACTTGAACAGGATAGATAATTTTATTATTAAACTGATCAGAAGGCATATTGCACGAGCTATGACTTCTTCCAACCGTCTGATCTTTGGGGCTTACTACCCCAATATTATGTACCATGAGAGAGTGCGCCTCACCGGCTTTATTCCTCCTGAAGCGTTCCTCTATCTCGACAAACGTGGACTAATACAGGATCCACAAGGATGTCCTGTCATCTTCCATGTCGTACGCCGAACGGTGGACAGGCGACTCCACTACGAACGGGATGTCGCTCGCAGTCACGAGGATCTCCTCCGGTTCAGTAGAGCGTTCTCTGCTCGAGACAGGAGTAATAATAATTATAATTATTGGGTGGCGCTACAGCCTGTAGAGGGCCAGGGCCTAGCTTCTCAGCAACCACTCGTGTTGTGCGTGCTATTGTTCTATCACGAACGTGGAAGGGACCTACAGTTTTATGCTCCGAACGGCCAAGTTTGAGTACAAATGAATTTAAAAAAAAATCATCCCTATTATTTTGAACAGCTCTGTACACAACCTGCTGCCTTCTTCTGGAAGCAGATTCTGATCGCCGTCACTCACTTCGTGTGTCTGAGGTGGGCGGTCTGTTCTAGTTTGTTCACTAGGCACTTCTCTCGGTCGCGCGCCCCCTTTGTCAGCTATTTTCAATTAGATCCAGCTTGAAATCTGATTGACTTATCGACTCACTAGCAACGAATTCTCTCTTGCTACATTCAGCGCATCTCCGCCGCTTTAGATAATCAAATACACTCTCGGACGTCACATCAGCTGTCAATAAACCACAGTCCATTAACCAATTCCCTAACGATTACGACTCAATAACCGTCTAACAAGTGCCTGCAAACCGCACAATAAAACCCGGTTCTGCCGATCCCTCCCTCCCTCCAGCCGATTAGACGGGCATAACTCGTTGTTCCCATCGGACTGGTTCGCTTCCCGATACCCTCCATCATCGTAACAGCCCCCAGAACAAATCGCTCCCAAATTTATTACATGATTAACAGGTTAAGTATATTTTTTCTGATGCACACTTACAGACTACACATGGTTAAATACAGAGAATGGCTTAAAATACGGGAGCGGGAGCCAGTGAACACTGGCCGTGGTCCTGCTCACCACACGGAGCACTTCTGGTCGATGTTCAGCTGGGTGTGGGTGGGACAGTTGAACGCACGGCTGACGTCCTCCAGATTCAGCATAATCCTGAAGGGGATGTTCTTGCCGTTGTTCACCTGGGAGCACTCCCTCTGGGCCAGATTGAGGAAGAACGCCTGGTCGTTGGTGAGATGAAACTCCTTGAAGGTGTCGTCCAGCTTGTGAGTGGGATCGTAGTCGCGATCCCAGAAGCGCTGGAAGTCCAGGTAGGTCTGCTTCATTGCGGCGAACTGCTCGACGTACTCGAAGTAGTCCAGGTCGGTGAGCTCGAACAGATGGTACTTGTCCTCCTGCTCCTCGAGGCAGGCACGCAGCATGTCGTAGGAGTACTTTGGTCGGTTCTCGCGGAAGAACAACTGCCAGAGGTAGAGGCCCTGCGAGGCGAAGTGATAGAAGACTGGCTTCATACGGTTGACTGGGTTGAGCAGGTTCATCAGATACTGCTCGGCGCTCTCCTCCTTGGAGCTGACGTTCGAGAGGTATTTGTGAATTTTGAACTTGGCCACGTTCAGGTAGTTCTGGTAGAAGTTGTCCTCGTCAATTTCGACGTCCTTGTACTCAGCGTCGATGCGTCGCGGGTCGAAGAGACGATTCATGTCCTCGATGATCCTCTTCTTCTCCCGCACGCGGCCGAGCACGCCCGAGCTCAGGCTGTCCACCTTCGACTTGATGGTGCCCTGCGACTTTTCGAATTCCTTCAGGACGTCCAGGTTGAAGGCCTTGTCGGTTTCCTTGAAGTACAGGCGGTAGTACTCGGCGAATATTGGCATTCGGAAGTAGTCAACGACCACGTCGCAGCCGGTTTCGATCACCTCGGCCATGAACTTCAGCGCAGTCACGAGACGCAGGGTCGGCATATCGGTCGCCAGGGCCAGGTCGACGATCTTCTGAATATTGACGATGTCCTCAAGGACGAACTCCAGCTTGGCGTTGCCCAGCTTTGGCATCTTCTTCAGCTCGTCCAGGTACTCGTCCCAATCGAAGTTCTCAATGGCCTCCAGGTCTGTTCCCACGATGGCTTTCTCCTTCGAGTTGGTCAGAATCGACTTGCCCTTGTGGACGAAGTCATTCACCTTCTTCTCGGCATTGGCGCGCTGCGAGGGTGGCATGCCCAGCAGATCCAGATTATGCCCGTTGTTGTTGTCACTGAACGCCGTCGACAGGAAGAGGTCCTGGTCCACGGAAATGATGAGACGCACCTTTTTCTCGTCGAGCACGTTGATGTGCGTCTTGAGGATCGCATCGATGCCGGACGTCTTGAGGATGCCCAGCGACGGAGCCAGCTTGAACTTGGTGGGATCCTTGAACAACTCCACCTTCAGGATGTTCTTCGGGGACTGTTGCCTCTGGCACGACAGCAGGAAGTCCTTCGCCTTCTCAGTGGCCTCGAGCTTGGTATCCGTCAGTCTGCTCAGGTCATCGGCGATCTCCGACAAGTACACGCGGTCATTGGGATAGCTCTCGCCGCCGGACACATTGTGAAAGCGTCCGCAGGCGTACTTCGGGAAATTGCTGCACGGACTGTGCGCCTCGTCCAGGATTCCTCGAATTTCGGCGAGATGCTTGCGCAGTACCAGCTGGTCATTGTCCAACGAGCGGACGGCTGAATCGACGGCGCAAATGACCGCGACCACAATGGCCAAGTGAATATGTCTCAGCAGCGTCATTCTGACTGAGCGGAGTCTCTCTTAATTACTGCTGGGTTCAGCGGAATTTCGAGGCAGTATTTATATTGATTAGAGACGCGCAGATGCCGAGCCAAAATCCCACACAGAGCCGCACCATCGCTGTGTCGGTGTGACGCCCGGGTGGCGACGTAAAGAGGGCGTCTGCTTCTAACCAGATTGACAAGTCCGCGCACATTTGTTTGGCTCATCTTACACTTGGCCAGATCTGACGACAACTGCGACGATAAAGACGCCTTGAACTTGACTCATAACCAGACCAGAGTTCACGGGTGAATGGGCAATAATCAGACGCGTCCGCACAATGGTGTGCTGCGCGATGCACACTAAGGAGTTTGCTGCTCTTTCCAAATTGGCTGGCGTTCATCGCATATGACGGGGACGGACGGGTGGGCGGGCGAGAGGATGCGACAAGTTTTGGCGACGCGAAACCAGGTAGTGAGTGGGCTTAGAGGAGACAAATCGCATCTCAGTTGATGTAATGCCCCACCGCCAGGTTGGGAAGAGTTTAGGCAGCCCACGGGGGAGCCTTTTAATTGCCGTTCAATTTTGTTTTATCGCATGGGGCGGTTCGCTGCGAGTGCTTAATGAGGCTCGGGGCGTTTTATGAGTCAACACAGCCAGCCACCAGTCGGGCTTTTATAATGCATGGCATCGTAAATGGGGTCACTTCGTTTAGAGGTTAACGAGAGGTGGCCAGTTGTCGAGAGATTTACAAATCTTGTGGTGGACCTGGCCTGGCGCTGGGCTTGGTAAAGATGTCAAGCGTGGGGTTTCTGGTCATAAATTTGCGTGGTTCCTTACTGCGAGTGCTGGCAGAGGTTAATGAGGCGACGAGCGGGAGGGATGTCCACATAATTTCGTGGGTAGTTAATGTTGCTGTGAAGCGTACAGGTGGCTGCGCGACTTCCTGGCGGTTTATGGCTGACGTTCAAGTGAAAGGGAATCACTGCGATGGCACTTGTCATCGTTACTGAGTGCTGGGGTGGAAGGAGAGGCCTACGTCGGTCGGCTTCCTTGGCCTTCAAGAAGACATCGAACGTGAAAGGAGCAAAGGAAGCTTGCAAACAATTTAAACTGAATCAGTCATGGAATGGACGCCCAAAGTCTAGAGCCCACGGTCGAAAGTTCAGGGAAAAGGAAACAGTGACGAACAAGCAGAAGTCCTCAGTTGACAGCTCTCAGGCGCAGAGAACGTGGTGGAGAATAGAATGCCATGAAATGGGTACATTCACGCCTGCGCTTGTGGAATCGGAACGAGTTGAGGGCTCCCCAAGGATCTCAGGAAGTGCTCAACACTCAGCACACGAACTGTGGATTCTAAGGAACAGTTGCAAGCACCAACTTTTCAAGATTTCATGCACGAACTAAGGCGGAGACACACTCGACAACGAACCCGTTCAGATTTCAAGAGAACAGTCAATTCAAGTTGGAAAGTCTGGCAAAACAACAAAAACCTTGGCTTCGCGGAAGTCCAACGATGCATGAGCACATAGTTGTTACTGCGACATGTTTTGGCAACGCGAAACCAGGTAGTGAGTGGGCTTAGAGGAGACAAATTCACTTGATGTAATGCCCGAACGCCAGCCTGGGTGGTAAGCAAGGAGGCCACGACTCAAATGTAATCCACATCCGGCCCCCAATGACAAGAACCTTCGTCAGAATTCTGTAAGCAAGAGAACAGGCAACTCAGAGTCTTCGTCACTGCACAAAAATAAATGCCAAGCACTTGCAATACGGGCAGCAGTCAATTCTCCAAGCCCTACGAAGATGTCGATACAGACCGGAATTCAATGATCTTGACTAAACTCGCCCAGCCATATGAATAGCTAAGAGAGTCTTTGAATCCGATTGTCCTGGTTCGAGCAGGAGAAAAAGACAAGGAGACTTGACTGTGCCACCATAAAAGCAGCGATAGATCTCCTTCGTCGTACACGAGGGTTAAACATCGCCCGTAAGCTCTGCTCTGTCGTTTCCTGTCCTGCCATTGTCAGGCGGCAGGAAGTCCATAAAAGACATTGCGACAGATGACTCTTTGCAAGGTTGAACATGGCCGCTATACGAGCTGCATGTCTAGTTCCGATCCTTTCACCACACACGTCGGGTTATACAGCACGTCGATTGCGAACTCATGGTGCTCTATCAGACGGTGACCAACTCACTGAAACCTCAATCTTAAGAAAGGATGGAGACCGGTGACGCCCTGCCATCTGACTTGTCCAACATCAGTCGTGCCAAAGTCACAGGGCAGCATCCATTCCATCAGCCGTAAGCACATGCGAACGTGATTAGTCGAATGCAATGAACGAACGTCGAAACCGAGACCGAGCAGTGAACGAGGACAAAACATGATGCATACTCTTCAAGAAAGAACAAACAACATCGACGTCTTGGACAAGACAGACTCGGAAGATGTGGGGCCGTGTAAAGTATTGTTGTCGTACTGGGATTCGAACCCAGACGCCGAGGTTCAAGTGCGTGGGAGTCGACGCACAGACTCACAACGCCACGGCCGCCAAACGACATCAAATGCAGAATAACTCCTTCCAATCGACGATTTGTTTGGTCTGAATAGGGAACTGAGTGAATAGACCCTTTTCACGAAGGACCAAGCTAACTTTGTACGTGGCATTGATCATCCCTGTCCAACTCTACGCATACAAGTGAAGAAGCACCTCAACCAACACGTACATAGTTCGCACTAGCGGAAGAAGTTTGTTGGGTAAGGCATGAGTAGCGCCACACAAAGAAGGAAGCTGCAGACGTTCAAGGATCCCTCGTGTCTGATGTCCATCAAGGGCTGATGTATGCAATGACTCCAACCTGTTCTAGAGTCGGGCTAGTCTCCGAGTGGGCACCAATCATTTTATCTGCTGACTTCAAAGGAAACCGAAGTCCGTGAGTCTACTCAAGTTGTCAGCGGTGTATGCCAACCTCTGGTACCTTATTGGCAGCACACTCATTTCTTCTTATGGCTGTCAATGATCTGTGTGTCTGTGTGTCGTCACCCCACGAAAAAGAGGAGAATACGATCAGCAACTTAAGACAGAGTCAGGGCTTCATGACTCTCCCCAAAGAAGCTTCTGTTCAGCACAAAATTTGAATAGTATAAAGAATGGATCGCCAGACAGTAAATCAATGACTTCCTGCCACTCATTAAGTGATTCACCAAACTATTCGCCTCAGTCATTGCGAAGAAACACCGGGTCCATTAGACGAAAGAACAACTGACTCCGAGATGTTTCTGAAAAGACAAACAAAAAACAAAAAATCCCAATTCAAAACAGAAAATATGTACACCTAGTGAATTTGAAGAATTTCACAAATGCAGTCCGATTGTTGTGACCACGATTGTGAATAGTTCAATGTGAGTAATCGTCACTCCTGTTTGGTGGCTTCGGCGACTCGATTAAGAGTCGACATAAAGTTTAATTAGCAATCGAATGCAAAGCATTTCCCATGAAACACGTTATCGGCCATAACCAGTCTGCGAAGCGACTGCAAAACTTCGAAATTTGCTGTTTTTGAATAAAGCACAAACCGTGAAAAAAGGCGTTCTGCTTTACTCGTCCAACTGAAACGGTGAAGAGCGACTAAATGAGAAGAGATTAAATGTTGGAGCAATTAAATCAGTCGATCATTTCGAATGCAGACGTCAAAGAGTTGGCGTTCAGATTCTATAGATCTTTGCTCTGGTTTCAGATTACAATGGTTTTATAGTGGTTTCTCTGATTGGCGACTTTATTCCGTTGTCTTGGCGGCTCACTGAGGCGTGCAGATGGCCGTGTTGCTCGGCCAAAACGAGGCTGAATTATCAATCAACAAGCACGAGCACCCGGGCAAACCGTCACAGTCAAAGCAGTCATCATAGAGAACATTTATGAACTTGTTCGCAAGGTTGCCCAGTGAAGATGTGTGTGGAGAACGGTGAAATCCAATCTGTGAACGTCTTTCTAGGCTAATGTGTCGAATTCGATGACGACTTCGCTATGCACTTTGTCTGCGTGTTTCCAAATGAGTGCCAAATAACAGGAATTACTATTTGATAGGAAGTGGAAGTGGCCACTTGTGTCCATCGTAAAACGCTACGCGACGGTAGCACAATGTAGGGGCAATGCATTACAGAACCACATCGAATATACTGGGAGAAGAAAATGTATCTTAAGATGCTAGATCGCCGGATTCCATCGATCGAAGCGGCCATTATGGAAGTTCCTACGACCATTAACCATGTTCCCGGCGAGATTTGCGTCTCAGCGTCTACAAACGAGATTTTCTCATCGGAAACATCTCGACATCTTGAATAGAAAGCTAAAGACTCCGAGGTGTCTCGCAGTCATTGGTTTGTGAGAGCCGGGCAGGTGCACTAGAGATGTTGTATTCATTCCATTCATGGGTGATTTGAGTCTTCTGGCATGTTCGCCAATCGAGCAGTCAATTAGTCAAGACACCGAAGTGAGCTCTGCAAAGACAAGACGTTTCTAGTGTTGTCTTACACATCGTACCCGCTGCCTATTTAGCGTCAACCAAACAACACGTGACGTACCCCT
The DNA here is from genome assembly GCA_907269125.1 of Eristalis pertinax. Lineage (NCBI taxonomy): Eukaryota > Metazoa > Arthropoda > Insecta > Diptera > Syrphidae > Eristalis > Eristalis pertinax. Next base: position 15,923,773 of record OU026147.1, read on the forward strand.
CGCCACATAGTTGAGTATTCAGGTCCAAATGCCATGGTTGTACCTAGACTGGCCAGGAAGAGATAAAAGGAAACGGGTAACTAGAACTGTACGTGCTAGCTAGATATAATTCCATGCTTCGTCCACCCAATTTAGAGAGCATGAACCAGCTATGTACCTTTAATTGGAAGAAGGTTCGACTTGAGCCATGTAAAGGCAAACGACCACGATTACACGCAAGGAATAGGAGACTAGACTTGTTCCTGTTCAGGCCAAGATCGATTGCGGGACAGCTTTGTATTCCAAGAAGACAGCTTCACACTTACCCAATATTCTGCAAGCATGCTAGCATACGCCGATGAAATTCACACAATTGGAGTAACATAACAAGCAGTCATCGAGGCGGCAAGTCGATATGTATTCTTCCATCAAGAAATGAAGCAAACCATTGATGGCAGCGGACTACAAATCGATCCAACTGTTAGTGTACGCAGACGACTCGACACCGTCGCGCGTTCCCAACGTGCCGTAGTGGAGGCTTTTGCGACGATTTACAATAGAAATGAACTGGTCTCAAGGTCAATGACGACAAAACGAAATATATGTCTTTCTCTCTCTCTCGCAAAACCAAGCTGGACGAGTGCTAATTCATTCCGCCCATCCTTTATACAGACCCCTGGCCAAGAGCTGATGGAGAAGCAGATTAGTTAGTTAGTTAGAAAGGAATGGTGTTCGAGATGCTTCATTTTTAGTCCCGTTCATGGTATCACAATAGGCATGCTTGGGCCTAAGTGTGACTGCCTTTTGACATTCAGCCACTATTACCTAATCTAGTCCCGTTTGCTTTGAGTGTTAGCTTAGGTAAGCACACCACACTTCTGGGTCTGTGAGCTTTCGAATCTCACGTGGAGGCACAATACAACAGAGAATGCGCGCTGTCCGCCTTTTGCTGTTCAAACAAGTCCTGAAACCAAATACTCACCAACACGATATTCTTGATCTTTAGTCCAGAGTTACTCCCCAGATCGCGTTAGCTGGAGAGACTAGCGCAACAAAAAAAGAGAGAACATCTCCTTACATAGCAGAAGCATAGGAGTTTCCATCCCGAATGCATAAAGAGTCTTGACACAGGCCAGTCGATTTTGTTGACAACTCTTATTTCATCTTCGCTGTTGTTGTCAGCTACCGCAACTCACCCATGGCCTTCGTTAATTGAAATCCTTTGACAGTCTCAAAGGTCCTAACATATTCTTCTCGAACGCTGGCAGTGTGCTTGGTATATTGTAGAATAATACTTACTTTATTTGCAGGCAGTCCTGCTATATGGCGCGGAGGCATGGACTTTGTCAAAAGCGGATGAAGCTGCCCTTGGTTGCTTCGAGAGGAAAATTCTTCGTGTGATTTTCGGTCCCGTCTACATAGACGGTGAGTGGAGGAGGAGATATAATGACGAACTATACGGGCTGATCAGCGAGATCGACTTAGCCAGAAGAGTGAAGATCCAAAGACTGGCTAAGTCATGTAGAGCGGATGGAAACCAATACTCCGGCCGGAAAAGTCTTCGAATCCACCCCCGAGGGACGGCGCAGTAGAGGAAGACCGCGACTCAGGTGGCACACGCAAGTGGAAAGGGACCTCAACCAACTATGCGTGCGAAACTGGAGACAGCTAGCTAAAGATCGAGCTGGCTGGAGACGCTTGTTGGTTGAGGCCCAGGTCCACCCCGGACTGTAGCGCCACCTTAAGTAAGTAAGTAAGTATTTGCAGGCAGTGTGAACCGACGCCAGTTCCTCTTAGCTGAAGGATATCACCAAATTTGGTTTGAGTCTTTTGATAAACGCGATGCGTGGCAGTAGCAGGAGAACGGACTCCCTTAAATAAATTGACAAGGAGTGCATGTGCAGTCCCTTAAGTGACAAGTCACACAAGCCAACACAACAGAGAATATCTCACAAGTTGCATTGTAATTTGTTTAATTTATTTGTTTCTAAGTAATCTTAAATAAATATAAAAGGACATGAACTTCTTGTCGAATACTCGGTGCCGACATGCTGTCATGCGGTATCATCGCGTCAAGTTTGTTGATCTGTGTCTCTCTCTCTGTCGGAAGTTTCATGTACATTTGTATGAGTAGCCGTAAGTATATTGAAAAGGATGTCTATTCTGCGTATTTGTTCATGGAGGCAAATTTGTTTTGTTTCCTCACTGCACTGTGGTGGCTTTTTTTTCACTCGAAACGAACGAATGTAATTAACCACATTGAAGAGGTCTCAAGCGTTTTGTTGTTTTTATGTAATGAACACAATTTCACCGGAATATCACGAGCTACTAACATTATAAATATTTGTCCACACAATACGAAGTGTCTCCAATCCAAAACGGTCCACCTGTCTTTTCAAAAAAAAAAAAAAAAAATAGTCACACGAACTAAAACGACACGGAATTCGAATTGATGCCTACTCGCATTCGAATCTAGTGACACGAAAACGGTTAAGAACTTAATGGGATTTGCTAAACGAAGGACAAAATGATGTGGAAATGAAGGGGGGTAATACAACTAAACTACATCACTAATTTCAGGACGCTTTGCCGTTCTTTTTTGAACCGTTCGTCCGAGATGGTTGAATCTTTTTTCGACGTTTCTCCGACGACCAGTCGGCATCGTCTTCGTCGTCGCTGACATTCGAAGAGAAGTAGCTGGAGTTGCCTTCCTTGGCGTTGGCCAATCTGCGGCTAGCTGTACGAGATGTTTTTCTGCCCATTCCTGCAAAAGAGAGATGAATGTTTATTCGTTTTGATGGATATGTGTTTGTATGAGACAGCAAGTGGCCTATTGGTTTCTATGGAAGCGGTCAGTTGATGCAGGCAGAGCGATGAGGTGGCAGAACGTGAGACATGCCAACAGAAGCACTAGGAAGCTGGAAAATTAGTCAAAGCCTGTTTAGTCGGATCCAAATTGGATTTCCTTTCCTAACTGAAGCAGCATCAAGGACTGGAAACATCAGTGGTGCTTGCAAAAGAAGGAAACGACAAGATGACAAATGTCCTCTTACACTTTTGTGTCGGATGTCATCTCCATCTGTTGCGTTCTCCAAATTCCTGGTCTGAGCGACTGTCATATAAGAAAAAGACTGGTCAGAGAGACAATGGAAGGTTGCGTAAGTGTAACAGTTCTAGAGCTAATCATCAATTCCATACGAGGACGGTGGCATTGACTTCACCGATGAAGCACTCTGCCCGTAGACATAAACAATCGCACAATAAGAGGCAAAAGGACATCTTTGAATGGCTAAAAATCCTCAAGTCACTTGTTAACCCCTGTTTCCTTTGAGTTTGGGTACGTCAGAGTCTGCTTACGAAACCTAAGCATAACCAACAATGTTTGCAAGAAACACAACTCAACTCTCGACATTTACCTCAAACTGGACCAAAACTCATGGTGGCGTGTCGACTCATAGATTGAAAGGACCCGCCAGCCTTGCAATTCTCCTCAGACTAAGTCTTCTTCGTCTCTTTTCCTTCCACAGAACCTCATCAACAAAGCTCTCAACACCCACTGACAGCAACTCTCTAAAATGCATAAGCCACAAGCTGAAAATACATTACAAAATCCTTTAGTGTCCACCCTCTAGACATCGCCTTACCCATGCACTTCTCCAGATGTGGAGCGAATCTGGCGGCGGCAACTGGCCGATCACAATTGGGACATGTGCAGTCCATTGCCTTGCGAGCCGTGCTCATTCCGAAAACATCAAAATTGGGAGTTTCCACTATCTTGAAGGCTGTGTCATCTTCCGGCTCTCCTTCGATGGCTTCGAGCGCCCCCGTTTTTATTGACTGATGCACCTCAAGATAAACCCCCATCACGGCATCCTCCAGCAGGGATTCGTAGAGGTAGTCGGCGGCTTTGTCGAGACATTCGGGATCTCTCATGAAATCGGCGAATGCCTTTCGAATCTCAGCATGTGAAATTTCATTAAGCCTAGACGATCGAGTTGTTGCTCCCGACGATGGCTGCAGTTTCGGCGGCGGTGGCGGTGGCGGCGGCAACGGCGGTGGCGGTTTACCTGCCGTCTTTGTTGTGCCAGTGGTGCTGCTGACATTTCCACTTGTACTGCTTACGTTGTTGTTGGAGTTGCTACTAGCGTTGGCACTACTGCTGGCGGTGTTACTGCTGGGGCTGGTCGCAATTGATGAGGAACTTGTGACGCTCGGGCTGCTTGTTGTTGATGGAGTGCTACTACTAACCTTGGATGTGCTACTGACTGCTGGCGGCGCTGGTGGGGGTCCTAATATCGCTGTTGATGTACTCGGTGATTCCTTATTTGGTTTCGATTTTTCAGCCTCACTCATTGCAAATGGATGTGTGAATTAATTTTCGAAGGACTTGTGAATTGCGCCTGGACTGACTCGTGACGTGGAACTGGGAAATGTGTGTGAAAATTCGACAAGAAAATGAATGGAAAACTATGTGCCGTCGCTCGGCGTAGAATCACCACGAAGTGGATTTGACAGCTAAACCGGTGCAGAAAAACTATACACTTGTTTTTTTTTGCTCTCATGTCAGACAAAAACGTAAACAAATGGGGTTCGAAATCGAGTGGTGTCAACTTTGACAGCAGTCAGCTGCTCGAATTCGAATGAGTGCGTTCAGTTCGAAACGGAATGAATGCGTACAGTTCGCAAGGGAAACTGAATTTGAAAATGGAAATCGTTACGAATGTGAAAACAACAAATTGATTGAACATTTTAATTTATTTCAGCTTAAACTATATAACAATGCATGTACGCTCTACTTATGGATCTACTATCACAGACAATGCGCTCGTTGGCAATCACACGGAAGTCCTCATCTTCGCATAACCCTCTCCATCCAGCCGATGTACTTGCTCACCCTTGTGTAGATGCCAGGCAGTCCCGGTCTGGCACAGCCAATCCCCGTGGACACAACGCCAATCAGGAGATTGTCTTTCGACACCAATGGACCACCTGAATCCGCCTGAAAGATGATGGCGATAAAATATCAATTCATTCAAGAGACAACCGCGACACCAGACTTACCCAGCACGAGTCAATGCCGCCATTTGCAAAGCCAGCGCACATCTGTGTCTCTGCTATGAAGTTGCTTTTCTTTCCGTTCGTCCGATAGGATCTCTCGCACACATCGTTGTTCCAGATCTTCACTGTGGCCTTCCGAAGAACGTCCGATCGCTCACCGACGCCCTGATTCTCATGTGTCCAACCCCAACCGGACACGGTGGCGTACGAATCCTCAAGACTTCGGCCCTCGGTGTCCACTGAAAGGCAGGTTGGTCTGATGTGGTTCGTGAATGTGATCGGCCTGGTCATCTCAAGAAGGGCTGTGAAGTACATAAGGAATTAGTGGCTCTTCCGAAGGCCTACGACAGCACTGTGTACCTATGTCATTTTTAACGTGATTGCACTCATAGCCCGGGTGAGTGACGATGTTGTTGAACTCAACCTGGGCCGGATTCAGTTGCAGATTCCTGCTCTGCAGCGCGTTTTGTGACTCGGATATGCTATGCAGTCCAATAACCCCACGTATGTGCGAGGGTTTAATGATTTTGTTCAATCCGTTGCATACACAGTGTCCGGCTGTGAGAAGCCATCGCTCATTGAGGATTGTTGCCCCGCAAAAGTGGCCGCCTCGTCGTGTTAGGCTCACAATGAAGGGCATCTCATGTCTGTCCGCTTCCAATCCGCCGACAATCCTTGCCTGACGTAGTCCCTGGCAGGATAGCGAGGAAACTGAAAGAGAAAGATGGAGAATGATTAAGGAAATTGTTAACTTAGGACTGTGTGTTGACGTGTTTGATTGGACAATTGACTGAGTGTGGGACAAAATGGAGCAAGGCACCAGTCAGTCGTTGGAACAATCTGGGATCTGGTGAATACTCTTCTTATGCAGGCACACTCACAGAATTCTCAGAAAAATAACTCCTTAGTTGCTTATAGGAGCGTGTCCGAGCGAAGTGCAAGAGTTTTTGATTTAGAGCCGATGTGCGTCAACTGGCCTGGCACTGAACAAGTTTGAGTGTCTCCAGCAATCTTCTTCATTGATCTTAATTTTCGTTTTCTGCTGTTGTTCTCTGTTGAATCTTACTGAAGCCGAATTGGCGGACTTTGAAGACTGTGTTCCAGGCTTTCGCCAGAACGTGGCTTTCTGTTGGAACAAAGTACATATTCTACCTCCAAGGGATCACAATTAATCGTCAAAGTAAATTGTAGTCAGGGACGCGAAAGTGAGATGTATGAGTTACAGATGGACTTTATCGACTTTATCGACTGCTCAGCCGTCGAAATCTAGGTTTAGTTCGAGACTGGAATATGCACCAATATCCCTTCAAAGAAGACTCATATCGAAAACAAATCCTTCATAAGAATGGCGTCTTCCTGAAACTGACGTTCTTCACTATGTTCTTGCATCGGTTTCGAATTGCGAGTCTATGTTGTTCAGTTCGACGTCATTAGGGTCTGTTCGACGTCATTTTGAAGTGTGCATTGCTTCCCTCATGCGAGAGTTACAGCATCTATGTCTCGACAAATTCGGATGTAAGTACCGAAATGTGTGTCTCACAAAGAGTGAAAGCAACAGTAAGGCCTTCGCATCGGATGGCACTAACATTTAAGTGACTCTTGTTGAGCATCGGATAGCAACATGTTCCACTGCACTTGGACTGTAGAAGAAATGCATGCCTCAGTAGATGGTAGAGAGCTTTGTTTCAAATGAGAAGCATACCGAGCATGCTTGCAACTGCTGACACAATGGAATTTCTACTTCGTCTTGATCAACTCTTACTTTTCGATTGATAAAGGATGAAGAAGTCCTCGGTCTCTGCAAGAGAAAAGTTCTGCGCGTTATCTTTGGTTCCGTTTCAGTTGATTGCATCTGGAGGAGAAGATTCTACAACGAACTGCACAAGACTGTACAGCGACATGAACCTAGCCAGGCCGCTACGGATTCAACACCTAAATTGGCTGGGACAAGTAGAGCACATGGACAACTTAGCTGCGGCCGGCGTAGTATTCGACTCCGAATCTGTGGAACAACGCAATAGAGGATGCCCTTGTCTAAGGTGATGCAAATGAGTGGATAATGGCATCAAATAACTGTAAGCAGCTACACAGTGTCAGTTATAGCTGCAGAGGCCTGTTCGACTACCATTGGGCATCACAATGAGCTCGTAAGTGACGACGCGATTAAGATTCCCCAATTGAATGAGATGGACACCACAACTCAGGTCCGAAGACAGAGGACGTCCTCGATCGAGATGGCGCACGCAAGTGTAGAACGACCTCAATCAACTTGGTGGCACTGGCGGAAGATCGTGCTGGCTGGAGAGGCTTGTTGGTTGAAGCTAATGCCCACCCCGGCATGTAGCGCCAAACAAAGAAGAAGAAGAATCGAATGAGATGAATGAAAATGGTCCCGCCTGCGAGGAAGGTGAACGCGAACCCTACGAACTGTACAAAGATGTGGATGTAGTCCGAAAGGCAAAAATCCGCACTGGCTCGGCCACATCTAGCGCATGGACAACAATACTTCAGCAAAGAGGGTATTCGAATCCGAGACTGGAGAGAAGGACAGAAGGACAAAGACCAAGTATGATGCGAATGCAAGACAGCTTCGTCTTGATGACTGTAAGCAGCGTGCCCAGGACTGTCAACGAGGTCAGGCTCAGACCCGCCATGGGTCATCGGCCCTAAGAAGTAGGTAATTGAATGCGAACAAGAATTAACACTCTCATCAAAACGAAGCGCATTCGCTTTTCTGTTGCAAGGGAGTAGTTCACTCAACAAAAGCATTAAATGCTATCTAATCCACTTCAATGGAGTCACTGTCAAGGTTTCGTTTTTCTGAAAACAGAAAAGAAACGATTCACAATCAGAGCGAATCAATTTGTCGGTCAGATTTGGCAGGTCGAGCTTGTTCTGATCCCACAAGAGCGAATAAATTCCACTTGGCTGTGAGTTAAGTGCGTACGCGGCGGCAAACGCATGCTTGCGAGTTCAAACTCCTTGAAAAACGACAGTTGGACGTTACTTGAGACGATTGCGTACATTGAGTTCGAATTCTATGTTTGTGACTCGTTGGCCGTTTGGAAAATGCACAACAGCTCACTTCCTGTTTCCACTGACAATTGAAAGGTTTAATTTTCACTTGTGCCTGGATAAGAAAAAAAACACAACAAACGCCTCTCATGAATCATTTGGGCTTGCCACACATCGTATCACTTGTCGAAACCCGAAGTCAGGCTGGTTTTCATTTAATTTTACTGCTGCACTTAAAAACGTCTTTCCACGGCACTTCATCTCTCCCAAATCGCATGCATCGTCTTCTTTTTTTGATTCTCTTCGACATAACGAAACAACTCACAATATTTAAAAAAAAACACAAAAAACGAAACCACTACTTACAACTTATCTGCGCCTCGCTGCCAAGCAGCCAGCACAGCAGGACAATGCCCAACAGTGAACCATTTCCCATTTTCCAGGAGCAGAACATTTCGCTATCACGTAACCGATTAAATCGCAGAAACCAAGAAAAAAGCAAACAAAATTGACTCGACTCTCCACGAGACGGTCCTCCCTCAATGAGCTGCTCGCAACGGATTCGAACTGTGTACCAAGACCTGTCAAGCAAATCATTTATATCGCTAGACACAAGTCAAGAATTCGCATCAGATTCACATCACTGTGCTGAGCTTTCGGAGCCCACCACCAGTCGACCGATAAGAACTGGCCGTGCTGCTTCCCGCGTGTGGAACAGACACAAAAACACGGGCACTGGGTCATACACGGACCAAAGCTCGCGCAGCACATTCGACAGTCGACAGTTCCGCTTAAGAGCTTTCGCATACAAATCAAAAATCGATCGCGTGCCATTCCGTCGTCACACATAGAACCGATTACACAATCGAGCGCGGCACATGTGACAGTCCGTGCGAGAGTGCACGAGTGTGTTCGCATATTCACTCCGACGACGATGACATTGACAAGTGTCGGTGACATTTGCTTCGATCAAACACCGATTAACGCAAACATTTGCTTTTTGCGACGTTTCGGCGACCTTCACATTGAAGCAGCGACGCTCGGTATTTGGCGAAAAGAGAGGCAGAGAATCACACGAAGTGTCAATGCACTGAGGGGGCTTTCAAATAGTGTGTTTGCCTCTGAATCATCTCGCCAGGGATGGGCTTCAGGTGACAGTTGGCGCCTTGCTGACAAACGCAGCCCTCTCATCGTTCGGCCTCGTCTGGGTGGTTGGTGGGGACTTGAGGGCTGCTGCAGGTAATCATTGCAGTTCGGGAGATTGCTTGATTTGCTGTCTGCCGCCGGAGCTACACGGTCACTCTCACTTGTCCGATCGGTCTCTGTCCGGCCCTGTGTGACAGTTAGGAGTGTCAATCACCTTGGCCGCTGCGAGTGGGAGTTGAGGAAGATTTCTTCCGCTCGATAGGGAAGTAAATCCTCCAAAGCGGGCTGGCTGCTAACGAACTGCTCAATTCCATGGCCAGTGCGCACCGCTAGAACAATTTACTCGGTTATCTCACGCGGAAGGCTTTTCCGTCCCGAACGACTTCTGGCCGGTGTTGGCCCACCGATTAGAGCCCGAACCAGTCTCAGACGGTGGATGGCACTTGTGCGGGTTGTGCGGCGCATTCATTGACACCAGCACGTGGGAAATTTGCATAATTCATCGGAACGCGATCGGTTGTGTGCGTGCGTGGGAGGAGGGCGAGTTCAAGTTACGCGTTCATTGTCAGTGTCGATCGACAGCCGATGACGAGTGGCAAGTTATTTTGTTTCGTCGTACGGCGGCAGTTTGAACTGCAATTTGGACAATGATCGGCGCTATCTGGAGGCCGATGCAAATGGAGCTGTCACACTGACAGACTGACTGCGCAACCGATTGACATTGTGCATTGGAATTGCACGAGTTAGTGGCAATTAAACTCATTTAAGGTTGTACTCGGACTGAGGCATGCATGCAAACGGTTTCATTTTGCCTCAAGGGACCCACACGTATGTTAATTTAATTACCGGGTAAACGTGTATACACGTCGCTTTACTTTTCCGGATTCGAGAGCGGTGGTGGTGGCGGCTGCGGCGGAGGTGATGTGGTTGTTCGGTGTTTTGTGTTTTGTGTCTCCCTCTCAAGGGAAGCATCAAGGCGATGGATGAGTTTTTAAAGGGCGCACGAGGTCTTGCGTAACTGTGTTTGCATGCCGATGAGTCGGATCGATCAACAAGCTGGTCGCCACAACTTTCCTTTTCATTGTGTTCTGTTTGCGTGCCCATTCGGACAAGGGGTCCTAATTGACGGGCCGAACTGGTTTTCGTTCAAGATGACGTCCGCGGTGCATGCGGATTTTCGTTTATGAGTGTGATCCACACTGCTCAACTGATGGATTGTGGAAGTTCTGCGTGGAGAAGCTGTCAGAGAGTTTATGGAAAAGAAAGCGAGCTTTCTGAGTTGGACTCAGGTTGGATGGCATTGAGTTTGAGTTGAGGATGGCCGATGAGTGGAATTGCAGCGGCCGTCGTCTAAGACGTACAAACAGAGACCTCGGAGCGTGCAACCGGCTGATGTTTTACTTTTAGTGGGCTTTCTTTAAGGCGATGGATAATCCTCTTGGTGAATACATAGCTTTATCCACCACTCTTGATCGCTTGTGGGCCTTCCAAACCACTCTGTCTGGATATCTAGGATTAGGAACACAGTTGCCTCAAAGCTAACATGAGTCGTGATTTCAAATTCAACAAATTGCAGCTCCGGCATCAATTAGCAGAGACTCGCCGTCAATCTAGAGGCTATCAGCAAGATGCCTTGACAAATGCCTTGATGGAACATAGCCATTAAGTGCCCAGACTTAGAACACTCAATCTCCAATCGCGAGCAATAAAACCCGCAAGCTTTTCCCATTGGTTCGATCTGATTCACATCCCCTCAAAATTGTTTAAATATTCATTGGCAATCGCATCAGACGGCGGCCAATACTCTCTTCACCTTCAACTTGCGGATGATGTAACAACGTCAGTCGATGACAGCAGGAACCTTGTCAAACATCGAACCGACGATACTCGCTTGTGAAGGAATTTTCTTATTTCGTCACAACCGTTATTACTGCCGCGCTGTGACTCAAGCTTGAACCTCAAGCATTGGAGGCGTGCGTCGTCGTGAACTTTTATGATAATGTTTTGTTTGTTTTGTGGATTCTATTCGTGGACGTGGTGAATCAAATGAATGGAATTGAATGCATAATTTGTGGAAATTTTTTGTAGTCAACTTGTGGAAGTCAATTGAGAGGTTACGTTGCTTCCGACTCGAAGGTTGGATCTTTATTTTTGTGGATCTTTTGGAGGAGCATAGACACTTGACGTTAGACTAAGCAGTTAGGTTCGATTAAACTACATTTTCACTTCACCTCCTTTGTCAGTAAACGTGTCTAGAGAGAGAGAGAGAGAGAGAGAGAGAGAGAGAGAGAGAGAGAGAGAGAGAGAGAGAGAGAGCAGTTGTCGGGTGATGCCTGTTCCACGTGAAATGTGGATTGTGGAAGCAGCCAATGACTCTCACACTGCGCGGCATTCTATGACAATTTGTTACACACATAAATGGTGGTTTTAATTGACGTTTCATCTTCATCTGGACGACATCTGGGCCTCTTGCAGCAAGTACTTCCACCTATTCCGATCGCGGATCGACGCCATTGAGTTTTGCACCCCACGGCTTCGGGCGTCCTGGTTTACGCCATCCTGCCAGCGCAAGTGTGGTCTGCGGCGCTGCCTTCTGTCGTCAATTGCACCGCAAAGAACTTTCCGAGTGGAATCCTCTTCGCTTATACGAGTTACGTGGCCAATCCACTGGAGCTTTATTTTTGTTATTACATCCGCTTCGAGGTAGATTTCATGCAACTCATGATTTGATCGTCTCTTTCCTCACATATGCGACCAACTTTTCTCCGTAGGACTTTCTTCGCGAACGCGGCATGAGTGTGAGTGCCTGCCCTTCGTTAGAGGGGTCCCCGGTTCGAGTTCCAGTGAAAGCAAAGTTAATACGCTTTATCCGGTTTTCAAATCTGGTCAAGTCGCCATGTGCTGTTGGGATCAAATTAACGGCATTATCACTGGAGTTGTCTATCAGTGGTAGTAGCCACAATGAACCAATACGGTCTAAGTGTGCAGCCCACCTACCTAATCTAACCTATTATCGGCGGCTACTACTCGCCCAAGGTATTTCAAGCATTGCGCTACTTCAAATTCATACTCCTCTACGTTGATTGTGGCTGTTGTTCTGCCAACGTTTCTCGCAGACGCTGCCGCCATATACTTAGCTTTTCATTATTTTACGTGCCGCCTGTTCGATATGGATGAAAGAGTTGTGTACCACTTGTTTGCTTCGCCCGAAGATGTCGATGGCGTCTGCGTAAGCCATTAATGGAGTGGACTTGGTGCGGATTGTCCCTCTTCTACATGTATCAGAGTCTCTGATTGCCTTCCACAAACGCCAGCTTGAAGAGGAGGCAGGCAAGCCCATCTCCTTGTCAGAGTCCATAGGAGCGACCACGATGTTTACCACAATTATATTGAAAGTGGTCAATTTTTGAATTTTGATTCACTTTCTCTAGCCAATATGGCTGGTGATTCGCTTTAAACATGTGTATTGTCTGTCTTTCTGGGCGACAGTTAACGCTGGCTTATCAGCGTAGACGAATGTGGGAAGATCATCAAACCTTTTCCAATAGCTGCGGCCTTATATCGGCATGTTGGTTGAGACATAGGTCATTTCCCCGAATGAAGTAGCACACGATGAAGTCGTTCGTGTATCGGAAATGAAGCGATAAATGATCCCTCTGGCTTACAGCTATAATGTCCAGATTTGTGATTTTAGAGGTCACTCCATGCGATTATTCCGCGATGCGTTCATCAAAGGCCTTCTTCAATAAATTCACACATTGTGCATCACGGAGGGGCACCTTGTTGAGTGCAGTTCTCTTCTAAGTCTCCGTGAAAGGCATTCAATCGGTGAATCAGTGATCACATAAAGCCTATAAAGCAAAGTGCGACTCCTTGTGGATTTGCTTTACTCCCGCTCCTTGTCATCGACCACCAGAAGTGAAATGTGTTGCTAGGGATGTTTATTGTTGAATTACCGCCTATGTCTCAACGGGATGGCCAAGTATTTTATCGTCCAACATATGTCCGGCACCCAGGGACACTGCGGTATTCCAGAGAATTGTGAAGCGGACGATCTCGCCAGAGAGGGCACTAGCTCCGTACTCTTTGCGGTTGGGTACCATTCGTGTAATTGATGCAAGACCTGCCAATGTCAACTGCCGTCTCTCGAGATGACCAAGTTGACTCTATATAAGTCATCCCAGTTCTGTTGTCCGGCGCAGTGGCATGGACAATCGGAATGAAGAAGTCCTTGGCCTCTTTGAGAAAGAAATTCTGTATGCGATCTTTGATCGTGTTTGCGTTGATGGCATTTGGAAGGAAAGATTCAATCACGAACTGTACGCGACATGAGCCGAGTCTGGCGTCTATGGAGCCAACGCAGTGTAGAGCACATGGACAAACTAGCTCCGTCCCGAAGAGTTTTCGACTCCGAACCAGTAAGAAAAGGCAGCAGAGGAAGGCCGCGTTTTAGGTGGTGCACCCAAGTGGAGAAGGACATCAACCAACATGGTGCGCGTAACTGGAGGGAGGCAGCCAGAGATTGCGCGCGCTTGTATGGCTAGTTGGTTGCGATCTAGGTCCACCCCGAACAGTAGGGTCACACAACAAAAGGAGCGTGGAATGTGTTCTCATTCAGACTACTTCTGCTACAAATGCTCTTGAATCTATTAAGAGCAAACTGGTTTTTGGGACGTTTATAACCTAGTTTTGGCCAGATTAGTTGTGTAGATTTGCCACGTAGTGCCTTCCATCGGGCCTGAATTACCTAATAATGAGGTCGGCTTTAGCTGTGTTGTCCCGAAGCTGTGTTCTTGGAGTCCAGGATAAAGCCCTAAAGTCTTTCCTCAGATCTGAAACTTCAAACTGACAGTCCGACTTTCCTTTAATTCGAAATGCGTCTTTATTCTGTTTGTTTACATATCTTCAGGGGTGCACTGTGGCAACGAAATCTCAGCACACTTCCAATCATAGGTCTGCATGAAGGACTTCTGTGGGAACCTGCAGTTGTACTCCTCCAGCCTGAACCAATTCTGGAAGCTGTTGTAGCAAATACCGTTGTGAGCACAAACAGTTGCGTTCCATTGGGTGCATTTGTTTTGACAATTCTGAAATGGAGTTCCTAGAGCGCCGGCGACGATACCTAAAAGAGAGAGAGAGAGAGGCGAGAGCACAGTTAAACTTGAAAAGTGAAACTAGGATAGTGGTGGACTTACCAACAAATACGAGAACAGCGAAGAACTTCATGTTGACTTAGATTGCGATTGATTGTTTGTTCAGTGAAGGACGACAGGACAAACGGGATGAGAATGATGTGATGTCCGAAGGGACATCATTTTTATACGAATTCAATCGCTGAGCCGCAATGAGTGGCTAATAATTCTTCGTGATCAATTTGTGATGTGATGAGTGATCATACGTTACGGTTCTCTGGAGATGCAATTAAGTGGAAACACATAAATCGAAGGAGGCCAGGAAGTGGCGCACGCTTTCAAGAGGAATCCATTCGTTCCTGCTTCCGGATATGAGTGTCAATTCGTGGACGGGGCCGTCCTTCGAACAAGCAATCCGTTCTAAAGTGGAGAGAGGTTGTTCTGAGTCAGTTGCCAATGCAGCCAACCGGCATCTCAGTCACTCATTTCCACATATTCGATTCGAACAAGCCGGTTATTGTGTTCGATCAGAATTTTATTGACTGTTAAAATGAATGACAGATCCAGACCATGGGAACAAAGGCACCTGTCAGTCTCGGGTCACAACTCATCCGAAGTGACAAGCCAGCGAAATGGACCATAAACTGAACTGAATTCCTCGAAGACAGCAGTCAGTCTCGAACGCCGATTCGGTTCCTTCCTGCGATCGGATGCAACGTCAACGTTCCCGTTAACACCCTTACCGACATATTTCAGAAGCCGCCGCATTCGATAAGATTATGACCCAGCACCTCAAGCCGTACCATGCCGCTTCGTTTGTCATCGTAAGTCATTCCAGAATCACCCTCAGACTCGAAAGCATCCAAACCAACGTCACTCGATTAAATCCTCAATTCCGTGCGTCGATAATAACGACGAGGAGAATATTTCTGTTTGCAACAGCGTGCTAAAAATAACCCATCGTCGTTCCTCCCTGCCGTGTGCTTCGTATAAAAGCAGACGTTGCCCTCGCATCTGGACAAGTATCACAAGCTCTCCACTTTAGCCAAGCAGTCCTCGACGACATTTGGAAACATGAAGTTCACTACCGTTTTCCTGGTCTTTGTTGGTAAGTAGTTCGCAAAGCGATTGTTCAAGAATCCTTGACCAAATAGTTGCCCTATTCCAGTCCTGTTTGCCGCTGTCTTTGGGGCTCGTCCGACGCCGCCACGGAAGTGCGACTTTAAGTGCACCGAGTTGGATGAAACCGCCTGC
Organism: Eristalis pertinax; assembly: GCA_907269125.1. Taxonomy (NCBI): domain Eukaryota; kingdom Metazoa; phylum Arthropoda; class Insecta; order Diptera; family Syrphidae; genus Eristalis; species Eristalis pertinax. The sequence continues at coordinate 15,939,357 of OU026147.1, forward strand.
GCCAGCAATGGGATCTGCATGAACAGCTTTCCCAGTCAGTGCCAGATGGCGAAGTACAATTGCTTGTTCCCCCAGAAGTCCTTTATGAAGGTGGCCGATTGGATGTGCAAGGACAAGTCTCTGCCACTCTGCACTCTCCGCGATTTGTAGACAGACACCGCGATCAGTATTAAATAAAAAAAGAAAAAACAGGATATTCGTGGTTTTCTTTCGTTCTTTTGGAGGTTCTCTGGATGAGTTTGGTTTCGCAATTCTTGTTCGAAGTGTCTTCTGCGACACTAATTCGTCTTAAGTTGTTGAAGGTGATCCAAGGTAAATTGAATGTTTTCAGTCAATCTTAAATTGGCCGCTTCCGTTTGAGAGTTTCCTTCTGTGCCACTTGTCACTAGTGTACCGACATATCCTAGTGGAAGCTATTCATCGCCTCTGATTTACGGTCTTTCTGAAACGGTTTTGCAACGTTCACCAGACGGGGTTATGCTCTAGAGAAGGACGAAGCGAATAATCTGCAGAGAGCGTCTATCAAGCTTTGTTGTACAAAGTCATCCATTTTGTAGTTCCAAATAATAACAATAATAGTGCTGGGCGTGCTATTGTCCTCTCCCGAGCGGAGGGAACATAGAGTTTTATATCGACTCCCGAAAGCCGCACAGAGGACGTTGAACTCTTTGAGCATTGTCAGTGACTTGTTTTATTGTACATGGAATCGAACCTAGAAAACTTGGGCTCAGGAGTCGACGGATATACCCACTACACCTTTCCAGTATATATTATGCGGATCTTGTTTGAATGAACTGTGATTAGGTGCCGATGTTGTGTTATGTGGTTTTAAATGGAAAATTCAATCTTTTTAGAATAATTTTGTGCAGAGTTTTCCATGTAGTCTCATCATTGTTCGTGTCCATCTCGCTCTTTAGAAGTGAAGATTAGTTGGGTGGACACACCTTAATGGCTTACTGCTGCGGCTTATTTATACCAAGAAATTGAGTCTTCCATGTCCTTAAGAAGTTATGGTACAACTTGAGCATTAAGCTCATGCTGACCATGACATTAATCGTGTCCCATGGCGATGAAGGTTCAAATCTGAGCGTCAAGCGAAACTATGTGTGTAGTCAGATTCAGGCATCATTTGATGAGACCCCGAAAAGACGTGTGAAGTTTGTTACTGGCGTTTTAAATTCACATTACTTGGCTCAGTTAGACGTCAAATATAACGCACATATACATTTTCTCATCTTTTATCGATCGAAATTGAAACAACAAAAGATTTCCTTCGGCGAACTCGCCATGATATCGCTAAATTGGTGGCGGTCTGTACGGGAGACTGGCCGATAGATCATGCCGCAAAACTAGGTACCCCACACAACATACATTGTCGCAGTTGCAATATAGCTGAGAGGGAGACTTTAACCCATTTCATTTGTACATGTCTTGCTAAAGGCAAACAGCGAGCGCTTGGTAGACTCTTCTTCAAAACGCTTGATGAAGTCTCTGCAAGGATATTAAGGAACTGATGTCCTTCAACGCAAACCTCCAACTAAGTACCTAAGTACATCATCATCATCCTCATCATCATCTAACACGCACGATCCACTACAGGCGTCGTGGGGGTAATGTACGCACAAGAGATCTCCAAGCCACTCGATAATCCGCCATCGACTCGAACTCAACAGGAGTTATGCCCAAGTGCAACCAGGCGAGTATTTGCCAAGCGGTCGCCTACCAGATGGAATCGCATTCAAGGCGCACCTCTTAAGCCGTGATGATGAGGACATTCGTGCCACATGACAAAACCATCGAAGCATAGCCCTTTCCGTTCGAAGAAGCCCCTGCTCTACATTGAGTTCCCCCGCGTACTGCCGTGTTTCTCAACCTATCCCGCCGAATAACTCCCACAACAGTACGAAGAAATCTCATTTCAGCAGCTTGCGATCATATTCTTTCGGTAATTACTCAAGTTGCATGACCATAGGTGAGAGTTGGACAAAATACTGACTTGAAAACCGCTAACTTGGCTTTGACACCAAGCTTGATTGCAGATTGGCCAGTTTGGCCAATCCTACAGGAAAGCTCAGCAGTACTCCTCCTATCACGGCGAGATACTTGAACTGCTCCACCTGCTTCAATGGGACTCCACTAACACGTAGATGCATTGGACAGGCCTTCTGGTCTCTCTGAAAATGCCCATAACATCTGAATTGTCCACGTTAACCTTCATCCCAGCATTTTCACATGTGGCAACAAACCTATCGTATGAAATGTTACATCAATTAAATTCCCTCCACAGGCGAGTTCTGGCAGGACTGTGACTTTCCGACACATACCGGGCATTAACTTGGCTATAATTTGACGAATATTCGCCTCCAAAGCGTTTAGAGTTTGCGGAATTTGTGTATAAACACGATCTTTGCTCAGCCCGACAAAATCGACACCAAATACGACTCCGTTGCATGTTACTAAAATGGGAAATAACTCGTTTCACGTGCAATAGAACGAGTCTGGGAAAAAGAGTCGTGTTGTGGTTTGATGGAGCCACACCCCGTTCAAATACATATCATGACTATGGCGTAGAAATAAAGGTGTACTTTTAAGAGGTACAGAACTTTAAGTTGGCAACCCTATTTTAACTGTCAGATGTCAAGTGATTTATTTTTAGTTTGGTTTGGCATTTCAACATGAACAGACTGACGCCTGAACAACTCTTCCAAATTGTGCAAATTTAATTTGAAAATCATGGTTCTACTGTGCTTCTTGGGTTGGTGGAATAATTGGTACGTATTTCTCTAAAAACGATGCTGGCCAGAACGTTACAGTCAATGCTAACCGCTATACAGCCATGATTGATGACTTTTTCATTCATCAGTTGAACAACCATGATGTGCAGGAGTTTTGATTTCAACAAGACGGCGCAACATGTTACACAGCTTGTGCCACAATTGATTTATTGAAGGAAACGTTTGGTAACGGACCCGTGAATTGGCCTCCTAGATTGTGCGATTTAACGCCGCTTGAAGTGAAGTCACTAGTCTACGCCGATAAGCCAGAAACGATTGACCACTTAGGAGATAACATTCGCCAGAAGATTATCTTTCGACTAAAGTAAATATCATGTCAATTTAAAAAAATGTATTCCATTTCAAAGTTCTATAGCTCTAAACAAACACCAAGTACGAATGCTTCATATGCATAGTCTTGCTTGCCAAACAAACAAACACAAGAAGACAGAAGATTTGTAATCAATAAAAACCCATTAAATTCAGGCTTATTCACTAATTTATTGTCATTTCACATGCGAGACGTGCAATTCGATCTAGTTGAAGTCACCCCTGGTGCAGAGGGGTTGGAAGCTCTCGTTGCACTTGAATCCCATCACCTGCTGGAACTGCAGCTGTGGGTTCAGGCAGTTGTAGATCTGCATCTCGCACAAGCTGGAGAAGTGGTTGAAGCAGATTCCATTCGAAGCGCAAACGTCGGCGTCGGTCTTCTGGCAGATGTAGTTGCAGCGTCCGTGGTCACTTGGGATCGGGGCCACTCCGGCAAGAGCAACAGCAAGGAGTCCTACACAAAATAAGACAGAAATGGATTTAATCTAGTTTTGTCTCACAGACCACGTCTAGAGACATTGAATAGAAACTCACCAGCAAAACCGAAGAGAACTGCGAAGAACTTCATGATGTTTGAGAGGATGTGCTGTCGGAACTGGTGTGTCGCAAGGGAGAACTGAAAGCGATTTGTGAAGATCAGTCGACGATAACTGGTTTTTATACTCGCAGAAACGGAAATACGGTTTGTGGATTATTTTTGGAACACACATATTTATATCACACTTCTTTCGTATTTTCAAGGCACGTGGAATCTCCTGTCAAATGATGTACCAGTTTAATGAAGTTCTTATGCTAATTGAATTATTTCCTAAAATAGACTGACAGCACTGCTCTTTTCTCATGACGGGTGTGTCTCCAGAATCTCAGGTGCTTCGAGGTTCAGTGATATATTGGTAGCGTCAACGAACGACGAAGGTTTCATAGCTGTTCAGAAACCAACTTGTCCAGAAACTAAATGCGGATTGGGTCTGCGAAACCGCATTCAGTTTCTGGACAGCAGCTAGATGAGACACGAAAGGCTCAGAAATCCTTACTATACACTGTACATTTTTTTAGGTGAAAAATTCGATGTCGTCGGATCCACTCCAGTCTTTGGATTTCGTTAATACACATCTCAACACATAACCACAGGTACGCACAGGTCGTAGGTACGCCTAGTTGGGCCGTTGTGGCAGTTGGAAGATGAGCCATGGAAAGTCCAGTTTTTGGATTTCGTTAATACACATCTCAACACATAACCACAGGTGCGCACAGGTCGTAGGTACGCCTAGTTGGGCCGCTGTGGCAGTTGGAAGAAGAGCCATGGAAAGGCTCTAAAATCCTTACTATACACTGTACATTTTTTTAGGTGAAAAATTCGATGTCGTCGGTCCACTCCAGTCTTTGGATTTCGTTAATACACATCTCAACACATAACCACAGGTGCGGACAGGTCGTAGGTACGCCTAGTTGGGCCGCTGTGGCAGTTGGAAGATGAGCCATGGAAAGTCCAGTCTTTGGATTTCGTTAATACACATCTCAACACATACCCACAGGTGCGCACAGGTCGTAGGTACGCCTAGTTGGGCCGCTGTGGCAGTTGGAAGATGAGCCATGGAAGGCTCCAAAATCCTTACTATACACTGTACATTTTTTTAGGTGAAAAATTCGATGTCGTCGGATCCACTCCAGTCTTTGGACACTAGCCGGTGTCCAGAAACTAAATTCGATTTCCCCTACCCAATCCGCATTTATTTTCTGGACACCGGCTAGTGTTCAGTAACTAAATGCGGATTGGGTAGGGGAAACCGCATTTAGTTTCTGGACACCGGCTAGTGTCCAGAAAATAAATGCGGATTGGGTAGGGGAAACCGCATTTAGTTTCTGGACACTAGCCACTAAATGCGGTTTCCCCTACCCAATCTGCATTTAGTTTCTGGACACCGGCTAGTGTCCAGAAAATAAATGCGGATTGGGTAGGATAAACCGCATTTGGTTTCTGGACCCTAGATGCTGTCCAGAAACTAAATGCGGATTGGGTAGGGGATACCGCATTTAGTATGGACACTAGGTGCTGTCCAGAAACTAAATGCGGATTGGGTAGGGGAAACCGCATTTAGTTTCTGGACACTAGCTGCTGTCCAGAAAATAAATGCGGATTGGGTAGGGGAAACCGCATTTAGTTTCTGGACCCTAGATGCTGTCCAAAAACTAAATGCGGATTGGGTAGGGGAAGCCGCATTTAGTTTCTGGACACTAGCTGCTGTCCAGAAACTAAATGCGGATTGGGTAGGGGAAGCCGCATTTAGACACTAGCTGCTGTCCAGAAACTAAATGCGGATTGGGTAGGGGAAACCGCATTTAGTTTCTGGACACCGGCTAGTGTTCAGAAACTAAATGCGGATTGGGTAGGGGAAACCGCATTTAGTTTCTGGACACTAGCTGTTGTCCAGAAACTAAATGCGGATTGGGTAGGGGAAACCGCATTTAGTTTCTGGACACTAGCTTCTATCCAGAAACTAAATGCGGATTGGGTATGGGAGACCGCATTTAGTTTCTGGACACCGGCTAGTGTTCAGAAACTAAATGCGGATTGGGTATGGGGAAACCGCATTTAGTTTCTGGACACTAGCTGCTGTCCAGAAACTAAATGCGGATTGGGTAGGGGAAACCGCATTTAGTTTCTGGACACTAGCTGCTATCCAGAAACTAAATGCGGATTGAGTAGGGGAAACCGCATTTAGTTTCTGGACACCGGCTAGTGTCCAGAAACCAAATGCGGATTGGGTATGGGAAACCGCATTTAGTTTCTGGACACTAGCTGCTGTCCAGAAACTAAATGCGGATTGGGTATGGGAAACCGCATTTAGTTTCTGGACGCCGGCTAGTGTCCAGAACCTAAATGCGGATTGGGTATGGGAAACCGCATTTAGTTTCTGGACACTAGCTGCTGTCCAGAAACTAAATGCGGATTGGGTAGGGGAAACCGCATTTAGTTTCTGGACACTAGCTGCTGTCCAGAAACTAAATGCGGATTGGGTAGGGGAAACCGCATTTAGTTTCTGGACACTAGCTGCTGTCCAGAAACTAAATGCGGATTGGGTAGGGGAAACCGCATTTAGTTTCTGGACACCGGCTAGTGTCCTGTAACCAAATGCGGATTGGGTATAGGAAACTGCATTTAGTTGCTGTCCAGAAACTAAATGCGGATTGGGTATGGGAAACCGCATTTAGTTTCTGGACACTAGCTGCTGTCCAGAAACTAAATGCGGATTGGGTAGGGGAAACCGCATTTAGTTTCTGGACACTAGCTGCTGTCCAGAAACTAAATGCGGATTGGGTAGGGGAAACCGCATTTAGTTTCTGGACACTAGCTGCTGTCCAGAAACTAAATGCGGATTGGGTAGGGGAAACCGCATTTAGTTTCTGGACACCGGCTAGTGTCCTGTAACCAAATGCGGGTTGGGTATGGGAAACCGCATTTAGTTTCTGGACACTAGCTGCTGTCCAGAAACTAAATGCGGATTGGGTAGGGGAAACCGCATTTAGTTTCTGGACACTAGCTGCTGTCCAGAAACTAAATGCGGATTGGGTATGGGAAACCGCATTTAGCTTCTGGACCCTAGCTGCTGTCCAGAAACTAAATGCGGATTGGGTAGGGGAAACCGCATTTAGTTTCTGGACACTAGCTGCTATCCAGAAACTAAATGCGGATTGGGTAGGGGAAACCGCATTTAGTTTCTGGACACTGGCTGCTGTCCAGAAACTAAATGCGGATTGGATATGGGAAACCGCATTTAGTTTCTGGACACCGGCTAGTGTCCAGAAAATAAATGCGGTTTGGGTAGGGGAAACCGCATTTAGTTTCTGGACACTAGCTGCTGTCCAGAAACTAAATGCGGATTGGGTAGGGGAAACCGCATTTAGTTTCTGGACACCGGCTAGTGTCCTGTAACCAAATGCGGGTTGGGTATGGGAAACCGCATTTAGTTTCTGGACACTAGCTGCTGTCCAGAAACTAAATGCGGATTGGGTAGGGGAAACCGCATTTAGTTTCTGGACACTAGCTGCTGTCCAGAAACTAAATGCGGATTGGGTATGGGAAACCGCATTTAGCTTCTGGACACTAGCTGCTGTCCAGAAACTAAATGCGGATTGGGTAGGGGAAACCGCATTTAGTTTCTGGACACTAGCTGCTATCCAGAAACTAAATGCGGATTGGGTAGGGGAAACCGCATTTAGTTTCTGGACACTGGCTGCTGTCCAGAAACTAAATGCGGATTGGATATGGGAAACCGCATTTAGTTTCTGGACACCGGCTAGTGTCCAGAAAATAAATGCGGTTTGGGTAGGGGAAACCGCATTTAGTTTCTGGACACTAGCTGCTGTCCAGAAACTATATGCGGATTGGGTAGGGGAAACCGCATTTAGTTTCTGGACACCGGCTAGTGTCCTGTAACCAAATGCGGATTGGGTATGGGAAACCGCATTTAGTTTCTGGACACTAGCTGCTGTCCAGAAACTAAATGCGGATTGGGTAGGGGAAACCGCATTTAGTTTCTGGACACTAGCTGCTGTCCAGAAACTAAATGCGGATTGGGTAGGGGAAACCGCATTTAGTTTCTGGACACTAGCTGCTGTCCAGAAACTAAATCCGGATTGGATAGGGGAAACCGCATTTAGTTTCTGGACACTAGCTGCTGTCCAGAAACTATATGCGGATTGGGTAGGGGAAACCGCATTTAGTTTCTGGACACTAGCTGCTGTCCAGAAACTAAATGCGGATTGGGTAGGGGAAACCGCATTTAGTTTCTGGACACTAGCTGCTGTCCAGAAACTAAATGCGGATTGGGTAGGGGAAACCGCATTTAGTTTCTGGACACTAGCTGCTGTCCAGAAACTAAATGCGGATTGGGTAGGGGAAACCGCATTTAGTTTCTGGACACCGGCTAGTGTCCTGTAACCAAATGCGGATTGGGTATGGGAAACCGCATTTAGTTTCTGGACACTAGCTGCTGTCCAGAAACTAAATGCGGATTGGGTAGGGGAAACCGCATTTAGTTTCTGGACACTAGCTGCTGTCCAGAAACTAAATGCGGATTGGGTAGGGGAAACCGCATTTAGTTTCTGGACACTAGCTGCTGTCCAGAAACTAAATCCGGATTGGATAGGGGAAACCGCATTTAGTTTCTGGACACTAGCTGCTGTCCAGAAACTATATGCGGATTGGGTATGGGAAACCGCATTTAGTTTCTGGACACTAGCTGCTGTCCAGAAACTAAATGCGGATTGGGTAGGGGAAACCGCATTTAGTTTCTGGACACTAGCTGCTGTCCAGAAACTAAATGCGGATTGGGTAGGGGAAACCGCATTTAGTTTCTGGACACTAGCTGCTGTCCAGAAACTAAATCCGGATTGGATAGGGGAAACCGCATTTAGTTTCTGGACACTAGCTGCTGTCCAGAAACTAAATGCGGATTGGGTAGGGGAAACCGCATTTAGTTTCTGGACACTAGCTGCTGTCCAGAAACTAAATCCGGATTGGATAGGGGAAACCGCATTTAGTTTCTGGACACTAGCTGCTGTCCAGAAACTAAATGCGGATTGGGTAGGGGAAACCGCATTTAGTTTCTGGACACTAGCTGCTGTCCAGAAACTAAATGCGGATTGGGTAGGGGAAACCGCATTTAGCTTCTGGACACTAGCTGCTGTCCAGAAACTAAATGCGGATTGGGTAGGGGAAACCGCATTTAGTTTCTGGACACTAGCTGCTGTCCAGAAACTAAATCCGGATTGGATAGGGGAAACCGCATTTAGTTTCTGGACACTAGCTGCTGTCCAGAAACTAAATGCGGATTGGGTAGGGGAAACCGCATTTAGTTTCTGGACACTAGCTGCTGTCCAGAAACTAAATCCGGATTGGATAGGGGAAACCGCATTTAGTTTCTGGACACTAGCTGCTGTCCAGAAACTATATGCGGATTGGGTAGGGGAAACCGCATTTAGTTTCTGGACACTAGCTGCTGTCCAGAAACTAAATGCGGATTGGGTAGGGGAAACCGCATTTAGTTTCTGGACACTAGCTGCTGTCCAGAAACTAAATGCGGATTGGGTAGGGGAAACCGCATGTAGTTTCTGGACACTAGCTGCTGTCCAGAAACTAAATGCGGATTGGGTAGGGGAAACCGCATTTAGTTTCTGGACACCGGCTAGTGTCCTGTAACCAAATGCGGATTGGGTATGGGAAACCGCATTTAGTTTCTGGACACTAGCTGCTGTCCAGAAACTAAATGCGGATTGGGTAGGGGAAACCGCATTTAGTTTCTGGACACTAGCTGCTGTCCAGAAACTAAATGCGGATTGGGTAGGGGAAACCGCATTTAGTTTCTGGACACTAGCTGCTGTCCAGAAACAAAATGCGGATTGGGTAGGGAAACCGCATTTAGTTTCTGGACACTAGCTGCTGTCCAGAAACAAAATGCGGATTGGGTAGGGAAACCGCATTTAGTTTCTGGACACTAGCTGCTGTCCAGAAACTAAATGCGGATTGGGTAGGGGAAACCGCATTTAGTTTCTGGACACTGGCTGCTGTCCAGAAACTAAATGCGGATTGGATATGGGAAACCGCATTTAGTTTCTGGACACTAGCCACTAAATGCGGTTTCCCCTACCCAATCTGCATTTAGTTTCTGGACACCGGCTAGTGTCCAGTAACTAAATGCGGATTGGGTAGGGGAAACCGCATTTAGTTTCTGGACACTAGCTGCTGTCCAGAAACAAAATGCGGATTGGGTAGGGAAACCGCATTTAGTTTCTGGACACTAGCTGCTGTCCAGAAACTAAATGCGGATTGGGTAGGGGAAACCGCATTTAGTTTCTGGACACTAGCTGCTGTCCAGAAACTAAATGCGGATTGGATATGGGAAACCGCATTTAGTTTCTGGACACTAGCCACTAAATGCGGTTTCCCCTACCCAATCTGCATTTAGTTTCTGGACACCGGCTAGTGTCCAGTAACTAAATGCGGATTGGGTAGGGGAAACCGCATTTAGTTTCTGGACACTAGCTGCTGTCCAGAAACTAAATGCGGATTGGATATGGGAAACCGCATTTAGTTTCTGGACACTAGCCACTAAATGCGGTTTCCCCTACCCAATCTGCATTTAGTTTCTGGACACCGGCTAGTGTCCAGTAACTAAATGCGGATTGGGTAGGGGAAACCGCATTTAGTTTCTGGACACTAGCTGCTGTCCAGAAACAAAATGCGGATTGGGTAGGGAAACCGCATTTAGTTTCTGGACACTAGCTGCTGTCCAGAAACTAAATGCGGATTGGGTAGGGGAAACCGCATTTAGTTTCTGGACACTAGCTGCTGTCCAGAAACTAAATGCGGATTGGGTAGTGGAAACCGCATTTAGTTTTTGGACACTAGCTGCTGTCCAGAAACTAAATGCGGATTGGGTAGGGGACCGCATTTAGTTTCTGGACACTAGCTGCTGCCCAGAAACTATATGCGGATTGGGTAGAGGAAACCGCATTTAGTTTTTGGACACTAGCTGCTGTCCAGAAACTAAATGCGGGTTGGGTAGGGGAAACCGCATTTAGTTTCTGGACACTAGCCGCTGTCCAGAAACTAAATGCGGATTGGGTAGGGGACCGCATTTAGATTCTGGACACTAGCTGCTGTCCAGAAACTAAATGCGGATTGGGTAGGGGAAACCGCATTTAGTTTTTGGACACTAGCTGCTGTCCAGAAACTAAATGCGGGTTGGGTAGGGGAAACCGCATTTAGTTTCTGGACACTAGCCGCTGTCCAGAAACTAAATGCGGATTGGGTAGGGGAAGCCGCATTTAGTTTCTGGACACTAGCTGCTGTCCAGAAACTAAATGCGGATTGGGTAGGGGAAACCGCATTTAGTTTCTGGACACTAGCCGCTGTCCAGAAACTAAATGCGGATTGGGTAGGGGAAGCCGCATTTAGTTTCTGGACACTAGCTGCTGTCCAGAAACTAAATGCGGATTGGGTAGGGGAAACCGCATTTAGTTTCTGGACACTAGCCGCTGTCCAGAAACTAAATGCGGATTGGGTAGGGGAAGCCGCATTTAGTTTCTGGACACTAGCTGCTGTCCAGAAACTAAATGCGGATTGGGTAGGGGAATCCGCATTTAGTTTCTGGACACTAGCTGCTGTCCAGAAACTTTATGCGGATTGGGTAGCTGAAACCGCATTTAGTTTCTGGACACTAGCTGCTGTCCAGAAACTAAATGCGGATTGGGTAGGGGAAACCGCATTTAATTTCTGGACACTAGCTGCTGTCCAGAAACTAAATGCGGATTGGATATGGGAAACCGCATTTAGTTTCTGGACACTAGCTGCTGTCCAGAAAATAAATGCAGATTGGGTAGGGGAAACCGCATTTAGTTTCTGGACACTAGCTGCTGTCCAGAAACTAAATGCGGATTGGGTAGGGAAAACCGCATTTAGTTTCTGGACACTATCTGCTGTCCAGAAACTAAATGCGGATTGGGTAGGGGAAGCCGCATTTAGTTTCTGGACACTAGCTGCTGTCCAGAAACTAAATGCGGATTGGGTAGGGGAAGCCGCATTTAGTTTCTGGACACTAGCTGCTGTCCAGAAACTAAATGCGGATTGGGTAGGGGAAACCGCATTTAGTTTCTGGACACTAGCTGCTGTCCAGAAACTAAATGCGGATTGGGTAGGGAAAACCGCATTTAGTTTCTGGACACTATCTGCTGTCCAGAAACTAAATGCGGATTGGGTAGGGGAAACCGCATTTAGTTTCTGGACACTAGCTGCTGTCCAGAAACTAAATGCGGATTGGGTAGGGAAAACCGCATTTAGTTTCTGGACACTATCTGCTGTCCAGAAACTAAATGCGGGTTGGGTAGGGGAAACCGCATTTAGTTTCTGGACACTAGCTGCTGTCCAGAAACTAAATGCGGATTGGGTAGGGGAAGCCGCATTTAGTTTCTGGAGACCGGCTAGTGATTGGGTAGGGGAAACCGCATTTAGTTTCTGGACACTAGCTGCTGTCCAGAAACTAAATGCGGTTTGGGTATGGGAAACCGCATTTAGTTTCTGGACACTAGCTGCTGTCCAGAAACTAAATGCGGATTGGGTATGGGGACCGCATTTAGTTTCTGGACACCGGCTAGTGTCCAGAAACTAAATGCGGATTGGATATGGGAAACCGCATTTAGTTTCTGGACACTAGCTGCTGTCCAGAACCTAAATGCGGATTGGGTATGGGAAACCGCATTTAGTTTCTGGACGCTAGCTGCTTGGGTAGGGGAAACCGCATTTAGTTTCTGGACACTAGCTGCTGTCTAGAAACTAAATGCGGATTGGGTAGGGGAAACCGCATTTAGTTTCTGGACACTAGCTGCTGTCCAGAAACTAAATGCGGATTGAGTATGGGAGACCGCATTTAGTTTCTGGACACCGGCTAGTGTCCAGAACCTAAATGCTGATTGGGTATGGGAAACCGCATTTAGTTTCTGGACACTAGCTGCTGTCCAGAAACTAAATTCGGATTGGGTATAGGAAACCGCATTTAGTTTCTGGACGCCGGCTAGTGTCCAGAACCTAAATGCGGATTGGGTATGGGAAACCGCATTTAGTTTCTGGACACTAGCTGCTGTCCAGAAACTAAATTCGGATTGGGTATGGGAAACCGCATTTAGTTTCTGGACGCCGGCTAGTGTCCAGAACCTAAATGCGGATTGGGTATGGGAAACCGCATTTAGTTTCTGAACAATAGCTGCTGTCCAGAAACTGCTGTCCAGAAACTAAAATTGGGTAGGGGAAACCGCATTTAGTTTCTGGACGCTAGCTGCTTGGGTAGGGGAAACCGCATTTAGTTTCTGGACACTAGCTGCTGTCTAGAAACTAAATGCGGATTGGGTAGGGGAAACCGCATTTAGTTTCTGGACGCTAGCTGCTTGGGTAGGGGAAACCGCATTTAGTTTCTGGACACTAGCTGCTGTCTAGAAACTAAATGCGGATTGGGTAGGGGAAACCGCATTTAGTTTCTGGACACTAGCTGCTGTCCAGAAACTAAATGCGGATTGGGTAGGGGAAACCGCATTTAGTTTCTGGACACTAGCTGCTGTCCAGAAACTAAATGCGGATTGGGTATGGGAAACCGCATTTAGTTTCTGGACGCTAGCTGCTTGGGTAGGGGAAACCGCATTTAGTTTCTGGACACTAGCTGCTGTCCAGAAAATAAATGCGGATTGGGTAGGGGAAACCGCATTTAGTTTCTGGACACCGGCTAGTGTCCTGTAACCAAATGCGGATTGGGTATGATAAACCGCATTTAGTTTCTGGACACTAGCTGCTGTCCAGAAAATAAATGCGGATTGGGTAGGGGAAACCGCATTTAGTTTCTGGACACTAGCTGCTGTCCAGAAACTAAATGCGGATTGGGTAGGGGAAACCGCATTTAGTTTCTGGACACTAGCTGCTGTCCAGAAACTAAATGCGGATTGGGTATGGGAAACCGCATTTAGTTTCTGGACGCCGGCTAGTGTCCAGAACCTAAATGCGGATTGGGTATGGGAAACCGCATTTAGTTTCTGGACACTAGCTGCTGTCCAGAAAATAAATGCGGATTGGGTAGGGGAAACCGCATTTAGTTTCTGGACACCGGCTAGTGTCCTGTAACCAAATGCGGATTGGGTATGATAAACCGCATTTAGTTTCTGGACACTAGCTGCTGTCCAGAAAATAAATGCGGATTGGGTAGGGGAAACCGCATTTAGTTTCTGGACACTAGCTGCTGTCCAGAAACTAAATGCGGATTGGGTAGGGGAAACCGCATTTAGTTTCTGGACACTAGCTGCTGTCCAGAAACTAAATGCGGATTGGGTATGGGAAACCGCATTTAGTTTCTGGACACTAGCTGCTGTCCAGAAAATAAATGCGGATTGGGTAGGGGAAACCGCATTTAGTTTCTGAACAATAGCTGCTGTCCAGAAACTAAATGCGGATTGGGTAGGGGAAACCGCATTTAGTTTCTGGACACTAGCTGCTGTCCAGAAACTAAATGCGGATTGGGTATGGGAAACCGCATTTAGTTTCTGGACGCTAGCTGCTTGGGTAGGGGAAACCGCATTTAGTTTCTGGACACTAGCTGCTGTCTAGAAACTAAATGCGGATTGGGTAGGGGAAACCGCATTTAGTTTCTGGACACTAGCTGCTGTCCAGAAACTAAATTCGGATTGGGTATGGGAAACCGCATTTAGTTTCTGGACGCCGGCTAGTGTCCAGAACCTAAATGCGGATTGGGTATGGGAAACCGCATTTAGTTTCTGAACAATAGCTGCTGTCCAGAAACTGCTGTCCAGAAACTAAAATTGGGTAGGGGAAACCGCATTTAGTTTCTGGACACTAGCTGCTGTCCAGAAACTAAATGCGGATTGGGTAGGGGAAACCGCATTTAGTTTCTGGACGCTAGCTGCTTGGGTAGGGGAAACCGCATTTAGTTTCTGGACACTAGCTGCTGTCTAGAAACTAAATGCGGATTGGGTAGGGGAAACCGCATTTAGTTTCTGGACACTAGCTGCTGTCCAGAAACTAAATGCGGATTGAGTATGGGAGAACTAAATGCGGATTGAGTATGGGAGACCGCATCTAGTTTCTGGACACCGGCTAGTGTCCAGAACCTAAATGCGGATTGGGTATGGGAAACCGCATTTAGTTTCTGGACACTAGCTGCTGTCCAGAAAATAAATGCGGATTGGGTAGGGGAAACCGCATTTAGTTTCTGAACAATAGCTGCTGTCCAGAAACTAAATGCGGATTGGGTAGGGGAAACCGCATTTAGTTTCTGGACACTAGCTGCTGTCCAGAAACTAAATGCGGATTGGGTAGGGGAAACCGCATTTAGTTTCTGGACACTAGCTGCTGTCCAGAAACTAAATGCGGATTGGGTATGGGAAACCGCATTTAGTTTCTGGACGCTAGCTGCTTGGGTAGGGGAAACCGCATTTAGTTTCTGGACACTAGCTGCTGTCCAGAAACTAAATGCGGATTGGGTATGGGAAACCGCATTTAGTTTCTGGACGCCGGCTAGTGTCCAGAACCTAAATGCGGATTGGGTATGGGAAACCGCATTTAGTTTCTGGACACTAGCTGCTGTCCAGAAAATAAATGCGGATTGGGTAGGGGAAACCGCATTTAGTTTCTGGACACTAGCTGCTGTCCAGAAACTAAATGCGGATTGGGTAGGGGAAACCGCATTTAGTTTCTGGACACTAGCTGCTGTCCAGAAACTAAATGCGGATTGGGTATGGGAAACCGCATTTAGTTTCTGGACGCTAGCTGCTTGGGTAGGGGAAACCGCATTTAGTTTCTGGACACTAGCTGCTGTCTAGAAACTAAATGCGGATTGGGTAGGGGAAACCGCATTTAGTTTCTGGACACTAGCTGCTGTCCAGAAACTAAATTCGGATTGGGTATGGGAAACCGCATTTAGTTTCTGGACGCTAGCTGCTTGGGTAGGGGAAACCGCATTTAGTTTCTGGACACTAGCTGCTGTCTAGAAACTAAATGCGGATTGGGTAGGGGAAACCGCATTTAGTTTCTGGACACTAGCTGCTGTCCAGAAACTAAATGCGGATTGGTTAGGGAAAACCGCATTTAGTTTCTGGACACTAGCTGCTGTCCAGAAACTAAATGCGGATTGGGTATGGGAAACCGCATTTAGTTTCTGGACGCTAGCTGCTTGGGTAGGGGAAACCGCATTTAGTTTCTGGACACTAGCTGCTGTCCAGAAACTAAATGCGGATTGGGTATGGGAAACCGCATTTAGTTTCTGGACACTAGCTGCTGTCCAGAAACTAAATTCGGATTGGGTATGGGAAACCGCATTTAGTTTCTGGACGCCGGCTAGTGTCCAGAACCTAAATGCGGATTGGGTATGGGAAACCGCATTTAGTTTCTGGACGCTAGCTGCTTGGGTAGGGGAAACCGCATTTAGTTTCTGGACACTAGCTGCTGTCCAGAAACTAAATGCGGATTGGGTAGGGGAAACCGCATTTAGTTTCTGGACACTAGCTGCTGTCCAGAAACTAAATGCGGATTGGGTAGGGGAAACCGCATTTAGTTTCTGGACGCCGGCTAGTGTCCAGAACCTAAACGCGGATTGGGTATGGGAAACCGCATTTAGTTTCTGGACGCTAGCTGCTTGGGTAGGGGAAACCGCATTTAGTTTCTGGACACTAGCTGCTGTCTAGAAACTAAATTCGGATTGGGTAGGGGAAACCGCATTTAGTTTCTGGACACTAGCTGCTGTCCAGAAACTAAATGCGGATTGGGTAAGGAAAACCGCATTTAGTTTCTGGACACTAGCTGCTGTCCAGAAACTAAATGCGGATTGGGTAGGGGAAACCGCATTTAGTTTCTGGACACTAGCTGCTGTCCAGAAACTAAATGCGGATTGGTTAGGGAAAACCGCATTTAGTTTCTGGACACTAGCTGCTGTCCAGAAACTAAATGCGGATTGGGTAGGGGAAACCGCATTTAGTTTCTGGACACTAGCTGCTGTCCAGAAAATAAATGCGGATTGGGTACGGGAAACCGCATTTAGTTTCTGGACACTAGCTGCTGTCCAGAAACTAAATGCGGATTGGGTAGGGGAAACCGCATTTAGTTTCAGGACACTAGCTGCTGTCCAGAAACTAAATGCGGATTGGTTAGGGAAAACCGCATTTAGTTTCTGGACACTAGCTGCTGTCCAGAAACTAAATGCGGTTTGGGTAGGGGAAACCGCATTTAGTTTCTGGACACTAGCTGCTGTCCAGAAAATAAATGCGGATTGGGTACGGGAAACCGCATTTAGTTTCTGGACACTAGCTGCTGTCCAGAAACTAAATGCGGATTGGGTAGGGGAAACCGCATTTAGTTTCTGGACACTAGCTGCTGTCCAGAAACTAAATGCTTATTGGGTATGGGAAACCGCATTTAGTTTCTGGACGCCGGCTAGTGTCCAGAACCTAAATGCGGATTGGGTATGGGAAACCGCATTTAGTTTCTGGACGCTAGCTGCTTGGGTAGGGGAAACCGCATTTAGTTTCTGGACACTAGCTGCTGTCTAGAAAATAAATGCGGATTGGGTACGGGAAACCGCATTTAGTTTCTGGACACTAGCTGCTGTCCAGAAACTAAATTCGGATTGGGTATGGGAAACCGCATTTAGTTTCTGGACGCTAGCTGCTTGGGTAGGGGAAACCGCATTTAGTTTCTGGACACTAGCTGCTGTCCAGAAACTAAATGCGGATTGGGTATGGGAAACCGCATTTAGTTTCTGGACGCTAGCTGCTTGGGTAGGGGAAACCGCATTTAGTTTCTGGACACTAGCTGCTGTCCAGAAACTAAATGCGGATTGGGTATGGGAAACCGCATTTAGTTTCTGGACGCTAGCTGCTTGGGTAGGGGAAACCGCATTTAGTTTCTGGACACTAGCTGCTGTCCAGAAACTAAATTCGGATTGGGTATGGGAAACCGCATTTAGTTTCTGGACGCCGGCTAGTGTCCAGAACCTAAATGCGGATTGGGTATGGGAAACCGCATTTAGTTTCTGGACACTAGCTGCTGTCCAGAAACTAAATGCGGATTGGGTAGGGGAAACCGCATTTAGTTTCTGGACACTAGCTGCTGTCCAGAAACTAAATGCGGATTGGTTAGGGAAAACCGCATTTAGTTTCTGGACACTAGCTGCTGTCCAGAAACTAAATGCGGATTGGGTAGGGGAAACCGCATTTAGTTTCTGGACACTAGCTGCTGTCCAGAAAATAAATGCGGATTGGGTACGGGAAACCGCATTTAGTTTCTGGACACTAGCTGCTGTCCAGAAACTAAATGCGGATTGGGTAGGGGAAACCGCATTTAGTTTCTGGACACTAGCTGCTGTCCAGAAACTAAGTGCGGATTGGGTATGGGAAACCGCATTTAGTTTCTGGACACTAGCTCCTGTCCAGAAACTAAATGCGGATTGGGTATGGGAGACCGCATTTAGTTTCTGGACACCGGCTAGTGTCCAGAAACTAAATGCGGATTGGGTAGGGGAAACCGGATTGGGTAGGGGAAACCGCATTTAGTTTCTGGACACCGACTAGTGTCCAGTAACTAAATGCGGATTGGATATGGGAAACCGCATTTAGTTTCTGGACACTAGCTGCTGTCCAGAAAATAAATGCGGATTGGGTAGGGGAAACCGCATTTAGTTTCTGGACACCGGCTAGTGTCCAGTAACTAAATGCGGATTGGATATGGGAAACCGCATTTAGTTTCTGGACACTAGCTGCTGTCCAGAAAATAAATGCGGATTGGCTAGGGGAAACCGCATTTAGTTTCTGGACACTAGCTGCTGTCCAGAAAATAAATGCGGATTGGCTAGGGGAAACCGCATTTAGTTTCTGGACACTAGCTCCTGTCCAGAAACTAAATGCGGATTGGGTATGGGAGACCGCATTTAGTTTCTGGACACCGGCTAGTGTCCAGAAACTAAATGCGGATTGGGTAGGGGAAACCGGATTGGGTAGGGGAAACCGCATTTAGTTTCTGGACACCGACTAGTGTCCAGTAACTAAATGCGGATTGGATATGGGAAACCGCATTTAGTTTCTGGACACTAGCTGCTGTCCAGAAAATAAATGCGGATTGGGTAGGGGAAACCGCATTTAGTTTCTGGACACCGGCTAGTGTCCAGTAACTAAATGCGGATTGGATATGGGAAACCGCATTTAGTTTCTGGACACTAGCTCCTGTCCAGAAACTAAATGCGGATTGGGTATGGGAGACCGCATTTAGTTTCTGGACACCGGCTAGTGTCCAGAAACTAAATGCGGATTGGGTAGGGGAAACCGGATTGGGTAGGGGAAACCGCATTTAGTTTCTGGACACCGACTAGTGTCCAGTAACTAAATGCGGATTGGATATGGGAAACCGCATTTAGTTTCTGGACACTAGCTGCTGTCCAGAAAATAAATGCGGATTGGGTAGGGGAAACCGCATTTAGTTTCTGGACACCGGCTAGTGTCCAGTAACTAAATGCGGATTGGATATGGGAAACCGCATTTAGTTTCTGGACACTAGCTGCTGTCCAGAAAATAAATGCGGATTGGCTAGGGGAAACCGCATTTAGTTTCTGGACACTAGCTGCTGTCCAGAAACTAAGTGCGGATTGGGTATGGGAAACCGCATTTAGTTTCTGGACACTAGCTCCTGTCCAGAAACTAAATGCGGATTGGGTATGGGAGACCGCATTTAAAAAATTTAAATGCGGATTGGATATGGGAAACCGCATTTAGTTTCTGGACACTAGCTGCTGTCCAGAAAATAAATGCGGATTGGGTAGGGGAAACCGCATTTAGTTTCTGGACACCGGCTAGTGTCCAGTAACTAAATGCGGATTGGATATGGGAAACCGCATTTAGTTTCTGGACACTAGCTGCTGTCCAGAAACTAAATGCGGATTGGGTAGGGGAAACCGCATTTAGTTTCTGGACACTAGCTGCTGTCCAGAAACTAAATGCGGATTGGTTAGGGGAAACCGCATTTAGTTTCTGGACACTAGCTGCTGTCCAGAAACTAAGTGCGGATTGGGTATGGGAAACCGCATTTAGTTTCTGGACACTAGCTCCTGTCCAGAAACTAAATGCGGATTGGGTATGGGAGACCGCATTTAAAAAATTTAAATGCGGATTGGATATGGGAAACCGCATTTAGTTTCTGGACACTAGCTGCTGTCCAGAAAATAAATGCGGATTGGGTAGGGGAAACCGCATTTAGTTTCTGGACACCGGCTAGTGTCCAGTAACTAAATGCGGATTGGATATGGGAAACCGCATTTAGTTTCTGGACACTAGCTGCTGTCCAGAAAATAAATGCGGATTGGGTACGGGAAACCGCATTTAGTTTCTGGACACTAGCTGCTGTCCAGAAACTAAATGCGTATTGGGTAGGGGAAACCGCATTTAGTTTCTGGACACTAGCTGCTGTCCAGAAAATAAATGCGGATTGGGTAGGGGAAACCGCATTTAGTTTCTGGACACTAGTTGCTGTCCAGAAACTAAATGCGGATTGGGTAGGGGAAACCGCATTTAGTTTCTGGACACTAGCTGCTGTCCAGAAAATAAATGCGGATTGGGTAGGGGAAACCGCATTTAGTTTCTGGACACTAGTTGCTGTCCAGAAACTAAATGCGGATTGGGTAGGGGAAACCGCATTTAGTTTCTGGACACCGGCTAGTGTCCAGTAACTAAATGCGGATTGGATATGGGAAACCGCATTTAGTTTCTGGACACTAGCTGCTGTCCAGAAAATAAATGCGGATTGGCTAGGGGAAACCGCATTTAGTTTCTGGACACTAGCTGCTGTCCAGAAACTAAATGCGGATTGGTTAGGGGAAACCGCATTTAGTTTCTGGACACTAGCTGCTGTCCAGAAACTAAGTGCGGATTGGGTATGGGAAACCGCATTTAGTTTCTGGACACTAGCTCCTGTCCAGAAACTAAATGCGGATTGGGTATGGGAGACCGCATTTAAAAAATTTAAATGCGGATTGGATATGGGAAACCGCATTTAGTTTCTGGACACTAGCTGCTGTCCAGAAAATAAATGCGGATTGGGTAGGGGAAACCGCATTTAGTTTCTGGACACTAGCTGCTGTCCAGAAACTAAATGCGGATTGGGTAGGGGAAACCGCATTTAGTTTCTGGACACTAGCTGCTGTCCAGAAACTAAATGCGGATTGGGTAGGGGAAACCGCATTTAGTTTCTGGACACTAGCTGCTGTCCAGAAAATAAATGCGGATTGGGTAGGGGAAACCGCATTTAGTTTCTGGACACTAGCTGCTGTCCAGAAACTAAATGCGGATTGGGTAGGGGAAACCGCATTTAGTTTCTGGACACTAGCTGCTGTCCAGAAACTAAATGCGGATTGGGTAGGGGAAAAAGCATTTAGTTTCTGGACACTAGCTGCTGTCCAGAAACTAAATGCGGATTGGGTAGGGGAAAAAGCATTTAGTTTCTGGACACTAGCTGCTGTAAAGAAACTGAATGCGGATTGGGTAGGGGAAACCGCATTTAGTTTCTGGACACCGGCTAGTGTCCAAAGACTGGAGTGGATCCGACGACATCGAATTTTTCACCTAAAAAAATGTACAGTGTATAGTAAGGATTTTAGAGCCTTTCCATGGCTCATCTTCCAACTGCCACAGCGGCCCAACTAGGCGTACCTACGACCTGAGCGCACCTGTGGTTATGTGTTGAGATGTCTATTAACGAAATCCAAAGACTGGAGTGGATCCGACGACATCGAATTTTTCACCTAAAAAAATGTACAGTAAGGATTTTGGAGCCTTTCCATGGCTCATCTTCCAACTGCCACAGCGGCCCAACTAGGCGTACCTACGACCTGTGCGCACCTGTGGTTATGTGTTGAGATGTGTATTAACGAATTCCAAAGACTGGAGTGGATCCGACGACATCGAATTTTTCACCTAAAAAAATGTACTGGATTTTGGAGCCTTTCCATGGCTCATCTTCCAACTGCCACAGCGGGCCAACTAGGCGTACCTACGACCTGTGCGCACCTGTGGTTATGTGTTGAGATGTGTATTAACGAAATCCAAAGACTGGAGTGGATACGACGACATCGAATTATTCACCTAAAAAAATGTACAGTGTATAGTAAGGATTTTGGAGCCTTTCCATGGCTCATCTTCCAACTGCCACAGCGGCCCAACTAGGCGTACCTACGACCTGTGCGCACCTGTGGTTATGTGTTGAGATGTGTATTAACGAAATCCAAAGACTGGAGTGGATACGACGACATCGAATTATTCACCTAAAAAAATGTACAGTGTATAGTAAGGATTTTGGAGCCTTTCCATGGCTCATCTTCCAACTGCCACAGCAGCCCAACTAGGCGTACCTACGACCTGTGCGCACCTGTGGTTATGTGTTGAGATGTGTATTAACGAAATCCAAAGACTGGAGTGGATCCGACGACATCGAATTTTTCACCTAAAAAAATGTACAGTGTATAGTAAGGATTTTGGAGCCTTTCCATGGCTCATCTTCCAACTGCCACAGCGGCCCAACTAGGCGTACCTACGACCTGTGCGCACCTGTGGTTATGTGTTGAGATGTGTATTAACGAAATCCAAAGACTGGAGTGGATCCGACGACATCGAATCTTTCACCTAAAAAAATGTAGAGTTTATACTAAGGATTTTGGAGCCTTTCCATTGCTCTTCTTCCAACTGCCACAGCGGCCCAACTAGGCGTACCTACGACCTGTGCGCACCTGTAGTTATGTGTTGAGATGTCTATTAACGAAATCCAAAGACTGGAGTGGATCCGACGACATCGAATTTTTCACCTAAAAAAATGTACAGTGTATAGTAAGGATTTTGGAGCCTTCCATGGCTCATCTTCCAACTGCCACAGCCGCATTTAGTTTCTGGACAGCAGCTAGTGTCCAGAAACTAAATGCGGTTTCCCCTACCCAATCCGCATTTAGTTACTGGACACAAGCCGGTGTCCAGAAACTAAATGCGGTTTCCCCTACCCAATCCGCATTTAGTTTCTGGACAGCAGCTTACGTACTTACTTAAGGTGGCGCTACAGTCCGGGGTGGACCTGGGCCTCAACCAACAAGCGTCTCCAGACAGCTCGATCTTAAGCTAGCTGTCTCCAGTTTCGCACGCATAGTTGGTTGAGGTCCCTTTCCACTTGCGTGCGCCACCTGAGTCGCGGTCTTCCTCTACTGCGTCGTCCCTCGGGGGTGGATTCGAAGACTT
Source organism: Eristalis pertinax (assembly GCA_907269125.1). Classification (NCBI taxonomy): domain Eukaryota; kingdom Metazoa; phylum Arthropoda; class Insecta; order Diptera; family Syrphidae; genus Eristalis; species Eristalis pertinax. Next base: position 15,962,273 of record OU026147.1, read on the forward strand.
TTCGGGCCGGAGTATTGGTTTCCATCCGCTCTACATGACCTAGCCATCTCAGTCTTTGGATCTTCACTCTTCTGGCTAAGTCGATGTCGCTGAACAGCCCGTATAGTTCGTCATTATATCTCCTCCTCCACTCACCGTCTATGCAGACGGGACCGAAAATCACACGAAGAATTTTCCTCTCGAAGCAACCAAGAGCAGCTTCATCCGCCTTTGACAAAGTCCATGCCTCCGCGCCATATAGCAGGACTGGGACGATTAAGGTCTTGTAGAGCGTTATCTTGGTTGTTCGAGAGAGGGCTTTGTTTACCAGTTGCTTTCTTAGCCCAAAGAAGCAGCGATTGGCAAGGGTTATTATTCGTTTGATTTCAGCGCTGGTGTCATTGTCTGAGTTTATAGCGGTGCCTAGGTAGACAAAGTTTTTGACTACCTCAAAGTTATATCTGTCTGCTGTGACGTTCTGCCGAGACGTCGGTGTTGGGTGTCCTTTCTCGTTGACAGCATATACTTGGTCTTACCCTCGTTTACCGCTAAACCCATCTTCGCGGCCTCCGTTGCAATACCCACAAAAGCGCCATTGACATCACGCTGCGTTCTTCCAATAATGTCAATATCGTCGGCATATGCGAGTAGTTGGACGGACTTCTGAAAGATTGTTCCTCTGGTGTTGGCGTTCGAGTTGTGAACAATTCTTTCAAGAACGATGTTGAAAAAGTCGCATGACAGCGCGTCGCCTTGTCTGAATCCTTTTTTGACATCAAAGGTCTCGGTTAGTTCTTTACCGACCTTGATGGAGCAGCGTGCATTCTCCATCGTCATCCTACACAAACGGACGAGTTTGGTAGGGATGCCAAAACTAGACATTGCTCTGTATAGCTCGTCTCTATAGATGCTATCATACGCGGCCTTAAAATCGATGAAAAGGTGGTGGGTATCGATTTGTTGCTCCTGGGTTTCTCCAAAATCTGTGAATGTTAGGTCGATGGTGGATTTTCCTGGCCTAAAGCCACACTGTTATGGACCGACCAGGTTGTTGACGAATGGCTTTAGGCGTTCACACAGTACGGCAGATAAGATTTTATATGCGATACTTAGGAGACTGATGCCTCTGTAGTTGGCGCAGTTCAAAGGGTCTCCTTTTTTATGGATCGGGCAAACAATGCTGAGGTTCCATTCATCGGGCATGTTTTCCTCCGACCATATTTTACAGATGAGTTGGTGCATGCTCCTTACCAAATCATCGCCTTCGGCTTCAAAAAGCTTGGCGGGTAGGCCGTCAGCTCCCGCAGCCTTGTTGGATTTCAGTTTAGATATGGCAATCCTCACTTCATCCGGGTCGGGTGGACGGAATTGTTGATCTTCGTCGTCCCTTTCATTGGGGTTGAATGGTTCGTTCTGCCTGACAGCGGGATTTGGTTCTTCGTCGCCGTTATACAGTCTGCAGAAATGGTTTTTCCATATCCTCAGCATCGACTGTGAATCTACTACGATGTTCCTTTGATCATCCTTACAGGCTTCGGTTCGGACTTTATAACCTTGACTGGTTAACTTTACCCTTTGGTAAAACTTCCTCACCTCATTCCTGCAGTAATATCCCTCTATTCTGCCGATCGCGCGCTTCTCATGCTCCTTCTTTTTTCTCCTGAGAAGCCGGTGTTCGTCTCTCCTCTTCTGCTCGTAGAGCTCCCGAGCAGCTCTTGTCCTTCTTTGCAGTGCCGCTTTGTATGCTTCTTGCTTGGCTGCATTCGCCTGCCGACACTCGTTGTCAAACCAGGGGTTTCGTTGTGGTGGCGGATTGAAACCCAGCACATCAGAGGCGGCATCTCTGATGGCTTTTTGGCAATGCTTCCACTGGTCTTCAATACTTGATGTTGGCGGCGTAGGATTTCTTAAGAGGTAGGGAGACACGATCGGAAAAGGATTTGGCAATCTCTTGCGATTGTAGCCGGCTGACGTTGAACTTCCTCACAGTATTTCTTTGTCTTGGCGGTGTTCGGCATATCCGCAGCCTTACCTTGGCTACAACAAGGTGGTGGTCCGAATCAATGTTGGCGCCTCGGAACGTTCGGACATCTATGATACTGGAGGAGTGCCTTGCGTCTATCGCAATATGGTCAATCTGATTGACGGTTGATTGATCAGGAGATCGCCATGTTCCTTTGTGAATATCGAGATGTGGGAATCTTGTACTGGCTACTACAACATTTCGCCCCGCAGCAAAATCGATCAGCCTAAATCCGTTATCGGATGTGGTGTCGTGTAGGCTGTGCTTTCCGACCGTACTACCAAAGATGTTCTCTCTTCCTAGCTTTTCGTTAAAATCGCCAAGGACAATTTTAAAGTCGTAGCTAGGGCATTGCTCATACGTTTTGTTCAGGAGCTCATAGAACCTGTCTTTGGTGTCATCATCTTTCTCCTCTGTGGGGGCATGTGCGCATATAAGGCTTATGTTGGCAAATTTAGCCTGGATGCGAATTGTCGTGAGGCGCTCGTTCACGGACCTGAACGATAGGACTTCTTGCCTAAGTCTGCCTCTAACGACAAATCCACATCCAAATAGGCGCTGTTTTTGTTGTTTGTAGCAATCACCGTAGTATATATCACAGTTTTTCATCCTTCTTTTTCCGGGTCCATCCCATCGCACTTCTTGGATGGCGGTTATATCTGCTTTGCAGCAGTCTAGGGCTTCCGCTAGTTGTTCGGCTGCACGTGGCCTATAAAGGGACCTTACATTCCACGTACAAATCCGAAGATCGTTGTCCGTATATCGTTTGCAGGGGTCGTCATCAGTAAAACCATCCGTTTCCGAGGCTTGTTGTTGCTTCGTAACTAGCAATTTTTTGTGTGGCCGGGCAGTTACCCCGTCGGCACAACCCCCAACCTGGAGGGCCAGTTCCTTTTTTGTAACCCCTAGGACAAGAGGTCGCACTTATAAGTTTGGCAAGTTGAGCTCGGGTGAACTACAACCAGTACCCGATGGCTACCACTTGGAGGTAAAATAAGCACAATTGGTGTGTAGAAAAAGTTACAACACTGGGCATCGCCAGGTTGACGCCAGTCAGTGCCTACCCGATTCCCACAGCACCCAGACACCTCTGGACAGCAGCAAGTGTCCAGAAACTAAATGCGGTTTCCCCTACCCAATCCGTCTCCCATACCCAATCCGCATTTAGTTTCTGGACAGCAGCTAGTGTCCAGAAACTAAATGCGGTTTCCCCTACCCAATCCGCATTTAGTTTCTGGACAGCAGCTAGTGTCCAGAAACTAAATGCGGTCTCCCATACCCAATCCGCATTTAGTTTCTGGACAGCAGCTAGTGTCCAGAAACTAAATGCGGTTTCCCCTACCCAATCCGCATTTAGTTTCTGGACAGCAGCTAGTGTCCAGAAACTAAATGCGGTTTACCCTACCCAATCCGCATTTAGTTTCTGGACAGCAGCTAGTGTCCAGAAACTAAATGCGGTTTACCCTACCCAATCCGCATTTAGTTTCTGGACAGCAGTTAGTGTCCAGAAACTAAATGCGGTTTCCCCTACCCAATCCGCATTTAGTTTCTGGACAGCAGCTAGTGTCCAGAAACTAAATGCGATTTCCCCTACCCAATCCGCATTTAGTTTCTGGACAGCAGCTAGTGTCCAGAAACTAAATGCGGTCTCCCATACCCAATCCGCATTTAGTTTCTGGACAGCAGCTAGTGTCCAGAAACTAAATGCGATTTCCCCTACCCAATCCGCATTTAGTTTCTGGACAGCAGCTAGTGTCCAGAAACTAAATGCGGTTTCCCCTACCCAATCCGCATTTAGTTTCTGGACAGCTAGTGTCCAGAATCTAAATGCGGTTTCCCCTACCCAATCCGCATTTAGTTTCTGGACAGCAGTTAGTGTCCAGAAACTAAATGCGGTTTCCCCTACCCAATCCGCATTTAGTTTCTGGACAGCAGCTAGTGTCCAGAAACTAAATGCGGTTTCCCCTACCCAATCCGCATTTAGTTTCTGGACAGCAGCTAGTGTCCAGAAACTAAATGCGGTTTACCCTACCCAATCCGCATTTAGTTTCTGGACAGCAGCTAGTGTCCAGAAACTAAATGCGGTTTCCCCTACCCAATCCGCATTTAGTTTCTGAACACTAGCCGGTGTCCAGAAACAAAATGCGGTCTCCCATACCCAATCCGCATTTAGTTTCTGGACAGCAGCTAAATCCAAAGACTGGAGTGGATCCGACGACATCGAATTTTTCACCTAAAAAAATTGACAGTAAGGATTTTGGAGCTTTTCCATGGCTCATCTTCCAACTGCCACAGCGGCCGAACTAGGCGTACCTACGACCTGTGTACACCTGTGGTTATGTGTTGAGATGTGTATTATCGAAATCCAAAGACTGGAGTGGATCCGACGACATCGAATTTTTCACCTAAAAAAATTGACAGTAAGGATTTTGGAGCCTTTCCATGGCTCATCTTCCAACTGCCACAGCGGCCCAACTAGGCGTACCTACGACCTGCCCGCACCTGTGGCTATGTGTTGAAATGTGTATTAACGAAATCCGAAGACTGGAGTGGATCCGACGACATCGAATTTTTCACCTAAAAAAATGTACAGTGTATAGTAAGGATTTTGGAGCCTTTCCATGGCTCATCTTCCAACTGCCACAGCGGCCCAACTAGGCGTACCTACGACCTGTGCGCACCTGTGGTTATGTGTTGAGATGTGTATTAACGAAATCCGAAGACTGGAGTGGATCCGACGACATCGAATTTTTCACCTAAAAAAATGTACAGTGGATTTTGGAGCCTTTCCATGGCTCATCTTCCAACTGCCACAGCGGCCCAACTAGGCGTACCTACGACCTGCCCGCACCTGTGGCTATGTGTTGAAATGTGTATTAACGAAATCCGAAGACTGGAGTGGATCCGACGACATCGAATTTTTCACCTAAAAAAATGTACAGTGTATAGTAAGGATTTTGGAGCCTTTCCATGGCTCATCTTCCAACTGCCACAGCGGCCGAACTAAGCGTACCTACGACCTGCCCGCACCTGTGGCTATGTGTTGAGATGTGTATTAACGAAATCCAAAGACTGGAGTGGATCCCACGACATCGAATTTTTCACCTAAAAAAATGTACAGTGTATAGTAAGGATTTTGGAGCCTTTCCATGGCTCATCTTCCAACTGCCACAGTGGCCCAACTAGGCGTACCTACGACCTGTGCGCACCTGTGGTTATGTGTTGAGATGTGTATTATCGAAATCCAAAGACTGGAGTGGATCCGACAACATCGAATTTTTCACCTAAAAAAATTGACAGTAAGGATTTTGGAGCCTTTCCATGGCTCATCTTCCAACTGCCACAGCGGCCCAACTAGGCGTACCTACGACCTGCCCGCACCTGTGGCTATGTGTTGAGATGTGTATTAACGAAATCCAAAGACTGGAGTGGATCCGACGACATCGAATTTTTCACCTAAAAAAATGTACAGTGTATAGTAAGGATTTTGGAGCCTTTCCATGGCTCATCTTCCAACTGCCACAGCGGCCCAACTAGGCGTACCTACGACCTGTGCGCACCTGTGGTTATGTGTTGAGATGTGTATTAACGAAATCCGAAGACTGGAGTGGATCCGACGACATCGAATTTTTCACCTAAAAAAATGTACAGTGGATTTTGGAGCCTTTCCATGGCTCATCTTCCAACTGCCACAGCGGCCCAACTAGGCGTACCTACGACCTGCCCGCACCTGTGGCTATGTGTTGAAATGTGTATTAACGAAATCCGAAGACTGGAGTGGATCCGACGACATCGAATTTTTCACCTAAAAAAATGTACAGTGTATAGTAAGGATTTTGGAGCCTTTCCATGGCTCATCTTCCAACTGCCACAGCGGCCGAACTAAGCGTACCTACGACCTGCCCGCACCTGTGGCTATGTGTTGAGATGTGTATTAACGAAATCCAAAGACTGGAGTGGATCCCACGACATCGAATTTTTCACCTAAAAAAATGTACAGTGTATAGTAAGGATTTTGGAGCCTTTCCATGGCTCATCTTCCAACTGCCACAGTGGCCCAACTAGGCGTACCTACGACCTGTGCGCACCTGTGGTTATGTGTTGAGATGTGTATTATCGAAATCCAAAGACTGGAGTGGATCCGACAACATCGAATTTTTCACCTAAAAAAATTGACAGTAAGGATTTTGGAGCCTTTCCATGGCTCATCTTCCAACTGCCACAGCGGCCCAACTAGGCGTACCTACGACCTGCCCGCACCTGTGGCTATGTGTTGAGATGTGTATTAACGAAATCCAAAGACTGGAGTGGATCCGACGACATCGAATTTTTCACCTAAAAAAATGTACAGTGTATAGTAAGGATTTTGGAGCCTTTCCATGGCTCATCTTCCAACTGCCACAGCGGCCCAACTAGGCGTACCTACGACCTGTGCGCACCTGTGGTTATGTGTTGAGATGTGTATTAACGAAATCCGAAGACTGGAGTGGATCCGACGACATCGAATTTTTCACCTAAAAAAATGTACAGTGGATTTTGGAGCCTTTCCATGGCTCATCTTCCAACTGCCACAGCGGCCCAACTAGGCGTACCTACGACCTGCCCGCACCTGTGGCTATGTGTTGAAATGTGTATTAACGAAATCCGAAGACTGGAGTGGATCCGACGACATCGAATTTTTCACCTAAAAAAATGTACAGTGTATAGTAAGGATTTTGGAGCCTTCCATGGCTCATCTTCCAACTGCCACAGCGGCTCAACTAGGCGTACCTACGACCTGTGCGCACCTGTGGATATGTGTTGAGATGTGTATTAACGAAATCCAAAGACTGGAGTGGATCCGACGACATCGAATTTTTCACCTAAAAAAATTGACAGTAAGGATTTTGGAGCCTTTCCATGGCTCATCTTCCAACTGCCACAGCGGCCCAACTAGGCGTACCTACGACCTGCCCGCACCTGTGGCTATGTGTTGAAATGTGTATTAACGAAATCCGAAGACTGGAGTGGATCCGACGACATCGAATTTTTCACCTAAAAAAATGTACAGTGTATAGTAAGGATTTTGGAGCCTTCCATGGCTCATCTTCCAACTGCCACAGCGGCCCAACTAGGCGTACCTACGACCTGTGCGCACCTGTGGATATGTGTTGAGATGTGTATTAACGAAATCCAAAGACTGGAGTGGATCCGACGACATCGAATTTTTCACCTAAAAAAATGTACAGTGTATAGTAAGGATTTTGGAGCCTTCCATGGCTCATCTTCCAACTGCCACAGCGGCCCAACTAGGCGTACCAACGACCTGTGCGCACCTGTGCATATGTGTTGAGATGTGTATTAACGAAATCCAAAGACTGGAGTGGATCCGACGACATCGAATTTTTCATCTAAAAAAATGTACAGTGTATAGTAAGGATTTTGGAGCCTTCCATGGCTCATCTTCCAACTGCCACAGCGGCCCAACTAGGCGTACCTACGACCTGTGCGCACCTGTGGATATGTGTTGAGATGTGTATTAACAAAATCCAAAGACTGGAGTGGATCCGACGACATCGAATTTTTCACCTAAAAAAATGTACAGTGTATAGTAAGGATTTTGGAGCCTTCCATGGCTCATCTTCCAACTGCCACAGCGGCCCAACTAGGCGTACCAACGACCTGTGCGCACCTGTGGATATGTGTTGAGATGTGTATTAACGAAATCCAAAGACTGGAGTGGATCCGACGACATCGAATTTTTCACCTAAAAAAATGTACAGTGTATAGTAAGGATTTTGGAGCCTGCCATGGCTCATCTTCCAACTGCCACAGCGGCCCAACTAGGCGTACCTACGACCTGTGCGCACCTGTGGTTATGTGTTGAGATGTCTATTAACGAAATCCAAAGACTGGAGTAGATCCGACGACATCGAATTTTTCACCTAAAAAAATGTACAGTGTATAGTAAGGATTTTGGAGCCCTCCATGGCTCATCTTCCAACTGCCACAGCGGCCCAACTAGGCGTACCTACGACCTGTGCGCACCTGTGGATATGTGTTGAGATGTGTATTAACGAAATCCAAAGACTGGAGTGGATCCGACGACATCGAATTTTTCACCTAAAAAAATGTACAGTGTATAGTAAGGATTTTGGAGCCTGCCATGGCTCATCTTCCAACTGCCACAGCGGCCCAACTAGGCGTACCTACGACCTGTGCGCACCTGTGGTTATGTGTTGAGATGTCTATTACCGAAATCCAAAAACTGGAGTAGATCCGACGACATCGAATTTTTCACCTAAAAATATGTACAGTGTATAGTAAGGATTTTGGAGCCTTCCATGGCTCATCTTCCAACTGCCACAGCGGCCCAACTAGGCGTACCTACGACCTGTGCGCACCTGTGGATATGTGTTGAGATGTGTATTAACGAAATCCAAAGACTGGAGTGGATCCGACGACATCGAATTTTTCACCTAAAAAAATGTACAGTGTATAGTAAGGATTTTGGAGCCTTCCATGGCTCATCTTCCAACTGCCACAGCGGCCCAACTAGGCGTACCAACGACCTGTGCGCACCTGTGGATATGTGTTGAGATGTGTATTAACGAAATCCAAAGACTGGAGTGGATCCTACGACATCGAATTTTTCACCTAAAAAAATGTACAGTGTATAGTAAGGATTTTGGAGCCTTCCATGGCTCATCTTCCAACTGCCACAGCGGCCCAACTAGGCGTACCAACGACCTGTGCGCACCTGTGGATATGTGTTGAGATGTGTATTAACGAAATCCAAAGACTGGAGTGGATCCGACGACATCGAATTTTTCACCTAAAAAAATGTACAGTGTATAGTAAGGATTTTGGAGCCTTCCATGGCTCATCTTCCAACTGCCACAGCGGCCCAACTAGGCGTACCTACGACCTGTGCGCACCTGTGGATATGTGTTGAGATGTGTATTAACGAAATCCAAAGACTGGAGTGGATCCGACGACATCGAATTTTTCACCTAAAAAAATGTACAGTGTATAGTAAGGATTTTGGAGCCTGCCATGGCTCATCTTCCAACTGCCACAGCGGCCCAACTAGGCGTACCTACGACCTGTGCGCACCTGTGGTTATGTGTTGAGATGTCTATTAACGAAATCCAAAGACTGGAGTAGATCCGACGACATCGAATTTTTCACCTAAAAAAATGTACAGTGTATAGTAAGGATTTTGGAGCCTTCCATGGCTCATCTTCCAACTGCCACAGCGGCCCAACTAGGCGTACCAACGACCTGTGCGCACCTGTGGATATGTGTTGAGATGTGTATTAACGAAATCCAAAGACTGGAGTGGATCCGACGACATCGAATTTTTCACCTAAAAAAATGTACAGTGTATAGTAAGGATTTTGGAGCCTTCCATGGCTCATCTTCCAACTGCCACAGCGGCCCAACTAGGCGTACCTACGACCTGTGCGCACCTGTGGAGTGTATTAACGAAATCCAAAGACTGGAGTGGATCCGACGACATCGAATTTTTCACCTAAAAAAATGTACAGTGTATAGTAAGGATTTTGGAGCCTTCCATGGCTCATCTTCCAACTGCCACAGCGGCCCAACTAGGCGTACCTACGACCTGTGCGCACCTGTGGATATGTGTTGAGATGTGTATTAACGAAATCCAAAGACTGGAGTGGATCCGACGACATCGAATTTTTCACCTAAAAAAATGTACAGTGTATAGTAAGGATTTTGGAGCCTTCCATGGCTCATCTTCCAACTGCCACAGCGGCCCAACTAGGCGTACCTACGACCTGTGCGCACCTGTGGATATGTGTTGAGATGTGTATTAACGAAATCCAAAGACTGGAGTGGATCCGACGACATCGAATTTTTCACCTAAAAAAATGTACAGTGTATAGTAAGGATTTTGGAGCCTTCCATGGCTCATCTTCCAACTGCCACAGCGGCCCAACTAGGCGTACCTACGACCTGTGCGCACCTGTGGATATGTGTTGAGATGTGTATTAACGAAATCCAAAGACTGGAGTGGATCCGACGACATCGAATTTTTCACCTAAAAAAATGTACAGCGTATAGTAAGGATTTTGGAGCCTTCCATGGCTCATCTTCCAACTGCCACAGCGGCCCAACTAGGCGTACCAACGACCTGTGCGCACCTGTGGATATGTGTTGAGATGTGTATTAACGAAATCCAAAGACTGGAGTGGATCCGACGACATCGAATTTTTCACCTAAAAAAATGTACAGTGTATAGTAAGGATTTTGGAGCCTTCCATGGCTCATCTTCCAACTGCCACAGCGGCCCAACTAGGCGTACCAACGACCTGTGCGCACCTGTGGATATGTGTTGAGATGTGTACTAACGAAATCCAAAGACTGGAGTGGATCCGACGACATCGAATTTTTCACCTAAAAAAATGTACAGTGTATAGTAAGGATTTTGGAGCCTTCCATGGCTCATCTTCCAACTGCCACAGCGGCCCAACTAGGCGTACCTACGACCTGTGCGCACCTGTGGATATGTGTTGAGATGTGTATTAACGAAATCCAAAGACTGGAGTGGATCCGACGACATCGAATTTTTCACCTAAAAAAATGTACAGTGTATAGTAAGGATTTTGGAGCCTTCCATGGCTCATCTTCCAACTGCCACAGCGGCCCAACTAGGCGTACCTACGACCTGTGCGCACCTGTGGATATGTGTTGAGATGTGTATTAACGAAATCCAAAGACTGGAGTGGATCCGACGACATCGAATTTTTCACCTAAAAAAATGTACAGTGTATAGTAAGGATTTTGGAGCCTTCCATGGCTCATCTTCCAACTGCCACAGCGGCCCAACTAGGCGTACCTACGACCTGTGCGCACCTGTGGATATGTGTTGAGATGTGTATTAACGAAATCCAAAGACTGGAGTGGATCCGACGACATCGAATTTTTCACCTAAAAAAATGTACAGTGTATAGTAAGGATTTTGGAGCCTTCCATGGCTCATCTTCCAACTGCCACAGCGGCCCAACTAGGCGTACCTACGACCTGTGCGCACCTGTGGATATGTGTTGAGATGTGTATTAACGAAATCCAAAGACTGGAGTGGATCCGACGACATCGAATTTTTCACCTAAAAAAATGTACAGTGTATAGTAAGGATTTTGGAGCCTTCCATGGCTCATCTTCCAACTGCCACAGCGGCCCAACTAGGCGTACCTACGACCTGTGCGCACCTGTGGATATGTGTTGAGATGTGTATTAACGAAATCCAAAGACTGGAGTGGATCCGACGACATCGAATTTTTCACCTAAAAAAATGTACAGCGTATAGTAAGGATTTTGGAGCCTTCCATGGCTCATCTTCCAACTGCCACAGCGGCCCAACTAGGCGTACCAACGACCTGTGCGCACCTGTGGATATGTGTTGAGATGTGTATTAACGAAATCCAAAGACTGGAGTGGATCCGACGACATCGAATTTTTCACCTAAAAAAATGTACAGTGTATAGTAAGGATTTTGGAGCCTTCCATGGCTCATCTTCCAACTGCCACAGCGGCCCAACTAGGCGTACCTACGACCTGTGCGCACCTGTGGATATGTGTTGAGATGTGTATTAACGAAATCCAAAGACTGGAGTGGATCCGACGACATCGAATTTTTCACCTAAAAAAATGTACAGTGTATAGTAAGGATTTTGGAGCCTTCCATGGCTCATCTTCCAACTGCCACAGCGGCCCAACTAGGCGTACCTACGACCTGTGCGCACCTGTGGATATGTGTTGAGATGTGTATTAACGAAATCCAAAGACTGGAGTGGATCCGACGACATCGAATTTTTCACCTAAAAAAATGTACAGTGTATAGTAAGGATTTTGGAGCCTTCCATGGCTCATCTTCCAACTGCCACAGCGGCCCAACTAGGCGTACCTACGACCTGTGCGCACCTGTGGATATGTGTTGAGATGTGTATTAACGAAATCCAAAGACTGGAGTGGATCCGACGACATCGAATTTTTCACCTAAAAAAATGTACAGCGTATAGTAAGGATTTTGGAGCCTTCCATGGCTCATCTTCCAACTGCCACAGCGGCCCAACTAGGCGTACCAACGACCTGTGCGCACCTGTGGATATGTGTTGAGATGTGTATTAACGAAATCCAAAGACTGGAGTGGATCCGACGACATCGAATTTTTCACCTAAAAAAATGTACAGTGTATAGTAAGGATTTTGGAGCCTGCCATGGCTCATCTTCCAACTGCCACAGCGGCCCAACTAGGCGTACCTACGACCTGTGCGCACCTGTGGATATGTGTTGAGATGTGTATTAACGAAATCCAAAGACTGGAGTGGATCCGACGACATCAAATTTTTCACCTAAAAAAATTTACAGTGTATAGTAACGATTTTGGAGCCTTCCATGGCTCATCTTCCAACTGCCACAGCGGCCCAACTAGGCGTACCTACGACCTGTGCGCACCTGTGGTTATGTGTTGAGATGTCTATTAACGAAATCCAAAGACTGGAGTAGATCCGACGACATCGAATTTTTCACCTAAAAAAATGTACAGTGTATAGTAAGGATTTTGGAGCCTTCCATGGCTCATCTTCCAACTGCCACAGCGGCCCAACTAGGCGTACCTACGACCTGTGCGCACCTGTGGATATGTGTTGAGATGTGTATTAACGAAATCCAAAGACTGGAGTGGATCCGACGACATCGAATTTTTCACCTAAAAAAATGTACAGTGTATAGTAAGGATTTTGGAGCCTGCCATGGCTCATCTTCCAACTGCCACAGCGGCCCAACTAGGCGTACCTACGACCTGTGCGCACCTGTGGATATGTGTTGAGATGTGTATTAACGAAATCCAAAGACTGGAGTGGATCCGACGACATCAAATTTTTCACCTAAAAAAATGTACAGTGTATAGTAAGGATTTTGGAGCCTTCCATGGCTCATCTTCCAACTGCCACAGCGGCCCAACTAGGCGTACCAACGACCTGTGCGCACCTGTGGATATGTGTTGAGATGTGTATTAACGAAATCCAAAGACTGGAGTGGATCCGACGACATCGAATTTTTCACCTAAAAAAATGTACAGTGTATAGTAAGGATTTTGGAGCCTGCCATGGCTCATCTTCCAACTGCCACAGCGGCCCAACTAGGCGTACCTACGACCTGTGCGCACCTGTGGTTATGTGTTGAGATGTCTATTAACGAAATCCAAAGACTGGAGTAGATCCGACGACATCGAATTTTTCACCTAAAAAAATGTACAGTGTATAGTAAGGATTTTGGAGCCTTCCATGGCTCATCTTCCAACTGCCACAGCGGCCCAACTAGGCGTACCTACGACCTGTGCGCACCTGTGGTTATGTGTTGAGATGTGTATTAACGAAATCCAAAGACTGGAGTGGATCCGACGACATCGAATTTTTCACCTAAAAAAATGTACAGTGTATAGTAAGGATTTTGGAGCCTGCCATGGCTCATCTTCCAACTGCCACAGCGGCCCAACTAGGCGTACCTACGACCTGTGCGCACCTGTGGATATGTGTTGAGATGTGTATTAACGAAATCCAAAGACTGGAGTGGATCCGACGACATCAAATTTTTCACCTAAAAAAATGTACAGTGTATAGTAAGGATTTTGGAGCCTTCCATGGCTCATCTTCCAACTGCCACAGCGGCCCAACTAGGCGTACCAACGACCTGTGCGCACCTGTGGATATGTGTTGAGATGTGTATTAACGAAATCCAAAGACTGGAGTGGATCCGACGACATCGAATTTTTCACCTAAAAAAATGTACAGTGTATAGTAAGGATTTTGGAGCCTTCCATGGCTCATCTTCCAACTGCCACAGCGGCCCAACTAGGCGTACCTACGACCTGTGCGCACCTGTGGATATGTGTTGAGATGTGTATTAACGAAATCCAAAGACTGGAGTGGATCCGACGACATCGAATTTTTCACCTAAAAAAATGTACAGTGTATAGTAAGGATTTTGGAGCCTTCCATGGCTCATCTTCCAACTGCCACAGCGGCCCAACTAGGCGTACCTACGACCTGTGCGCACCTGTGGATATGTGTTGAGATGTGTATTAACGAAATCCAAAGACTGGAGTGGATCCGACGACATCAAATTTTTCACCTAAAAAAATGTACAGTGTATAGTAAGGATTTTGGAGCCTTCCATGGCTCATCTTCCAACTGCCACAGCGGCCCAACTAGGCGTACCTACGACCTGTGCGCACCTGTGGATATGTGTTGAGATGTGTATTAACGAAATCCAAAGACTGGAGTGGATCCGACGACATCGAATTTTTCACCTAAAAAAATGTACAGTGTATAGTAAGGATTTTGGAGCCTTCCATGGCTCATCTTCCAACTGCCACAGCGGCCCAACTAGGCGTACCTACGACCTGTGCGCACCTGTGGATATGTGTTGAGATGTGTATTAACGAAATCCAAAGACTGGAGTGGATCCGACGACATCAAATTTTTCACCTAAAAAAATGTACAGTGTATAGTAAGGATTTTGGAGCCTTCCATGGCTCATCTTCCAACTGCCACAGCGGCCCAACTAGGCGTACCAACGACCTGTGCGCACCTGTGGATATGTGTTGAGATGTGTATTAACGAAATCCAAAGACTGGAGTGGATCCGACGACATCGAATTTTTCACCTAAAAAAATGTACAGTGTATAGTAAGGATTTTGGAGCCTGCCATGGCTCATCTTCCAACTGCCACAGCGGCCCAACTAGGCGTACCTACGACCTGTGCGCACCTGTGGATATGTGTTGAGATGTGTATTAACGAAATCCAAAGACTGGAGTGGATCCGACGACATCAAATTTTTCACCTAAAAAAATGTACAGTGTATAGTAAGGATTTTGGAGCCTTCCATGGCTCATCTTCCAACTGCCACAGCGGCCCAACTAGGCGTACCAACGACCTGTGCGCACCTGTGGATATGTGTTGAGATGTGTATTAACGAAATCCAAAGACTGGAGTGGATCCGACGACATCGAATTTTTCACCTAAAAAAATGTACAGTGTATAGTAAGGATTTTGGAGCCTGCCATGGCTCATCTTCCAACTGCCACAGCGGCCCAACTAGGCGTACCTACGACCTGTGCGCACCTGTGGATATGTGTTGAGATGTGTATTAACGAAATCCAAAGACTGGAGTGGATCCGACGACATCAAATTTTTCACCTAAAAAAATGTACAGTGTATAGTAAGGATTTTGGAGCCTTCCATGGCTCATCTTCCAACTGCCACAGCGGCCCAACTAGGCGTACCAACGACCTGTGCGCACCTGTGGATATGTGTTGAGATGTGTATTAACGAAATCCAAAGACTGGAGTGGATCCGACGACATCGAATTTTTCACCTAAAAAAATGTACAGTGTATAGTAAGGATTTTGGAGCCTGCCATGGCTCATCTGCCAACTGCCACAGCGGCCCAACTAGGCGTACCTACGACCTGTGCGCACCTGTGGATATGTGTTGAGATGTGTATTAACGAAATCCAAAGACTGGAGTGGATCCGACGACATCAAATTTTTCACCTAAAAAAATGTACAGTGTATAGTAAGGATTTTGGAGCCTTCCATGGCTCATCTTCCAACTGCCACAGCGGCCCAACTAGGCGTACCTACGACCTGTGCGCACCTGTGGATATGTGTTGAGATGTGTATTAACGAAATCCAAAGACTGGAGTGGATCCGACGACATCAAATTTTTCACCTAAAAAAATGTACAGTGTATAGTAAGGATTTTGGAGCCTTCCATGGCTCATCTTCCAACTGCCACAGCGGCCCAACTAGGCGTACCTACGACCTGTGCGCACCTGTGGATATGTGTTGAGATGTGTATTAACGAAATCCAAAGACTGGAGTGGATCCGACGACATCGAATTTTTCACCTAAAAAAATGTACAGTGTATAGTAAGGATTTTGGAGCCTTCCATGGCTCATCTTCCAACTGCCACAGCGGCCCAACTAGGCGTACCTACGACCTGTGCGCACCTGTGGATATGTGTTGAGATGTGTATTAACGAAATCCAAAGACTGGAGTGGATCCGACGACATCGAATTTTTCACCTAAAAAAATGTACAGTGTATAGTAAGGATTTTGGAGCCTTCCATGGCTCATCTTCCAACTGCCACAGCGGCCCAACTAGGCGTACCAACGACCTGTGCGCACCTGTGGATATGTGTTGAGATGTGTATTAACGAAATCCAAAGACTGGAGTGGATCCGACGACATCGAATTTTTCACCTAAAAAAATGTACAGTGTATAGTAAGGATTTTGGAGCCTTCCATGGCTCATCTTCCAACTGCCACAGCGGCCCAACTAGGCGTACCTACGACCTGTGCGCACCTGTGGATATGTGTTGAGATGTGTATTAACGAAATCCAAAGACTGGAGTGGATCCGACGACATCGAATTTTTCACCTAAAAAAATGTACAGTGTATAGTAAGGATTTTGGAGCCTTCCATAGCTCATCTTCCAACTGCCACAGCAGCCCAACTAGGCGTACCTACGACCTGTGCGCACCTGTGGTTATGTGTTGAGATGTCTATTAACGAAATCCAAAGACTGGAGTAGATCCGACGACATCGAATTTTTCACCTAAAAAAATGTACAGTGTATAGTAAGGATTTTGGAGCCTTCCATGGCTCATTTTCCAACTGCCACAGCGGCCCAACTAGGCGTACCAACGACCTGTGCGCACCTGTGGATATGTGTTGAGATGTGTATTAACGACTGGAGTGGATCCGACGACATCGAATTTTTCACCTAAAAAAATGTACAGTGTATAGTAAGGATTTTGGAGCCTTCCATGGCTCATCTTCCAACTGCCACAGCGGCCCAACTAGGCGTACCTACGACCTGTGCGCACCTGTGGTTATGTGTTGAGATGTGTATTAACGAAATCCAAAGACTGGAGTGGATCCGACGGCATCGAATTTTTCACCTAAAAAAATGTACAGTGTATAGTAAGGATTTTGGAGCCTTCCATGGCTCATCTTCCAACTGCCACAGCGGCCCAACTAGGCGTACCTACGACCTGTGCGCACCTGTGGTTATGTGTTGAGATGTGTATTAACGAAATCCAAAGACTGGAGTGGATCCGACGGCATCGAATTTTTCACCTAAAAAAATGTACAGTGTATAGTAAGGATTTTGGAGCCTTCCATGGCTCATCTTCCAACTGCCACAGCGGCCCAACTAGGCGTACCTACGACCTGTGCGCACCTGTGGTTATGTGTTGAGATGTGTATTAACGAAATCCAAAGACTGGAGTGGATCCGACGGCATCGAATTTTTCACCTAAAAAATGTACAGTGTATAGTAAGGATTTTGGAGCCTTCCATGGCTCATCTTCCAACTGCCACAGCGGCCCAACTAGGCGTACCTACGACCTGTGCGCACCTGTGGTTATGTGTTGAGATGTGTATTAACGAAATCCAAAGACTGGAGTGGATCCGACGGCATCGAATTTTTCACCTAAAAAATGTACAGTGTATAGTAAGGATTTTGGAGCCTTCCATGGCTCATCTTCCAACTGCCACAGCGGCCCAACTAGGCGTACCAAAGACCTGTGCGCACCTGTGGATATGTGTTGAGATGTGTATTAACGAAATCCAAAGACTGGAGTGGATCCGACGACATCGAATTTTTCACCTAAAAAAATGTACAGTGTATAGTAAGGATTTTGGAGCCTTCCATGGCTCATCTTCCAACTGCCACAGCGGGCCAACTAGGCGTACCTACGACCTGTGCGCACCTGTGGTTATGTGTTGAGATGTCTATTAACGAAATCCAAAGACTGGAGTGGATCCGACGACATCGAATTTTTCACCTAAAAAAATGTACAGTGTATAGTAAGGATTTTGGAGCCTTCCATGGCTCATCTTCCAACTGCCACAGCGGCCCAACTAGGCGTACCTACGACCTGTGCGCACCTGTGGATATGTGTTGAGATGTGTATTAACGAAATCCAAAGACTGGAGTGGATCCGACGACATCGAATTTTTCACCTAAAAAAATGTACAGTGTATAGTAAGGATTTTGGAGCCTTCCATGGCTCATCTTCCAACTGCCACAGCGGCCCAACTAGGCGTACCTACGACCTGTGCGCACCTGTGGATATGTGTTGAGATGTGTATTAACGAAATCCAAAGACTGGAGTGGATCCGACGACATCGAATTTTTCACCTAAAAAAATGTACAGTGTATAGTAAGGATTTTGGAGCCTTCCATGGCTCATCTTCCAACTGCCACAGCGGCCCAACTAGGCGTACCAACGACCTGTGCGCACCTGTGGTTATGTGTTGAGATGTGTATTAACGAAATCCAAAGACTGGAGTGGATCCGACGACATCGAATTTTTCACCTAAAAAAATGTACAGTGTATAGTAAGGATTTTGGAGCCTTCCATGGCTCATCTTCCAACTGCCACAGCGGCCCAACTAGGCGTACCTACGACCTGTGCGCACCTGTGGTTATGTGTTGAGATGTGTATTAACGAAATCCAAAGACTGGAGTGGATCCGACGACATCGAATTTTTCACCTAAAAAAATGTACAGTGTATAGTAAGGATTTTGGAGCCTTCCATGGCTCATCTTCCAACTGCCACAGCGGCCCAACTACGCGTACCTACGACCTGTGCGCACCTGTGGTTATGTGTTGAGATGTGTATTAACGAAATCCAAAGACTGGAGTGGATCCGACGACATCGAATTTTTCACCTAAAAAAATGTACAGTGTATAGTAAGGATTTTGGAGCCTTCCATGGCTCATCTTCCAACTGCCACAGCGGCCCAACTACGCGTACCTACGACCTATGCGCACCTGTGGTTATGTGTTGAGATGTCTATTAACGAAATCCAAAGACTGGAGTGGATCCGACGACATCGAATTTTTCACCTAAAAAAATGTACAGTGTATAGTAAGGATTTTGGAGCCTTCCATGGCTCATCTTCCAACTGCCACAGCGGCCCAACTAGGCGTAACTACGACCTGTGCGCACCTGTGGTTATGTGTTGAGATGTGTATTAACGAAATCCAAAGACTGGAGTGGATCCGACGACATCGAATTTTTCACCTAAAAAAATGTACAGTGTATAGTAAGGATTTTGGAGCCTTCCATGGCTCATCTTCCAACTGCCACAGCCGCCCAACTAGGCGTACCTACGACCTGTGCGCACCTGTGGTTATGTGTTGAGATGTCTATTAACGAAATCCAAAGACTGGAGTGGATCCGACTACATCGAATTTTTCACCTAAAAAAATGTACAGTGTATAGTAAGGATTTTGGAGCCTTCCATGGCTCATCTTCCAACTGCCACAGCGGCCCAACTAGGCGTACCTACGACCTGTGCGCACCTGTGGTTATGTGTTGAGATGTCTATTAACGAAATCCAAAGACTGGAGTGGATCCGACGACATCGAATTTTTCACCTAAAAAAATGTACAGTGTATAGTAAGGATTTTGGAGCCTTCCATGGCTCATCTTCCAACTGCCACAGCGGCCCAACTAGGCGTACCTCCGACCTGTGCGCACCTGTGGTTATGTGTTGAGATGTCTATTAACGAAATCCAAAGACTGGAGTGGATCCGACGACATCGAATTTTTCACCTAAAAAAATGTACAGTGTATAGTAAGGATTTTCGAGCCTTCCATGGCTCATCTTCCAACTGCCACAGCGGCTCAACTAGGCGTACCTACGACCTGTGCGCACCTGTGGTTATGTGTTGAGATGTCTATTAACGAAATCCAAAGACTGGAGTGGATCCGACGACATCGAATTTTTCACCTAAAAAAATGTACAGTGTATAGTAAGGATTTTGGAGCCTTCCATGGCTCATCTTCCAACTGCCACAGCGGCCCAACTAGGCGTAGCTACGACCTGTGCGCACCTGTGGTTATGTGTTGAGATGTCTATTAACGAAATCCAAAGACTGGAGTGGATCCGACGACATCGAATTTTTCACCTAAAAAAATGTACAGTGTATAGTAAGGATTTTGGAGCCTTCCATGGCTCATCTTCCAACTGCCACAGCGGCCCAACTAGGCGTACCTACGACCTGTGCGCACCTGTGGATATGTGTTGAGATGTGTATTAACGAAATCCAAAGACTGGAGTGGATCCGACGACATCGAATTTTTCACCTAAAAAAATGTACAGTGTTTAGTAAGGATTTTGGAGCCTTCCATGGCTCATCTTCCAACTGCCACAGCGGCCCAACTAGGCGTACCTACGACCTGTGCGCACCTGTGGTTATGTGTTGAGATGTCTATTAACGAAATCCAAAGACTGGAGTGGATCCGACGACATCGAATTTTTCACCTAAAAAATGTACAGTGTATAGTAAGGATTTTAGAGCCTTCCATGGCTCATCTTCCAACTGCCACAGCGGCCCAACTAGGCGTACCTACGACCTGTGCGCCCCTGTGGTTATGTGTTGAGATGTCTATTAACGAAATCCAAAGACTGGAGTGGATCCGACGACATCGAATT
The DNA here is from genome assembly GCA_907269125.1 of Eristalis pertinax. Lineage (NCBI taxonomy): Eukaryota > Metazoa > Arthropoda > Insecta > Diptera > Syrphidae > Eristalis > Eristalis pertinax. The sequence goes on from OU026147.1 coordinate 15,982,805, forward strand.
TTTCACCTAAAAAAATGTACAGTGTATAGTAAGGATTTTGGAGCCTTCCATGGCTCATCTTCCAACTGCCACAGCGGCCCAACTAGGCGTACCTACGACCTGTGCGCACCTGTGGTTATGTGTTGAGATGTCTATTAACGAAATCCAAAGACTGGAGTGGATCCGACGACATCGAATTTTTCACCTAAAAAAATGTACAGTGTATAGTAAGGATTTTGGAGCCTTCCATGGCTCATCTTCCAACTGCCACAGCGGCCCAACTAGGCGTACCTACGACCTGTGCGCACCTGTGGTTATGTGTTGAGATGTCTATTAACGAAATCCAAAGACTGGAGTGGATCCGACGACATCGAATTTTTCACCTAAAAAAATGTACAGTGTATAGTAAGGCTTTTGGAGCCTTCCATGGCTCATCTTCCAACTGCCACAGCGGCCCAACTAGGCGTACCAACGACCTGTGCGCACCTGTGGTTATGTGTTGAGATGTCTATTAACGAAATCCAAAGACTGGAGTGGATCCGACGACATCGAATTTTTCACCTAAAAAAATGTACAGTGTATAGTAAGGATTTTGGAGCCTTCCATGGCTCATCTTCCAACTGCCACAGCGGCCCAACTAGGCGTACCTACGACCTGTGCGCACCTGTGGTTATGTGTTGAGATGTCTATTAACGAAATCCAAAGACTGGAGTGGATCCGACGACATCGAATTTTTCACCTAAAGAAATGTACAGTGTATAGTAAGGATTTTGGAGCCTTCCATGGCTCATCTTCCAACTGCCACAGTGGCCCAACTAGGTGTACCTACGACCTGTGCGCACCTGTGGTTATGTGTTGAGATGTCTATTAACGAAATCCAAAGACTGGAGTGGATCCGACGACATCGAATTTTTCACCTAAAAAAATGTACAGTGTATAGTAAGGATTTTGGAGCCTTCCATGGCTCATCTTCCAACTGCCACAGCGGCCCAACTAGGCGTACCTACGACCTGTGCGCACCTGTGGTTATGTGTTGAGATGTCTATTAACGAAATCCAAAGACTGGAGTGGATCCGACGACATCGAATTTTTCACCTAAAAAAATGTACAGTGTATAGTAAGGATTTTGGAGCCTTCCATGGCTCATCTTCCAACTGCCACAGCGGCCCAACTAGGCATACCTACGACCTGTGCGCACCTGTGGTTATGTGTTGAGATGTCTATTAACGAAATCCAAAGACTGGAGTGGATCCGACGACATCGAATTTTTCACCTAAAAAAATGTACAGTGTATAGTAAGGATTTTGGAGCCTTCCATGGCTCATCTTCCAACTGCCACAGCGGCCCAACTAGGCGTACCTACGACCTGTGCGCACCTGTGGTTATGTGTTGAGATGTGTATTAACGAAATCCAAAGACTGGAGTGGATCCGACGACATCGAATTTTTCACCTAAAAAAATGTACAGTGTATAGTAAGGATTTTGGAGCCTTCCATGGCTCATCTTCCAACTGCCACAGCGGCCCAACTAGGCGTACCTACGACCTGTGCGCACCTGTGGTTATGTGTTGAGATGTCTATTAACGAAATCCAAAGACTGGAGTGGATCCGACGACATCGAATTTTTCACCTAAAAAAATGTACAGTGTATAGTAAGGATTTTAGAGCCTTTCCATATCTCTTCTTCCAACTGCCACAGCGGCCCAACTAGGCGTACCTACGACCTGTGCGCACTTGTGGTTATGTGTTGAGATGTGTATTAACGAAATATAAAGACTGGAGTGGATCCGACGACATCGAATTTTTCACCTAAAAAAATGTACAGTGTATAGTAAGGATTTTGGAGCCTTCCATGGCTCATCTTCCAACTGCCACAGCGGCCCAACTAGGCGTACCTACGACCTGTGTGCACCTGTGGTTATGTGTTGAGATGTCTATTAACGAAATCCAAAGACTGGAGTGGATCCGACGACATCGAATTTTTCACCTAAAAAAATGTACAGTGTATAGTAAGGATTTTGGAGCCTTCCATGGCTCATCTTCCAACTGCCATAGCGGCCCAACTAGGCGTACCTACGACCTGTGCGCACCTGTGGTTATGTGTTGAGATATCTATTAACGAAATCCAAAGACTGGAGTGGATCCGACGACATCGAATTTTTCACCTAAAAAAATGTACAGTGTATAGTAAGGATTTTGGAGCCTTCCATGGCTCATCTTCCAACTGCCACAGCGGCCCAACTAGGCGTACCTACGACCTGTGCGCACCTGTGGTTATGTGTTGAGATGTGTATTAACTAAATGCAAAGACTGGAGTGGATCCGACGACATCGAATTTTTCACCTAAAAAATGTACAGTGTATAGTAAGGATTTTGGAGCCTTCCATGGCTCATCTTCCAACTGCCACAGCGGCCCAACTAGGCGTACCTACGACCTGTGCTCACCTGTGGTTATGTGTTGAGATGTCTATAAACGAAATCCAAAGACTGGAGTGGATCCGACGACATCGAATTTTTCACCTAAAAAAATGTACAGTGTATAGTAAGGATTTTGGAGCCTTCCATGGCTCATCTTCCAACCGCCACAGCGGCCCAACTAGGCGTACCTACGACCTGTGCTCACCTGTGGTTATGTGTTGAGATGTCTATTAACGAAATCCAAAGACTGGAGTGGATCCGACGACATCGAATTTTTCACCTAAAAAAATGTACAGTGTATAGTAAGGATTTTGGAGCCTTCCATGGCTCATCTTCCAACTGCCACAGCGGCCCAACTAGGCGTACCTACGACCTGTGCTCACCTGTGGTTATGTGTTGAGATGTCTATTAACGAAATCCAAAGACTGGAGTGGATCCGACGACATCGAATTTTTCACCTAAAAAAATGTACAGTGTATAGTAAGGATTTTGGAGCCTTCCATGGCTCATCTTCCAACTGCCACAGCGGCCCAACTAGGCGTACCTACGACCTGTGCGCACCTGTAGTTATGTGTTGAGATGTCTATTAACGAAATCCAAAGACTGGAGTGGATCCGACGACATCGAATTTTTCACCTAAAAAAATGTACAGTGTATAGTAAGGATTTTGGAGCCTTCCATGGCTCATCTTCCAACTGCCACAGCGGCCCAACTAGGCGTACCTACGACCTGTGCGCACCTGTGGTTATGTGTTGAGATGTGTATTAACGAAATCCAAAGACTGGAGTGGATCCGACGACATCGAATTTTTCACCTAAAAAAATGTACAGTGTATAGTAAGGATTTTGGAGCCTTCCATGGCTCATCTTCCAACTGCCACAGCGGCCCAACTAGGCGTACCTACGACCTGTGCGCACCTGTGGTTATGTGTTGAGATGTCTATTAACGAAATCCAAAGACTGGAGTGGATCCGACGACATCGAATTTTTCACCTAAAAAAATGTACAGTGTATAGTAAGGATTTTGGAGCCTTCCATGGCTCATCTTCCAACTGCCATAGCGGCCCAACTAGGCGTACCTACGACCTGTGCGCACCTGTGGTTATGTGTTGAGATGTCTATTAACGAAATCCAAAGACTGGAGTGGATCCGACGACATCGAATTTTTCACCTAAAAAAATGTACAGTGTATAGTAAGGATTTTGGAGCCTTCCATGGCTCATCTTCCAACTGCCATAGCGGCCCAACTAGGCGTACCTACGACCTGTGCGCACCTTTGGTTATGTGTAGAGATGTCTATTAACGAAATCCAAAGACTGGAGTGGATCCGACGACATCGAATTTTTCACCTAAAAAAATGTACTGTGTATAGTAAGGATTTTGGAGCCTTCCATGGCTCATCTTCCAACTGCCACAGCGGCCCAACTAGGCGTACCTACGACCTGTGCGCACCTGTGGTTATGTGTTGAGATGTGTATTAACGAAATCCAAAGACTGGAGTGGATCCGACGACATCGAATTTTTCACCTAAAAAAATGTGCAGTGTATAGTAAGGATTTTGGAGCCTTCCATGGCTCATCTTCCAACTGCCACAGCGGCCCAACTAGGCGTACCTACGACCTGTGCGCACCTGTGGTTATGTGTTGAGATGTGTATTAACGAAATCCAAAGACTGGAGTGGATCCGACGACATCGAATTTTTCACCTAAAAAAATGTACAGTGTATAGTAAGGATTTTGGAGCCTTCCATGGCTCATCTTCCAACTGAAACAGCGGCCCAACTAGGCGTACCTACGACCTGTGCGCACCTGTGGTTATGTGTTGAGATGTCTATTAACGAAATCCAAAGACTGGAGTGGATCCGACGACATCGAATTTTTCACCTAAAAAAATGTACAGTGTATAGTAAGGATTTTGGAGCCTTCCATGGCTCATCTTCCAACTGCCACAGCGGCCCAACTAGGCGTACCTACGACCTGTGCGCACCTGTGGTTATGTGTTGAGATGTCTGTTAACGAAATCCAAAGACTGGAGTGGATCCGACGACATCGAATTTTTCACCTGAAAAAATGTACAGTGTATAGTAAGGATTTTGGAGCCTGCCATGGCTCATCTTCCAACTGCCATAGCGGCCCAACTAGGCGTACCTACGACCTGTGCGCACCTGTGGTTATGTGTTGAGATGTCTATTAACGAAATCCAAAGACTGGAGTGGATCCGACGACATCGAATTGTTCACCTAAAAAAATGTACAGTGTATAGTAAGGATTTTGGAGCCTTCCATGGCTCATCTTCCAACTGCCACAGCGGCCCAACTAGGCGTACCTACGACCTGTGCGCACCTGTGGTTATGTGTTGAGATGTCTATTAACGAAATCCAAAGACTGGAGTGGATCCGACGACATCGAATTTTTCACCTAAAAAAATGTACAGTGTATAGTAAGGATTTTGGAGCCTTCCATGGCTCATCTTCCAACTGCCACAGCGGCCCAACTAGGCGTACCTACGACCTGTGCGCACCTGTGGTTATGTGTTGAGATGTCTATTAACGAAATCCAAAGATTGGAGTGGATCCGACGACATCGAATTTTTTCACCTAAAAAAATGTACAGTGTATAGTAAGGATTTTGGAGCCTTCCATGGCTCATCTTCCAACTGCCACAGCGGCCCAACTAGGCGTACCTACGACCTGTGCGCACCTGTGGTTATGTGTTGAGATGTCTATTAACGAAATCCAAAGACTGGAGTGGATCCGACGACATCGAATTTTTCACCTAAAAAAATGTACAGTGTATAGTAAGGATTTTGGAGCCTTCCATGGCTCATCTTCCAACTGCCACAGCGGCCCAACTAGGCGTACCTACGACCTGTGCGCACCTGTGGTTATGTGTTGAGATGTCTATTAACGAAATCCAAAGACTGGAGTGGATCCGACGACATCGAATTTTTCACCTAAAAAAATGTACAGTGTATAGTAAGGATTTTGGAGCCTTCCATGGCTCATCTTCCAACTGCCACAGCGGCCCAACTAGGCGTACCTACGACCTGTGCGCACCTGTAGTTATGTGTTGAGATGTCTATTAACGAAATCCAAAGACTGGAGTGGATCCGACGACATCGAATTTTTCACCTAAAAAAATGTACAGTGTATAGTAAGGATTTTGGAGCCTTCCATGGCTCATCTTCCAACTGCCACAGCGGCCCAACTAGGCGCACCTACGACCTGTGCGCACCTGTGGTTATGTGTTGAGATGTCTATTAACGAAATCCAAAGACTGGAGTGGATCCGACGACATCGAATTTTTCACCTAAAAAAATGTACAGTGTATAGTAAGGATTTTGGAGCCTTCCATGGCTCATCTTCCAACTGCCACAGCGGCCCAACTAGGCGTACCTACGACCTGTGCGCACCTGTGGTTATGTGTTGAGATGTCTATTAACGAAATCCAAAGACTGGAGTGGATCCGACAACATCGAATTTTTCACCTAAAAAATTGTACAGTGTATAGTAAGGATTTTGGAGCCTTCCATGGCTCATCTTCCAACTGCCACAGCGGCCCAACTAGGCGTACCTACGACCTGTGCGCACCTGTGGTTATGTGTTGAGATGTCTATTAACGAAATCCAAAGACTGGAGTGGATCCGACGACATCGAATTTTTCACCTAAAAAAATGTACAGTGTATAGTAAGGATTTTGGAGCCTTCCATGGCTCATCTTCCAACTAAAACAGCGGCCCAAATAGGCGTACCTACGACCTGTGCGCACCTGTGGTTATGTGTTGAGATGTCTATTAACGAAATCCAAAGACTGGAGTGGATCCGACGACATCGAATTTTTCACCTAAAAAAATGTACAGTGTATAGTAAGGATTTTGGAGCCTTCCATGGCTCATCTTCCAACTGCCACAGCGGCCCAACTAGGCGTACCTACGACCTGTGCGCACCTGTGGTTATGTGTTGAGATGTCTATTAACGAAATCCAAAGACTGGAGTGGATCCGACGACATCGAATTTTTCACCTAAAAAAATGTACAGTGTATAGTAAGGATTTTGGAGCCTTCCATGGCTCATCTTCCAACTGCCACAGCGGCCCAACTAGGCGTACCTACGACCTGTGCGCACCTGTGGTTATGTGTTGAGATGTCTATTAACGAAATCCAAAGACTGGAGTGGATCCGACGACATCGAATTTTTCACCTAAAAAAATGTACAGTGTATAGTAAGGATTTTGGAGCCTTCCATGGCTCATCTTCCAACTGCCACAGCGGCCCAACTAGGCGTACCTACGACCTGTGCGCACCTGTGGTTATGTGTTGAGATGTCTATTAACGAAATCCAAAGACTGGAGTGGATCCGACGACATCGAATTTTTCACCTAAAAAAATGTACAGTGTATAGTAAGGATTTTGGAGCCTTCCATGGCTCATCTTCCAACTGCCACAGCGGCCCAACTAGGCGTACCTACGACCTGTGCGCACCTGTAGTTATGTGTTGAGATGTCTATTAACGAAATCCAAAGACTGGAGTGGATCCGACGACATCGAATTTTTCACCTAAAAAAATGTACAGTGTATAGTAAGGATTTTGGAGCCTTCCATGGCTCATCTTCCAACTGCCACAGCGGCCCAACTAGGCGCACCTACGACCTGTGCGCACCTGTGGTTATGTGTTGAGATGTCTATTAACGAAATCCAAAGACTGGAGTGGATCCGACGACATCGAATTTTTCACCTAAAAAAATGTACAGTCTATAGTAAGGATTTTGGAGCCTTCCATGGCTCATCTTCCAACTGCCACAGCGGCCCAACTAGGCGTACCTACGACCTGTGCGCACCTGTGGTTATGTGTTGAGATGTGTATTAACGAAATCCAAAGACTGGAGTGGATCCGACGACATCGAATTTTTCACCTAAAAAAAATGTACAGTGTATAGTAAGGATTTTAGAGCCTTCCATGGCTCATCTTCCAACTGCCACAGCGGCCCAACTAGGCGTACCTACGACCTGTGCGCACCTGTGGTTATGTGTTGAGATGTCTATTAACGAAATCCAAAGACTAGAGTGGATCCGACGACATCGAATTTTTCACCTAAAAAAATGTACAGTGTATAGTAAGGATTTTGGAGCCTTCCATGGCTCATCTTCCAACTGCCACAGCGGCCCAACTAGGCGTACCTACGACCTGTGCGCACCTGTAGTTATGTGTTGAGATGTCTATTAACGAAATCCATAGACTGGAGTGGATCCGACGACATCGAATTTTTTCACCTAAAAAAATGTACAGTGTATAGTAAGGATTTTGGAGCCTTCCATGGCTCATCTTCCAACTGCCACAGCGGCCCAACTAGGCGTACCTACGACCTGTGCGCACCTGTGGTTATGTGTTGAGATGTGTATTAACGAAATCCAAAGACTGGAGTGGATCCGACGACATCGAATTTTTCACCTAAAAAAATGTACAGTGTATAGTAAGGATTTTGGAGCCTTCCATGGCTCATCTTCCAACTGCCACAGCGGCCCAACTAGGCGTACCTACGACCTGTGCGCACCTGTAGTTATGTGTTGAGATGTCTATTAACGAAATCCAAAGACTGGAGTGGATCCGACGACATCGAATTTTTCACCTAAAAAAATGTACAGTGTATAGTAAGGATTTTGGAGCCTTCCATGGCTCATCTTCCAATTGCCACAGCGGCCCAACTAGGCGCACCTACGACCTGTGCGCACCTGTGGTTATGTGTTGAGATGTCTATTAACGAAATCCAAAGACTGGAGTGGATCCGACGACATCGAATTTTTCACCTAAAAAAATGTACAGTCTATAGTAAGGATTTTGGAGCCTTCCATGGCTCATCTTCCAACTGCCACAGCGGCCCAACTAGGCGTACCTACGACCTGTGCGCACCTGTGGTTATGTGTTGAGATGTGTATTAACGAAATCCAAAGACTGGAGTGGATCCGACGACATCGAATTTTTCACCTAAAAAAATGTACAGTGTATAGTAAGGATTTTAGAGCCTTCCATGGCTCATCTTCCAACTGCCACAGCGGCCCAACTAGGCGTACCTACGACCTGTGCGCACCTGTGGTTATGTGTTGAGATGTCTATTAACGAAATCCAAAGACTAGAGTGGATCCGACGACATCGAATTTTTCACCTAAAAAAATGTACAGTGTATAGTAAGGATTTTGGAGCCTTCCATGGCTCATCTTCCAACTGCCACAGCGGCCCAACTAGGCGTACCTACGACCTGTGCGCACCTGTAGTTATGTGTTGAGATGTCTATTAACGAAATCCAAAGACTGGAGTGGATCCGACGACATCGAATTTTTCACCTAAAAAAATGTACAGTGTATAGTAAGGATTTTGGAGCCTTCCATGGCTCATCTTCCAACTGCCACAGCGGCCCAACTAGGCGTACCTACGACCTGTGCGCACCTGTGGTTATGTGTTGAGATGTCTATTAACGAAATCCAAAGACTGGAGTGGATCCGACGACATCGAATTTTTCACCTAAAAAAATGTACAGTGTATAGTAAGGATTTTGGAGCCTTCCATGGCTCATCTTCCAACTGCCACAGCGGCCCAACTAGGCGTACCTACGACCTGTGCTCACCTGTGGTTATGTGTTGAGATGTGTATTAACGAAATCCAAAGACTGGAGTGGATCCGACGACATCGAATTTTTCACCTAAAAAAATGTACAGTGTATAGTAAGGATTTTGGAGCCTTCCATGGCTCATCTTCCAACTGCCACAGCGGCCCAACTAGGCGTACCTACGACCTGTGCGCACCTGTGGTTATGTGTTGAGATGTCTATTAACGAAATCCAAAGACTGGAGTGGATCCGACGACATCGAATTTTTCACCTAAAAAAATGTACAGTGTATAGTAAGGATTTTGGAGCCTTCCATGGCTCATCTTCCAACTGCCACAGCGGCCCAACTAGGCGTACCTACGACCTGTGCTCACCTGTGGTTATGTGTTGAGATGTGTATTAACGAAATCCAAAGACTGGAGTGGATCCGACGACATCGAATTTTTCACCTAAAAAAAATGTACAGTGTATAGTAAGGATTTTGGAGCCTTCCATGGCTCATCTTCCAACTGCCACAGCGGCCCAACTAGGCGTACCTACGACCTGTGCTCACCTGTGGTTATGTGTTGAGATGTGTATTAACGAAATCCAAAGACTGGAGTGGATCCGACGACATCGAATTTTTCACCTAAAAAAATGTACAGTGTATAGTAAGGATTTTGGAGCCTTCCATGGCTCATCTTCCAACTGCCACAGCGGCCCAACTAGGCGTACCTACGACCTGTGCGCACCTGTGGTTATGTGTTGAGATGTGTATTAACGAAATCCAAAGACTGGAGTGGATCCGACGACATCGAATTTTTCACCTAAAAAAATGTACAGTGTATAGTAAGGATTTTAGAGCCTTCCATGGCTCATCTTCCAACTGCCACAGCGGCCCAACTAGGCGTACCTACGACCTGTGCGCACCTGTGGTTAGTGTTGAGATGTCTATTAACGAAATCCAAAGACTAGAGTGGATCCGACGACATCGAATTTTTCACCTAAAAAAATGTACAGTGTATAGTAAGGATTTTGGAGCCTTCCATGGCTCATCTTCCAACTGCCACAGCGGCCCAACTAGGCGTACCTACGACCTGTGCGCACCTGTAGTTATGTGTTGAGATGTCTATTAACGAAATCCAAAGACTGGAGTGGATCCGACGACATCGAATTTTTCACCTAAAAAAATGTACAGTGTATAGTAAGGATTTTGGAGCCTTCCATGGCTCATCTTCCAACTGCCACAGCGGCCCAACTAGGCGTACCTACGACCTGTGCGCACCTGTGGTTATGTGTTGAGATGTCTATTAACGAAATCCAAAGACTGGAGTGGATCCGACGACATCGAATTTTTCACCTAAAAAAATGTACAGTGTATAGTAAGGATTTTGGAGCCTTCCATGGCTCATCTTCCAACTGCCACAGCGGCCCAACTAGGCGTACCTACGACCTGTGCTCACCTGTGGTTATGTGTTGAGATGTGTATTAACGAAATCCAAAGACTGGAGTGGATCCGACGACATCGAATTTTTCACCTAAAAAAATGTACAGTGTATAGTAAGGATTTTGGAGCCTTCCATGGCTCATCTTCCAACTGCCACAGCGGCCCAACTAGGCGTACCTACGACCTGTGCGCACCTGTGGTTATGTGTTGAGATGTCTATTAACGAAATCCAAAGACTGGAGTGGATCCGACGACATCGAATTTTTCACCTAAAAAAATGTACAGTGTATAGTAAGGATTTTGGAGCCTTCCATGGCTCATCTTCCAACTGCCACAGCGGCCCAACTAGGCGTACCTACGACCTGTGCTCACCTGTGGTTATGTGTTGAGATGTGTATTAACGAAATCCAAAGACTGGAGTGGATCCGACGACATCGAATTTTTCACCTAAAAAAATGTACAGTGTATAGTAAGGATTTTGGAGCCTTCCATGGCTCATCTTCCAACTGCCACAGCGGCCCAACTAGGCGTACCTACGACCTGTGCGCACCTGTGGATATGTGTTGAGATGTGTATTAACGAAATCCAAAGACTGGAGTGGATCCGACGACATCGAATTTTTCACCTAAAAAAATGTACAGTGTATAGTAAGGATTTTGGAGTCTTCCATGGCTCATCTTCCAACTGCCACAGCGGCCCAACTAGGCGTACCTACGACCTGTGCGCACCTGTGGTTATGTGTTGAGATGTCTATTAACGAAATCCAAAGACTGGAGTGGATCCGACGACATCGAATTTTTCACCTAAAAAAATGTACAGTGAATAGTATGGATTTTGGAGCCTTCCATGGCTCATCTTCCAACTGCCATAGCGGCCCAACTAGGCGTACCTACGACCTGTGCGCACCTGTGGTTATGTGTTGAGATGTCTATTAACGAAATCCAAAGACTGGAGTGGATCCGACGACATCGAATTTTTCACCTAAAAAAATGTACAGTGAATAGTATGGATTTTGGAGCCTTCCATGGCTCATCTTCCAACTGCCACAGCGGCCCAACTAGGCGTACCTACGACCTGTGCGCACCTGTGGTTATGTGTTGAGATGTCTATTAACGAAATCCAAAGACTGGAGTGGATCCGACGACATCGAATTTTTCACCTAAAAAAATGTACAGTGTATAGTAAGGATTTTGGAGCCTTCCATGGCTCATCTTCCAACTGCCACAGCGGCCCAACTAGGCGTACCTACGACCTGTGCGCACCTGTGGTTATGTGTTGAGATGTCTATTAACGAAATCCAAAGACTGGAGTGGATCCGACGACATCGAATTTTTCACCTAAAAAAATGTACAGTGTATAGTAAGGATTTTGGAGCCTTCCATGGCTCATCTTCCAACTGCCACAGCGGCCCAACTAGGCGTACCTACGACCTGTGCGCACCTGTGGTTATGTGTTGAGATGTCTATTAACGAAATCCAAAGACTGGAGTGGATCCGACGACATCGAATTTTTCACCTAAAAAAATGTACAGTGTATAGTAAGGATTTTGGAGCCTTCCATGGCTCATCTTCCAACTGCCACAGCGGCCCAACTAGGCGTACCTACGACCTGTGCGCACCTGTGGTTATGTGTTGAGATGTCTATTAACGAAATCCAAAGACTGGAGTGGATCCGACGACATCGAATTTTTCACCTAAAAAAATGTACAGTGTATAGTAAGGATTTTGGAGCCTTCCATGGCTCATCTTCCAACTGCCACAGCGGCCCAACTAGGCGTACCTACGACCTGTGCGCACCTGTGGTTATGTGTTGAGATGTCTATTAACGAAATCCAAAGACTGGAGTGGATCCGACGACATCGAATTTTTCACCTAAAAAAATGTACAGTGTATAGTAAGGATTTTGGAGCCTTCCATGGCTCATCTTCCAACTGCCACAGCGGCCCAACTAGGCGTACCTACGACCTGTGCGCACCTGTGGATATGTGTTGAGATGTGTATTAACGAAATCCAAAGACTGGAGTGGATCCGACGACATCGAATTTTTCACCTAAAAAAATGTACAGTGAATAGTATGGATTTTGGAGCCTTCCATGGCTCATCTTCCAACTGCCATAGCGGCCCAACTAGGCGTACCTACGACCTGTGCGCACCTGTGGTTATGTGTTGAGATGTGTATTAACGAAATCCAAAGACTGGAGTGGATCCGACGACATCGAATTTTTCACCTAAAAAAATGTACAGTGTATAGTAAGGATTTTGGAGCCTTCCATGGCTCATCTTCCAACTGCCACAGCGGCCCAACTAGGCGTACCTACGACCTGTGCGCACCTGTGGTTATGTGTTGAGATGTCTATTAACGAAATCCAAAGACTGGAGTGGATCCGACGACATCGAATTTTTCGCCTAAAAAAATGTACAGTGAATAGTATGGATTTTGGAGCCTTCCATGGCTCATCTTCCAACTGCCATAGCGGCCCAACTAGGCGTACCTACGACCTGTGCGCACCTGTGGTTATGTGTTGAGATGTGTATTAACGAAATCCAAAGACTGGAGTAGATCCGACGACATCGAATTTTTCACCTAAAAAAATGTACAGTGTATAGTAAGGATTTTGGAGCCTTCCATGGCTCATCTTCCAACTGCCACAGCGGCCCAACTAGGCGTACCTACGACCTGTGCGCACCTGTGGTTATGTGTTGAGATGTCTATTAACGAAATCCAAAGACTGGAGTGGATCCGACGACATCGAATTTTTCACCTAAAAAAATGTACAGTGTATAGTAAGGATTTTGGAGCCTTCCATGGCTCATCTTCCAACTGCCACAGCGGCCCAACTAGGCGTACCTACGACCTGTGCGCACCTGTGGTTATGTGTTGAGATGTCTATTAACGAAATCCAAAGACTGGAGTGGATCCGACGACATCGAATTTTTCACCTAAAAAAATGTACAGTGTATAGTAAGGATTTTGGAGCCTTCCATGGCTCATCTTCCAACTGCCACAGCGGCCCAACTAGGCGTACCTACGACCTGTGCGCACCTGTGGTTATGTGTTGAGATGTCTATTAACGAAATCCAAAGACTGGAGTGGATCCGACGACATCGAATTTTTCACCTAAAAAAATGTACAGTGTATAGTAAGGATTTTGGAGCCTTCCATGGCTCATCTTCCAACTGCCACAGCGGCCCAACTAGGCGTACCTACGACCTGTGCGCACCTGTGGTTATGTGTTGAGATGTGTATTAACGAAATCCAAAGACTGGAGTGGATCCGACGACATCGAATTTTTCACCTAAAAAAATGTACAGTGTATAGTAAGGATTTTGGAGCCTTCCATGGCTCATCTTCCAACTGCCACAGCGGCCCAACTAGGCGTACCTACGACCTGTGCGCACCTGTGGTTATGTGTTGAGATGTCTATTAACGAAATCCAAAGACTGGAGTGGATCCGACGACATCGAATTTTTCACCTAAAAAAATGTACAGTGTATAGTAAGGATTTTGGAGCCTTCCATGGCTCATCTTCCAACTGCCACAGCGGCCCAACTAGGCGTACCTACGACCTGTGCGCACCTGTGGATATGTGTTGAGATGTGTATTAACGAAATCCAAAGACTGGAGTGGATCCGACGACATCGAATTTTTCACCTAAAAAAATGTACAGTGAATAGTATGGATTTTGGAGCCTTCCATGGCTCATCTTCCAACTGCCATAGCGGCCCAACTAGGCGTACCTACGACCTGTGCGCACCTGTGGTTATGTGTTGAGATGTGTATTAACGAAATCCAAAGACTGGAGTGGATCCGACGACATCGAATTTTTCACCTAAAAAAATGTACAGTGTATAGTAAGGATTTTGGAGCCTTCCATGGCTCATCTTCCAACTGCCATAGCGGCCCAACTAGGCGTACCTACGACCTGTGCGCACCTGTGGTTATGTGTTGAGATGTCTATTAACGAAATCCAAAGACTGGAGTGGATCCGACGACATCGAATTTTTCACCTAAAAAAATGTACAGTGTATAGTAAGGATTTTGGAGCCTTCCATGGCTCATCTTCCAACTGCCACAGCGGCCCAACTAGGCGTACCTACGACCTGTGCGCACCTGTGGTTATGTGTTGAGATGTCTATTAACGAAATCCAAAGACTGGAGTGGATCCGACGACATCGAATTTTTCACCTAAAAAAATGTACAGTGTATAGTAAGGATTTTGGAGCCTTCCATGGCTCATCTTCCAACTGCCACAGCGGCCCAACTAGGCGTACCTACGACCTGTGCGCACCTGTGGTTATGTGTTGAGATGTCTATTAACGAAATCCAAAGACTGGAGTGGATCCGACGACATCGAATTTTTCACCTAAAAAAATGTACAGTGTATAGTAAGGATTTTGGAGCCTTCCATGGCTCATCTTCCAACTGCCACAGCGGCCCAACTAGGCGTACCTACGACCTGTGCGCACCTGTGGTTATGTGTTGAGATGTCTATTAACGAAATCCAAAGACTGGAGTGGATCCGACGACATCGAATTTTTCACCTAAAAAAATGTACAGTGTATAGTAAGGATTTTGGAGCCTTCCATGGCTCATCTTCCAACTGCCACAGCGGCCCAACTAGGCGTACCTACGACCTGTGCGCACCTGTGGATATGTGTTGAGATGTGTATTAACGAAATCCAAAGACTGGAGTGGATCCGACGACATCGAATTTTTCACCTAAAAAAATGTACAGTGAATAGTATGGATTTTGGAGCCTTCCATGGCTCATCTTCCAACTGCCATAGCGGCCCAACTAGGCGTACCTACGACCTGTGCGCACCTGTGGTTATGTGTTGAGATGTCTATTAACGAAATCCAAAGACTGGAGTGGATCCGACGACATCGAATTTTTCACCTAAAAAAATGTACAGTGAATAGTATGGATTTTGGAGCCTTCCATGGCTCATCTTCCAACTGCCACAGCGGCCCAACTAGGCGTACCTACGACCTGTGCGCACCTGTGGTTATGTGTTGAGATGTGTATTAACGAAATCCAAAGACTGGAGTGGATCCGACGACATCGAATTTTTCACCTAAAAAAATGTACAGTGTATAGTAAGGATTTTGGAGCCTTCCATGGCTCATCTTCCAACTGCCACAGCGGCCCAACTAGGCGTACCTACGACCTGTGCGCACCTGTGGTTATGTGTTGAGATGTCTATTAACGAAATCCAAAGACTGGAGTGGATCCGACGACATCGAATTTTTCACCTAAAAAAATGTACAGTGTATAGTAAGGATTTTGTAGCCTTTCCATGGCTCATCTTCCAACTGCCACAGCGGCCCAACTAGTCGTACCTACGACCTGTGCGCACCTGTGGTTATGTGTTGAGATGTGTTAACGAAATCCAAAGACTGGAGTGGATCCGACGACATCGAATTTTTCACCTAAAAAAATGTACAGTGTATAGTAAGGATTTTGGAGCCTTCCATGGCTCATCTTCCAACTGCCACAGCGGCCCAACTAGGCGTACCTACGACCTGTGCGCACCTGTGGTTATGTGTTGAGATGTCTATTAACGAAATCCAAAGACTGGAGTGGATCCGACGACATCGAATTTTTCACCTAAAAAAATGTACAGTGTATAGTAAGGATTTTGGAGCCTTCCATGGCTCATCTTCCAACTGCCACAGCGGCCCAACTAGGCGTACCTACGACCTGTGCGCACCTGTGGTTATGTGTTGAGATGTCTATTAACGAAATCCAAAGACTGGAGTGGATCCGACGACATCGAATTTTTCACCTAAAAAAATGTACAGTGTATAGTAAGGATTTTGGAGCCTTCCATGGCTCATCTTCCAACTGCCACAGCGGCCCAACTAGGCGTACGTACGACCTGTGCGCACCTGTGGTTATGTGTTGAGATGTGTATTAACGAAATCCAAAGACTGGAGTGGATCCGACGACATCGAATTTTTCACCTAAAAAAATGTACAGTGTATAGTAAGGATTTTAGAGCCTTCCATGGCTCATCTTCCAACTGCCACAGCGGCCCAACTAGGCGTACCTACGACCTGTGCGCACCTGTGGTTATGTGTTGAGATGTGTATTAACGAAATCCAAAGACTGGAGTGGATCCGACGACATCGAATTTTTCACCTAAAAAAATGTACAGTGTATAGTAAGGATTTTGGAGCCTTCCATGGCTCATCTTCCAACTGCCACAGCGGCCCAACTAGGCGTACCTACGACCTGTGCGCACCTGTGGTTATGTGTTGAGATGTGTATTAACGAAATGCAAAGACTGGAGTGGATCCGACGACATCGAATTTTTCACCTAAAAAAATGTACAGTGTATAGTAAGGATTTTGGAGCCTTCCATGGCTCATCTTCCAACTGCCACAGCGGCCCAACTAGGCGTACCTACGACCTGTGCGCACCTGTGGTTATGTGTTGAGATGTCTATTAACGAAATCCAAAGACTGGAGTGGATCCGACGACATCGAATTTTTCACCTAAAAAAATGTACAGTGTATAGTAAGGATTTTGGAGCCTTCCATGGCTCATCTTCCAACTGCCATAGCGGCCCAACTAGGCGTACCTACGACCTGTGCGCACCTGTGGTTATGTGTTGAGATGTCTATTAACGAAATCCAAATACTGGAGTGGATCCGACGACATCGAATTTTTCACCTAAAAAAATGTACAGTGTATAGTAAGGATTTTGGAGCCTTTCCATGGCTCATCTTCCAACTGCCACAGCGGCCCAACTAGGCGTACCTACGACCTGTGCGCACCTGTGGTTATGTGTTGAGATGTGTATTAACGAAATCCAAAGACTGGAGTGGATCCGACGACATCGAATTTTTCACCTAAAAAAATGTACAGTGTATAGTAAGGATTTTGGAGCCTTCCATGGCTCATCTTCCAACTGCCACAGCGGCCCAACTAGGCGTACCTACGACCTGTGCGCACCTGTGGTTATGTGTTGAGATGTCTATTAACGAAATCCAAAGACTGGAGTGGATCCGACGACATCGAATTTTTCACCTAAAAAAATGTACAGTGTATAGTAAGGATTTTGGAGCCTTCCATGGCTCATCTTCCAACTGCCACAGCGGCCCAACTAGGCGTACCTACGACCTGTGCGCACCTGTGGTTATGTGTTGAGATGTCTATTAACGAAATCCAAAGACTGGAGTGGATCCGACGACATCGAATTTTTCACCTAAAAAAATGTACAGTGTATAGTAAGGATTTTGGAGCCTTCCATGGCTCATCTTCCAACTGCCATAGCGGCCCAACTAGGCGTACCTACGACCTGTGCGCACCTGTGGTTATGTGTTGAGATGTCTATTAACGAAATCCAAATACTGGAGTGGATCCGACGACATCGAATTTTTCACCTAAAAAAATGTACAGTGTATAGTAAGATATTTTGGAGCCTTTCCATGGCTCATCTTCCAACTGCCACAGCGGCCCAACTAGGCGTACCTACCACCTGTGCGCACCTGTGGTTATGTGTTGAGATGTGTATTAACGAAATCCAAAGACTGGAGTGGATCCGACGACATCGAATTTTTCACCTAAAAAAATGTACAGTGTATAGTAAGGATTTTGGAGCCTTCCATGGCTCATCTTCCAACTGCCATAGCGGCCCAACTAGGCGTACCTACGACCTGTGCGCACCTGTGGTTATGTGTTGAGATGTCTATTAACGAAATCCAAATACTGGAGTGGATCCGACGACATCGAATTTTTCACCTAAAAAAATGTACAGTGTATAGTAAGGATTTTGGAGCCTTTCCATGGCTCATCTTCCAACTGCCACAGCGGCCCAACTAGGCGTACCTACGACCTGTGCGCACCTGTGGTTATGTGTTGAGATGTGTATTAACGAAATCCAAAGACTGGAGTGGATCCGACGACATCGAATTTTTCACCTAAAAAAATGTACAGTGTATAGTAAGGATTTTGGAGCCTTCCATGGCTCATCTTCCAACTGCCATAGCGGCCCAACTAGGCGTACCTACGACCTGTGCGCACCTGTGGTTATGTGTTGAGATGTCTATTAACGAAATCCAAATACTGGAGTGGATCCGACGACATCGAATTTTTCACCTAAAAAAATGTACAGTGTATAGTAAGGATTTTGGAGCCTTTCCATGGCTCATCTTCCAACTGCCACAGCGGCCCAACTAGGCGTACCTACGACCTGTGCGCACCTGTGGTTATGTGTTGAGATGTGTATTAACGAAATCCAAAGACTGGAGTGGATCCGACGACATCGAATTTTTCACCTAAAAAAATGTACAGTGTATAGTAAGGATTTTGGAGCCTTCCATGGCTCATCTTCCAACTGCCACAGCGGCCCAACTAGGCGTACCTACGACCTGTGCGCACCTGTGGTTATGTGTTGAGATGTCTATTAACGAAATCCAAAGACTGGAGTGGATCCGACGACATCGAATTTTTCACCTAAAAAAATGTACAGTGTATAGTAAGGATTTTGGAGCCTTCCATGGCTCATCTTCCAACTGCCATAGCGGCCCAACTAGGCGTACCTACGACCTGTGCGCACCTGTGGTTATGTGTTGAGATGTCTATTAACGAAATCCAAATACTGGAGTGGATCCGACGACATCGAATTTTTCACCTAAAAAAATGTACAGTGTATAGTAAGGATTTTGGAGCCTTTCCATGGCTCATCTTCCAACTGCCACAGCGGCCCAACTAGGCGTACCTACGACCTGTGCGCACCTGTGGTTATGTGTTGAGATGTCTATTAACGAAATCCAAAGACTGGAGTGGATCCGACGACATCGAATTTTTCACCTAAAAAAATGTACAGTGTATAGTAAGGATTTTGGAGCCTTCCATGGCTCATCTTCCAACTGCCACAGCGGCCCAACTAGGCGTACCTACGACCTGTGCGCACCTGTGGATATGTGTTGAGATGTGTATTAACGAAACCCAAAGACTGGAGTGGATCCGACGACATCGAATTTTTCACCTAAAAAAATGTACAGTGTATAGTAAGGATTTTGGAGCCTTCCATGGCTCATCTTCCAACTGCCACAGCGGCCCAACTAGGCGTACCTACGACCTGTGCGCACCTGTGGTTATGTGTTGAGATGTCTATTAACGAAATCCAAAGACTGGAGTGGATCCGACGACATCGAATTTTTCACCTAAAAAAATGTACAGTGTATAGTAAGGATTTTGGAGCCTTCCATGGCTCATCTTCCAACTGCCACAACGGCCCAACTAGGCGTACCTACGACCTGTGCGCACCTGTGGTTATGTGTTGAGATGTGTATTAACGAAATCCAAAGACTGGAGTGGATCCGACGACATCGAATTTTTCACCTAAAAAAATGTACAGTGTATAGTAAGGATTTTGGAGCCTTCCATGGCTCATCTTCCAACTGCCACAGCGGCCCAACTAGGCGTACCTACGACCTGTGCGCACCTGTGGTTATGTGTTGAGATGTCTATTAACGAAATCCAAAGACTGGAGTGGATCCGACGACATCGAATTTTTCACCTAAAAAAATGTACAGTGTATAGTAAGGATTTTGGAGCCTTCCATGGCTCATCTTCCAACTGCCACAGCGGCCCAACTAGGCGTACCTACGACCTGTGCGCACATGTGGTTATGTGTTGAGATGTCTATTAACGAAATCCAAAGACTGGAGTGGATCCGACGACATCGAATTTTTCACCTAAAAAAATGTACAGTGTATAGTAAGGATTTTGGAGCCTTCCATGGCTCATCTTCCAACTGCCACAGCGGCCCAACTAGGCGTACCTACGACCTGTGCGCACCTGTGGTTATGTGTTGAGATGTCTATTAACGAAATCCAAAGACTGGAGTGGATCCGAGGACATCGAATTTTTCACCTAAAAAAATGTACAGTGTATAGTAAGGATTTTGGAGCCTTCCATGGCTCATCTTCCAACTGCCACAGCGGCCCAACTAGGCGTACCAACGACCTGTGCGCACCTGTGGTTATGTGTTGAGATGTCTATTAACGAAATCCAAAGACTGGAGTGGATCCGACGACATCGAATTTTTCACCTAAAAAAATGTACAGTGTATAGTAAGGATTTTGGAGCCTTCCATGGCTCATCTTCCAACTGCCACAGCGGCCCAACTAGGCGTACCTACGACCTGTGCGCACCTGTGGTTATGTGTTGAGATGTCTATTAACGAAATCCAAAGACTGGAGTGGATCCGACGACATCGAATTTTTCACCTAAAAAAATGTACAGTGTATAGTAAGGATTTTGGAGCCTTCCATGGCTCATCTTCCAACTGCCACAGCGGCCCAACTAGGCGTACCTACGACCTGTGCGCACCTGTGGTTATGTGTTGAGATGTCTATTAACGAAATCCAAAGACTGGAGTGGATCCGACGACATCGAATTTTTCACCTAAAAAAATGTACAGTGTATAGTAAGGATTTTGGAGCCTTCCATGGCTCATCTTCCAACTGCCACAGCGGCCCAACTAGGCGTACCTACGACCTGTGCGCACCTGTGGTTATGTGTTGAGATGTCTATTAACGAAATCCAAAGACTGGAGTGGATCCGACGACATCGAATTTTTCACCTAAAAAAATGTACTGTGTATAGTAAGGATTTTGGAGCCTTCCATGGCTCATCTTCCAACTGCCACAGCGGCCCAACTAGGCGTACCTACGACCTGTGCGCACCTGTGGTTATGTGTTGAGATGTCTATTAACGAAATCCAAAGACTGGAGTGGATCCGACGACATCGAATTTTTCACCTAAAAAAATGTACAGTGTATAGTAAGGATTTTGGAGCCTTCCATGGCTCATCTTCCAATTGCCACAGCGGCCCAACTAGGCGTACCTACGACCTGTGCGCACCTGTGGTTATGTGTTGAGATGTCTATTAACGAAATCCAAAGACTGGAGTGGATCCGACGACATATAGTAAGGATTTTGGAGCCTTCCATGGCTCATCTTCCAACTGCCACAGCGGCCCAACTAGGCGTACCTACGACCTGTGCGCACCTGTGGTTATGTGTTGAGATGTCTATTAACGAAATCCAAAGACTGGAGTGGATCCGAGGACATCGAATTTTTCACCTAAAAAAATGTACAGTGTATAGTAAGGATTTTGGAGCCTTCCATGGCTCATCTTCCAACTGCCACAGCGGCCCAACTAGGCGTACCAACGACCTGTGCGCACCTGTGGTTATGTGTTGAGATGTCTATTAACGAAATCCAAAGACTGGAGTGGATCCGACGACATCGAATTTTTCACCTAAAAAAATGTACAGTGTATGGTAAGGATTTTGGAGCCTTCCATGGCTCATCTTCCAACTGCCACAGCGGCCCAACTAGGCGTACCTACGACCTGTGCGCACCTGTGGTTATGTGTTGAGATGTCTATTAACGAAATCCAAAGACTGGAGTGGATCCGACGACATCGAATTTTTCACCTAAAAAAATGTACAGTGTATAGTAAGGATTTTGGAGCCTTCCATGGCTCATCTTCCAACTGCCACAGCGGCCCAACTAGGCGTACCTACGACCTGTGCGCACCTGTGGTTATGTGTTGAGATGTCTATTAACGAAATCCAAAGACTGGAGTGGATCCGAGGACATCGAATTTTTCACCTAAAAAAATGTACAGTGTATAGTAAGGATTTTGGAGCCTTCCATGGCTCATCTTCCAACTGCCACAGCGGCCCAACTAGGCATACCAACGACCTGTGGTTATGTGTTGAGATGTTTATTAACGAAATCCAAAGACTGGAGTGGATCCGACGACATCGAATTTTTCACCTAAAAAAATGTACAGTGTATAGTAAGGATTTTGGAGCCTTCCATGGCTCATCTTCCAACTGCCACAGCGGCCCAACTAGGCGTACCTACGACCTGTGCGCACCTGTGGTTATGTGTTGAGATGTCTATTAACGAAATCCAAAGACTGGAGTGGATCCGAGGACATCGAATTTTTCACCTAAAAAAATGTACAGTGTATAGTAAGGATTTTGGAGCCTTCCATGGCTCATCTTCCAACTGCCACAGCGGCCCAACTAGGCATACCAACGACCTGTGGTTATGTGTTGAGATGTTTATTAACGAAATCCAAAGACTGGAGTGGATCCGACGACATCGAATTTTTCACCTAAAAAAATGTACAGTGTATAGTAAGGATTTTGGAGCCTTCCATGGCTCATCTTCCAACTGCCACAGCGGCCCAACTAGGCGTACCTACGACCTGTGCGCACCTGTGGTTATGTGTTGAGATGTCTATTAACGAAATCCAAAGACTGGAGTGGATCCGACGACATCGAATTTTTCACCTAAAAAAATGTACAGTGTATAGCAAGGATTTTGGAGCCTTCCATGGCTCATCTTCCAATTGCCACAGCGGCCCAACTAGGCGTACCTACGACCTGTGCGCACCTGTGGTTATGTGTTGAGATGTCTATTAACGAAATCCAAAGACTGGAGTGGATCCGACGACATATAGTAAGGATTTTGGAGCCTTCCATGGCTCATCTTCCAACTGCCACAGCGGCCCAACTAGGCGTACCTACGACCTGTGCGCACCTGTGGTTATGTGTTGAGATGTCTATTAACGAAATCCAAAGACTGGAGTGGATCCGACGACATCGAATTTTTCACCTATAAATATGTACAGTGTATAGTAAGGATTTTGGAGCCTTCCATGGCTCATCTTCCAACTGCCACAGCGGCCCAACTAGGCGTACCTACGACCTGTGCGCACCTGTGGTTATGTGTTGAGATGTCTATTAACGAAATCCAAAGACTGGAGTGGATCCGACCACATCGAATTTTTCACCTAAAAAATGTACAGTGTATAGTAAGAATTTTGGAGCCTTCCATGGCTCATCTTCCAACTGCCACAGCGGCCCAACTAGGCGTACCTACGACCTGTGCGCACCTGTGGTTATGTGTTGAGATGTCTATTAACGAAATCCAAAGACTGGAGTGGATCCGACGACATCGAATTTTTCACCTAAAAAAATGTACAGTGTATAGTAAGGATTTTGGAGCCTTCCATGGCTCATCTTCCAACTGCCACAGCGGCCCAACTAGGCGTACCTACGACCTGTGCGCACCTGTGGTTATGTGTTGAGATGTCTATTAACGAAATCCAAAGACTGGAGTGGATCCGACGACATCGAATTTTTCACCTAAAAAAATGTACAGTGTATAGTAAGGATTTTAGAGCCTTCCATGGCTCATCTTCCAACTGCCATAGCGGCCCAACTAGGCGTACCTACGACCTGTGCGCACCTGTGGTTATGTGTTGAGATGTCTATTAACGAAATCCAAAGACTGGAGTGGATCCGACGACATCGAATTTTTCACCTAAAAAAATGTACAGTAAGGATTTTGGAGCCTTCCATGGCTCATCTTCCAACTGCCACAGCGGCCCAACTAGGCGTACCTACGACCTGTGCGCACCTGTGGTTATGTGTTGAGATGTCTATTAACGAAATCCAAAGACTGGAGTGGATCCGACGACATCGAATTTTTCACCTAAAAATATGTACAGTGTATAGTAAGGATTTTGGAGCCTTCCATGGCTCATCTTCCAACTGCCACAGCGGCCCAACTAGGCGTACCTACGACCTGTGCGCACCTGTGGTTATGTGTTGAGATGTCTATTACCGAAATCCAAAGACTGGAGTGGATCCGACGACATCGAATTTTTCACCTAAAAATATGTACAGTGTATAGTAAGGATTTTGGAGCCTTCCATGGCTCATCTTCCAACTGCCACAGCGGCCCAACTAGGCGTACCAACGACCTGTGCGCACCTGTGGTTATGTGTTGAGATGTGTATTAACGAAATCCAAAGACTGGAGTGGATCCGACGACATCGAATTTTTCACCTAAAAAAATGTACAGTGTATAGTAAGGATTTTGGAGCCTTCCATGGCTCATCTTCCAACTGCCATAGCGGCCCAACTAGGCGTACCTACGACCTGTGCGCACCTGTGGTTGTGTTGAGATGTCTATTAACGAAATCCAAAGACTGGAGTGGATCCGACGACATCGAATTTTTCACCTAAAAAAATGTACAGTGTATAGTAAGGATTTTGGAGCCTTCCATGGCTCATCTTCCAACCGCCACAGCGGCCCAACTAGGCGTACCTACGACCTGTGCGCACCTGTAGTTATGTGTTGAGATGTCTATTAACGAAATCCAAAGACTGGAGTGGATCCGACGACATCGAATTTTTCACCTAAAAAAATGTACAGTGTATAGTAAGGATTTTGGAGCCTTCCATGGCTCATCTTCCAACTGCCACAGCGGCCCAACTAGGCGTACCTACGACCTGTGCGCACCTGTGGTTATGTGTTGAGATGTCTATTAACGAAATCCAAAGACTGGAGTGGATCCGACGACATCGAATTTTTCACCTAAAAAAATTTACAGTGTATAGTAAGGATTTTGGAGCCTTCCATGGCTCATCTTCCAACTGCCACAGCGGCCCAACTAGGCGTACCTACGACCTGTGCGCACCTGTGGTTATGTGTTGAGATGTCTATTAACGAAATCCAAAGACTGGAGTGGATCCGACGACATCGAATTTTTCACCTAAAAAAATGTACAGTGTATAGTAAGGATTCATCTTCCAACTGCCACAGCGGCCCAACTAGGCGTACCTACGACCTGTGCGCACCTGTGGTTATGTGTTGAGATGTCTATTAACGAAATCCAAAGACTGGAGTGGATCCGACGACATCGAATTTTTCACCTAAAAAAATGTACAGTGTATAGTAAGGATTTTGAAGCCTTCCATGGCTCATCTTCCAACTGCCACAGCGGCCCAACTAGGCGTACCTACGACCTGTGCGCACCTGTGGTTATGTGTTGAGATGTCTATTAACGAAATCCAAAGACTGGAGTGGATCCGACGACATATAGTAAGGATTTTGGAGCCTTCCATGGCTCATCTTCCAACTGCCACAGCGGCCCAACTAGGCGTACCTACGACCTGTGCGCACCTGTGGTTATGTGTTGAGATGTCTATTAACGAAATCCAAAGACTGGAGTGGATCCGACGACATCGAATTTTTCACCTAAAAAAATGTACAGGATTTTGGAGCCTTCCATGGCTCATTTTCCAACTGCCACAGCGGCCCAACTAGGCGTACCTACGACCTGTGCGCACCTGTGGTTATGTGTTGAGATGTCTATTAACGAAATCCAAAGACTGGAGTGGATCCGACGACATCGAATTTTTCACCTAAAAAAATGTACAGTGTATAGTAAGGATTTTGGAGCCTTTCCATGGCTCATCTTCCAACTGCCACAGCGGCCCAATTAGGCGTACCTACGACCTGTGCGCACCTGTGGTTATGTGTTGAGATGTCTATTAACGAAATCCAAAGACTGGAGTGGATCCGACGACATCGAATTTTTCACCTAAAAAAATGTACAGTGTATAGTAAGGATTTTGGAGCCTTCCATGGCTCATCTTCCAACTGCCACAGCGGCCCAACTAGGCGTACCTACGACCTGTGCGCACCTGTGGTTATGTGTTGAGATGTCTATTAACGAAATCCAAAGACTGGAGTGGATCCGACGACATCGAATTTTTCACCTAAAAAAATGTACAGTGTATAGTAAGGATTTTGGAGCCTTCCATGGCTCATCTTCCAACTGCCACAGCGGCCCAACTAGGCGTACCTACGACCTGTGCGCACCTGTGGTTATGTGTTGAGATGTCTATTAACGAAATCCAAAGACTGGAGTGGATCCGACGACATCGAATTTTTCACCTAAAAAAATGTACAGTGTATAGTAAGGATTTTGGAGCCTTCCATGGCTCATCTTCCAACTGCCACAGCGGCCCAACTAGGCGTACCTACGACCTGTGCGCACCTGTGGTTATGTGTTGAGATGTCTATTAACGAAATCCAAAGACTGGAGTGGATCCGACGACATCGAATTTTTCACCTAAAAAAATGTACAGTGTATAGTAAGGATTTTGGAGCCTTCCATGGCTCATCTTCCAACTGCCACAGCGGCCCAACTAGGCGTACCTACGACCTGTGCGCACCTGTGGTTATGTGTTGAGATGTCTATTAACGAAATCCAAAGACTGGAGTGGATCCGACGACATCGAATTTTTCACCTAAAAAAATGTACAGTGTATAGTAAGGATTTTGGAGCCTTCCAGGGCTCATCTTCCAACTGCCACAGCGGCCTAACTAGGCGTACCTACGACCTGTGCGCACCTGTGTTTATGTGTTGAGATGTCTATTAACGAAATCCAAAGACTGGAGTGGATCCGACGACATCGAATTTTTCACCTAAAAAAATGTACAGTGTATAGTAAGGATTTTGGAGCCTTCCATGGCTCATCTTCCAACTGCCACAGCGGCCCAACTAGGCGTACCTACGACCTGTGCGCACCTGTGGTTATGTGTTGAGATGTCTATTAACGAAATCCAAAGACTGGAGTGGATCCGACGACATCGAATTTTTCACCTAAAAAAATGTACAGTGTATAGTAAGGATTTTGGAGCCTTCCATGGCTCATCTTCCAACTGCCACAGCGGCCCAACTAGGCGTACCTACGACCTGTGCGCACCTGTGGTTATGTGTTGAGATGTCTATTAACGAAATCCAAAGACTGGAGTGGATCCGACGACATCGAATTTTTCACCTAAAAAAATGTACAGTGTATAGTAAGGATTTTGGAGCCTTCCATGGCTCATCTTCCAACTGCCACAGCGGCCCAACTAGGCGTACCTACGACCTGTGCGCACCTGTGGTTATGTGTTGAGATGTCTATTAACGAAATCCAAAGACTGGAGTGGATCCGACGACATCGAATTTTTCACCTAAAAAAATGTACAGTGTATAGTAAGGATTTTGGAGCCTTCCATGGCTCATCTTCCAACTGCCACAGCGGCCCAACTAGGCGTACCTACGACCTGTGCGCACCTGTGGTTATGTGTTGAGATGTCTATTAACGAAATCCAAAGACTGGAGTGGATCCGACGACATCGAATTTTTCACCTAAAAAAATGTACAGTGTATAGTAAGGATTTTCTTCTTCCAACTGCCACAGCGGCCCAACTAGGCGTACCTACGACCTGTGCGCACCTGTGGTTATGTGTTGGGATGTCTATTAACGAAATCCAAAGACTGGAGTGGATCCGACGACATCGAATTTTTCACCTAAAAAAATGTACAGTGTATAGTAAGGATTTTGGAGCCTTCCATGGCTCATCTTCCAACTGCCACAGCGGCCCAACTAGGCGTACCTACGACCTGTGCGCACCTGTGGTTATGTGTTGAGATGTCTATTAACGAAATCCAAAGACTGGAGTGGATCCGACGACATCGAATTTTTCACCTAAAAAAATGTACAGTGTATAGTAAGGATTTTGGAGCCTTCCATTGCTCATCTTCCAACTGCCACAGCGGCCCAACTAGGCGTACCTACGACCTGTGCGCACCTGTGGTTATGTGTTGAGATGTCTATTAACGAAATCCAAAGACTGGAGTGGATCCGACGACATCGAATTTTTCACCTAAAAAAATGTACAGTGTATAGTAAGGATTTTGGAGCCTTCCAGGGCTCATCTTCCAACTGCCACAGCGGCCCAACTAGGCGTACCTACGACCTGTGCGCACCTGTGGTTATGTGTTGAGATGTCTATTAACGAAATCCAAAGACTGGAGTGGATCCGACGACATCGAATTTTTCACCTAAAAAAATGTACAGTGTATAGTAAGGATTTTGGAGCCTTCCATGGCTCATCTTCCAACTGCCACAGCGGCCCAACTAGGCGTACCTACGACCTGTGCGCACCTGTGGTTATGTGTTGGGATGTCTATTAACAAAATCCAAAGACTGGAGTGGATCCGACGACATCGAATTTTTCACCTAAAAAAATGTACAGTGTATAGTAAGGATTTTGGAGCCTTCCATGGCTCATCTTCCAACTGCCACAGCGGCCCAACTAGGCGTACCTACGACCTGTGCGCACCTGTAGTTATGTGTTGAGATGTCTATTAACAAAATCCAAAGACTGGAGTGGATCCGACGACATCGAATTTTTCACCTAAAAAAATGTACCGTGTATAGTAAGGATTTTGTAGCCTTCCATGGCTCATCTTCCAACTGCCACAGCGGCCCAACTAGGCGTACCTACGACCTGTGCGCACCTGTAGTTATGTGTTGAGATGTCTATTAACAAAATCCAAAGACTGGAGTGGATCCGACGACATCGAATTTTTCACCTAAAAAAATGTACAGTGTATAGTAAGGATTTTGGAGCCTTCCATGGCTCATCTTCCAACTGCCACAGCGGCCCAACTAGGCGTACCTACGACCTGTGCGCACCTGTAGTTATGTGTTGAGATGTCTATTAACAAAATCCAAAGACTGGAGTGGATCCGACGACATCGAATTTTTCACCTAAAAAAATGTACCGTGTATAGTAAGGATTTTGGAGCCTTCCATGGCTCATCTTCCAACTGCCATAGCGGCCCAACTAGGCGTACCTACGACCTGTGCGCACCTGTGGTTATGTGTTGAGATGTCTATTAACGAAATCCAAAGACTGGAGTGGATCCGACGACATCGAATTTTTCACTTAAAAAAATGTACAGTGTATAGTAAGGATTGTGGAGCCTTCCATGGCTCATCTTCCAACTGCCACAGCGGCCCAACTAGGTGTACCTACGACCTGTGCGCACCTGTGGTTATGTGTTGGGATGTCTATTAACGAAATCCAAAGACTGGAGTGGATCCGACGACATCGAATTTTTCACCTAAAAAAATGTACAGTGTATAGTAAGGATTTTGGAGCCTTCCATGGCTCATCTTCCAACTGCCACAGCGGCCCAACTAGGCGTACCTACGACATGTGCGCACCTGTAGTTATGTGTTGAGATGTCTATTAACAAAATCCAAAGACTGGAGTGGATCCGACGACATCGAATTTTTCACCTAAAAAAATGTACAGTGTATAGTAAGGATTTTGGAGCCTTCCATGGCTCATCTTCCAACTGCCACAGCGGCCCAACTAGGAGTACCAACGACCTGTGCGCACCTGTGGTTATGTGTTGAGATGTCTATTAACGAAATCCAAAGACTGGAGTGGATCCGACGACATCGAATTTTTCACCTAAAAAATGTACAGTGTATAGTAAGGATTTTGGAGCCTTCCATGGCTCATCTTCCAACTGCCACAGCGGCCCAACTAGGCGTACCTACGACATGTGCGCACCTGTAGTTATGTGTTGAGATGTCTATTAACAAAATCCAAAGACTGGAGTGGATCCGACGACATCGAATTTTTCACCTAAAAAAATGTACAGTGTATAGTAAGGATTTTGTAGCCTTCCATGGCTCATCTTCCAACTGCCACAGCGGCCCAACTAGGCGTACCTACGACCTGTGCGCACCTGTAGTTATGTGTTGAGATGTCTATTAACAAAATCCAAAGACTGGAGTGGATCCGACGACATCGAATTTTTCACCTAAAAAAATGTACAGTGTATAGTAAGGATTTTGGAGCCTTCCATGGCTCATCTTCCAACTGCCACAGCGGCCCAACTAGGCGTACCTACGACCTGTGCGCACCTGTAGTTATGTGTTGAGATGTCTATTAACAAAATCCAAAGACTGGAGTGGATCCGACGACATCGAATTTTTCACCTAAAAAAATGTACCGTGTATAGTAAGGATTTTGGAGCCTTCCATGGCTCATCTTCCAACTGCCACAGCGGCCCAACTAGGCGTACCTACGACATGTGCGCACCTGTAGTTATGTGTTGAGATGTCTATTAACAAAATCCAAAGACTGGAGTGGATCCGACGACATCGAATTTTTCACCTAAAAAAATGTACAGTGTATAGTAAGGATTTTGGAGCCTTCCATGGCTCATCTTCCAACTGCCACAGCGGCCCAACTAGGAGTACCAACGACCTGTGCGCACCTGTGGTTATGTGTTGAGATGTCTATTAACGAAATCCAAAGACTGGAGTGGATCCGACGACATCGAATTTTTCACCTAAAAAAATGTACAGTGTATAGTAAGGATTTTGTAGCCTTCCATGGCTCATCTTCCAACTGCCACAGCGGCCCAACTAGGCGTACCTACGACCTGTGCGCACCTGTAGTTATGTGTTGAGATGTCTATTAACAAAATCCAAAGACTGGAGTGGATCCGACGACATCGAATTTTTCACCTAAAAAAATGTACAGTGTATAGTAAGGATTTTGGAGACTTCCATGGCTCATCTTCCAACTGCCACAGCGGCCCAACTAGGCGTACCTACGACCTGTGCGCACCTGTAGTTATGTGTTGAGATGTCTATTAACAAAATCCAAAGACTGGAGTGGATCCGACGACATCGAATTTTTCACCTAAAAAAATGTACAGTGTATAGTAAGGATTTTGGAGCCTTCCATGGCTCATCTTCCAACTGCCACAGCGGCCCAACTAGGCGTACCTACGACCTGTGCGCACCTGTAGTTATGTGTTGAGATGTCTATTAACAAAATCCAAAGACTGGAGTGGATCCGACGACATCGAATTTTTCACCTAAAAAAATGTACCGTGTATAGTAAGGATTTTGGAGCCTTCCATGGCTCATCTTCCAACTGCCATAGCGGCCCAACTAGGCGTACCTACGACCTGTGCGCACCTGTGGTTATGTGTTGAGATGTCTATTAACGAAATCCAAAGACTGGAGTGGATCCGACGACATCGAATTTTTCACTTAAAAAAATGTACAGTGTATAGTAAGGATTGTGGAGCCTTCCATGGCTCATCTTCCAACTGCCACAGCGGCCCAACTAGGTGTACCTACGACCTGTGCGCACCTGTGGTTATGTGTTGGGATGTCTATTAACGAAATCCAAAGACTGGAGTGGATCCGACGACATCGAATTTTTCACCTAAAAAAATGTACAGTGTATAGTAAGGATTTTGGAGCCTTCCATGGCTCATCTTCCAACTGCCATAGCGGCCCAACTAGGCGTACCTACGACCTGTGCGCACCTGTGGTTATGTGTTGGGATGTCTATTAACGAAATCCAAAGACTGGAGTGGATCCGACGACATCGAATTTTTCACCTAAAAAAATGTACAGTGTATAGTAAGGATTTTGGAGCCTTCCATGGCTCATCTTCCAACTGCCACAGCGGCCCAACTAGGCGTACCTACGACATGTGCGCACCTGTAGTTATGTGTTGAGATGTCTATTAACAAAATCCAAAGACTGGAGTGGATCCGACGACATCGAATTTTTCACCTAAAAAAATGTACAGTGTATAGTAAGGATTTTGGAGCCTTCCATGGCTCATCTTCCAACTGCCACAGCGGCCCAACTAGGAGTACCAACGACCTGTGCGCACCTGTGGTTATGTGTTGAGATGTCTATTAACGAAATCCAAAGACTGGAGTGGATCCGACGACATCGAATTTTTCACCTAAAAAATGTACAGTGTATAGTAAGGATTTTGGAGCCTTCCATGGCTCATCTTCCAACTGCCACAGCGGCCCAACTAGGCGTACCTACGACATGTGCGCACCTGTAGTTATGTGTTGAGATGTCTATTAACAAAATCCAAAGACTGGAGTGGATCCGACGACATCGAATTTTTCACCTAAAAAAATGTACAGTGTATAGTAAGGATTTTGGAGCCTTCCATGGCTCATCTTCCAACTGCCACAGCGGCCCAACTAGGCGTGCCTACGACCTGTGCGCACCTGTGGTTATGTGTTGAGATGTCTATTAACGAAATCCAAAGACTGGAGTGGATCCGACGACATCGAATTTTTCACCTAAAAAAATGTACAGTGTATAGTAAGGATTTTGGAGCCTTCCATGGCTCATCTTCCAATTGCCACAGCGGCCCAACTAGGCGTACCTACGACCTGTGCGCACCTGTAGTTATGTGTTGAGATGTCTATTAACAAAATCCAAAGACTGGAGTGGATCCGACGACATCGAATTTTTCACCTAAAAAAATGTACAGTGTATAGTAAGGATTTTGGAGCCTTCCATGGCTCATCTTCCAACTGCCACAGCGGCCCAACTAGGCGTACCTACGACCTGTGCGCACCTGTAGTTATGTGTTGAGATGTCTATTAACGAAATCCAAAGACTGGAGTGGATCCGACGACATCGAATTTTTCACCTAAAAAAATGTACAGTGTATAGTAAGGATATTGGAGCCTTCCATGGCTCATCTTCCAACTGCCACAGCGGCCAAACTAGGCGTACCTACGACCTGTGCGCACCTGTGGTTATGTGTTGAGATGTCTATTAACGAAATCCAAAGACTGGAGTGGATCCGACGACATCGAATTTTTCACCTAAAAAAATGTACAGTGAATAGTAAGGATTTTGGAGCCTTCCATGGCTCATCTTCCAACTGCCACAGCGGCCCAACTAGGCGTACCTACGACCTGTGCGCACCTGTGGTTATGTGTTGAGATGTCTATTAACGAAATCCAAAGACTGGAGTGGATCCGACGACATCGAATTTTTCACCTAAAAAAATGTACAGTGTATAGTAAGGATTTTGGAGCCTTCCATGGCTCATCTTCCAACTGCCACAGCGGCCCAACTAGGCGTACCTACGACCTGTGCGCACCTGTGGTTATGTGTTGAGATGTCTATTAACGAAATCCAAAGACTGGAGTGGATCCGACGACATCGAATTTTTCACCTAAAAAAATGTACAGTGAATAGTAAGGGTTTTGGAGCCTTCCATGGCTCATCTTCCAACTGCCACAGCGGCCCAACTAGGCGTACCTACGACATGTGCGCACCTGTAGTTATGTGTTGAGATGTCTATTAACAAAATCCAAAGACTGGAGTGGATCCGACGACATCGAATTTTTCACCTAAAAAAATGTACAGTGTATAGTAAGGATTTTGGAGCCTTCCATGGCTCATCTTCCAACTGCCACAGCGGCCCAACTAGGAGTACCAACGACCTGTGCGCACCTGTGGTTATGTGTTGAGATGTCTATTAACGAAATCCAAAGACTGGAGTGGATCCGACGACATCGAATTTTTCACCTAAAAAATGTACAGTGTATAGTAAGGATTTTGGAGCCTTCCATGGCTCATCTTCCAACTGCCACAGCGGCCCAACTAGGCGTACCTACGACATGTGCGCACCTGTAGTTATGTGTTGAGATGTCTATTAACAAAATCCAAAGACTGGAGTGGATCCGACGACATCGAATTTTTCACCTAAAAAAATGTACAGTGTATAGTAAGGATTTTGTAGCCTTCCATGGCTCATCTTCCAATTGCCACAGCGGCCCAACTAGGCGTACCTACGACCTGTGCGCACCTGTAGTTATGTGTTGAGATGTCTATTAACGAAATCCAAAGACTGGAGTGGATCCGACGACATCGAATTTTTCACCTAAAAAATGTACAGTGTATAGTAAGGATTTTGGAGCCTTCCATGGCTCATCTTCCAACTGCCACAGCGGCCCAACTAGGCGTGCCTACGACCTGTGCGCACCTGTGGTTATGTGTTGAGATGTCTATTAACGAAATCCAAAGACTGGAGTGGATCCGACGACATCGAATTTTTCACCTAAAAAAATGTACAGTGTATAGTAAGGATTTTGGAGCCTTCCATGGCTCATCTTCCAATTGCCACAGCGGCCCAACTAGGCGTACCTACGACCTGTGCGCACCTGTAGTTATGTGTTGAGATGTCTATTAACGAAATCCAAAGACTGGAGTGGATCCGACGACATCGAATTTTTCACCTAAAAAAATGTACAGTGTATAGTAAGGATATTGGAGCCTTCCATGGCTCATCTTCCAACTGCCACAGCGGCCAAACTAGGCGTACCTACGACCTGTGCGCACCTGTGGTTATGTGTTGAGATGTCTATTAACGAAATCCAAAGACTGGAGTGGATCCGACGACATCGAATTTTTCACCTAAAAAAATGTACAGTGAATAGTAAGGATTTTGGAGCCTTCCATGGCTCATCTTCCAACTGCCACAGCGGCCCAACTAGGCGTACCTACGACATGTGCGCACCTGTGGTTATGTGTTGAGATGTCTATTAACGAAATCCAAAGACTGGAGTGGATCCGACGACATCGAATTTTTCACCTAAAAAAATGTACAGTGTATAGTAAGGATTTTGGAGCCTTCCATGGCTCATCTTCCAACTGCCACAGCGGCCCAACTAGGCGTACCTACGACCTGTGCGCACCTGTGGTTATGTGTTGAGATGTCTATTAACGAAATCCAAAGACTGGAGTGGATCCGACGACATCGAATTTTTCACCTAAAAAAATGTACAGTGAATAGTAAGGATTTTGGAGCCTTCCATGGCTCATCTTCCAACTGCCACAGCGGCCCAACTAGGCGTACCTACGACATGTGCGCACCTGTAGTTATGTGTTGAGATGTCTATTAACAAAATCCAAAGACTGGAGTGGATCCGACGACATCGAATTTTTCACCTAAAAAAATGTACAGTGTATAGTAAGGATTTTGGAGCCTTCCATGGCTCATCTTCCAACTGCCACAGCGGCCCAACTAGGAGTACCAACGACCTGTGCGCACCTGTGGTTATGTGTTGAGATGTCTATTAACGAAATCCAAAGACTGGAGTGGATCCGACGACATCGAATTTTTCACCTAAAAAATGTACAGTGTATAGTAAGGATTTTGGAGCCTTCCATGGCTCATCTTCCAACTGCCACAGCGGCCCAACTAGGCGTACCTACGACATGTGCGCACCTGTAGTTATGTGTTGAGATGTCTATTAACAAAATCCAAAGACTGGAGTGGATCCGACGACATCGAATTTTTCACCTAAAAAAATGTACAGTGTATAGTAAGGATTTTGTAGCCTTCCATGGCTCATCTTCCAACTGCCACAGCGGCCCAACTAGGCGTACCTACGACCTGTGCGCACCTGTAGTTATGTGTTGAGATGTCTATTAACAAAATCCAAAGACTGGAGTGGATCCGACGACATCGAATTTTTCACCTAAAAAAATGTACAGTGTATAGTAAGGATTTTGGAGCCTTCCATGGCTCATCTTCCAACTGCCACAGCGGCCCAACTAGGCGTACCTACGACATGTGCGCACCTGTAGTTATGTGTTGAGATGTCTATTAACAAAATCCAAAGACTGGAGTGGATCCGACGACATCGAATTTTTCACCTAAAAAAATGTACAGTGTATAGTAAGGATTTTGGAGCCTTCCATGGCTCATCTTCCAACTGCCACAGCGGCCCAACTAGGAGTACCAACGACCTGTGCGCACCTGTGGTTATGTGTTGAGATGTCTATTAACGAAATCCAAAGACTGGAGTGGATCCGACGACATCGAATTTTTCACCTAAAAAATGTACAGTGTATAGTAAGGATTTTGGAGCCTTCCATGGCTCATCTTCCAACTGCCACAGCGGCCCAACTAGGCGTACCTACGACATGTGCGCACCTGTAGTTATGTGTTGAGATGTCTATTAACAAAATCCAAAGACTGGAGTGGATCCGACGACATCGAATTTTTCACCTAAAAAAATGTACAGTGTATAGTAAGGATTTTGGAGCCTTCCATGGCTCATCTTCCAACTGCCACAGCGGCCCAACTAGGCGTGCCTACGACCTGTGCGCACCTGTGGTTATGTGTTGAGATGTCTATTAACGAAATCCAAAGACTGGAGTGGATCCGACGACATCGAATTTTTCACCTAAAAAAATGTACAGTGTATAGTAAGGATTTTGGAGCCTTCCATGGCTCATCTTCCAATTGCCACAGCGGCCCAACTAGGCGTACCTACGACCTGTGCGCACCTGTAGTTATGTGTTGAGATGTCTATTAACAAAATCCAAAGACTGGAGTGGATCCGACGACATCGAATTTTTCACCTAAAAAAATGTACAGTGTATAGTAAGGATTTTGGAGCCTTCCATGGCTCATCTTCCAACTGCCACAGCGGCCCAACTAGGCGTACCTACGACCTGTGCGCACCTGTAGTTATGTGTTGAGATGTCTATTAACAAAATCCAAAGACTGGAGTGGATCCGACGACATCGAATTGTTCACCTAAAAAAATGTACAGTGTATAGTAAGGATTTTGGAGCCTTCCATGGCTCATCTTCCAACTGCCACAGCGGCCCAACTAGGCGTACCTACGACCTGTGCGCACCTGTAGTTATGTGTTGAGATGTCTATTAACGAAATCCAAAGACTGGAGTGGATCCGACGACATCGAATTTTTCACCTAAAAAAATGTACAGTGTATAGTAAGGATATTGGAGCCTTCCATGGCTCATCTTCCAACTGCCACAGCGGCCAAACTAGGCGTACCTACGACCTGTGCGCACCTGTGGTTATGTGTTGAGATGTCTATTAACGAAATCCAAAGACTGGAGTGGATCCGACGACATCGAATTTTTCACCTAAAAAAATGTACAGTGAATAGTAAGGATTTTGGAGCCTTCCATGGCTCATCTTCCAACTGCCACAGCGGCCCAACTAGGCGTACCTACGACCTGTGCGCACCTGTGGTTATGTGTTGAGATGTCTATTAACGAAATCCAAAGACTGGAGTGGATCCGACGACATCGAATTTTTCACCTAAAAAAATGTACAGTGTATAGTAAGGATTTTGGAGCCTTCCATGGCTCATCTTCCAACTGCCACAGCGGCCCAACTAGGCGTACCTACGACCTGTGCGCACCTGTGGTTATGTGTTGATATGTCTATTAACGAAATCCAAAGACTGGAGTGGATCCGACGACATCGAATTTTTCACCTAAAAAAATGTACAGTGAATAGTAAGGATTTTGGAGCCTTCCATGGCTCATCTTCCAACTGCCACAGCGGCCCAACTAGGCGTACCTACGACCTGTGCGCACCTGTGGTTATGTGTTGAGATGTCTATTAACGAAATCCAAAGACTGGAGTGGATCCGACGACATCGAATTTTTCACCTAAAAAAATGTACAGTGTATAGTAAGGATTTTGGAGCCTTCCATGGCTCATCTTCCAACTGCCACAGCGGCCCAACTAGGCGTACCTACGACCTGTGCGCACCTGTGGTTATGTGTTGAGATGTCTATTAACGAAATCCAAAGACTGGAGTGGATCCGACGACATCGAATTTTTCACCTAAAAAAATGTACAGTGTATAGTAAGGATTTTGGAGCCTTCCATGGCTCATCTTCCAACTGCCACAGCGGCCCAACTAGGTGTACCTACGACCTGTGCGCACCTGTGGTTATGTGTTGGGATGTCTATTAACGAAATCCAAAGACTGGAGTGGATCCGACGACATCGAATTTTTCACCTAAAAAAATGTACAGTGTATAGTAAGGATTTTGGAGCCTTCCATGGCTCATCTTCCAACTGCCACAGCGGCCAAACTAGGCGTACCTACGTCCTGTGCGCACCTGTGGTTATGTGTTGAGATGTCTTTTAACGAAATCCAAAGACTGGAGTGGATCCGACGACATCGAATTTTTCACCTAAAAAAATGTACAGTGTATAGTAAGGATTTTGGAGCCTTCCATGGCTCATCTTCCAACTGCCACAGCGGCCAAACTAGGCATACCTACGACCTGTGCGCACCTGTGGTTATGTGTTGAGATGTCTATTAACGAAATCCAAAGACTGGAGTGGATCCGACGACATCGAATTTTTCACCTAAAAAAATGTACAGTGTATAGTAAGGTTTTTATAGCCTTCCATGGCTCATCTTCCAACTGCCACAGCGGCCCAACTAGGCGTACCTACGACCTGTGCGCACCTGTAGTTATGTGTTGAGATGTCTATTAACGAAATCCAAAGACTGGAGTGGATCCGACGACATCGAATTTTTCACCTAAAAAAATGTACAGTGTATAGTAAGGATTTTGGAGCCTTCCATGGCTCATCTTCCAACTGCCACAGCGGCCAAACTAGGCGTACCTACGACCTGTGCGCACCTGTGGTTATGTGTTGAGATGTCTTTTAACGAAATCCAAAGACTGGAGTGGATCCGACGACATCGAATTTTTCACCTAAAAAAATGTACAGTGTATAGTAAGGATTTTGGAGCCTTCCATGGCTCATCTTCCAACTGCCACAGCGGCCCAACTAGGCGTACCAACGACCTGTGCGCACCTGTGGTTATGTGTTGAGATGTCTATTAACGAAATCCAAAGACTGGAGTGGATCCGACGACATCGAATTTTTCACCTAAAAAAATGTACAGTGTATAGTAAGGATTTTGGAGCCTTCCATGGCTCATCTTCCAACTGAAACAGCGGCCCAACTAGGTGTACCTACGACCTGTGCGCACCTGTGGTTATGTGTTGGGATGTCTATTAACGAAATCCAAAGACTGGAGTGGATCCGACGACATCGAATTTTTCACCTAAAAAAATGTACGGTGTATAGTAAGGATTTTGGAGCCTTCCATGGCTCATCTTCCAACTGCCACAGCGGCCCAACTAGGCGTACCTACGACCTGTGCGCACCTGTAGTTATGTGTTGAGATGTCTATTAACGAAATCCAAAGACTGGAGTGGATCCGACGACATCGAATTTTTCACCCAAAAAAATGTACAGTGTATAGTAAGGATTTTGGAGCCTTTCCATGGCTCATCTTCCAACTGCCACAGCGGCCCAACTAGGCGTACCTACGACCTGTGCGCACCTGTAGTTATGTGTTGAGATGTCTATTAACGAAATCCAAAGACTGGAGTGGATCCGACGACATCGAATTTTTCACCTAAAAAAATGTACAGTGTATAGTAAGGATTTTGGAGCCTTCCATGGCTCATCTTCCAACTGCCACAGCGGCCCAACTAGGCGTGCCTACGACCTGTGCGCACCTGTGGTTATGTGTTGAGATGTCTATTAACGAAATCCAAAGACTGGAGTGGATCCGACGACATCGAATTTTTCACCTAAAAAAATGTACAGTGTATAGTAAGGATTTTGGAGCCTTCCATGGCTCATCTTCCAACTGCCACAGCGGCCCAACTAGGCGTACCTACGACCTGTGCGCACCTGTAGTTATGTGTTGAGATGTCTATTAACGAAATCCAAAGACTGGAGTGGATCCGACGACATCGAATTTTTCACCTAAAAAAATGTACAGTGCAGAGTAAGGATTTTGGAGCCTTCCATGGCTCATCTTCCAACTGCCACAGCGGCCCAACTAGGCGTACCTACGACCTGTGCGCACCTGTGGTTATGTGTTGAGATGTCTATTAACGAAATCCAAAGACTGGAGTGGATCCGACGACATCGAATTTTTCACCTAAAAAAATGTACAGTGTATAGTAAGGATTTTGGAGCCTTCCATGGCTCATCTTCCAACTGCCACAGCGGCCAAACTAGGCATACCTACGACCTGTGCGCACCTGTGGTTATGTGTTGAGATGTCTATTAACGAAATCCAAAGACTGGAGTGGATCCGACGACATCGAATTTTTCACCTAAAAAAATGTACAGTGTATAGTAAGGATTTTGGAGCCTTCCATGGCTCATCTTCCAACTGCCATAGCGGCCCAACTAGGCGTACATACGACCTGTGCGCACCTGTGGTTATGTGTTGAGATGTCTATTAACGAAATCCAAAGACTGGAGTGGATCCGACGACATCGAATTTTTCACCTAAAAAAATGTACAGTGTATAGTAAGGATTTTGGAGCCTTCCATGGCTCATCTTCCAACTGAAACAGCGGCCCAACTAGGTGTACCTACGACCTGTGCGCACCTGTGGTTATGTGTTGGGATGTCTATTAACGAAATCCAAAGACTGGAGTGGATCCGACGACATCGAATTTTTCACCTAAAAAAATGTACGGTGTATAGTAAGGATTTTGGAGCCTTCCATGGCTCATCTTCCAACTGCCATAGCGGCCCAACTAGGCGTACCTACGACCTGTGCGCACCTGTGGTTATGTGTTGAGATGTCTATTAACGAAATCCAAAGACTGGAGTGGATCCGACGACATCGAATTTTTCACCTAAAAAAATGTACAGTGTATAGTAAGGATTTTGGAGCCTTCCATGGCTCATCTTCCAACTGCCACAGCGGCCCAACTAGGCGTACCAACGACCTGTGCGCACCTGTGGTTATGTGTTGAGATGTCTATTAACGAAATCCAAAGACTGGAGTGGATCCGACGACATCGAATTTTTCACCTAAAAAAATGTACAGTGTATAGTAAGGATTTTGGAGCCTTCCATGGCTCATCTTCCAACTGCCACAGCGGCCCAACTAGGCGTACCTACGACCTGTGCGCACCTGTAGTTATGTGTTGAGATGTCTATTAACGAAATCCAAAGACTGGAGTGGATCCGACGACATCGAATTTTTCACCTAAAAAAATGTACAGTGTATAGTAAGGATTTTGGAGCCTTCCATGGCTCATCTTCCAACTGCCACAGCGGCCCAACTAGGCGTACCTACGACCTGTGCGCACCTGTGGTTATGTGTTGAGATGTCTATTAACGAAATCCAAAGACTGGAGTGGATCCGACGACATCGAATTTTTCACCTAAAAAAATGTACAGTGAATAGTAAGGATTTTGGAGCCTTCCATGGCTCATCTTCCAACTGCCACAGCGGCCCAACTAGGCGTACCTACGACCTGTGCGCACCTGTGGTTATGTGTTGAGATGTCTATTAACGAAATCCAAAGACTGGAGTGGATCCGACGACATCGAATTTTTCACCTAAAAAAATGTACAGTGCAGAGTAAGGATTTTGGAGCCTTCCATGGCTCATCTTCCAACTGCCACAGCGGCCCAACTAGGCGTACCTACGACCTGTGCGCACCTGTGGTTATGTGTTGAGATGTCTATTAACGAAATCCAAAGACTGGAGTGGATCCGACGACATCGAATTTTTCACCTAAAAAAATGTACAGTGTATAGTAAGGATTTTGGAGCCTTCCATGGCTCATCTTCCAACTGCCACAGCGGCCCAACTAGGCGTACCTACGACCTGTGCGCACCTGTGGTTATGTGTTGGGATGTCTATTAACGAAATCCAAAGACTGGAGTGGATCCGACGACATCGAATTTTTAACCTAAAAAAATGTACAGTGTATAGTAAGGATTTTGGAGCCTTCCATGGCTCATCTTCCAACTGCCACAGCGGCCCAACTAGGCGTACCTACGACCTGTGCGCACCTGTAGTTATGTGTTGAGATGTCTATTAACGAAATCCAAAGACTGGAGTGGATCCGACGACATCGAATTTTTCACCTAAAAAAATGTACAGTGTATAGTAAGGATTTTGGAGCCTTCCATGGCTCATCTTCCAACTGCCACAGCGGCCAAACTAGGCGTACCTACGACCTGTGCGCACCTGTGGTTATGTGTTGAGATGTCTTTTAACGAAATCCAAAGACTGGAGTGGATCCGACGACATCGAATTTTTCACCTAAAAAAATGTACAGTGTATAGTAAGGATTTTGGAGCCTTCCATGGCTCATCTTCCAACTGCCACAGCGGCCCAACTAGGTGTACCTACGACCTGTGCGCACCTGTGGTTATGTGTTGGGATGTCTATTAACGAAATCCAAAGACTGGAGTGGATCCGACGACATCGAATTTTTCACCTAAAAAAATGTACAGTGAATAGTAAGGATTTTGGAGCCTTCCATGGCTCATCTTCCAACTGCCACAGCGGCCCAACTAGGCGTACCTACGACCTGTGCGCACCTGTGGTTATGTGTTGAGATGTGTATTAACGAAATCCAAAGACTGGAGTGGATCCGACGACATCGAATTTTTCACCTAAAAAAATGTGCAGTGTATAGTAAGGATTTTGGAGCCTTCCATGGCTCATCTTCCAACTGCCATAGCGGCCCAACTAGGCGTACCTACGACCTGTGCGCACCTGTGGTTATGTGTTGAGATGTCTATTAACGAAATCCAAAGACTGGAGTGGATCCGACGACATCGAATTTTTCACCTAAAAAAATGTACAGTGAATAGTATGGATTTTGGAGCCTTCCATGGCTCATCTTCCAACTGCCACAGCGGCCCAACTAGGCGTACCTACGACCTGTGCGCACCTGTGGTTATGTGTTGGGATGTCTATTAACGAAATCCAAAGACTGGAGTGGATCCGACGACATCGAATTTTTCACCTAAAAAAATGTGCAGTGTATAGTAAGGATTTTGGAGCCTTCCATGGCTCATCTTCCAACTGCCATAGCGGCCCAACTAGGCGTACCTACGACCTGTGCGCACCTGTGGTTATGTGTTGAGATGTCTATTAACGAAATCCAAAGACTGGAGTGGATCCGACGACATCGAATTTTTCACCTAAAAAAATGTACAGTGTATAGTAAGGATTTTGGAGCCTTCCATGGCTCATCTTCCAACTGCCACAGCGGCACAACTAGGCGTACCTACGACCTGTGCGCACCTGTGGTTATGTGTTGAGATGTGTATTAACGAAATCCAAAGACTGGAGTGGATCCGACGACATCGAATTTTTAACCTAAAAAAATGTACAGTGTATAGTAAGGATTTTGGAGCCTTCCATGGCTCATCTTCCAACTGCCACAGCGGCCCAACTAGGCGTACCTACGACCTGTGCGCACCTGTGGTTATGTGTTGAGATGTCTATTAACGAAATCCAAAGACTGGAGTGGATCCGACGACATCGAATTTTTCACCTAAAAAAATGTACAGTGAATAGTAAGGATTTTGGAGCCTTCCATGGCTCATCTTCCAACTGCC
The DNA here is from genome assembly GCA_907269125.1 of Eristalis pertinax. Classification (NCBI taxonomy): domain Eukaryota; kingdom Metazoa; phylum Arthropoda; class Insecta; order Diptera; family Syrphidae; genus Eristalis; species Eristalis pertinax. The sequence continues at coordinate 16,025,965 of OU026147.1, forward strand.
ACAGCGGCCCAACTAGGCATACCTACGACCTGTGCGCACCTGTGGTTATGTGTTGAGATGTCTATTAACGAAATCCAAAGACTGGAGTGGATCCGACGACATCGAATTTTTCACCTAAAAAAATGTACAGTGTATAGTAAGGATTTTGGAGCCTTCCATGGCTCATCTTCCAACTGCCACAGAGGCCCAACTAGGCGTACCTACGACCTGTGCGCACCTGTAGTTATGTGTTGAGATGTGTATTAACGAAATCCAAAGACTGGAGTGGATCCGACGACATCGAATTTTTCACCTAAAAAAATGTACAATGTATAGTAAGGATTTTGGAGCCTTCCATGGCTCATCTTCCAACTGCCACAGCGGCCAAACTAGGCATACCTACGACCTGTGCGCACCTGTGGTTATGTGTTGAGATGTCTATTAACGAAATCCAAAGACTGGAGTGGATCCGACGACATCGAATTTTTCACCTAAAAAAATGTACATTGTATAGTAAGGATTTTGGAGCCTTCCATGGCTCATCTTCCAACTGCCACAGCGGCCCAACTAGGCGTACCTACGACCTGTGCGCACCTGTGGTTATGTGTTGGGATGTCTATTAACGAAATCCAAAGACTGGAGTGGATCCGACGACATCGAATTTTTCACCTAAAAAAATGTACAGTGTATAGTAAGGATTTTGGAGCCTTCCATGGCTCATCTTCCAACTGCCATAGCGGCCCAACTAGGCGTACCTACGACCTGTGCGCACCTGTGGTTATGTGTTGAGATGTCTATTAACGAAATCCAAAGACTGGAGTGGATCCGACGACATCGAATTTTTCACCTAAAAAAATGTACAGTGTATAGTAAGGATTTTGGAGCCTTCCATGGCTCATCTTCCAACTGCCACAGCGGCCCAACTAGGCGTACCTACGACCTGTGCGCACCTGTAGTTATGTGTTGAGATGTGTATTAACGAAATCCAAAGACTGGAGTGGATCCGACGACATCGAATTTTTCACCTAAAAAAATGTACAGTGTATAGTAAGGATTTTGGAGCCTTCCATGGCTCATCTTCCAACTGCCACAGCGGCCAAACTAGGCATACCTACGACCTGTGCGCACCTGTGGTTATGTGTTGAGATGTCTATTAACGAAATCCAAAGACTGGAGTGGATCCGACGACATCGAATTTTTCACCTAAAAAAATGTACAGTGTATAGTAAGGATTTTGGAGCCTTCCATGGCTCATCTTCCAACTGCCATAGCGGCCCAACTAGGCGTACCTACGACCTGTGCGCACCTGTGGTTATGTGTTGAGATGTCTATTAACGAAATCCAAAGACTGGAGTGGATCCGACGACATCGAATTTTTCACCTAAAAAAATGTACAGTGTATAGTAAGGATTTTGGAGCCTTCCATGGCTCATCTTCCAACTGCCACAGCGGCCCAACTAGGCGTACCTACGACCTGTGCGCACCTGTGGTTATGTGTTGAGATGTCTATTAACGAAATCCAAAGACTGGAGTGGATCCGACGACATCGAATTTTTCACCTAAAAAAATGTACAGTGTATAGTAAGGATTTTGGAGCCTTCCATGGCTCATCTTCCAACTGCCACAGCGGCCCAACTAGGCGTACCTACGACCTGTGCGCACCTGTGGTTATGTGTTGAGATGTCTATTAACGAAATCCAAAGACTGGAGTGGATCCGACGACATCGAATTTTTCACCTAAAAAAATGTACAGTGTATAGTAAGGATTTTGGAGCCTTCCATGGCTCATCTTCCAACTGCCACAGCGGCCAAACTAGGCATACCTACGACCTGTGCGCACCTGTGGTTATGTGTTGAGATGTCTATTAACGAAATCCAAAGACTGGAGTGGATCCGACGACATCGAATTTTTCACCTAAAAAAATGTACAGTGTATAGTAAGGATTTTGGAGCCTTCCATGGCTCATCTTCCAACTGCCATAGCGGCCCAACTAGGCGTACCTACGACCTGTGCGCACCTGTGGTTATGTGTTGAGATGTCTATTAACGAAATCCAAAGACTGGAGTGGATCCGACGACGTCGAATTTTTCACCTAAAAAAATGTACAGTGTATAGTAAGGATTTTGGAGCCTTCCATGGCTCATCTTCCAACTGCCACAGCGGCCCAACTAGGCGTACCTACGACCTGTGCGCACCTGTGGTTATGTGTTGAGATGTCTATTAACGAAATCCAAAGACTGGAGTGGATCCGACGACATCGAATTTTTCACCTAAAAAAATGTACAGTGTATAGTAAGGATTTTGGAGCCTTCCATGGCTCATCTTCCAACTGCCACAGCGGCCCAACTAGGCGTACCTACGACCTGTGCGCACCTGTGGTTATGTGTTGAGATGTCTATTAACGAAATCCAAAGACTGGAGTGGATCCGACGACATCGAATTTTTCACCTAAAAAAATGTACAGTGTATAGTAAGGATTTTGGAGCCTTCCATGGCTCATCTTCCAACTGCCACAGCGGCCAAACTAGGCGTACCTACGACCTGTGCGCACCTGTGGTTATGTGTTGAGATGTCTATTAACGAAATCCAAAGACTGGAGTGGATCCGACGACATCGAATTTTTCACCTAAAAAAATGTACAGTGTATAGTAAGGATTTTGGAGCCTTCCATGGCTCATCTTCCAACTGCCACAGCGGCCCAACTAGGTGTACCTACGACCTGTGCGCACCTGTGGTTATGTGTTGAGATGTCTATTAACGAAATCCAAAGACTGGAGTGGATCCGACGACATCGAATTTTTCACCTAAAAAAATGTACAGTGTATAGTAAGGATTTTGGAGCCTTCCATGGCTCATCTTCCAACTGCCACAGCGGCCCAACTAGGCGTACCTACGACCTGTGCGCACCTGTGGTTATGTGTTGAGATGTCTATTAACGAAATCCAAAGACTGGAGTGGATCCGACGACATCGAATTTTTCACCTAAAAAAATGTACAGTGTATAGTAAGGATTTTGGAGCCTTCCATGGCTCATCTTCCAACTGCCACAGCGGCCAAACTAGGCATACCTACGACCTGTGCGCACCTGTGGTTATGTGTTGAGATGTCTATTAACGAAATCCAAAGACTGGAGTGGATCCGACGACATCGAATTTTTCACCTAAAAAAATGTACAGTGTATAGTAAGGATTTTGGAGCCTTCCATGGCTCATCTTCCAACTGCCATAGCGGCCCAACTAGGCGTACCTACGACCTGTGCGCACCTGTGGTTATGTGTTGAGATGTCTATTAACGAAATCCAAAGACTGGAGTGGATCCGACGACATCGAATTTTTCACCTAAAAAAATGTACAGTGTATAGTAAGGATTTTGGAGCCTTCCATGGCTCATCTTCCAACTGCCACAGCGGCCAAACTAGGCGTACCTACGACCTGTGCGCACCTGTGGTTATGTGTTGAGATGTCTATTAACGAAATCCAAAGACTGGAGTGGATCCGACGACATCGAATTTTTCACCTAAAAAAATGTACAGTGTATAGTAAGGATTTTGGAGCCTTCCATGGCTCATCTTCCAACTGCCACAGCGGCCCAACTAGGTGTACCTACGACCTGTGCGCACCTGTGGTTATGTGTTGGGATGTCTATTAACGAAATCCAAAGACTGGAGTGGATCCGACGACATCGAATTTTTCACCTAAAAAAATGTACAGTGTATAGTAAGGATTTTGGAGCCTTCCATGGCTCATCTTCCAACTGCCACAGCGGCCCAACTAGGCGTACCTACGACCTGTGCGCACCTGTGGTTATGTGTTGAGATGTCTATTAACGAAATCCAAAGACTGGAGTGGATCCGACGACATCGAATTTTTCACCTAAAAAAATGTACAGTGTATAGTAAGGATTTTGGAGCCTTCATGGCTCATCTTCCAACTGCCACAGCGGCCAAACTAGGCATACCTACGACCTGTGCGCACCTGTGGTTATGTGTTGAGATGTCTATTAACGAAATCCAAAGACTGGAGTGGATCCGACGACATCGAATTTTTCACCTAAAAAAATGTACAGTGTATAGTAAGGATTTTGGAGCCTTCCATGGCTCATCTTCCAACTGCCACAGCGGCCCAACTAGGCGTACCTACGACCTGTGCGCACCTGTGGTTATGTGTTGAGATGTCTATTAACGAAATCCAAAGACTGGAGTGGATCCGACGACATCGAATTTTTCACCTAAAAAAATGTACAGTGTATAGTAAGGATTTTGGAGCCTTCCATGGCTCATCTTCCAACTGCCACAGCGGCCCAACTAGGCGTACCTACGACCTGTGCGCACCTGTGGTTATGTGTTGAGATGTCTATTAACGAAATCCAAAGACTGGAGTGGATCCGACGACATCGAATTTTTCACCTAAAAAAATGTACAGTGTATAGTAAGGATTTTGGAGCCTTCCATGGCTCATCTTCCAACTGCCACAGCGGCCCAACTAGGTGTACCTACGACCTGTGCGCACCTGTGGTTATGTGTTGGGATGTCTATTAACGAAATCCAAAGACTGGAGTGGATCCGACGACATCGAATTTTTCACCTAAAAAAATGTACAGTGTATAGTAAGGATTTTGGAGCCTTCCATGGCTCATCTTCCAACTGCCACAGCGGCCCAACTAGGCGTACCTACGACCTGTGCGCACCTGTGGTTATGTGTTGAGATGTCTATTAACGAAATCCAAAGACTGGAGTGGATCCGACGACATCGAATTTTTCACCTAAAAAAATGTACAGTGTATAGTAAGGATTTTGGAGCCTTCCATGGCTCATCTTCCAACTGCCACAGCGGCCCAACTAGGCGTACCTACGACCTGTGCGCACCTGTGGTTATGTGTTGAGATGTCTATTAACGAAATCCAAAGACTGGAGTGGATCCGACGACATCGAATTTTTCACCTAAAAAAATGTACAGTGTATAGTAAGGATTTTGGAGCCTTCCATGGCTCATCTTCCAACTGCCACAGCGGCCAAACTAGGCGTACCTACGACCTGTGCGCACCTGTGGTTATGTGTTGAGATGTCTATTAACGAAATCCAAAGACTGGAGTGGATCCGACGACATCGAATTTTTCACCTAAAAAAATGTACAGTGTATAGTAAGGATTTTGGAGCCTTCCATGGCTCATCTTCCAACTGCCACAGCGGCCCAACTAGGTGTACCTACGACCTGTGCGCACCTGTGGTTATGTGTTGGGATGTCTATTAACGAAATCCAAAGACTGGAGTGGATCCGACGACATCGAATTTTTCACCTAAAAAAATGTACAGTGTATAGTAAGGATTTTGGAGCCTTCCATGGCTCATCTTCCAACTGCCACAGCGGCCCAACTAGGCGTACCTACGACCTGTGCGCACCTGTGGTTATGTGTTGAGATGTCTATTAACGAAATCCAAAGACTGGAGTGGATCCGACGACATCGAATTTTTCACCTAAAAAAATGTACAGTGTATAGTAAGGATTTTGGAGCCTTCCATGGCTCATCTTCCAACTGCCACAGCGGCCAAACTAGGCATACCTACGACCTGTGCGCACCTGTGGTTATGTGTTGAGATGTCTATTAACGAAATCCAAAGACTGGAGTGGATCCGACGACATCGAATTTTTCACCTAAAAAAATGTACAGTGTATAGTAAGGATTTTGGAGCCTTCCATGGCTCATCTTCCAACTGCCATAGCGGCCCAACTAGGCGTACCTACGACCTGTGCGCACCTGTGGTTATGTGTTGAGATGTCTATTAACGAAATCCAAAGACTGGAGTGGATCCGACGACATCGAATTTTTCACCTAAAAAAATGTACAGTGTATAGTAAGGATTTTGGAGCCTTCCATGGCTCATCTTCCAACTGCCACAGCGGCCCAACTAGGCGTACCTACGACCTGTGCGCACCTGTGGTTATGTGTTGAGATGTCTATTAACGAAATCCAAAGACTGGAGTGGATCCGACGACATCGAATTTTTCACCTAAAAAAATGTACAGTGTATAGTAAGGATTTTGGAGCCTTCCATGGCTCATCTTCCAACTGCCACAGCGGCCAAACTAGGCATACCTACGACCTGTGCGCACCTGTGGTTATGTGTTGAGATGTCTATTAACGAAATCCAAAGACTGGAGTGGATCCGACGACATCGAATTTTTCACCTAAAAAAATGTACAGTGTATAGTAAGGATTTTGGAGCCTTCCATGGCTCATCTTCCAACTGCCATAGCGGCCCAACTAGGCGTACCTACGACCTGTGCGCACCTGTGGTTATGTGTTGAGATGTCTATTAACGAAATCCAAAGACTGGAGTGGATCCGACGACATCGAATTTTTCACCTAAAAAAATGTACAGTGTATAGTAAGGATTTTGGAGCCTTCCATGGCTCATCTTCCAACTGCCACAGCGGCCCAACTAGGCGTACCTACGACCTGTGCGCACCTGTGGTTATGTGTTGAGATGTCTATTAACGAAATCCAAAGACTGGAGTGGATCCGACGACATCGAATTTTTCACCTAAAAAAATGTACAGTGTATAGTAAGGATTTTGGAGCCTTCCATGGCTCATCTTCCAACTGCCACAGCGGCCCAACTAGGCGTACCTACGACCTGTGCGCACCTGTGGTTATGTGTTGAGATGTCTATTAACGAAATCCAAAGACTGGAGTGGATCCGACGACATCGAATTTTTCACCTAAAAAAATGTACAGTGTATAGTAAGGATTTTGGAGCCTTCCATGGCTCATCTTCCAACTGCCACAGCGGCCAAACTAGGCGTACCTACGACCTGTGCGCACCTGTGGTTATGTGTTGAGATGTCTATTAACGAAATCCAAAGACTGGAGTGGATCCGACGACATCGAATTTTTCACCTAAAAAAATGTACAGTGTATAGTAAGGATTTTGGAGCCTTCCATGGCTCATCTTCCAACTGCCACAGCGGCCCAACTAGGTGTACCTACGACCTGTGCGCACCTGTGGTTATGTGTTGGGATGTCTATTAACGAAATCCAAAGACTGGAGTGGATCCGACGACATCGAATTTTTCACCTAAAAAAATGTACAGTGTATAGTAAGGATTTTGGAGCCTTCCATGGCTCATCTTCCAACTGCCACAGCGGCCCAACTAGGCGTACCTACGACCTGTGCGCACCTGTGGTTATGTGTTGAGATGTCTATTAACGAAATCCAAAGACTGGAGTGGATCCGACGACATCGAATTTTTCACCTAAAAAAATGTACAGTGTATAGTAAGGATTTTGGAGCCTTCCATGGCTCATCTTCCAACTGCCACAGCGGCCAAACTAGGCATACCTACGACCTGTGCGCACCTGTGGTTATGTGTTGAGATGTCTATTAACGAAATCCAAAGACTGGAGTGGATCCGACGACATCGAATTTTTCACCTAAAAAAATGTACAGTGTATAGTAAGGATTTTGGAGCCTTCCATGGCTCATCTTCCAACTGCCACAGCGGCCCAACTAGGCGTACCTACGACCTGTGCGCACCTGTGGTTATGTGTTGAGATGTCTATTAACGAAATCCAAAGACTGGAGTGGATCCGACGACATCGAATTTTTCACCTAAAAAAATGTACAGTGTATAGTAAGGATTTTGGAGCCTTCCATGGCTCATCTTCCAACTGCCACAGCGGCCAAACTAGGCGTACCTACGACCTGTGCGCACCTGTGGTTATGTGTTGAGATGTCTATTAACGAAATCCAAAGACTGGAGTGGATCCGACGACATCGAATTTTTCACCTAAAAAAATGTACAGTGTATAGTAAGGATTTTGGAGCCTTCCATGGCTCATCTTCCAACTGCCACAGCGGCCCAACTAGGTGTACCTACGACCTGTGCGCACCTGTGGTTATGTGTTGGGATGTCTATTAACGAAATCCAAAGACTGGAGTGGATCCGACGACATCGAATTTTTCACCTAAAAAAATGTACAGTGTATAGTAAGGATTTTGGAGCCTTCCATGGCTCATCTTCCAACTGCCACAGCGGCCCAACTAGGCGTACCTACGACCTGTGCGCACCTGTGGTTATGTGTTGAGATGTCTATTAACGAAATCCAAAGACTGGAGTGGATCCGACGACATCGAATTTTTCACCTAAAAAAATGTACAGTGTATAGTAAGGATTTTGGAGCCTTCCATGGCTCATCTTCCAACTGCCACAGCGGCCAAACTAGGCATACCTACGACCTGTGCGCACCTGTGGTTATGTGTTGAGATGTCTATTAACGAAATCCAAAGACTGGAGTGGATCCGACGACATCGAATTTTTCACCTAAAAAAATGTACAGTGTATAGTAAGGATTTTGGAGCCTTCCATGGCTCATCTTCCAACTGCCATAGCGGCCCAACTAGGCGTACCTACGACCTGTGCGCACCTGTGGTTATGTGTTGAGATGTCTATTAACGAAATCCAAAGACTGGAGTGGATCCGACGACATCGAATTTTTCACCTAAAAAAATGTACAGTGTATAGTAAGGATTTTGGAGCCTTCCATGGCTCATCTTCCAACTGCCACAGCGGCCCAACTAGGCGTACCTACGACCTGTGCGCACCTGTGGTTATGTGTTGAGATGTCTATTAACGAAATCCAAAGACTGGAGTGGATCCGACGACATCGAATTTTTCACCTAAAAAAATGTACAGTGTATAGTAAGGATTTTGGAGCCTTCCATGGCTCATCTTCCAACTGCCACAGCGGCCCAACTAGGCGTACCTACGACCTGTGCGCACCTGTGGTTATGTGTTGAGATGTCTATTAACGAAATCCAAAGACTGGAGTGGATCCGACGACATCGAATTTTTCACCTAAAAAAATGTACAGTGTATAGTAAGGATTTTGGAGCCTTCCATGGCTCATCTTCCAACTGCCACAGCGGCCAAACTAGGCATACCTACGACCTGTGCGCACCTGTGGTTATGTGTTGAGATGTCTATTAACGAAATCCAAAGACTGGAGTGGATCCGACGACATCGAATTTTTCACCTAAAAAAATGTACAGTGTATAGTAAGGATTTTGGAGCCTTCCATGGCTCATCTTCCAACTGCCACAGCGGCCCAACTAGGTGTACCTACGACCTGTGCGCACCTGTGGTTATGTGTTGGGATGTCTATTAACGAAATCCAAAGACTGGAGTGGATCCGACGACATCGAATTTTTCACCTAAAAAAATGTACAGTGTATAGTAAGGATTTTGGAGCCTTCCATGGCTCATCTTCCAACTGCCACAGCGGCCCAACTAGGCGTACCTACGACCTGTGCGCACCTGTGGTTATGTGTTGAGATGTCTATTAACGAAATCCAAAGACTGGAGTGGATCCGACGACATCGAATTTTTCACCTAAAAAAATGTACAGTGTATAGTAAGGATTTTGGAGCCTTCCATGGCTCATCTTCCAACTGCCACAGCGGCCCAACTAGGCGTACCTACGACCTGTGCGCACCTGTGGTTATGTGTTGAGATGTCTATTAACGAAATCCAAAGACTGGAGTGGATCCGACGACATCGAATTTTTCACCTAAAAAAATGTACAGTGTATAGTAAGGATTTTGGAGCCTTCCATGGCTCATCTTCCAACTGCCACAGCGGCCCAACTAGGCGTACCTACGACCTGTGCGCACCTGTGGTTATGTGTTGAGATGTCTATTAACGAAATCCAAAGACTGGAGTGGATCCGACGACATCGAATTTTTCACCTAAAAAAATGTACAGTGAATAGTAAGGATTTTGGAGCCTTCCATGGCTCATCTTCCAACTGCCACAGCGGCCCAACTAGGCGTACCTACGACCTGTGCGCACCTGTGGTTATGTGTTGAGATGTCTATTAACGAAATCCAAAGACTGGAGTGGATCCGACGACATCGAATTTTTCACCTAAAAAAATGTACAGTATATAGTAAGGATTTTGGAGCCTTCCATGGCTCATCTTCCAACTGCCACAGCGGCCCAACTAGGCGTACCTACGACCTGTGCGCACCTGTAGTTATGTGTTGAGATGTCTATTAACGAAATCCAAAGACTGGAGTGGATCCGACGACATCGAATTTTTCACCTAAAAAAATGTACAGTGTATAGTAAGGATTTTGGAGCCTTCCATGGCTCATCTTCCAACTGCCATAGCGGCCCAACTAGGCGTACATACGACCTGTGCGCACCTGTGGTTATGTGTTGAGATGTCTATTAACGAAATCCAAAGACTGGAGTGGATCCGACGACATCGAATTTTTCACCTAAAAAAATGTACAGTGTATAGTAAGGATTTTGGAGCCTTCCATGGCTCATCTTCCAACTGCCACAGCGGCCCAACTAGGCGTACCTACGACCTGTGCGCACCTGTGGTTATGTGTTGAGATGTCTATTAACGAAATCCAAAGACTGGAGTGGATCCGACGACATCGAATTTTTCACCTAAAAAAATGTACAGTGTATAGTAAGGATTTTGGAGCCTTCCATGGCTCATCTTCCAACTGCCACAGCAGCCCAACTAGGTGTACCTACGACCTGTGCGCACCTGTGGTTATGTGTTGGGATGTCTATTAACGAAATGCAAAGACTGGAGTGGATCCGACGACATCGAATTTTTCACCTAAAAAAATGTACAGTGTATAGTAAGGATTTTGGAGCCTTCCATGGCTCATCTTCCAACTGCCATAGAGGCCCAACTAGGCGTACCTACGACCTGTGCGCACCTGTGGTTATGTGTTGAGATGTCTATTAACGAAATCCAAAGACTGGAGTGGATCCGACGACATCGAATTTTTCACCTAAAAAAATGTACAGTGTATAGTAAGGATTTTGGAGCCTTCCATGGCTCATCTTCCAACTGCCACAGCGGCCCAACTAGGCGTACCTACGACCTGTGCGCACCTGTGGTTATGTGTTGAGATGTCTATTAACGAAATCCAAAGACTGGAGTGGATCCGACGACATCGAATTTTTCACCTAAAAAAATGTACAGTGTATAGTAAGGATTTTGGAGCCTTCCATGGCTCATCTTCCAACTGCCACAGCGGCCCAACTAGGCGTATCTACGACCTGTGCGCACCTGTGGTTATGTGTTGAGATGTCTATTAACGAACTCCAAAGACTGGAGTGGATCCGACGACATCGAATTTTTCACCTAAAAAAATGTACAGTGTATAGTAAGGATTTTGGAGCCTTCCATGGCTCATCTTCCAACTGCCACAGCGGCCCAACTAGGCGTACCTACGACCTGTGCGCACCTGTGGTTATGTGTTGGGATGTCTATTAACGAAATCCAAAGACTGGAGTGGATCCGACGACATCGAATTTTTCACCTAAAAAAATGTACAGTGTATAGTAAGGATTTTGGAGCCTTCCATGGCTCATCTTCCAACTGCCACAGCGGCCCAACTAGGCGTACCTACGACCTGTGCGCACCTGTGGTTATGTGTTGGGATGTCTATTAACGAAATCCAAAGACTGGAGTGGATCCGACGACATCGAATTTTTCACCTAAAAAAATGTACAGTGTATAGTAAGGATTTTGGAGCCTTCCATGGCTCATCTTCCAACTGCCACAGCGGCCCAACTAGGCGTACCAACGACCTGTGCGCACCTGTGGTTATGTGTTGAGATGTCTATTAACGAAATCCAAAGACTGGAGTGGATCCGACGACATCGAATTTTTCACCTAAAAAAATGTACAGTGTATAGTAAGGATTTTGGAGCCTTCCATGGCTCATCTTCCAACTGCCACAGCGGCCCAACTAGGCGTACCTACGACCTGTGCGCACCTGTGGTTATGTGTTGAGATGTCTATTAACGAAATCCAAAGACTGGAGTGGATCCGACGACATCGAATTTTTCACCTAAAAAAATGTACAGTGTATAGTAAGGATTTTGGAGCCTTCCATGGCTCATCTTCCAACTGCCACAGCGGCCCAACTAGGCGTACCTACGACCTGTGCGCACCTGTGGTTATGTGTTGAGATGTCTATTAACGAAATCCAAAGACTGGAGTGGATCCGACGACATCGAATTTTTCACCTAAAAAAATGTACAGTGTATAGTAAGGATTTTGGAGCCTTCCATGGCTCATCTACCAACTGCCACAGCGGCCCAACTAGGCGTACCTACGACATGTGCGCACCTGTAGTTATGTGTTGAGATGTCTATTAACAAAATCCAAAGACTGGAGTGGATCCGACGACATCGAATTTTTCACCTAAAAAAATGTACAGTGTATAGTAAGGATTTTGGAGCCTTCCATGGCTCATCTTCCAACTGCCACAGCGGCCAAACTAGGCATACCTACGACCTGTGCGCACCTGTGGTTACGTGTTAAGATGTCTATTAACGAAATCCAAAGACTGGAGTGGATCCGACGACATCGAATTTTTCACCTAAAAAAATGTACAGTGTATAGTAAGGATTTTGGAGCCTTCCATGGCTCATCTTCCAACTGCCATAGCGGCCCAACTAGGCGTACATACGACCTGTGCGCACCTGTGGTTATGTGTTGAGATGTCTATTAACGAAATCCAAAGACTGGAGTGGATCCGACGACATCGAATTTTTCACCTAAAAAAATGTACAGTGTATAGTAAGGATTTTGGAGCCTTCCATGGCTCATCTTCCAACTGCCACAGCGGCCCAACTAGGCGTACCTACGACCTGTGCGCACCTGTGGTTATGTGTTGAGATGTCTATTAACGAAATCCAAAGACTGGAGTGGATCCGACGACATCGAATTTTTCACCTAAAAAAATGTACAGTGTATAGTAAGGATTTTGGAGCCTTCCATGGTTCATCTACCAACTGCCACAGCGGCCCAACTAGGCGTACCTACGACATGTGCGCACCTGTAGTTATGTGTTGAGATGTCTATTAACAAAATCCAAAGACTGGAGTGGATCCGACGACATCGAATTTTTCACCTAAAAAAATGTACAGTGTATAGTAAGGATTTTGGAGCCTTCCATGGCTCATCTTCCAACTGCCACAGCGGCCCAACTAGGCGTACCAACGACCTGTGCGCACCTGTGGTTATGTGTTGGGATGTCTATTAACGAAATCCAAAGACTGGAGTGGATCCGACGACATCGAATTTTTCACCTAAAAAAATGTACAGTGTATAGTAAGGATTTTGGAGCCTTCCATGGCTCATCTTCCAACTGCCACAGCGGCCCAACTAGGCGTACCTACGACCTGTGCGCACCTGTGGTTATGTGTTGAGATGTCTATTAACGAAATCCAAAGACTGGAGTGGATCCGACGACATCGAATTTTTCACCTAAAAAGATGTACAGTGTATAGTAAGGATTTTGGAGCCTTCCATGGCTCATCTTCCAACTGCCACAGCGGCCCAACTAGGCGTACCTACGACCTGTGCGCACCTGTGGTTATGTGTTGAGATGTCTATTAACGAAATCCAAAGACTGGAGTGGATCCGACGACATCGAATTTTTCACCTAAAAAAATGTACAGTGTATAGTAAGGATTTTGGAGCCTTCCATGGCTCATCTTCCAACTGCCACAGCGGCCCAACTAGGCGTACCTAGGACATGTGCGCACCTGTGGTTATGTGTTGAGATGTCTATTAACGAAATCCAAAGACTGGAGTGGATCCGACGACATCGAATTTTTCACCTAAAAAAATTTACAGTGTATAGTAAGGATTTTGGAGCCTTCCATGGCTCATCTTCCAACTGCCACAGCGGCCCAACTAGGCGTACCAACGACCTGTGCGCACCTGTGGTTATGTGTTGAGATGTCTATTAACGAAATCCAAAGACTGGAGTGGATCCGACGACATCGAATTTTTCACCTAAAAAAATGTACAGTGTATAGTAAGGATTTTGGAGCCTTCAATGGCTCATCTTCCAACTGCCACAGCGGCCCAACTAGGCGTACCTACGACCTGTGCGCACCTGTGGTTATGTGTTGAGATGTCTATTAACGAAATCCAAAGACTGGAGTGGATCCGACGACATCGAATTTTTCACCTAAAAAAATGTACAGTGTATAGTAAGGATTTTGGAGCCTTCCATGGCTCATCTTCCAACTGCCATAGCGGCCCAACTAGGCGTACCAACGACCTGTGCGCACCTGTGGTTATGTGTTGAGATGTCTATTAACGAAATCCAAAGACTGGAGTGGATCCGACGACATCGAATTTTTCACCTAAAAAAATGTACAGTGTATAGTAAGGATTTTGGAGCCTTCCATGGCTAATCTTCCAACTGCCACAGCGGCCCAACTAGGCGTACCTACGACCTGTGCGCATCTGTGGTTATGTGTTGAGATGTGTATTAACGAAATCCAAAGACTGGAGTGGATCCGACGACATCGAATTTTTCACCTAAAAAAATGTACAGTGTATAGTAAGGATTTTGGAGCCTTCCATGGCTCATCTTCCAACTGCCACAGCGGCCCAACTAGGCGTACCTACGACCTGTGCGCACCTGTGGTTATGTGTTGAGATGTCTATTAACGAAATCCAAAGACTGGAGTGGATCCGACGACATCGAATTTTTCACCTAAAAAAATGTACAGTGTATAGTAAGGATTTTGGAGCCTTCCATGGCTCATCTTCCAACTGCCACAGCGGCCCAACTAGGCGTACCTACGACCTGTGCGCACCTGTGGTTATGTGTTGAGATGTCTATTAACGAAATCCAAAGACTGGAGTGGATCCGACGACATGGAATTTTTCACCTAAAAAAAAGTACAGTGTATAGTAATGATTTTGGAGCCTTCCATGGCTCATCTTCCAACTGCCACAGCGGCCCAACTAGGCGAACCTACGACCTGTGCGCACCTGTGGTTATGTGTTGAGATGTCTATTAACGAAATCCAAAGACTGGAGTGGATCCGACGACATCGAATTTTTCACCTAAAAAAATGTACAGTGTATAGTAAGGATTTTGGAGCCTTCCATGGCTCATCTTCCAACTGCCACAGCGGCCCAACTAGGCGTACCTACGACCTGTGCGCACCTGTAGTTATGTGTTGAGATGTCTATTAACGAAATCCAAAGACTGGAGTGGATCCGACGACATCGAATTTTTCACCCAAAAAAATGTACAGTGTATAGTAAGGATTTTGGAGCCTTTCCATGGCTCATCTTCCAACTGCCACAGCGGCCCAACTAGGCGTACCTACGACCTGTGCGCACCTGTAGTTATGTGTTGAGATGTCTATTAACGAAATCCAAAGACTGGAGTGGATCCGACGACATCGAATTTTTCACCTAAAAAAATGTACACTGTATAGTAAGGATTTTGGAGCCTTCCATGGCTCATCTTCCAACTGCCACAGCGGCCCAACTAGGCGTACCTACGACCTGTGCGCACCTGTGGTTATGTGTTGAGATGTCTATTAACGAAATCCAAAGACTGGAGTGGATCCGACGACATCGAATTTTTCACCTAAAAAAATGTACAGTGTATAGTAAGGATTTTGGAGCCTTCCATGGCTCACCTTCCAACTGCCGCAGCGGCCCAACTAGGCGTACCTACGACCTGTGCGCACCTGTGGTTATGTGTTGAGATGTCTATTAACGAAATCCAAAGACTGGAGTGGATCCGACGACATCGAATTTATCACCTAAAAAAATGTACAGTGTATAGTAAGGATTTTGGAGCCTTCCATGGCTCATCTTCCAACTGCCACAGCGGTCCAACTAGGCGTACCTACGACCTGTGCGCACCTGTGCTTATGTGTTGAGATGTCTATTAACGAAATCCAAAGACTGGAGTGGATCCGACGACATCGAATTTTTCACCTAAAAAAATGTACAGTGTATAGTAAGGATTTTGGAGCCTTCCATGGCTCATCTTCCAACTGCCACAGCGGCCCAACTAGGCGAACCTACGACCTGTGCGCACCTGTGGTTATGTGTTGAGATGTCTATTAACGAAATCCAAAGACTGGAGTGGATCCGACGACATCGAATTTTTCACCTAAAAAAATGTACAGTGTATAGTAAGGATTTTGGAGTCTTCAATGGCTCATCTACCAACTGCCACAGCGGCCCAACTAGGCGTACCTACGACCTGTGCGCACCTGTGGTTATGTGTTGAGATGTCTATTAACGAAATCCAAAGACTGGAGTGGATCCGACGACATCGAATTTTTCACCTAAAAAAATGTACAGTGTATAGTAAGGATTTTGGAGCCTTCCATGGCTCATCTTCCAACTGCCACAGCGGCCCAACTAGGCGTATCTACGACCTGTGCGCACCTGTGGTTATGTGTTGAGATGTCTATTAACGAAATCCAAAGACTGGAGTGGATCCGACGACATCGAATTTTTCACCTAAAAAAATGTACAGGTAAGGATATTGGAGCCTTCCATGGCTCATCTTCCAACTGCCACAGCGGCCCAACTAGGCGTACCTACGACCTGTGCGCACCTGTGGTTATGTGTTGAGATGTCTATTAACGAAATCCAAAGACTGGAGTGGATCCGACGACATCGAATTTTTCACCTAAAAAAATGTACAGTGTATAGTAAGGATTTTGGAGCCTTCCATGGCTCATCGTCCAACTGCCACAGCGGCCCAACTAGGCGTACCTACGACCTGTGCGCACCTGTGGTTATGTGTTGAGATGTCTATTAACGAAATCCAAAGACTGGAGTGGATCCGACGACATCGAATTTTTCACCTAAAAAAATGTACAGTGTATAGTAAGGATTTTGGAGCCTTCCATGGCTCATCTTCCAACTGCCACAGCGGCCCAACTAGGCGTACCTACGACCTGTGCGCACCTGTGGTTATGTGTTGAGATGTCTATTAACGAAATCCAAAGACTGGAGTGGATCCGACGACATCGAATTTTTCACCTAAAAAAATGTACAGTGTATAGTAAGGATTTTGGAGCCTTCCATGGCTCATCTTCCAACTGCCATAGCGGCCCAACTAGGCGTACCTACGACCTGTGCGCACCTGTGGTTATGTGTTGAGATGTCTATTAACGAAATCCAAAGACTGGAGTGGATCCGACGACATCGAATTTTTCACCTAAAAAAATGTACAGTGTATAGTAAGGATTTTGGAGCCTTCCATGGCTCATCTTCCAACTGCCACAGCGGCCCAACTACGACCTGTGCGCACATGTGGTTATGTCTTGAGATGTGTATTAACGAAATCCAAAGACTGGAGTGGATCCGACGACATCGAATTTTTTACCTAAAAAAATGTACAGTGTATAGTAAGGATTTTGGAGCCTTCCATGGCTCATCTTCCAACTGCCACAGCGGCCCAACTAGGCGTACCTACGACCTGTGCGCACCTGTGGTTATGTGTTGAGATGTCTATTAACGAAATCCAAAGACTGGAGTGGATCCGACGACATCGAATTTTTCACCTAAAAAAATGTACAGTGTATAGTAAGGATTTTGGAGCCTTCCATGGCTCATCTTCCAACTGCCACAGCGGCCCAACTAGGCGTACCTACGACCTGTGCGCACCTGTAGTTATGTGTTGAGATGTCTATTAACGAAATCCAAAGACTGGAGTGGATCCGACGACATCGAATTTTTCACCTAAAAAAATGTACACTGTATAGTAAGGATTTTGGAGCCTTCCATGGCTCATCTTCCAACTGCCACAGCGGCCCAACTAGGCGTACCTACGACCTGTGCGCACCTGTGGTTATGTGTTGACATGTCTATTAACGAAATCCAAAGACTGGAGTGGATCCGACGACATCGAATTTTTCACCTAAAAAAATGTACAGTGTATAGTAAGGATTTTGGAGCCTTCCATGGCTCATCTTCCAACTGCCATAGCGGCCCAACTAGGCGTACCAACGACCTGTGCGCACCTGTGGTTATGTGTTGAGATGTCTATTAACGAAATCCAAAGACTGGAGTGGATCCGACGACATCGAATTTTTCACCTAAAAAAATGTACAGTGTATAGTAAGGATTTTGGAGCCTTCCATGGCTCATCTTCCAACTGCCACAGCGGCCCAACTAGGCGTACCTACGACCTGTGCGCACCTGTGGTTATGTGTTGAGATGTCTATTAACGAAATCCAAAGACTGGAGTGGATCCGACGACATCGAATTTTTCACCTAAAAAAATGTACAGTGTATAGTAAGGATTTTGGAGCCTTCCATGGCTCATCTTCCAACTGCCACAGCGGCCCAACTAGGCGTACCTACGACCTGTGCGCACCTGTGGTTATGTGTTGAGATGTCTATTAACGAAATCCAAAGACTGGAGTGGATCCGACGACATGGAATTTTTCACCTAAAAAAAAGTACAGTGTATAGTAAGGATTTTGGAGCCTTCCATGGCTCATCTTCCAACTGCCACAGCGGCCCAACTAGGCGAACCTACGACCTGTGCGCACCTGTGGTTATGTGTTGAGATGTCTATTAACGAAATCCAAAGACTGGAGTGGATCCGACGACATCGAATTTTTCACCTAAAAAAATGTACAGTGTATAGTAAGGATTTTGGAGCCTTCCATGGCTCATCTTCCAACTGCCACAGCGGCCCAACTAGGCGTACCTACGACCTGTGCGCACCTGTAGTTATGTGTTGAGATGTCTATTAACGAAATCCAAAGACTGGAGTGGATCCGACGACATCGAATTTTTCACCCAAAAAAATGTACAGTGTATAGTAAGGATTTTGGAGCCTTTCCATGGCTCATCTTCCAACTGCCACAGCGGCCCAACTAGGCGTACCTACGACCTGTGCGCACCTGTAGTTATGTGTTGAGATGTCTATTAACGAAATCCAAAGACTGGAGTGGATCCGACGACATCGAATTTTTCACCTAAAAAAATGTACACTGTATAGTAAGGATTTTGGAGCCTTCCATGGCTCATCTTCCAACTGCCACAGCGGCCCAACTAGGCGTACCTACGACCTGTGCGCACCTGTGGTTATGTGTTGAGATGTCTATTAACGAAATCCAAAGACTGGAGTGGATCCGACGACATCGAATTTTTCACCTAAAAAAATGTACAGTGTATAGTAAGGATTTTGGAGCCTTCCATGGCTCACCTTCCAACTGCCGCAGCGGCCCAACTAGGCGTACCTACGACCTGTGCGCACCTGTGGTTATGTGTTGAGATGTCTATTAACGAAATCCAAAGACTGGAGTGCATCCGACGACATCGAATTTATCACCTAAAAAAATGTACAGTGTATAGTAAGGATTTTGGAGCCTTCCATGGCTCATCTTCCAACTGCCACAGCGGTCCAACTAGGCGTACCTACGACCTGTGCGCACCTGTGGTTATGTGTTGAGATGTCTATTAACGAAATCCAAAGACTGGAGTGGATCCGACGACATCGAATTTTTCACCTAAAAAAATGTACAGTGTATAGTAAGGATTTTGGAGCCTTCCATGGCTCATCTTCCAACTGCCACAGCGGCCCAACTAGGCGTACCTACGACCTGTGCGCACCTGTGGTTATGTGTTGAGATGTCTATTAACGAAATCCAAAGACTGGAGTGGATCCGACGACATCGAATTTTTCACCTAAAAAAATGTACAGTGTATAGTAAGGATTTTGGAGCCTTCCATGGCTCATCTTCCAACTGCCACAGCGGCCCAACTAGGCGTATCTACGACCTGTGCGCACCTGTGGTTATGTGTTGAGATGTCTATTAACGAAATCCAAAGACTGGAGTGGATCCGACGACATCGAATTTTTCACCTAAAAAAATGTACAGGTAAGGATATTGGAGCCTTCCATGGCTCATCTTCCAACTGCCACAGCGGCCCAACTAGGCGTACCTACGACCTGTGCGCACCTGTGGTTATGTGTTGAGATGTCTATTAACGAAATCCAAAGACTGGAGTGGATCCGACGACATCGAATTTTTCACCTAAAAAAATGTACAGTGTATAGTAAGGATTTTGGAGCCTTCCATGGCTCATCGTCCAACTGCCACAGCGGCCCAACTAGGCGTACCTACGACCTGTGCGCACCTGTGGTTATGTGTTGAGATGTCTATTAACGAAATCCAAAGACTGGAGTGGATCCGACGACATCGAATTTTTCACCTAAAAAAATGTACAGTGTATAGTAAGGATTTTGGAGCCTTCCATGGCTCATCTTCCAACTGCCACAGCGGCCCAACTAGGCGTACCTACGACCTGTGCGCACCTGTGGTTATGTGTTGAGATGTCTATTAACGAAATCCAAAGACTGGAGTGGATCCGACGACATCGAATTTTTCACCTAAAAAAATGTACAGTGTATAGTAAGGATTTTGGAGCCTTCCATGGCTCATCTTCCAACTGCCACAGCGGCCCAACTAGGCGTATCTACGACCTGTGCGCACCTGTGGTTATGTGTTGAGATGTCTATTAACGAAATCCAAAGACTGGAGTGGATCCGACGACATCGAATTTTTCACCTAAAAAAATGTACAGGTAAGGATATTGGAGCCTTCCATGGCTCATCTTCCAACTGCCACAGCGGCCCAACTAGGCGTACCTACGACCTGTGCGCACCTGTAGTTATGTGTTGAGATGTCTATTAACGAAATCCAAAGACTGGAGTGGATCCGACGACATCGAATTTTTCACCTAAAAAAATGTACAGTGTATAGTAAGGATTTTGGAGCCTTCCATGGCTCATCTTCCAACTGCCACAGCGGCCCAACTAGGCGTACCTACGACCTGTGCGCACCTGTGGTTATGTGTTGAGATGTCTATTAACGAAATCCAAAGACTGGAGTGGATCCGACGACATCGAATTTTTCACCTAAAAAAATGTACAGTGTATAGTAAGGATTTTGGAGCCTTCCATGGCTCATCTTCCAACTGCCATAGCGGCCCAACTAGGCGTACCTACGACCTGTGCGCACCTGTGGTTATGTGTTGAGATGTCTATTAACGAAATCCAAAGACTGGAGTGGATCCGACGACATCGAATTTTTCACCTAAAAAAATGTACAGTGTATAGTAAGGATTTTGGAGCCTTCCATGGCTCATCTTCCAACTGCCACAGCGGCCCAACTAGGCGTACCTACGACCTGTGCGCACCTGTAGTTATGTGTTGAGATGTCTATTAACGAAATCCAAAGACTGGAGTGGATCCGACGACATCGAATTTTTCACCTAAAAAAATGTACACTGTATAGTAAGGATTTTGGAGCCTTCCATGGCTCATCTTCCAACTGCCACAGCGGCCCAACTAGGCGTACCTACGACCTGTGCGCACCTGTGGTTATGTGTTGACATGTCTATTAACGAAATCCAAAGACTGGAGTGGATCCGACGACATCGAATTTTTCACCTAAAAAAATGTACAGTGTATAGTAAGGATTTTGGAGCCTTCCATGGCTCACCTTCCAACTGCCGCAGCGGCCCAACTAGGCGTACCTACGACCTGTGCGCACCTGTGGTTATGTGTTGAGATGTCTATTAACGAAATCCAAAGACTGGAGTGGATCCGACGACATCGAATTTATCACCTAAAAAAATGTACAGTGTATAGTAAGGATTTTGGAGCCTTCCATGGCTCATCTTCCAACTGCCACAGCGGTCCAACTAGGCGTACCTACGACCTGTGCGCACCTGTGGTTATGTGTTGAGATGTCTATTAACGAAATCCAAAGACTGGAGTGGATCCGACGACATCGAATTTTTCACCTAAAAAAATGTACAGTGTATAGTAAGGATTTTGGAGCCTTCCATGGCTCATCTTCCAACTGCCACAGCGGCCCAACTAGGCGAACCTACTACCTGTGCGCACCTGTGGTTATGTGTTGAGATGTCTATTAACGAAATCCAAAGACTGGAGTGGATCCGACGACATCGAATTTTTCACCTAAAAAAATGTACAGTGTATAGTAAGGATTTTGGAGCCTTCCATGGCTCATCTTCCAACTGCCACAGCGGCCCAACTAGGCGTACCTACGACCTGTGCGCACCTGTGGTTATGTGTTGAGATGTCTATTAACGAAATCCAAAGACTGGAGTGGATCCGACGACATCGAATTTTTCACCTAAAAAAATGTACAGGTAAGGATATTGGAGCCTTCCATGGCTCATCTTCCAACTGCCACAGCGGCCCAACTAGGCGTACCTACGACCTGTGCGCACCTGTAGTTATGTGTTGAGATGTCTATTAACGAAAGACTGGAGTGGATCCGACGACATCGAATTTTTCACCTAAAAAAATGTACAGTGTATAGTAAGGATTTTGGAGCCTTCCATGGCTCATCTTCCAACTGCCACAGCGGCCCAACTAGGCGTACCTACGACCTGTGCGCACCTGTGGTTATGTGTTGAGATGTCTATTAACGAAATCCAAAGACTGGAGTGGATCCGACGACATCGAATTTTGCACCTAAAAAAATGTACAGTGTATAGTAAGGATTTTGGAGCCTTCCATGGCTCATCTTCCAACTGCCATAGCGGCCCAACTAGGCGTACCTACGACCTGTGCGCACCTGTGGTTATGTGTTGAGATGTCTATTAACGAAATCCAAAGACTGGAGTGGATCCGACGACATCGAATTTTTCACCTAAAAAAATGTACAGTGTATAGTAAGGATTTTGGAGCCTTCCATGGCTCATTTTCCAACTGCCACAGCGGCCCAACTACGACCTGTGCGCACATGTGGTTATGTCTTGAGATGTGTATTAACGAAATCCAAAGACTGGAGTGGATCCGACGACATCGAATTTTTTACCTAAAAAAATGTACAGTGTATAGTAAGGATTTTGGAGCCTTCCATGGCTCATCTTCCAACTGCCATAGCGGCCCAACTAGGCGTACCTACGACCTGTGCGCACCTGTAGTTATGTGTTGAGATGTCTTTTAACGAAATCCAAAGACTGGAGTTGATCCGACGACATCGAATTTTTCCCCTAAAAAAATGTACAGTGTATAGTAAGGATTTTGGAGCCTTCCATGGCTCATCTTCCAACTGCCACAGCGGCCCAACTAGGCGTACCTACGACCTGTGCGCACCTGTGGTTATGTGTTGAGATGTCTATTAACGAAATCCAAAGACTGGAGTGGATCCGACGACATCGAATTTTTCACCTAAAAAAATGTACAGTGTATAGTAAGGATTTTGGAGCCTTCCATGGCTCATCTTCCAACTGCCACAGCGGCCCAACTAGGCGTACCAACGACCTGTGCACACCTGTGGTTATGTGTTGAGATGTCTTTTAACGAAATCCAAAGACTGGAGTTGATCCGACGACATCGAATTTTTCCCCTAAAAAAATGTACAGTGTATAGTAAGGATTTTGGAGCCTTCCATGGCTCATCTTCCAACTGCCACAGCGGCCCAACTAGGCGTACCTACGACCTGTGCGCACCTGTAGTTATGTGTTGAGATGTCTATTAACGAAAGACTGGAGTGGATCCGACGACATCGAATTTTTCACCTAAAAAAATGTACAGTGTATAGTAAGGATTTTGGAGCCTTCCATGGCTCATCTTCCAACTGCCACAGCGGCCCAACTAGGCGTACCTACGACCTGTGCGCACCTGTAGTTATGTGTTGAGATGTCTATTAACGAAAGACTGGAGTGGATCCGACGACATCGAATTTTTCACCTAAAAAAATGTACAGTGTATAGTAAGGATTTTGGAGCCTTCCATGGCTCATCTTCCAACTGCCACAGCGGCCCAACTAGGCGTACCTACGACCTGTGCGCACCTGTGGTTATGTGTTGAGATGTCTATTAACGAAATCCAAAGACTGGAGTGGATCCGACGACATCGAATTTTGCACCTAAAAAAATGTACAGTGTATAGTAAGGATTTTGGAGCCTTCCATGGCTCATCTTCCAACTGCCATAGCGGCCCAACTAGGCGTACCTACGACCTGTGCGCACCTGTGGTTATGTGTTGAGATGTCTATTAACGAAATCCAAAGACTGGAGTGGATCCGACGACATCGAATTTTTCACCTAAAAAAATGTACAGTGTATAGTAAGGATTTTGGAGCCTTCCATGGCTCATCTTCCAACTGCCACAGCGGCCCAACTACGACCTGTGCGCACATGTGGTTATGTCTTGAGATGTGTATTAACGAAATCCAAAGACTGGAGTGGATCCGACGACATCGAATTTTTTACCTAAAAAAATGTACAGTGTATAGTAAGGATTTTGGAGCCTTCCATGGCTCATCTTCCAACTGCCATAGCGGCCCAACTAGGCGTACCTACGACCTGTGCGCACCTGTGGTTATGTGTTGAGATGTCTATTAACGAAATCCAAAGACTGGAGTGGATCCGACGACATCGAATTTTGCACCTAAAAAAATGTACAGTGTATAGTTAGGATTTTGGAGCCTTCCATGGCTCATCTTCCAACTGCCATAGCGGCCCAACTAGGCGTACCTACGACCTGTGCGCACCTGTGGTTATGTGTTGAGATGTCTATTAACGAAATCCAAAGACTGGAGTGGATCCGACGACATCGAATTTTTCACCTAAAAAAATGTGCAGTGTATAGTAAGGATTTTGGAGCCTTCCATGGCTCATCTTCCAACTGCCACAGCGGCCCAACTAGGCGTACCTACGACCTGTGCGCACCTGTGGTTATGTGTTGAGATGTCTATTAACGAAATCCAAAGACTGGAGTGGATCCGACGACATCGAATTTTTCACCTAAAAAAATGTACAGGTAAGGATATTGGAGCCTTCCATGGCTCATCTTCCAACTGCCACAGCGGCCCAACTAGGCGTACCTACGACCTGTGCGCACCTGTAGTTATGTGTTGAGATGTCTATTAACGAAAGACTGGAGTGGATCCGACGACATCGAATTTTTCACCTAAAAAAATGTACAGTGTATAGTAAGGATTTTGGAGCCTTCCATGGCTCATCTTCCAACTGCCACAGCGGCCCAACTAGGCGTACCTACGACCTGTGCGCACCTGTGGTTATGTGTTGAGATGTCTATTAACGAAATCCAAAGACTGGAGTGGATCCGACGACATCGAATTTTGCACCTAAAAAAATGTACAGTGTATAGTAAGGATTTTGGAGCCTTCCATGGCTCATCTTCCAACTGCCATAGCGGCCCAACTAGGCGTACCTACGACCTGTGCGCACCTGTGGTTATGTGTTGAGATGTCTATTAACGAAATCCAAAGACTGGAGTGGATCCGACGACATCGAATTTTTCACCTAAAAAAATGTACAGTGTATAGTAAGGATTTTGGAGCCTTCCATGGCTCATCTTCCAACTGCCACAGCGGCCCAACTAGGCGTACCTACGACCTGTGCGCACCTGTGGTTATGTGTTGAGATGTGTATTAACGAAATCCAAAGACTGGAGTGGATCCGACGACATCGAATTTTTCACCTAAAAAAATGTACAGTGTATAGTAAGGATTTTGGAGCCTTCCATGGCTCATCTTCCAACTGCCACAGCGGCCCAACTAGGCGTATCTACGACCTGTGCGCAACTGTGGTTATGTGTTGAGATGTGTATTAACGAAATCCAAAGACTGGAGTGGATCCGACGACATCGAATTTTGCACCTAAAAAAATGTACAGTGTATAGTAAGGATTTTGGAGCCTTCCATGGCTCATCTTCCAACTGCCATAGCGGCCCAACTAGGCGTACCTACGACCTGTGCGCACCTGTGGTTATGTGTTGAGATGTCTATTAACGAAATCCAAAGACTGGAGTGGATCCGACGACATCGAATTTTTCACCTAAAAAAATGTACAGTGTATAGTAAGGATTTTGGAGCCTTCCATGGCTCATCTTCCAACTGCCACAGCGGCCCAACTACGACCTGTGCGCACATGTGGTTATGTCTTGAGATGTGTATTAACGAAATCCAAAGACTGGAGTGGATCCGACGACATCGAATTTTTCACCTAAAAAAATGTACAGTGTATAGTAAGGATTTTGGAGCCTTCCATGGCTCATCTTCCAACTGCCACAGCGGCCCAACTAGGCGTACCTACGACCTGTGCGCACCTGTGGTTATGTGTTGAGATGTCTATTAACGAAATCCAAAGGCTGGAGTGGATCCGACGACATCGAATTTTTCACCTAAAAAAATGTACAGTGTATAGTAAGGATTTTGGAGCCTTCCATGGCTCATCTTCCAACTGCCACAGCGGCCCAACTAGGCGAACCTACGACCTGTGCGCACCTGTGGTTATGTGTTGAGATGTCTATTAACGAAATCCAAAGACTGGAGTGGATCCGACGACATCGAATTTTTCACCTAAAAAAATGTACAGTGTATAGTAAGGATTTTGGAGCCTTCCATGGCTCATCTTCCAACTGCCACAGCGGCCCAACTACGACCTGTGCGCACATGTGGTTATGTCTTGAGATGTGTATTAACGAAATCCAAAGACTGGAGTGGATCCGACGACATCGAATTTTTTACCTAAAAAAATGTACAGTGTATAGTAAGGATTTTGGAGCCTTCCATGGCTCATCTTCCAACTGCCACAGCGGCCCAACTAGGCGTATCTACGACCTGTGCGCACCTGTAGTTATGTGTTGAGATGTCTATTAACGAAATCCAAAGACTGGAGTGGATCCGACGACATCGAATTTTTCACCTAAAAAAATGTACAGTGTATAGTAAGGATTTTGGAGCCTTCCATGGCTCATCTTCCAACTGCCACAGCGGCCCAACTAGGCGTACCAACGACCTGTGCACACCTGTGGTTATGTGTTGAGATGTCTTTTAACGAAATCCAAAGACTGGAGTTGATCCGACGACATCGAATTTTTCCCCTAAAAAAATGTACAGTGTATAGTAAGGATTTTGGAGCCTTCCATGGCTCATCTTCCAACTGCCACAGCGGCCCAACTAGGCGTACCTACGACCTGTGCGCACCTGTGGTTATGTGTTGAGATGTCTATTAACGAAATCCAAAGACTGGAGTGGATCCGACGACATCGAATTTTGCACCTAAAAAAATGTACAGTGTATAGTAAGGATTTTGGAGCCTTCCATGGCTCATCTTCCAACTGCCATAGCGGCCCAACTAGGCGTACCTACGACCTGTGCGCACCTGTGGTTATGTGTTGAGATGTCTATTAACGAAATCCAAAGACTGGAGTGGATCCGACGACATCGAATTTTTCACCTAAAAAAATGTGCAGTGTATAGTAAGGATTTTGGAGCCTTCCATGGCTCATCTTCCAACTGCCACAGCGGCCCAACTAGGCGTACCTACGACCTGTGCGCACCTGTGGTTATGTGTTGAGATGTGTATTAACGAAATCCAAAGACTGGAGTGGATCCGACGACATCGAATTTTTCACCTAAAAAAATGTACAGTGTATAGTAAGGATTTTGGAGCCTTCCATGGCTCATCTTCCAACTGCCACAGCGGCCCAACTAGGCGTATCTACGACCTGTGCGCAACTGTGGTTATGTGTTGAGATGTGTATTAACGAAATCCAAAGACTGGAGTGGATCCGACGACATCGAATTTTTCACCTAAAAAAATGTACAGTGTATAGTAAGGATTTTGGAGCCTTCCATGGCTCATCTTCCAACTGCCACAGCGGCCCAACTAGGCGTACCTACGACCTGTGCGCACCTGTGGTTATGTGTTGAGATGTCTATTAACGAAATCCAAAGACTGGAGTGGATCCGACGACATCGAATTTTTCACCTAAAAAAATGTACAGTGTATAGTAAGGATTTTGGAGCCTTCCATGGCTCATCTTCCAACTGCCACAGCGGCCCAACTAGGCGTACCTACGACCTGTGCGCACCTGTGGTTATGTGTTGAGATGTCTATTAACGAAATCCAAAGACTGGAGTGGATCCGACGACATCGAATTTTTCACCTAAAAAAATGTGCAGTGTATAGTAAGGATTTTGGAGCCTTCCATGGCTCATCTTCCAACTGCCACAGCGGCCCAACTAGGCGTACCTACGACCTGTGCGCACCTGTGGTTATGTGTTGAGATGTCTATTAACGAAATCCAAAGACTGGAGTGGATCCGACGACATCGAATTTTTCACCTAAAAAAATGTACAGTGTATAGTAAGGATTTTGGAGCCTTCCATGGCTCATCTTCCAACTGCCACAGCGGCCCAACTACGACCTGTGCGCACATGTGGTTATGTCTTGAGATGTGTATTAACGAAATCCAAAGACTGGAGTGGATCCGACGACATCGAATTTTTTACCTAAAAAAATGTACAGTGTATAGTAAGGATTTTGGAGCCTTCCATGGCTCATCTTCCAACTGCCACAGCGGCCCAACTAGGCGTATCTACGACCTGTGCGCACCTGTAGTTATGTGTTGAGATGTCTATTAACGAAATCCAAAGACTGGAGTGGATCCGACGACATCGAATTTTTCACCTAAAAAAATGTACAGTGTATAGTAAGGATTTTGGAGCCTTCCATGGCTCATCTTCCAACTGCCACAGCGGCCCAACTAGGCGTACCAACGACCTGTGCACACCTGTGGTTATGTGTTGAGATGTCTTTTAACGAAATCCAAAGACTGGAGTGGATCCGACGACATCGAATTTTTCCCCTAAAAAAATGTACAGTGTATAGTAAGGATTTTGGAGCCTTCCATGGCTCATCTTCCAACTGCCACAGCGGCCCAACTAGGCGTACCTACGACCTGTGCGCACCTGTGGTTATGTGTTGAGATGTCTATTAACGAAATCCAAAGACTGGAGTGGATCCGACGACATCGAATTTTGCACCTAAAAAAATGTACAGTGTATAGTAAGGATTTTGGAGCCTTCCATGGCTCATCTTCCAACTGCCATAGCGGCCCAACTAGGCGTACCTACGACCTGTGCGCACCTGTGGTTATGTGTTGAGATGTCTATTAACGAAATCCAAAGACTGGAGTGGATCCGACGACATCGAATTTTTCACCTAAAAAAATGTGCAGTGTATAGTAAGGATTTTGGAGCCTTCCATGGCTCATCTTCCAACTGCCACAGCGGCCCAACTAGGCGTACCTACGACCTGTGCGCACCTGTGGTTATGTGTTGAGATGTGTATTAACGAAATCCAAAGACTGGAGTGGATCCGACGACATCGAATTTTTCACCTAAAAAAATGTACAGTGTATAGTAAGGATTTTGGAGCCTTCCATGGCTCATCTTCCAACTGCCACAGCGGCCCAACTAGGCGTATCTACGACCTGTGCGCAACTGTGGTTATGTGTTGAGATGTGTATTAACGAAATCCAAAGACTGGAGTGGATCCGACGACATCGAATTTTTCACCTAAAAAAATGTACAGTGTATAGTAAGGATTTTGGAGCCTTCCATGGCTCATCTTCTAACTGCCACATCGGCCCAACTAGGCGTACCTACGACCTGTGCGCACCTGTAGTTATGTGTTGAGATGTCTATTAACGAAATCCAAAGACTGGAGTGGATCCGACGACATCGAATTTTTCACCTAAAAAAATGTACAGTGTATAGTAAGGATTTTGGAGCCTTCCATGGCTCATCTTCCAACTGCCATAGCGGCCCAACTAGGCGTACCTACGACCTGTGCGCACCTGTGGTTATGTGTTGAGATGTCTATTAACGAAATCCAAAGACTGGAGTGGATCCGACGACATCGAATTTTTCACCTAAAAAAATGTACAGTGTATAGTAAGGATTTTGGAGCCTTCCATGGCTCATCTTCCAACTGCCACAGCGGCCCAACTAGGCGTACCTACGACCTGTGCGCACCTGTGGTTATGTGTTGAGATGTCTATTAACGAAATCCAAAGACTGGAGTGGATCCGACGACATCGAATTTTTCACCTAAAAAAATGTACAGTGTATAGTAAGGATTTTGGAGCCTTCCATGGCTCATCTTCCAACTGCCACAGCGGCCCAACTAGGCGTACCTACGACCTGTGCGCACCTGTGGTTATGTGTTGAGATGTGTATTAACGAAATCCAAAGACTGGAGTGGATCCGACGACATCGAATTTTTCACCTAAAAAAATGTACAGTAAGGATTTTGGAGCCTTCCATGGCTCATCTTCCAACTGCCACAGCGGCCCAACTAGGCGTACCTACGACCTGTGCGCACCTGTGGATATGTGTTGAGATGTGTATTAACGAAATCCAAAGACTGGAGTGGATCCGACGACATCGAATTTTTCACCTAAAAAAATGTACAGTAAGGATTTTGGAGCCTTCCATGGCTCATCTTCCAACTGCCACAGCGGCCCAACTAGGCGTACCTACGACCTGTGCGCACCTGTGGATATGTGTTGAGATGTGTATTAACGAAATCCAAAGACTGGAGTGGATCCGACGACATCGAATTTTTCACCTAAAAAAATGTACAGTGTATAGTAAGGATTTTGAAGCCTTCCATGGCTCATCTTCCAACTGCCATAGCGGCCCAACTAGGCGTACCTACGACCTGTGCGCACCTGTGGTTATGTGTTGAGATGTCTATTAACGAAATCCAAAGACTGGAGTGGATCCGACGACATCGAATTTTTCACCTAAAAAAATGTACAGTGTATAGTAAGGATTTTGGAGCCTTCCATGGCTCATCTTCCAACTGCCACAGCGGCCCAACTAGGCGTACCTACGACCTGTGCGCACCTGTGGTTATGTGTTGAGATGTCTATTAACGAAATCCAAAGACTGGAGTGGATCCGACGACATCGAATTTTTCACCTAAAAAAATGTACAGTGTATAGTAAGGATTTTGGAGCCTTTCCATGGCTCATCTTCCAACTGCCACAGCGGCCCAACTAGGCGTACCTACGACCTGTGCGCACCTGTGGATATGTGTTGAGATGTGTATTAACGAAATCCAAAGACTGGAGTGGATCCGACGACATCGAATTTTTCACCTAAAAAAATGTACAGTGTATAGTATAGGATTTTGGAGAATTCCATGGCTCATCTTCCAACTGCCATAGCGGCCCAACTAGGCGTACCTACGACCTGTGCGCACCTGTGGTTATGTGTTGAGATGTCTATTAACGAAATCCAAAGACTGGAGTGGATCCGACGACATCGAATTTTTCACCTAAAAAAATGTACAGTGTATAGTAAGGATTTTGGAGCCTTCCATGGCTCATCTTCCAACTGCCACAGCGGCCCAACTAGGCGTACCTACGACCTGTGCGCACCTGTGGTTATGTGTTGAGATGTGTATTAACGAAATTCAAAGACTGGAGTGGATCCGACGACATCGAATTTTTCACCTAAAAAAATGTACAGTAAGGATTTTGGAGCCTTCCATGGCTCATCTTCCAACTGCCACAGCGGCCCAACTAGGCGTACCCTCGACCTGTGCGCACCTGTGGATATGTGTTGAGATGTGTATTAACGAAATCCAAAGACTGGAGTGGATCCGACGACATCGAATTTTTCACCTAAAAAAATGTACAGTGTATAGTAAGGATTTTGGAGCCTTCCATGGCTCATCTTCCAACTGCCATAGCGGCCCAACTAGGGCGTACCTACGACCTGTGCGCACCTGTGGATATGTGTTGAGATGTCTATTAACGAAATCCAAAGACTGGAGTGGATCCGACGACATCGAATTTTTCACCTAAAAAAATGTACTGTGTATAGTAAGGGATTTTGGAGCCTTCCATGGCTCATCTTCCAACTGCCATAGCGGCCCAACTAGGCGTACCAACGACCTGTGCGCACCTGTGGTTATGTGTTGAGATGTCTATTAACGAAATCCAAAGACTGGAGTGGATCCGACGACATCGAATTTTTCACCTAAAAAAATGTACAGTGTATAGTAAGGATTTTGGAGCCTTCCATGGCTCATCTTCCAACTGCCATAGCGGCCCAACTGGGCGTACCTACGACCTGTGCTCACCTGTGGTTATGTGTTGAGATGTCTATTAACGAAATCCAAAGACTGGAGTGGATCCGACGACATCGAATTTTTCACCTAAAAAAATGTACAGTGTATAGTAAGGATTTTGGAGCCTTCCATGGCTCATCTTCCAACTGCCACAGCGGCCCAACTAGGCGTACCTACGACCTGTGCGCACCTGTGGTTATGTGTTGAGATGTGTATTAACGAAATCCAAAGACTGGAGTGGATCCGACGACATCGAATTTTTCACCTAAAAAAATGTACAGTGTATAGTAAGGATTTTGGAGCCTTCCATGGCTCATCTTCCAACTGCCATAGGGGCCCAACTAGGCGTACCTACGACCTGTGCGCACCTGTGGTTATGTGTTGAGATGTCTATTAACGAAATCCAAAGACTGGAGTGGATCCGACGACATCGAATTTTTCACCTAAAAAAATGTACAGTGTATAGTAAGGATTTTGGAGCCTTCCATGGCTCATCTTCCAACTGCCACAGCGGCCCAACTAGGCGTACCTACGACCTGTGCGCACCTGTGGTTATGTGTTGAGATGTGTATTAACGAAATCCAAAGGACTGGAGTGGATCCGACGACATCGAATTTTTCACCTAAAAAAATTTACAGTGTATAGTAAGGATTTTGGAGCCTTCCATGGCTCATCTTCCAACTGCCATAGG
This sequence comes from Eristalis pertinax, assembly GCA_907269125.1. Classification (NCBI taxonomy): domain Eukaryota; kingdom Metazoa; phylum Arthropoda; class Insecta; order Diptera; family Syrphidae; genus Eristalis; species Eristalis pertinax. The sequence goes on from OU026147.1 coordinate 16,058,415, forward strand.
GGCCCAACTAGGCGTACCTACGACCTGTGCGCACCTGTGGTTATGTGTTGAGATGTCTATTAACGAAATCCAAAGACTGGAGTGGATCCGACGACATCGAATTTTTCACCTAAAAAAATGTACAGTGTATAGTAAGGATTTTGGATCTTCCAACTGCCACAGCGGCCCAACTAGGCGTACCTACGACCTGTGCGCACCTGTGGTTATGTGTTGAGATGTCTATTAACGAAATCCAAAGACTGGAGTGGATCCGACGACATCGAATTTTTCACCTAAAAAAATGTACAGTGTATAGTAAGGATTTTGGAGCCTTCCATGGCTCATCTTCCAACTGCCACAGCGGCCCAACTAGGCGTACCTACGACCTGTGCGCACCTGTGGTTATGTGTTGAGATGTGTATTAACGCAATCCAAAGACTGGAGTGGATCCGACGACATCGAATTTTTCACCGAAAAAAATGTACAGTGTATAGTAAGGATTTTGGAGCCTTTCCATGGCTCATCTTCCAACTGCCACAGCGGCCCAACTAGGCGTACCTACGACCTGTGCGCACCTGTGGATATGTGTTGAGATGTGTATTAACGAAATCCAAAGACTGGAGTGGATCCGACGACATCGAATTTTTCACCTAAAAAAATGTACAGTGTATAGTAAGGATTTTGGAGCCTTCCATGGCTCATCTTCCAACTGCCATAGCGGCCTAACTAGGCGTACCTACGACCTGTGCGCACCTGTGGTTATGTGTTGAGATGTGTATTAACGAAATCCAAAGACTGGAGTGGATCCGACGACATCGAATTTTTCACCTAAAAAAATGTACAGTGTATAGTAAGGATTTTGGAGCCTTCCATGGCTCATCTTCCAACTGCCACAGGGGCCCAAATAGGCGTACCTACGACCTGTGCGCACCTGTGGTTATGTGTTGAGATGTGTATTAACGAAATCCAAAGACTGGAGTGGATCCGACGACATCGAATTTTTCATCTAAAAAAATGTACAGTGTATAGTAAGGATTTTGGAGCCTTCCATGGCTCATCTTCCAACTGCCACAGCGGCCCAACTAGGCGTACCTACGACCTGTGCGCACCTGTGGTTATGTGTTGAGATGTCTATTAACGAAATCCAAAGACTGGAGTGGATCCGACGACATCGAATTTTTCACCTAAAAAAATGTACAGTGTATAGTAAGGATTTTGGAGCCTTCCATGGCTCATCTTCCAACTGCCACAGCGGCCCAACTAGGCGTACCTACGACCTGTGCGCACCTGTGGTTATGTGTTGAGATGTCTATTAACGAAATCCAAAGACTGGAGTGGATCCGACGACATCGAATTTTTCACCTAAAAAAATGTACAGTGTATAGTAAGGATTTTGGAGCCTTCCATGGCTCATCTTCCAACTGCCACAGCGGCCCAACTAGGCGTACCTACGACCTGTGCGCACCTGTGGTTATGTGTTGAGATGTCTATTAACGAAATCCAAAGACTGGAGTGGATCCGACGACATCGAATTTTTCACCTAAAAAAATGTACAGTGTATAGTAAGGATTTTGGAGCCTTCCATGGCTCATCTTCCAACTGCCACAGCGGCCCAACTAGGCGTACCTACGACCTGTGCGCACCTGTGGTTATGTGTTGAGATGTGTATTAACGAAATCCAAAGACTGGAGTGGATCCGACGACATCGAATTTTTCACCTAAAAAAATGTACAGTGTATAGTAAGGATTTTGGAGCCTTCCATAACTCATCTTCCAACTGCCATAGGGGCCCAACTAGGCGTACCTACGACCTGTGCGCACCTGTGGTTATGTGTTGAGATGTCTATTAACGAAATCCAAAGACTGGAGTGGATCCGACGACATCGAATTTTTCACCTAAAAAAATGTACAGTGTATAGTAAGGATTTTGGATCTTCCAACTGCCACAGCGGCTCAACTAGGCGTACCTACGACCTGTGCGCACCTGTGGTTATGTGTTGAGATGTCTATTAACGAAATCCAAAGACTGGAGTGGATCCGACGACATCGAATTTTTCACCTAAAAAAATGTAGTGTATAGTAAGGATTTTGGAGCCTTCCATGGCTCATCTTCCAACTGCCACAGCGGCCCAACTAGGCGTACCAACGACCTGTGCGCACCTGTGGTTATGTGTTGAGATGTCTATTAACGAAATCCAAAGACTGGAGTGGATCCGACGACATCGAATTTTTCACCTAAAAAAATGTACAGTGTATAGTAAGGATTTTGGAGCCTTCCATGGCTCATCTTCCAACTGCCACAGCGGCCCAACTAGGCGTACCTACGACCTGTGCGCACCTGTGGTTATGTGTTGAGATGTGTATTAACGAAATCCAAAGACTGCATTGGAACCGACGACATCGAATTTTTCACCTAAAAAAATGTACAGTGTATAGTAAGGATTTTGGAGCCTTCCATGGCTCATCTTCCAACTGCCACAGCGGCCCAACTAGGCGTACCTACGACCTGTGCGCACCTGTGGTTATGTGATGAGATGTCTATTAACGAAATCCAAAGACTGGAGTAGATCCGACGACATCGAATTTTTCACCTAAAAAAATGTACAGTGTATAGTAAGGATTTTGGAGCCTTCCATGGCTCATCTTCCAACTGCCACAGCGGCCCAACTAGGCGTACCTACGACCTGTGCGCACCTGTGCTTATGTGTTGAGATGTCTATTAACGAAATCCAAAGACTGGAGTGGATCCGACGACATCGAATTTTTCACCTAAAAAAATGTACAGTGTATAGTAAGGATTTTGGAGCCTTCCATGGCTCATCTTCCAACTGCCACAGCGGCCCAACTAGGCGTACCTACGACCTGTGCGCACCTGTGGTTATGTGTTCAGATGTCTATTAACGAAATCCAAAGACTGGAGTGGATCCGACGACATCGAATTTTTCACCTAAAAAAATGTACAGTGTATAGTAAGGATTTTGGAGCCTTCCATGGCTCATCTTCCAACTGCCACAGCGGCCCAACTAGGCGTACCTACGACCTGTGCGCACCTGTGGTTATGTGTTGAGATGTCTATTAACGAAATCCAAAGACTGGAGTGGATCCGACGACATCGAATTTTTCACCTAAAAAAATGTACAGTGTATAGTAAGGATTTTGGAGCCTTCCATGGCTCATCTTCCAACTGCCACAGCGGCCCAACTAGGCGTACCTACGACCTGTGCGCACCTGTGGTTATGTGTTGAGATGTGTATTAACGAAATCCAAAGACTGGAGTGGATCCGACGACATCGAATTTTTCACCTAAAAAAATGTACAGTGTATAGTAAGGATTTTGGAGCCTTCCATGGCTCATCTTCCAACTGCCACAGCGGCCCAACTAGGCGTACCTACGACCTGTTCGCACCTGTTATTATGTGTTGAGATGTCTATTAACGAAATCCAAAGACTGGAGTGGATCCGACGACATCGAATTTTTCACCTAAAAAAATGTACAGTGTATAGTAAGGATTTTGGAGCCTTCCATGGCTCATCTTCCAACTGCCACAGCGGCCCAACTAGGCGTACCTACGACCTGTGCGCACCTGTGGTTATGTGTTGAGATGTCTATTAACGAAATCCAAAGACTGGAGTGGATCCGACGACATCGAATTTTTCACCTAAAAAAATGTACAGTGTATAGTAAGGATTTTGGAGCCTTCCATGGCTCATCTTCCAACTGCCACAGCGGCCCAACTAGGCGTACCTACGACCTGTGCGCACCTGTGGTTATGTGTTGGGATGTCTATTAACGAAATCCAAAGACTGGAGTGGATCCGACGACATCGAATTTTTCACCTAAAAAAATGTACAGTGTATAGTAAGGATTTTGGAGCCTTCCATGGCTCATCTTCCAACTGCCACAGCGGCCCAACTAGGCGTACCTACGACCTGTGCGCACCTGTAGTTACGTGTTGAGATGTCTATTAACGAAATCCAAAGACTGGAGTGGATCCGACGACATCGAATTTTTCACCTAAAAAAATGTACAGTGTATAGTAAGGATTTTGGAGCCTTCCATGGCTCATCTTCCAACTGCCACAGCGGCCCAACTAGGCGTACCTACGACCTGTGCGCACCTGTAGTTATGTGTTGAGATGTCTATTAACGGTATCCAAAGACTGGAGTGGATCCGACGACATCGAATTTTTCACCTAAAAAAATGTACAGTGTATAGTAAGGATTTTGGAGCCTTCCATGGCTCATCTTCCAACTGCCACAGCGACCCAACTAGGCGTACCTACGACCTGTGCGCACCTGTGGTTATGTGTTGAGATGTCTATTAACGAAATCCAAAGACTGGAGTGGATCCGACGACATCGAATTTTTCACCTAAAAAAATGTACAGTGTATAGTAAGGATTTTGGAGCCTTCCATGGCTCATCTTCCAACTGCCATAGCGGCCCAACTAGGCGTACCTACGACCTGTGCGCACCTGTGGTTATGTGTTGAGATGTCTATTAACGAAATCCAAAGACTGGAGTGGATCCGGCGACATCGAATTTTTCACCTAAAAAAATGTACAGTGTATAGTAAGGATTTTGGAGCCTTCCATGGCTCATCTTCCAACTGCCACAGCGGCCCAACTAGGCGTACCTACGACCTGTGCTCACCTGTGGTTATGTGTTGAGATGTCTATTAACGAAATCCAAAGACTGGAGTGGATCCGACGACATCGAATTTTTCACCTAAAAAAATGTACAGTGTATAGTAAGGATTTTGGAGCCTTCCATGGCTCATCTTCCAACTGCCACAGCGGCCCAACTAGGCGTACCTACGACCTGTGCGCACCTGTAGTTATGTGTTGAGATGTCTATTAACGGTATCCAAAGACTGGAGTGGATCCGACGACATCGAATTTTTCACCTAAAAAAATGTACAGTGTATAGTAAGGATTTTGGAGCCTTCCATGGCTCATCTTCCAACTGCCACAGCGGCCCAACTAGGCGTACCTACGACCTGTGCGCACCTGTGGTTATGTGTTGAGATGTCTATTAACGAAATCCAAAGACTGGAGTGGATCCGACGACATCGAATTTTTCACCTAAAAAAATGTACAGTGTATAGTAAGGATTTTGGAGCCTTCCATGGCTCATCTTCCAACTGCCATAGCGGCCCAACTAGGCGTACCTACGACCTGTGCGCACCTGTGGTTATGTGTTGAGATGTCTATTAACGAAATCCAAAGACTGGAGTGGATCCGACGACATCGAATTTTTCACCTAAAAAAATGTACAGTGTATAGTAAGGATTTTGGAGCCTTCCATGGCTCATCTTCCAACTGCCACAGCGGCCCAACTAGGCGTACCTACGACCTGTGCGCACCTGTGGTTATGTGTTGAGATGTGTATTAACGAAATCCAAAGACTGGAGTGGATCCGACGACATCGAATTTTTCACCTAAAAAAATGTACAGTGTATAGTAAGGATTTTGGAGCCTTCCATGGCTCATCTTCCAACTGCCACAGCGGCCCAACTAGGCGTACCTACGACCTGTGCGCACCTGTGGTTATGTGTTGAGATGTCTATTAACGAAATCCAAAGACTGGAGTGGATCCGACGACATCGAATTTTTCACCTAAAAAAATGTACAGTGTATAGTAAGGATTTTGGAGCCTTCCATGGCTCATCTTCCAACTGCCATAGCGGCCCAACTAGGCGTACCTACGACCTGTGCGCACCTGTGGTTATGTGTTGAGATGTCTATTAACGAAATCCAAAGACTGGAGTGGATCCGGCGACATCGAATTTTTCACCTAAAAAAATGTACAGTGTATAGTAAGGATTTTGGAGCCTTCCATGGCTCATCTTCCAACTGCCACAGCGGCCCAACTAGGCGTACCTACGACCTGTGCGCACCTGTAGTTATGTGTTGAGATGTCTATTAACGGTATCCAAAGACTGGAGTGGATCCGACGACATCGAATTTTTCACCTAAAAAAATGTACAGTGTATAGTAAGGATTTTGGAGCCTTCCATGGCTCATCTTCCAACTGCCATAGCGGCCCAACTAGGCGTACCTACGACCTGTGCGCACCTGTGGTTATGTGTTGAGATGTGTATTAACGAAATCCAAAGACTGGAGTGGATCCGACGACATCGAATTTTTCACCTAAAAAAATGTACAGTGTATAGTAAGGATTTTGGAGCCTTCCATGGCTCATCTTCCAACTGCCACAGCGGCCCAACTAGGCGTACCTACGACCTGTGCGCACCTGTGGTTATGTGTTGAGATGTCTATTAACGAAATCCAAAGACTGGAGTGGATCCGACGACATCGAATTTTTCACCTAAAAAAATGTACAGTGTATAGTAAGGATTTTGGAGCCTTCCATGGCTCATCTTCCAACTGCCACAGCGGCCCAACTAGGCGTACCTACGACCTGTGCGCACCTATGGTTATGTGTTGAGATGTGTATTAACGAAATCCAAAGACTGGAGTGGATCCGACGACATCGTATTTTTCACCTAAAAAAATGTACAGTGTATAGTAAGGATCTTGGAGCCTTCCATGGCTCATCTTCCAACTGCCACAGCGGCCCAACTAGGCGTACCTACGACCTGTGCACACCTGTGGTTATGTGTTGAGATGTCTATTAACGAAATCCAAAGACTGGAGTGGATCCGACGACATCGAATTTTTCACCTAAAAAAATGTACAGTGTATAGTAAGGATTTTGGAGCCTTCCATGGCTCATCTTCCAACTGCCACAGCGGCCCAACTAGGCGTACCTACGACCTGTGCGCACCTGTGGTTATGTGTTGAGATGTCTATTAACGAAATCCAAAGACTGGAGTGGATCCGACGACATCGAATTTTTCACCTAAAAAAATGTACAGTGTATAGTAAGGATTTTGGAGCCTTCCATGGCTCATCTTCCAACTGCCACAGCGGCCCAACTAGGCGTACCTACGACCTGTGCGCACCTATGGTTATGTGTTGAGATGTCTATTAACGAAATCCAAAGACTGGAGTGGATCCGACGACATCGTATTTTTCACCTAAAAAAATGTACAGTGTATAGTAAGGATTTTGCAGCCTTCCATGGCTCATCTTCCAACTGCCACAGCGGCCCAACTAGGCGTACCTACGACCTGTGCGCACCTGTGGTTATGTGTTGAGATGTCTATTAACGAAATCCAAAGACTGGAGTGGATCCGACGACATCGAATTTTTCACCTAAAAAAATGTACAGTGTATAGTAAGGATTTTGGAGCCTTCCATGGCTCATCTTCCAACTGCCACAGCGGCCCAACTAGGCGTACCTACGACCTGTGCGCACCTGTAGTTATGTGTTGAGATGTCTATTAACGAAATCCAAAGACTGGAGTGGATCCGACGACATCGAATTTTTCACCTAAAAAAATGTACAGTGTATAGTAAGGATTTTGGAGCCTTCCATGGCTCATCTTCCAACTGCCACAGCGGCCCAACTAGGCGTACCTATGCCCTGTGCGCACCTGTGGTTATGTGTTGAGATGTCTATTAACGAAATCCAAAGACTGGAGTGGATCCGACGACATCGAATTTTTCACCTAAAAAAATGTACAGTGTATAGTAAGGATTTTGGAGCCTTCCGTGGCTCATCTTCCAACTGCCACAGCGGCCCAACTAGGCGTACCTACGACCTGTGCGCACCTGTGGTTATGTGTTGAGATGTGTATTAACGAAATCCAAAGACTGGAGTGGATCCGACGACATCGAATTTTTCACCTAAAAAAATGTACAGTGTATAGTAAGGATTTTGGAGCCTTCCATGGCTCATCTTCCAACTGCCACAGCGGCCCAACTAGGCGTACCTACGACCTGTGCGCACCTGTAGTTATGTGTTGAGATGTCTATTAACGAAATCCAAAGACTGGAGTGGATCCGACGACATCGAATTTTTCACCTAAAAAAATGTACAGTGTATAGTAAGGATTTTGGAGCCTTCCATGGCTCATCTTCCAACTGCCACAGCGGCCCAACTAGGCGTACCTACGACCTGTGCGCACCTGTGGTTATGTGTTGAGATGTCTATTAACGAAATCCAAAGACTGGAGTGGATCCGACGACATCGAATTTTTCACCTAAAAAAATGTACAGTGTATAGTAAGGATTTTGGAGCCTTCCATGGCTCATCTTCCAACTGCCACAGCGGCCCAACTAGGCGTACCTACGACCTGTGCGCACCTGTGGTTATGTGTTGAGATGTCTATTAACGAAAGCCAAAGACTGGAGTGGATCCGACGACATCGAATTTTTCACCTAAAAAAATGTACAGTGTATAGTAAGGATTTTGGAGCCTTCCATGGCTCATCTTCCAACTGCCACAGCGGCCCAACTAGGCGTACCTACGACCTGTGCGCACCTGTGGTTATGTGTTGAGATGTGTATTAACGAAATCCAAAGACTGGAGTGGATCCGACGACATCGAATTTTTCACCTAAAAAAATGTACAGTGTATAGTAAGGATTTTGGAGCCTTCCATGGCTCATCTTCCAACTGCCACAGCGGCCCAACTAGGCGTACCTACGACCTGTGCGCACCTGTGGTTATGTGTTGAGATGTCTATTAACGAAATCCAAAGACTGGAGTGGATCCGACGACATCGAATTTTTCACCTAAAAAAATGTACAGTGTATAGTAAGGATTTTGGAGCCTTCCATGGCTCATCTTCCAACTGCCACAGCGGCCCAACTAGGCGTACCTACGACCTGTGCGCACCTATGGTTATGTGTTGAGATGTCTATTAACGAAATCCAAAGACTGGAGTGGATCCGACGACATCGTATTTTTCACCTAAAAAAATGTACAGTGTATAGTAAGGATTTTGCAGCCTTCCATGGCTCATCTTCCAACTGCCACAGCGGCCCAACTAGGCGTACCTACGACCTGTGCGCACCTGTGGTTATGTGTTGAGATGTCTATTAACGAAATCCAAAGACTGGAGTGGATCCGACGACATCGAATTTTTCACCTAAAAAAATGTACAGTGTATAGTAAGGATTTTGGAGCCTTCCATGGCTCATCTTCCAACTGCCACAGCGGCCCAACTAGGCGTACCTACGACCTGTGCGCACCTGTGGTTATGTGTTGAGATGTCTATTAACGAAATCCAAAGACTGGAGTGGATCCGACGACATCGAATTTTTCACCTAAAAAAATGTACAGTGTATAGTAAGGATTTTGGAGCCTTCCATGGCTCATCTTCCAACTGCCACAGCGGCCCAACTAGGCGTACCTACGACCTGTGCGCACCTATGGTTATGTGTTGAGATGTCTATTAACGAAATCCAAAGACTGGAGTGGATCCGACGACATCGTATTTTTCACCTAAAAAAATGTACAGTGTATAGTAAGGATTTTGCAGCCTTCCATGGCTCATCTTCCAACTGCCACAGCGGCCCAACTAGGCGTACCTACGACCTGTGCGCACCTGTGGTTATGTGTTGAGATGTCTATTAACGAAATCCAAAGACTGGAGTGGATCCGACGACATCGAATTTTTCACCTAAAAAAATGTACAGTGTATAGTAAGGATTTTGGAGCCTTCCATGGCTCATCTTCCAACTGCCACAGCGGCCCAACCAGGCGTACCTACGACCTGTGCGCACCTGTAGTTATGTGTTGAGATGTCTATTAACGAAATCCAAAGACTGGAGTGGATCCGACGACATCGAATTTTTCACCTAAAAAAATGTACAGTGTATAGTAAGGATTTTGGAGCCTTCCATGGCTCATCTTCCAACTGCCACAGCGGCCCAACTAGGCGTACCTACGACCTGTGCGCACCTGTGGTTATGTGTTGAGATGTCTATTAACGAAAGCCAAAGACTGGAGTGGATCCGACGACATCGAATTTTTCACCTAAAAAAATGTACAGTGTATAGTAAGGATTTTGGAGCCTTCCATGGCTCATCTTCCAACTGCCACAGCGGCCCAACTAGGCGTACCTACGACCTGTGCGCACCTGTGGTTATGTGTTGAGATGTGTATTAACGAAATCCAAAGACTGGAGTGGATCCGACGACATCGAATTTTTCACCTAAAAAAATGTACAGTGTATAGTAAGGATTTTGGAGCCTTCCATGGCTCATCTTCCAACTGCCACAGCGGCCCAACTAGGCGTACCTATGCCCTGTGCGCACCTGTGGTTATGTGTTGAGATGTCTATTAACGAAATCCAAAGACTGGAGTGGATCCGACGACATCGAATTTTTCACCTAAAAAAATGTACAGTGTATAGTAAGGATTTTGGAGCCTTCCGTGGCTCATCTTCCAACTGCCACAGCGGCCCAACTAGGCGTACCTACGACCTGTGCGCACCTGTGGTTATGTGTTGAGATGTGTATTAACGAAATCCAAAGACTGGAGTGGATCCGACGACATCGAATTTTTCACCTAAAAAAATGTACAGTGTATAGTAAGGATTTTGGAGCCTTCCATGGCTCATCTTCCAACTGCCACAGCGGCCCAACTAGGCGTACCTACGACCTGTGCGCACCTGTGGTTATGTGTTGAGATGTCTATTAACGAAATCCAAAGACTGGAGTGGATCCGACGACATCGAATTTTTCACCAAAAAAAATGTAGTGTATAGTAAGGATTTTGGAGCCTTCCATGGCTCATCTTCCAACTGCCACAGCGGCCCAACTAGGCGTACCTACGACCTGTGCGCACCTGTGGTTATGTGTTGAGATGTCTATTAACGAAATCCAAAGACTGGAGTGGATCCGACGACATCGAATTTTTCACCTAAAAAAATGTACAGTGTATAGTAAGGATTTTGGAGCCTTCCATGGCTCATCTTCCAACTGCCACAGCGGCCCAACTAGGCGTACCTACGACCTGTGCGCACCTGTGGTTATGTGTTGAGATGTCTATTAACGAAATCCAAAGACTGGAGTGGATCCGACGACATCGAATTTTTCACCTAAAAAAATGTACAGTGTATAGTAAGGATTTTGGAGCCTTCCATGGCTCATCTTCCAACTGCCACAGCGGCCCAACTAGGCGTACCTACGACCTGTGCGCACCTGTGGTTATGTGTTGAGATGTCTATTAACGAAATCCAAAGACTGGAGTGGATCCGACGACATCGAATTTTTCACCTAAAAAAATGTACAGTGTATAGTAAGGATTTTGGAGCCTTCCATGGCTCATCTTCCAACTGCCACAGCGGCCCAACTAGGCGTACCTACGACCTGTGCGCACCTGTGGTTATGTGTTGAGATGTCTATTAACGAAATCCAAAGACTGGAGAGGATCCGACGACATCGAATTTTTCACCTAAAAAAATGTACAGTGTATAGTAAGGATTTTGGAGCCTTCCGTGGCTCATCTTCCAACTGCCACAGCGGCCCAACTAGGCGTACCTACTACCTGTGCGCACCTGTGGTTATGTGTTGAGATGTCTATTAACGAAATCCAAAGACTGGAGTGGATCCGACGACATCGAATTTTTCACCTAAAAAAATGTACAGTGTATAGTAAGGATTTTGGAGCCTTCCATGGCTCATCTTCCAACTGCCACAGCGGCCCAACTAGGCGTACCTACGACCTGTGCGCACCTGTGGTTATGTGTTGAGATGTCTATTAACGAAATCCAAAGACTGGAGTGGATCCGACGACATCGAATTTTTCACCTAAAAAAATGTACAGTGTATAGTAAGGATTTTGGAGCCTTCCATGGCTCATCTTCCAACTGCCACAGCGGCCCAACTAGGCGTACCTACGACCTGTGCGCACCTGTGGTTATGTGTTGAGATGTCTATTAACGAAATCCAAAGACTGGAGTGGATCCGACGACATCGAATTTTTCACCTAAAAAAATGTACAGTGTATAGTAAGGATTTTGGAGCCTTCCATGGCTCATCTTCCAACTACCATAGCGGCCCAACTAGGCGTACCTACGACCTGTGCGCACCTGTGGTTGTGTGTTGAGATGTCTATTAACGAAATCCAAAGACTGGAGTGGATCCGACGACATCGAATTTTTCACCTAAAAAAATGTACAGTGTATAGTAAGGATTTTGGAGCCTTCCATGGCTCATCTTCCAACTGCCACAGCGGCCCAACTAGGCGTACCTACGACCTGTGCGCACCTGTGGTTATGTGTTGAGATGTCTATTAACGAAATCCAAAGACTGGAGTGGATCCGACGACATCGAATTTTTCACCTAAAAAAATGTACAGTGTATAGTAAGGATTTTGGAGCCTTCCATGGCTCATCTTCCAACTGCCACAGCGGCCCAACTAGGCGTACCTACGACCTGTGCGCACCTATGGTTATGTGTTGAGATGTCTATTAACGAAATCCAAAGACTGGAGTGGATCCGACGACATCGTATTTTTCACCTAAAAAAATGTACAGTGTATAGTAAGGATTTTGCAGCCTTCCATGGCTCATCTTCCAACTGCCACAGCGGCCCAACTAGGCGTACCTACGACCTGTGCGCACCTGTGGTTATGTGTTGAGATGTCTATTAACGAAATCCAAAGACTGGAGTGGATCCGACGACATCGAATTTTTCACCTAAAAAAATGTACAGTGTATAGTAAGGATTTTGGAGCCTTCCATGGCTCATCTTCCAACTGCCACAGCGGCCCAACCAGGCGTACCTACGACCTGTGCGCACCTGTAGTTATGTGTTGAGATGTCTATTAACGAAATCCAAAGACTGGAGTGGATCCGACGACATCGAATTTTTCACCTAAAAAAATGTACAGTGTATAGTAAGGATTTTGGAGCCTTCCATGGCTCATCTTCCAACTGCCACAGCGGCCCAACTAGGCGTACCTACGACCTGTGCGCACCTGTGGTTATGTGTTGAGATGTCTATTAACGAAAGCCAAAGACTGGAGTGGATCCGACGACATCGAATTTTTCACCTAAAAAAATGTACAGTGTATAGTAAGGATTTTGGAGCCTTCCATGGCTCATCTTCCAACTGCCACAGCGGCCCAACTAGGCGTACCTACGACCTGTGCGCACCTGTGGTTATGTGTTGAGATGTGTATTAACGAAATCCAAAGACTGGAGTGGATCCGACGACATCGAATTTTTCACCTAAAAAAATGTACAGTGTATAGTAAGGATTTTGGAGCCTTCCATGGCTCATCTTCCAACTGCCACAGCGGCCCAACTAGGCGTACCTATGCCCTGTGCGCACCTGTGGTTATGTGTTGAGATGTCTATTAACGAAATCCAAAGACTGGAGTGGATCCGACGACATCGAATTTTTCACCTAAAAAAATGTACAGTGTATAGTAAGGATTTTGGAGCCTTCCGTGGCTCATCTTCCAACTGCCACAGCGGCCCAACTAGGCGTACCTACGACCTGTGCGCACCTGTGGTTATGTGTTGAGATGTCTATTAACGAAATCCAAAGACTGGAGTGGATCCGACGACATCGAATTTTTCACCTAAAAAAATGTACAGTGTATAGTAAGGATTTTGGAGCCTTCCATGGCTCATCTTCCAACTGCCACAGCGGCCCAACTAGGCGTACCTACGACCTGTGCGCACCTGTGGTTATGTGTTGAGATGTCTATTAACGAAATCCAAAGACTGGAGTGGATCCGACGACATCGAATTTTTCACCAAAAAAAATGTAGTGTATAGTAAGGATTTTGGAGCCTTCCATGGCTCATCTTCCAACTGCCACAGCGGCCCAACTAGGCGTACCTACGACCTGTGCGCACCTGTGGTTATGTGTTGAGATGTCTATTAACGAAATCCAAAGACTGGAGTGGATCCGACGACATCGAATTTTTCACCTAAAAAAATGTACAGTGTATAGTAAGGATTTTGGAGCCTTCCATGGCTCATCTTCCAACTGCCACAGCGGCCCAACTAGGCGTACCTACGACCTGTGCGCACCTGTGGTTATGTGTTGAGATGTCTATTAACGAAATCCAAAGACTGGAGTGGATCCGACGACATCGAATTTTTCACCTAAAAAAATGTACAGTGTATAGTAAGGATTTTGGAGCCTTCCATGGCTCATCTTCCAACTGCCACAGCGGCCCAACTAGGCGTACCTACGACCTGTGCGCACCTGTGGTTATGTGTTGAGATGTCTATTAACGAAATCCAAAGACTGGAGTGGATCCGACGACATCGAATTTTTCACCTAAAAAAATGTACAGTGTATAGTAAGGATTTTGGAGCCTTCCATGGCTCATCTTCCAACTGCCACAGCGGCCCAACTAGGCGTACCTACGACCTGTGCGCACCTGTGGTTATGTGTTGAGATGTCTATTAACGAAATCCAAAGACTGGAGAGGATCCGACGACATCGAATTTTTCACCTAAAAAAATGTACAGTGTATAGTAAGGATTTTGGAGCCTTCCGTGGCTCATCTTCCAACTGCCACAGCGGCCCAACTAGGCGTACCTACGACCTGTGCGCACCTGTGGTTATGTGTTGAGATGTGTATTAACGAAATCCAAAGACTGGAGTGGATCCGACGACATCGAATTTTTCACCTAAAAAAATGTACAGTGTATAGTAAGGATTTTGGAGCGTTCCATGGCTCATCTTCCAACTGCCACAGCGGCCCAACTAGGCGTACCTACGACCTGTGCGCACCTGTGGTTATGTGTTGAGATGTCTATTAACGAAATCCAAAGACTGGAGTGGATCCGACGACATCGAATTTTTCACCTAAAAAAATGTACAGTGTATAGTAAGGATTTTGGAGCCTTCCATGGCTCATCTTCCAACTGCCACAGCGGCCCAACTAGGCGTACCTACGACCTGTGCGCACCTGTGGTTATGTGTTGAGATGTCTATTAACGAAATCCAAAGACTGGAGTGGATCCGACGACATCGAATTTTTCACCTAAAAAAATGTACAGTGTATAGTAAGGATTTTGGAGCCTTCCATGGCTCATCTTCCAACTGCCACAGCGGCCCAACTAGGCGTACCTACGACCTGTGCGCACCTGTGGTTATGTGTTGAGATGTCTATTAACGAAATCCAAAGACTGGAGTGGATCCGACGACATCGAATTTTTCACCTAAAAAAATGTACAGTGTATAGTAAGGATTTTGGAGCCTTCCATGGCTCATCTTCCAACTACCATAGCGGCCCAACTAGGCGTACCTACGACCTGTGCGCACCTGTGGTTGTGTGTTGAGATGTCTATTAACGAAATCCAAAGACTGGAGTGGATCCGACGACATCGAATTTTTCACCTAAAAAAATGTACAGTGTATAGTAAGGATTTTGGAGCCTTCCATGGCTCATCTTCCAACTGCCACAGCGGCCCAACTAGGCGTACCTACGACCTGTGCGCACCTGTGGTTATGTGTTGAGATGTCTATTAACGAAATCCAAAGACTGGAGAGGATCCGACGACATCGAATTTTTCACCTAAAAAAATGTACAGTGTATAGTAAGGATTTTGGAGCCTTCCGTGGCTCATCTTCCAACTGCCACAGCGGCCCAACTAGGCGTACCTACGACCTGTGCGCACCTGTGGTTATGTGTTGAGATGTGTATTAACGAAATCCAAAGACTGGAGTGGATCCGACGACATCGAATTTTTCACCTAAAAAAATGTACAGTGTATAGTAAGGATTTTGGAGCCTTCCATGGCTCATCTTCCAACTGCCACAGCGGCCCAACTAGGCGTACCTACTACCTGTGCGCACCTGTGGTTATGTGTTGAGATGTCTATTAACGAAATCCAAAGACTGGAGTGGATCCGACGACATCGAATTTTTCACCTAAAAAAATGTACAGTGTATAGTAAGGATTTTGGAGCCTTCCATGGCTCATCTTCCAACTGCCACAGCGGCCCAACTAGGCGTACCTACGACCTGTGCGCACCTGTGGTTATGTGTTGAGATGTCTATTAACGAAATCCAAAGACTGGAGTGGATCCGACGACATCGAATTTTTCACCTAAAAAAATGTACAGTGTATAGTAAGGATTTTGGAGCCTTCCATGGCTCATCTTCCAACTGCCACAGCGGCCCAACTAGGCGTACCTACGACCTGTGCGCACCTGTGGTTATGTGTTGAGATGTCTATTAACGAAATCCAAAGACTGGAGTGGATCCGACGACATCGAATTTTTCACCTAAAAAAATGTACAGTGTATAGTAAGGATTTTGGAGCCTTCCATGGCTCATCTTCCAACTACCATAGCGGCCCAACTAGGCGTACCTACGACCTGTGCGCACCTGTGGTTGTGTGTTGAGATGTCTATTAACGAAATCCAAAGACTGGAGTGGATCCGACGACATCGAATTTTTCACCTAAAAAAATGTACAGTGTATAGTAAGGATTTTGGAGCCTTCCATGGCTCATCTTCCAACTGCCACAGCGGCCCAACTAGGCGTACCTACGACCTGTGCGCACCTGTGGTTATGTGTTGAGATGTCTATTAACGAAATCCAAAGACTGGAGTGGATCCGACGACATCGAATTTTTCACCTAAAAAAATGTACAGTGTATAGTAAGGATTTTGGAGCCTTCCATGGCTCATCTTCCAACTGCCACAGCGGCCCAACTAGGCGTACCTACGACCTGTGCGCACCTGTGGTTATGTGTTGAGATGTCTATTAACGAAATCCAAAGACTGGAGTGGATCCGACGACATCGAATTTTTCACCTAAAAAAATGTACAGTGTATAGTAAGGATTTTGGAGCCTTCCATGGCTCATCTTCCAACTGCCACAGCGGCCCAACTAGGCGTACCTACGACCTGTGCGCACCTGTGGTTATGTGTTGAGATGTCTATTAACGAAATCCAAAGACTGGAGTGGATCCGACGACATCGAATTTTTCACCTAAAAAAATGTACAGTGTATAGTAAGGATTTTGGAGCCTTCCATGGCTCATCTTCCAACTGCCACAGCGGCCCAACTAGGCGTACCTACGACCTGTGCGCACCTGTGGTTATGTGTTGAGATGTCTATTAACGAAATCCAAAGACTGGAGTGGATCCGACGACATCGAATTTTTCACCTAAAAAAATGTACAGTGTATAGTAAGGATTTTGGAGCCTTCCATGGCTCATCTTCCAACTGCCACAGCGGCCCAACTAGGCGTACCTACGACCTGTGCGCACCTGTGGTTATGTGTTGAGATGTCTATTAACGAAATCCAAAGACTGGAGTGGATCCGACGACATCGAATTTTTCACCTAAAAAAATGTACAGTGTATAGTAACGATTTTGGAGCCTTCCATGGCTCATCTTCCAACTACCATAGCGGCCCAACTAGGCGTACCTACGACCTGTGCGCACCTGTGGTTATGTGTTGAGATGTCTATTAACGAAATCCAAAGACTGGAGTGGATCCGACGACATCGAATTTTTCACCTAAAAAAATGTACAGTGTATAGTAAGGATTTTGGAGCCTTCCATGGCTCATCTTCCAACTGCCACAGCGGCCCAACTAGGCGTACCTACGACCTGTGCGCACCTGTGGTTATGTGTTGAGATGTCTATTAACGAAATCCAAAGACTGGAGTGGATCCGACGACATTGAATTTTTCACCTAAAAAAATGTACAGTGTATAGTAAGGATTTTGGAGCCTTCCATGGCTCATCTTCCAACTGCCACAGCGGCCCAACTAGGCGTACCTACGACCTGTGCGCACCTATGGTTATGTGTTGAGATGTCTATTAACGAAATCCAAAGACTGGAGTGGATCCGACGACATCGAATTTTTCACCTAAAAAAATGTACAGTGTATAGTAAGGATTTTGGAGCCTTCCATGGCTCATCTTCCAACTGCCACAGCGGCCCAACTAGGCGTACCTACGACCTGTGCGCACCTGTGGTTATGTGTTGAGATGTCTATTAACGAAATCCAAAGACTGGAGTGGATCCGACGACATCGAATTTTTCACCTAAAAAAATGTACAGTGTATAGTAAGGATTTTGGAGCCTTCCATGGCTCATCTTCCAACTGCCACAGCGGCCCAACTAGGCGTACCTACGACCTGTGCGCACCTGTGGTTATGTGTTGAGATGTCTATTAACGAAATCCAAAGACTGGAGAGGATCCGACGACATCGAATTTTTCACCTAAAAAAATGTACAGTGTATAGTAAGGATTTTGGAGCCTTCCGTGGCTCATCTTCCAACTGCCACAGCGGCCCAACTAGGCGTACCTACGACCTGTGCGCACCTGTGGTTATGTGTTGAGATGTGTATTAACGAAATCCAAAGACTGGAGTGGATCCGACGACATCGAATTTTTCACCTAAAAAAATGTACAGTGTATAGTAAGGATTTTGGAGCGTTCCATGGCTCATCTTCCAACTGCCACAGCGGCCCAACTAGGCGTACCTACTACCTGTGCGCACCTGTGGTTATGTGTTGAGATGTCTATTAACGAAATCCAAAGACTGGAGTGGATCCGACGACATCGAATTTTTCACCTAAAAAAATGTACAGTGTATAGTAAGGATTTTGGAGCCTTCCATGGCTCATCTTCTAACTGCCACAGCGGCCCAACTAGGCGTACCTACGACCTGTGCGCACCTGTGGTTATGTGTTGAGATGTCTATTAACGAAATCCAAAGACTGGAGTGGATCCGACGACATCGAATTTTTCACCTAAAAAAATTTACAGTGTATAGTAAGGATTTTGGAGCCTTCCATGGCTCATCTTCCAACTGCCATAGCGGCCCAACTAGGCGTACCTACGACCTGTGCGCACCTGTGGTTATGTGTTGAGATGTCTATTAACGAAATCCAAAGACTGGAGTGGATCCGACGACATCGAATTTTTCACCTAAAAAAATGTACAGTGTATAGTAAGGATTTTGGAGCCTTCCATGGCTCATCTTCCAACTGCCACAGCGGCCCAACTAGGCGTACCTACGACCTGTGCGCACCTGTGGTTATGTGTTGAGATGTCTATTAACGAAATCCAAAGACTGGAGTGGATCCGACGACATCGAATTTTTCACCTAAAAAAATGTACAGTGTATAGTAAGGATTTTGGAGCCTTCCATGGCTCATCTTCCAACTGCCACAGCGGCCCAACTAGGCGTACCTACGACCTGTGCGCACCTGTGGTTATGTGTTGAGATGTCTATTAACGAAATCCAAAGACTGGAGTGGATCCGACGACATCGAATTTTTCACCTAAAAAAATGTACAGTGTATAGTAAGGATTTTGGAGCCTTCCATGGCTCATCTTCCAACTGCCACAGCGGCCCAACTAGGCGTACCTACGACCTGTGCGCACCTGTGGTTATGTGTTGAGATGTCTATTAACGAAATCCAAAGACTGGAGTGGATCCGACGACATCGAATTTTTCACCTAAAAAAATGTACAGTGTATAGTAAGGATTTTGGAGCCTTCCATGGCTCATCTTCCAACTGCCACAGCGGCCCAACTAGGCGTACCTACGACCTGTGCGCACCTGTGGTTATGCGTTGAGATGTCTATTAACGAAATCCAAAGACTGGAGTGGATCCGACGACATCGAATTTTTCACCTAAAAAAATGTACAGTGTATAGTAAGGATTTTGGAGCCTTCCATGGCTCATCTTCCAACTGCCACAGCGGCCCAACTAGGCGTACCTACGACCTGTGCGCACCTGTGGTTATGTGTTGAGATGTCTATTAACGAAATCCAAAGACTGGAGTGGATCCGACGACATCGAATTTTTCACCTAAAAAAATGTACAGTGTATAGTAAGGATTTTGGAGCCTTCCATGGCTCATCTTCCAACTACCATAGCGGCCCAACTAGGCGTACCTACGACCTGTGCGCACCTGTGGTTATGTGTTGAGATGTCTATTAACGAAATCCAAAGACTGGAGCGGATCCGACGACATCGAATTTTTCACCTAAAAAAATGTACAGTGTATAGTAAGGATTTTGGAGCCTTCCATGGCTCATCTTCCAACTGCCACAGCGGCCCAACTAGGCGTACCTACGACCTGTGCGCACCTGTGGTTATGTGTTGAGATGTCTATTAACGAAATCCAAAGACTGGAGTGGATCCGACGACATTGAATTTTTCACCTAAAAAAATGTACAGTGTATAGTAAGGATTTTGGAGCCTTCCATGGCTCATCTTCCAACTGCCACAGCAGCCCAACTAGGCGTACCTACGACCTGTGCGCACCTATGGTTATGTGTTGAGATGTCTATTAACGAAATCCAAAGACTGGAGTGGATCCGACGACATCGAATTTTTCACCTAAAAAAATGTACAGTGTATAGTAAGGATTTTGGAGCCTTCCATGGCTCATCTTCCAACTGCCACAGCGGCCCAACTAGGCGTACCTACGACCTGTGCGCACCTGTGGTTATGTGTTGAGATGTCTATTAACGAAATCCAAAGACTGGAGTGGATCCGACGACATCGAATTTTTCACCTAAAAAAATGTACAGTGTATAGTAAGGATTTTGGAGCCTTCCATGGCTCATCTTCCAACTGCCACAGCGGCCCAACTAGGCGTACCTACGACCTGTGCGCACCTGTGGTTATGTGTTGAGATGTCTATTAACGAAATCCAAAGACTGGAGAGGATCCGACGACATCGAATTTTTCACCTAAAAAAATGTACAGTGTATAGTAAGGATTTTGGAGCCTTCCGTGGCTCATCTTCCAACTGCCACAGCGGCCCAACTAGGCGTACCTACGACCTGTGCGCACCTGTGGTTATGTGTTGAGATGTGTATTAACGAAATCCAAAGACTGGAGTGGATCCGACGACATCGAATTTTTCACCTAAAAAAATGTACAGTGTATAGTAAGGATTTTGGAGCGTTCCATGGCTCATCTTCCAACTGCCACAGCGGCCCAACTAGGCGTACCTACTACCTGTGCGCACCTGTGGTTATGTGTTGAGATGTCTATTAACGAAATCCAAAGACTGGAGTGGATCCGACGACATCGAATTTTTCACCTAAAAAAATGTACAGTGTATAGTAAGGATTTTGGAGCCTTCCATGGCTCATCTTCTAACTGCCACAGCGGCCCAACTAGGCGTACCTACGACCTGTGCGCACCTGTGGTTATGTGTTGAGATGTCTATTAACGAAATCCAAAGACTGGAGTGGATCCGACGACATCGAATTTTTCACCTAAAAAAATTTACAGTGTATAGTAAGGATTTTGGAGCCTTCCATGGCTCATCTTCCAACTGCCATAGCGGCCCAACTAGGCGTACCTACGACCTGTGCGCACCTGTGGTTATGTGTTGAGATGTCTATTAACGAAATCCAAAGACTGGAGTGGATCCGACGACATCGAATTTTTCACCTAAAAAAATGTACAGTGTATAGTAAGGATTTTGGAGCCTTCCATGGCTCATCTTCCAACTACCATAGCGGCCCAACTAGGCGTACCTACGACCTGTGCGCACCTGTGGTTGTGTGTTGAGATGTCTATTAACGAAATCCAAAGACTGGAGTGGATCCGACGACATCGAATTTTTCACCTAAAAAAATGTACAGTGTATAGTAAGGATTTTGGAGCCTTCCATGGCTCATCTTCCAACTGCCACAGCGGCCCAACTAGGCGTACCTACGACCTGTGCGCACCTGTGGTTATGTGTTGAGATGTCTATTAACGAAATCCAAAGACTGGAGTGGATCCGACGACATCGAATTTTTCACCTAAAAAAATGTACAGTGTATAGTAAGGATTTTGGAGCCTTCCATGGCTCATCTTCCAACTACCATAGCGGCCCAACTAGGCGTACCTACGACCTGTGCGCACCTGTGGTTGTGTGTTGAGATGTCTATTAACGAAATCCAAAGACTGGAGTGGATCCGACGACATCGAATTTTTCACCTAAAAAAATGTACAGTGTATAGTAAGGATTTTGGAGCCTTCCATGGCTCATCTTCCAACTGCCACAGCGGCCCAACTAGGCGTACCTACGACCTGTGCGCACCTGTGGTTATGTGTTGAGATGTCTATTAACGAAATCCAAAGACTGGAGTGGATCCGACGACATCGAATTTTTCACCTAAAAAAATGTACAGTGTATAGTAAGGATTTTGGAGCCTTCCATGGCTCATCTTCCAACTGCCACAGCGGCCCAACTAGGCGTACCTACGACCTGTGCGCACCTGTGGTTATGTGTTGAGATGTCTATTAACGAAATCCAAAGACTGGAGTGGATCCGACGACATCGAATTTTTCACCTAAAAAAATGTACAGTGTATAGTAAGGATTTTGGAGCCTTCCATGGCTCATCTTCCAACTGCCACAGCGGCCCAACTAGGCGTACCTACGACCTGTGCGCACCTGTGGTTATGTGTTGAGATGTCTATTAACGAAATCCAAAGACTGGAGTGGATCCGACGACATCGAATTTTTCACCTAAAAAAATGTACAGTGTATAGTAAGGATTTTGGAGCCTTCCATGGCTCATCTTCCAACTGCCACAGCGGCCCAACTAGGCGTACCTACGACCTGTGCGCACCTGTGGTTATGTGTTGAGATGTCTATTAACGAAATCCAAAGACTGGAGTGGATCCGACGACATCGAATTTTTCACCTAAAAAAATTTACAGTGTATAGTAAGGATTTTGGAGCCTTCCATGGCTCATCTTCCAACTACCATAGCGGCCCAACTAGGCGTACCTACGACCTGTGCGCACCTGTGGTTATGTGTTGAGATGTCTATTAACGAAATCCAAAGACTGGAGTGGATCCGACGACATCGAATTTTTCACCTAAAAAAATGTACAGTGTATAGTAAGGATTTTGGAGCCTTCCATGGCTCATCTTCCAACTGCCACAGCGGCCCAACTAGGCGTACCTACGACCTGTGCGCACCTGTGGTTATGTGTTGAGATGTCTATTAACGAAATCCAAAGACTGGAGTGGATCCGACGACATTGAATTTTTCACCTAAAAAAATGTACAGTGTATAGTAAGGATTTTGGAGCCTTCCATGGCTCATCTTCCAACTGCCACAGCGGCCCAACTAGGCGTACCTACGACCTGTGCGCACCTGTGGTTATGTGTTGAGATGTCTATTAACGAAATCCAAAGACTGGAGTGGATCCGACGACATCGTATTTTTCACCTAAAAAAATTTACAGTGTATAGTAAGGATTTTGGAGCCTTCCATGGCTCATCTTCCAACTGCCACAGCGGCCCAACTAGGCGTACCTACGACCTGTGCGCACCTGTAGTTATGTGTTGAGATGTCTCTTAACGGTATCCAAAGACTGGAGTGGATCCGACGACATCGAATTTTTCACCTAAAAAAATGTACAGTGTGTAGTAAGGATTTTGGAGCCTTCCATGGCTCATCTTCCAACTGCCACAGCGGCCCAACTAGGCGTACCTACGACCTGTGCGCACCTGTGGTTATGTGTTGAGATGTCTATTAACGAAATCCAAAGACTGGAGTGGATCCGACGACATCGAATTTTTCACCTAAAAAAATGTACAGTGTATAGTAAGGATTTTGGAGCCTTCCATGGCTCATCTTCCAACTGCCACAGCGGCCCAACTAGGCGTACCTACGACCTGTGCGCACCTGTGGTTATGTGTTGAGATGTCTATTAACGAAATCCAAAGACTGGAGAGGATCCGACGACATCGAATTTTTCACCTAAAAAAATGTACAGTGTATAGTAAGGATTTTGGAGCCTTCCGTGGCTCATCTTCCAACTGCCACAGCGGCCCAACTAGGCGTACCTACGACCTGTGCGCACCTGTGGTTATGTGTTGAGATGTGTATTAACGAAATCCAAAGACTGGAGTGGATCCGACGACATCGAATTTTTCACCTAAAAAAATGTACAGTGTATAGTAAGGATTTTGGAGCGTTCCATGGCTCATCTTCCAACTGCCACAGCGGCCCAACTAGGCGTACCTACGACCTGTGCGCACCTGTGGTTATGTGTTGAGATGTCTATTAACGAAATCCAAAGACTGGAGTGGATCCGACGACATCGAATTTTTCACCTAAAAAAATGTACAGTGTATAGTAAGGATTTTGGAGCCTTCCATGGCTCATCTTCTAACTGCCACAGCGGCCCAACTAGGCGTACCTACGACCTGTGCGCACCTGTGGTTATGTGTTGAGATGTCTATTAACGAAATCCAAAGACTGGAGTGGATCCGACGACATCGAATTTTTCACCTAAAAAAATTTACAGTGTATAGTAAGGATTTTGGAGCCTTCCATGGCTCATCTTCCAACTGCCATAGCGGCCCAACTAGGCGTACCTACGACCTGTGCGCACCTGTGGTTATGTGTTGAGATGTCTATTAACGAAATCCAAAGACTGGAGTGGATCCGACGACATCGAATTTTTCACCTAAAAAAATGTACAGTGTATAGTAAGGATTTTGGAGCCTTCCATGGCTCATCTTCCAACTGCCATAGCGGCCCAACTAGGCGTACCTACGACCTGTGCGCACCTGTGGTTGTGTGTTGAGATGTCTATTAACGAAATCCAAAGACTGGAGTGGATCCGACGACATCGAATTTTTCACCTAAAAAAATGTACAGTGTATAGTAAGGATTTTGGAGCCTTCCATGGCTCATCTTCCAACTGCCACAGCGGCCCAACTAGGCGTACCTACGACCTGTGCGCACCTGTGGTTATGTGTTGAGATGTCTATTAACGAAATCCAAAGACTGGAGTGGATCCGACGACATCGAATTTTTCACCTAAAAAAATGTACAGTGTATAGTAAGGATTTTGGAGCCTTCCATGGCTCATCTTCCAACTGCCACAGCGGCCCAACTAGGCGTACCTACGACCTGTGCGCACCTGTGGTTATGTGTTGAGATGTCTATTAACGAAATCCAAAGACTGGAGTGGATCCGACGACATCGAATTTTTCACCTAAAAAAATGTACAGTGTATAGTAAGGATTTTGGAGCCTTCCATGGCTCATCTTCCAACTGCCACAGCGGCCCAACTAGGCGTACCTACGACCTGTGCGCACCTGTGGTTATGTGTTGAGATGTCTATTAACGAAATCCAAAGACTGGAGTGGATCCGACGACATCGAATTTTTCACCTAAAAAAATGTACAGTGTATAGTAAGGATTTTGGAGCCTTCCATGGCTCATCTTCCAACTGCCACAGCGGCCCAACTAGGCGTACCTACGACCTGTGCGCACCTGTGGTTATGTGTTGAGATGTCTATTAACGAAATCCAAAGACTGGAGTGGATCCGACGACATCGAATTTTTCACCTAAAAAAATGTACAGTGTATAGTAAGGATTTTGGAGCCTTCCATGGCTCATCTTCCAACTACCATAGCGGCCCAACTAGGCGTACCTACGACCTGTGCGCACCTGTGGTTATGTGTTGAGATGTCTATTAACGAAATCCAAAGACTGGAGTGGATCCGACGACATCGAATTTTTCACCTAAAAAAATGTACAGTGTATAGTAAGGATTTTGGAGCCTTCCATGGCTCATCTTCCAACTGCCACAGCGGCCCAACTAGGCGTACCTACGACCTGTGCGCACCTGTGGTTATGTGTTGAGATGTCTATTAACGAAATCCAAAGACTGGAGTGGATCCGACGACATTGAATTTTTCACCTAAAAAAATGTACAGTGTATAGTAAGGATTTTGGAGCCTTCCATGGCTCATCTTCCAACTGCCACAGCGGCCCAACTAGGCGTACCTACGACCTGTGCGCACTTGTGGTTATGTGTTGAGATGTCTATTAACGAAATCCAAAGACTGGAGTGGATCCGACGACATCGAATTTTTCACCTAAAAAAATGTACAGTGTATAGTAAGGATTTTGGAGCCTTTCCATGGCTCATCTTCCAACTGCCACAGCGGCCCAACTAGGCGTACCTACGACCTGTGCGCACCTGTGGTTATGTGTTGAGATGTCTATTAACGAAATCCAAAGACTGGAGTGGATCCGACGACATCGAATTTTTCACCTAAAAAAATGTACAGTGCACAGTAAGGATTTTGGAGCCTTCCATGGCTCATCTTCCAACTGCCACAGCGGCCCAACTAGGCGTACCTACGACCTGTGCGCACCTGTGGTTATGTGTTGAGATGTCTATTAACGAAATCCAAAGACTGGAGTGGATCCGACGACATCGAATTTTTCACCTAAAAAAATGTACAGTGTATAGTAAGGATTTTGGAGCCTTCCATGGCTCATCTTCCAACTGCCACAGCGGCCCAACTAGGCGTACCTACGACCTGTGCGCACCTGTGGTTATGTGTTGAGATGTCTATTAACGAAATCCAAAGACTGGAGTGGATCCGACGACATCGAATTTTTCACCTAAAAAAATGTACAGTGTATAGTAAGGATTTTGGAGCCTTCCATGGCTCATCTTCCAACTACCATAGCGGCCCAACTAGGCGTACCTACGACCTGTGCGCACCTGTGGTTATGTGTTGAGATGTCTATTAACGAAATCCAAAGACTGGAGTGGATCCGACGACATCGAATTTTTCACCTAAAAAAATGTACAGTGTATAGTAAGGATTTTGGAGCCTTCCATGGCTCATCTTCCAACTGCCACAGCGGCCCAACTAGGCGTACCTACGACCTGTGCGCACCTGTGGTTATGTGTTGAGATGTCTATTAACGAAATCCAAAGACTGGAGTGGATCCGACGACATCGAATTTTTCACCTAAAAAAATGTACAGTGTATAGTAAGGATTTTGGAGCCTTCCATGGCTCATCTTCCAACTGCCACAGCGGCCCAACTAGGCGTACCTACGACCTGTGCGCACCTGTGGTTATGTGTTGAGATGTCTATTAACGAAATCCAAAGACTGGAGTGGATCCGACGACATCGAATTTTTCACCTAAAAAAATGTACAGTGTATAGTAAGGATTTTGGAGCCTTCCATGGCTCATCTTCCAACTGCCACAGCGGCCCAACTAGGCGTACCTACGACCTGTGCGCACCTGTGGTTATGTGTTGAGATGTCTATTAACGAAATCCAAAGACTGGAGTGGATCCGACGACATCGAATTTTTCACCTAAAAAAATGTACAGTGTATAGTAAGGATTTTGGAGCCTTCCATGGCTCATCTTCCAACTGCCACAGCGGCCCAACTAGGCGTACCTACGACCTGTGCGCACCTGTGGTTATGTGTTGAGATGTCTATTAACGAAATCCAAAGACTGGAGTGGATCCGACGACATCGAATTTTTCACCTAAAAAAATGTACAGTGTATAGTAAGGATTTTGGAGCCTTCCATGGCTCATCTTCCAACTGCCACAGCGGCCCAACTAGGCGTACCTACGACCTGTGCGCACCTGTGGTTATGTGTTGAGATGTCTATTAACGAAATCCAAAGACTGGAGTGGATCCGACGACATCGAATTTTTCACCTAAAAAAATGTACAGTGTATAGTAAGGATTTTGGAGCCTTCCATGGCTCATCTTCCAACTACCATAGCGGCCCAACTAGGCGTACCTACGACCTGTGCGCACCTGTGGTTATGTGTTGAGATGTCTATTAACGAAATCCAAAGACTGGAGTGGATCCGACGACATCGAATTTTTCACCTAAAAAAATGTACAGTGTATAGTAAGGATTTTGGAGCCTTCCATGGCTCATCTTCCAACTGCCACAGCGGCCCAACTAGGCGTACCTACGACCTGTGCGCACCTGTGGTTATGTGTTGAGATGTCTATTAACGAAATCCAAAGACTGGAGTGGATCCGACGACATCGAATTTTTCACCTAAAAAAATGTACAGTGTATAGTAAGGATTTTGGAGCCTTCCATGGCTCATCTTCCAACTGCCACAGCGGCCCAACTAGGCGTACCTACGACCTGTGCGCACCTGTGGTTATGTGTTGAGATGTGTATTAACGAAATCCAAAGACTGGAGTGGATCCGACGACATCGAATTTTTCACCTAAAAAAATGTACAGTGTAAGGATTTTGGAGCCTTCCATGGCTCATCTTCCAACTGCCACAGCGGCCCAACTAGGCGTACCTACGACCTGTGCGCACCTGTGGTTATGTGTTGAGATGTCTATTAACGAAATCCAAAGACTGGAGTGGATCCGACGACATCGAATTTTTCACCTAAAAAAATGTACAGTGTATAGTAAGGATTTTGGAGCCTTCCATGGCTCATCTTCCAACTGCCACAGCGGCCCAACTAGGCGTACCTACGACCTGTGCGCACCTGTGGTTATGTGTTGAGATGTCTATTAACGAAATCCAAAGACTGGAGTGGATCCGACGACATCGAATTTTTCACCTAAAAAAATGTACAGTGTATAGTAAGGATTTTGGAGCCTTCCATGGCTCATCTTCCAACTGCCACAGCGGCCCAACTAGGCGTACCTACGACCTGTGCGCACCTGTGGTTATGTGTTGAGATGTCTATTAACGAAATCCAAAGACTGGAGTGGATCCGACGACATCGAATTTTTCACCTAAAAAAATGTACAGTGTATAGTAAGGATTTTGGAGCCTTCCATGGCTCATCTTCCAACTACCATAGCGGCCCAACTAGGCGTACCTCCGACCTGTGCGC
The DNA here is from genome assembly GCA_907269125.1 of Eristalis pertinax. NCBI lineage: Eukaryota > Metazoa > Arthropoda > Insecta > Diptera > Syrphidae > Eristalis > Eristalis pertinax. Next base: position 16,086,888 of record OU026147.1, read on the forward strand.
ACCTGTGGTTATGTGTTGAGATGTCTATTAACGAAATCCAAAGACTGGAGTGGATCCGACGACATCGAATTTTTCACCTAAAAAAATGTACAGTGTATAGTAAGGATTTTGGAGCCTTCCATGGCTCATCTTCCAACTACCATAGCGGCCCAACTAGGCGTACCTACGACCTGTGCGCACCTGTGGTTATGTGTTGAGATGTCTATTAACGAAATCCAAAGACTGGAGTGGATCCGACGACATCGAATTTTTCACCTAAAAAAATGTACAGTGTATAGTAAGGATTTTGGAGCCTTCCATGGCTCATCTTCCAACTGCCACAGCGGCCCAACTAGGCGTACCTAAGACCTGTGCACACCTATGGTTATGTGTTGAGATGTCTATTAACGAAATCCAAAGACTGGAGTGGATCCGACGACATCGTATTTTTCACCTAAAAAAATGTACAGTGTATAGTAAGGATTTTGGAGCCTTCCATGGCTCATCTTCCAACTGCCACAGCGGCCCAACTAGGCGTACCTACGACCTGTGCGCACCTGTAGTTATGTGTTGAGATGTCTCTTAACGGTATCCAAAGACTGGAGTGGATCCGACGACATCGAATTTTTCACCTAAAAAAATGTACAGTGTATAGTAAGGATTTTGGAGCCTTCCATGGCTCATCTTCCAACTGCCACAGCGGCCCAACTAGGCGTACCTACGACCTGTGCGCACCTGTGGTTATGTGTTGAGATGTCTATTAACGAAATCCAAAGACTGGAGTGGATCCGACGACATCGAATTTTTCACCTAAAAAAATGTACAGTGTATAGTAAGGATTTTGGAGCCTTCCATGGCTCATCTTCCAACTGCCACAGCGGCCCAACTAGGCGTACCTACGACCTGTGCGCACCTGTAGTTATGTGTTGAGATGTCTCTTAACGGTATCCAAAGACTGGAGTGGATCCGACGACATCGAATTTTTCACCTAAAAAAATGTACAGTGTATAGTAAGGATTTTGGAGCCTTCCATGGCTCATCTTCCAACTGCCATAGCGGCCCAACTAGGCGTACCTACGACCTGTGCGCACCTGTGGTTATGTGTTGAGATGTCTATTAACGAAATCCAAAGACTGGAGTGGATCCGACGACATTGAATTTTTCACCTAAAAAAATGTACAGTGTATAGTAAGGATTTTGGAGCCTTCCATGGCTCATCTTCCAACTGCCACAGCGGCCCAACTAGGCGTACCTACGACCTGTGCGCACCTGTGGTTATGTGTTGAGATGTCTATTAACGAAATCCAAAGACTGGAGTGGATCCGACGACATCGAATTTTTCACCTAAAAAAATGTACAGTGTATAGTAAGGATTTTGGAGCCTTCCATGGCTCATCTTCCAACTGCCACAGCGGCCCAACTAGGCGTACCTACGACCTGTGCACACCTGTGGTTATGTGTTGAGATGTCTATTAACGAAATCCAAAGACTGGAGTGGATCCGACGACATTGAATTTTTCACCTAAAAAAATGTACAGTGTATAGTAAGGATTTTGGAGCCTTCCATGGCTCATCTTCCAACTGCCACAGCGGCCCAACTAGGCGTACCTACGACCTGTGCGCACCTGTGGTTATGTGTTGAGATGTCTATTAACGAAATCCAAAGACTGGAGTGGATCCGACGACATCGAATTTTTCACCTAAAAAAATGTACAGTGTATAGTAAGGATTTTGGAGCCTTCCATGGCTCATCTTCCAACTGCCACAGCGGCCCAACTAGGCGTACCTACGACCTGTGCGCACCTGTAGTTATGTGTTGAGATGTCTCTTAACGATATCCAAAGACTGGAGTGGATCCGACGACATCGAATTTTTCACCTAAAAAAATGTACAGTGTATAGTAAGGATTTTGGAGCCTTCCATGGCTCATCTTCCAACTGCCATAGCGGCCCAACTAGGCGTACCTACGACCTGTGCGCACCTGTGGTTATGTGTTGAGATGTCTATTAACGAAATCCAAAGACTGGAGTGGATCCGACGACATCGAATTTTTCACCTAAAAAAATGTACAGTGTATAGTAAGGATTTTGGAGCCTTCCATGGCTCATCTTCCAACTGCCACAGCGGCCCAACTAGGCGTACCTACGACCTGTGCACACCTGTGGTTATGTGTTGAGATGTCTATTAACGAAATCCAAAGACTGGAGTGGATCCGACGACATTGAATTTTTCACCTAAAAAAATGTACAGTGTATAGTAAGGATTTTGGAGCCTTCCATGGCTCATCTTCCAACTGCCACAGCGGCCCAACTAGGCGTACCTACGACCTGTGCGCACCTGTGGTTATGTGTTGAGATGTCTATTAACGAAATCCAAAGACTGGAGTGGATCCGACGACATCGAATTTTTCACCTAAAAAAATGTACAGTGTATAGTAAGGATTTTGGAGCCTTTCCATGGCTCATCTACCAACTGCCACAGCGGCCCAACTAGGCGTACCTACGACCTGTGCGCACCTGTGGTTATGTGTTGAGATGTCTATTAACGAAATCCAAAGACTGGAGTGGATCCGACGACATCGAATTTTTCACCTAAAAAAATGTACAGTGTATAGTAAGGATTTTGCAGCCTTCCATGGCTCATCTTCCAACTGCCAAAGCGGCCCAACTAGGCGTACCTACGACCTGTGCGCACCTGTGGTTAAGTGTTGAGATGTCTATTAACGAAATCCAAAGACTGGAGTGGATCCGACGACATCGAATTTTTCACCTAAAGAAATGTACAGTGTATAGTAAGGATTTTGGAGCCTTCCATGGCTCATCTTCCAACTGCCACAGTGGCCCAACTAGGTGTACCTACGACCTGTGCGCACCTGTGGTTATGTGTTGAGATGTCTATTAACGAAATCCAAAGACTGGAGTGGATCCGACGACATCGAATTTTTCACTTAAAAAAATGTACAGTGTATAGTAAGGATTTTGGAGCCTTCCATGGCTCATCTTCCAACTGCCACAGCGGCCCAACTAGGCGTACCTACGACCTGTGCGCACCTGTGGTTATGTGTTGAGATGTCTATTAACGAAATCCAAAGACTGGAGTGGATCCGACGACACCGAATTTTTCACCTAAAAAAATGTACAGTGTATAGTAAGGATTTTGGAGCCTTCCATGGCTCATCTTGCAACTGCCACAGCGGCCCAACTAGGCGTACCTACGACCTGTGCGCACCTGTGGTTATGTGTTGAGATGTGTATTAACGAATTCCAAAGACTGGAGTGGATCCGACGACATCGAATTTTTCACCTAAAAAAATGTACAGTGTATAGTAAGGATTTTGGAGCCTTCCATGGCTCATCTTCCAACTGCCATAGCGGCCCAACTAGGCGTACCTACGACCTGTGCGCACCTGTGGTTATGTGTTGAGATGTCTATTAACGAAATCCAAAGACTGGAGTGGATCCGACGACATCGAATTTTTCACCTAAAAAAATGTACAGTGTATAGTAAGGATTTTGGAGCCTTCCATGGCTCATCTTCCAACTGCCACAGCGGCCCAACTAGGCGTACCTACGACCTGCGCGCACCTGTGGTTATGTGTTGAGATGTCTATTAACGAAATCCAAATACTGGAGTGGATCCGACGACATCGAATTTTTCACCTAAAAAAATGTACAGTGTATAGTACGGATTTTGGAGCCTTCCATGGCTCATCTTCCAACTGCCACAGCGGCCCAACTAGGCGTACCTACGACCTGTGCGCACCTGTGGTTATGTGTTGAGATGTCTATTAACGAAATCCAAAGACTGGAGTGGATCCGACGACATCGAATTTTTCACCTAAAAAAATGTACAGTGTATAGTAAGGATTTTGGAGCCTTCCATGGCTCATCTTCCAACTGCCACAGCGGCCCAACTAGGCGTACCTACGACCTGTGCGCACCTGTGGTTATGTGTTGAGATGTGTATTAACGAAATCCAAAGACTGGAGTGGATCCGACGACATCGAATTTTTCACCTAAAAAAATGTGCAGTGTATAGTAAGGATTTTGGAGCCTTCCATGGCTCATCTTCCAACTGCCACAGCGGCCCAACTAGGCGTACCTACGACCTGTGCGCACCTGTGGTTATGTGTTGAGATGTCTATTAACGAAATCCAAAGACTGGAGTGGATCCGACGACATCGAATTTTTCACCTAAAAAAATGTACAGTGTATAGTAAGGATTTTGGAGCCTTCCATGGCTCATCTTCCAACTGCCACAGCGGCCCAACTAGGCGTACCTACGACCTGTGCGCACCTGTGGATATGTGTTGAGATGTGTATTAACGAAATCCGAAGACTGGAGTGGATCCGACGACATTGAATTTTTCACCTAAAGAAATGTACAGTGTATAGTAAGGATTTTGGAGCCTTCCATGGCTCATCTTCCAACTGCCACAGCGGCCCAACTAGGCGTACCTACGACCTGTGCGCACCTGTGGTTATGTGTTGAGATGTCTATTAACGAAATCCAAAGACTGGAGTGGATCCGACGACATCGAATTTTTCACCTAAAGAAATGTACAGTGTATAGTAAGGATTTTGGAGCCTTCCATGGCTCATCTTCCAACTGCCACAGCGGCCCAACTAGGCGTACCTACGACCTGTGCGCACCTGTGGTTATGTGTTGAGATGTCTATTAACGAAATCCAAAGACTGGAGTGGATCCGACGACATCGAATTTTTCACCTAAAAAAATGTACAGTGTATAGTAAGGATTTTGGAGCCTTCCATGGCTCATCTTCCAACTGCCACAGCGGCCCAACTAGGCATACCAACGACCTGTGCGCACCTGTGGTTATGTGTTGAGATGTCTATTAACGAAATCCAAAGACTGGAGTGGATCCGACGACATCGAATTTTTCACCTAAAAAAATGTACAGTGTATAGTAAGGATTTTGCAGCCTTCCATGGCTCATCTTCCAACTGCCACAGCGGCCCAACTAGGCGTACCTACGACCTGTGCGCACCTGTGGTTAAGTGTTGAGATGTCTATTAACGAAATCCAAAGACTGGAGTGGATCCGACGGCATCGAATTTTTCACCTAAAAAAATGTACAGTGTATAGTAAGGATTTTGGAGGCTTCCATGGCTCATCTTCCAACTGCCACAGCGGCCCAACTAGGCGTACCTTCGACCTGTGCGCACCTGTGGATATGTGTTGAGATGTGTATTAACGAAATCCGAAGACTGGAGTGGATCCGACGACATCGAATTTTTCACCTAAAGAAATGTGCAGTGTATAGTAAGGATTTTGGAGCCTTCCATGGCTCATCTTCCAACTGCCACAGTGGCCCAACTAGGTGTACCTACGACCTGTGCGCACCTGTGGTTATGTGTTGAGATGTCTATTAACGAAATCCAAAGACTGGAGTGGATCCGACGACATCGAATTTTTCACCTAAAAAAATGTACAGTGTATAGTAAGGATTTTGGAGCCTTCCATGGCTCATCTTCCAACTGCCACAGCGGCCCAACTAGGCGTACCTACGACCTGTGCGCACCTGTGGTTATGTGTTGAGATGTCTATTAACGAAATCCAAAGACTGGAGTGGATCCGACGACATCGAATTTTTCACTTAAAAAAATGTACAGTGTATAGTAAGGATTTTGGAGCCTTCCATGGCTCATCTTCCAACTGCCACAGCGGCCCAACTAGGCGTACCTACGACCTGTGCGCACCTGTGGTTATGTGTTGAGATGTCTATTAACGAAATCCAAAGACTGGAGTGGATCCGACGACACCGAATTTTTCACCTAAAAAAATGTACAGTGTATAGTAAGGATTTTGGAGCCTTCCATGGCTCATCTTGCAACTGCCACAGCGGCCCAACTAGGCGTACCTACGACCTGTGCGCACCTGTGGTTATGTGTTGAGATGTGTATTAACGAATTCCAAAGACTGGAGTGGATCCGACGACATCGAATTTTTCACCTAAAAAAATGTACAGTGTATAGTAAGGATTTTGGAGCCTTCCATGGCTCATCTTCCAACTGCCATAGCGGCCCAACTAGGCGTACCAACGACCTGTGCGCACCTGTGGTTATGTGTTGAGATGTCTATTAACGAAATCCAAAGACTGGAGTGGATCCGACGACATCGAATTTTTCACCTAAAAAAATGTACAGTGTATAGTAAGGATTTTGGAGCCTTCCATGGCTCATCTTCCAACTGCCACAGCGGCCCAACTAGGCGTACCTACGACCTGTGCGCACCTGTGGTTATGTGTTGAGATGTCTATTAACGAAATCCAAAGACTGGAGTGGATCCGACGACATCGAATTTTTCACCTAAAAAAATGTACAGCCTTCCATGGCTCATCTTCCAACTGCCACAGCGGCCCAACTAGGCGTACCTACGACCTGTGCGCACCTGTGGTTATGTGTTGAGATGTCTATTAACGAAATCCAAAGACTGGAGTAGATCCGACGAGGCCCAACTAGGTGTACCAACGACCTGTGCGCACCTGTGGTTATGTGTTGAGATGTCTATTAACGAAATCCAAAGACTGGAGTGGATCCGACGACATCGAATTTTTCACCTAAAAAAATGTACAGTATATAGTAAGGATTTTGGAGCCTTCCATGGCTCATCGTCCAACTGCCACAGCGGCCCAACTAGGCGTACCTACGACCTGTGCGCACCTGTGGTTATGTGTTGAGATGTCTATTAACGAAATCCAAAGACTGGAGTGGATCCGACGACATCGAATTTTTCACCTAAAAAAATGTACAGTGTATAGTACGGATTTTGGAGCCTTCCATGGCTCATCTTCCAACTGCCACAGCGGCCCAACTAGGCGTACCTACGACCTGTGCGCACCTGTGGTTATGTGTTGAGATGTCTATTAACGAAATCCAAAGACTGGAGTGGATCCGACGACATCGAATTTTTCACCTAAAAAAATGTACAGTGTATAGTAAGGATTTTGGAGCCTTCCATGGCTCATCTTCCAACTGCCACAGCGGCCCAACTAGGCGTACCTACGACCTGTGCGCACCTGTGGTTATGTGTTGAGATGTGTATTAACGAAATCCAAAGACTGGAGTGGATCCGACGACATCGAATTTTTCACCTAAAAAAATGTGCAGTGTATAGTAAGGATTTTGGAGCCTTCCATGGCTCATCTTCCAACTGCCACAGCGGCCCAACTAGGCGTACCTACGACCTGTGCGCACCTGTGGTTATGTGTTGAGATGTCTATTAACGAAATCCAAAGACTGGAGTGGATCCGACGACATCGAATTTTTCACCTAAAAAAATTTACAGTGTATAGTAAGGATTTTGGAGCCTTCCATGGCTCATCTTCCAACTGCCATAGCGGCCCAACTAGACGTACCAACGACCTGTGCGCACCTGTGGTTATGTGTTGAGATGTCTATTAACGAAATCCAAAGACTGGAGTGGATCCGACGACATCGAATCTTTCACCTAAAAAAATGTACAGTGTATAGTAAGGATTTTGGAGCCTTCCATGGCTCATCTTCCAACTGCCATAGCGGCCCAACTAGGCGTACCTACGACCTGTGCGCACATGTGGTTATGTGTTGAGATGTCTATTAACGAAATCCAAAGACTGGAGTGGATCCGACGACATCGAATTTTTCACCTAAAAAAATGTACAGTGTATAGTAAGGATTTTGGAGCCTTCCATGGCTCATCTTCCAACTGCCACAGCGGCCCAACTAGGCGTACCTACGACCTGTGCGCACCTGTGGTTATGTGTTGAGATGTCTATTAACGAAATCCAAAGACTGGAGTGGATCCTACGACATCGAATTTTTCACCTAAAAAAATGTACAGTGTATAGTAAGGATTTTGGAGCCTTCCATGGCTCATCTTCCAACTGCCACAGCGGCCCAACTAGGCGTACCTACGACCTGTGCGCACCTGTGGTTATGTGTTGAGATGTCTATTAACGAAATCCAAAGACTGGAGTGGATCCGACGACATCGAATTTTTCACATAAAAAAATGTACAGTGTATAGTAAGGATTTTGGAGCCTTCCATGGCTCATCTTCCAACTGCCACAGCGGCCCAACTAGGCGTACCTACGACCTGTGCGCACCTGTGGTTATGTGTTCAGATGTCTATTAACGAAATCCAAAGACTGGAGTGGATCCGACGACATCGAATTTTTCACCTAAAAAAATGTACAGTGTATAGAAAGGATTTTGGAGCCTTCCATGGCTCATCTTCCAACTGCCACAGCGGCCCAACTAGGCGTACCTACGACCTGTGCGCACCTGTGGTTATGTGTTGAGATGTCTATTAACGAAATCCAAAGACTGGAGTGGATCCGACGACATCGAATTTTTCACCTAAAAAAATGTACAGTGTATAGTAAGGATTTTGGAGCCTTCCATGGCTCATCTTCCAACAGCCACAGCGGCCCAACTAGGCGTACCTACGACCTGTGCGCACCTGTGGTTATGTGTTGAGATGTCTATTAACGAAATCCAAAGACTGGAGTAAGGATTTTGGAGCCTTCCATGGCTCATCTTCCAACTGCCACAGCGGCCCAACTAGGCGTACCTACGACCTGTGCGCACCTGTGGTTATGTGTTGAGATGTCTATTAACGAAATCCAAAGACTGGAGTGGATCCGACGACATCGAATTTTTCACCTAAAAAAATGTACAGTGTATAGTAAGGATTTTGGAGCCTTCCATGGCTCATCTTCCAACTGCCACAGCGGCCCAACTAGGCGTACCTACGACCTGTGCGCACCTGTGGTTATGTGTTGAGATGTCTATTAACGAAATCCAAAGACTGGAGTGGATCCGACGACATCGAATTTTTCACCTAAAAAAATGTACAGTGTATAGTAAGGATTTTGGAGCCTTCCATGGCTCATCTTCCAACTGCCACAGCGGCCCAACTAGGCGTACCTACGACCTGTGCGCACCTGTGGTTATGTGTTGAGATGTCTATTAACGAAATCCAAAGACTGGAGTGGATCCGACGACATCGAATTTTTCACCTAAAAAAATGTACAGTGTATAGTAAGGATTTTGGAGCCTTCCATGGCTCATCTTCCAACTGCCACAGCGGCCCAACTAGGCGTACCTACGACCTGTGCGCACCTGTGGTTATGTGTTGAGATGTCTATTAACGAAATCCAAAGACTGGAGTGGATCCGACGACATCGAATTTTTCACCTAAAAAAATGTACAGTGTATAGTAAGGATTTTGGAGCCTTCCATGGCTCATCTTCCAACTGCCACAGCGGCCCAACTAGGCGTACCTACGACCTGTGCGCACCTGTGGTTATGTGTTGAGATGTCTATTAACGAAATCCAAAGACTGGAGTGGATCCGACGACATCGAATTTTTCACCTAAAAAAATGTACAGTGTATAGTAAGGATTTTGGAGCCTTCCATGGCTCATCTTCCAACTGCCACAGCGGCCCAACTAGGCGTACCTACGACCTGTGCGCACCTGTGGTTATGTGTTGAGATGTCTATTAACGAAATCCAAAGACTGGAGTGGATCCGACGACATCGAATTTTTCACCTAAAAAAATGTACAGTGTATAGTAAGGATTTTGGAGCCTTCCATGGCTCATCTTCCAACTGCCACAGCGGCCCAACTAGGCGTACCTATGACCTGTGCGCACCTGTGGTTATGTGTTGAGATGTCTATTAACGAAATCCAAAGACTGGAGTGGATCCGACGACATCGAATTTTTCACCTAAAAAAATGTACAGTGTATAGTAAGGATTTTGGAGCCTTCCATGGCTCATCTTCAAACTGCCACAGCGGCCCAACTAGGCGTACCTACGACCTGTGCGCACCTGTAGTTATGTGTTGAGATGTCTATTAACGAAATCCAAAGACTGGAGTGGATCCGACGACATCGAATTTTTCACCTAAAAAAATGTACAGTGTATAGTAAGGATGTTGGAGCCTTCCATGGCTCTTCTTCCAACTGCCACAGCGGCCCAACTAGGCGTACCTACGACCTGTGCGCACCTGTGGTTATCTGTTGAGATGTCTATTAACGAAATCCAAAGACTGGAGTGGATCCGACGACATCGAATTTTTCACCTAAAAAAATGTACAGTGTATAGTAAGGATTTTGGAGCCTTCCATGGCTCATCTTCCAACTGCCACAGCGGCCCAACTAGGCGTACCTACGACCTGTGCGCACCTGTGGTTATGTGTTGAGATGTCTATTAACGAAATCCAAAGACTGGAGTGGATCCGACGACATCGAATTTTTCACCTAAAAAAATGTACAGTGTATAGTAAGGATTTTGGAGCCTTCCATGGCTCATCTTCCAACTGCCACAGCGGCCCAACTAGGCGTACCTACGACCTGTGCGCACCTGTGGTTATGTGTTGAGATGTCTATTAACGAAATCCAAAGACTGGAGTGGATCCGACGACATCGAATTTTTCACCTAAAACAGTGTATAGTAAGGATTTTGGAGCCTTCCATGGCTCATCTTCCAACTGCCACAGCGGCCCAACTAGGCGTACCTACGACCTGTGCGCACCTGTGGTTATGTGTTGAGATGTCTATTAACGAAATCCAAAGACTGGAGTGGATCCGACGACATCGAATTTTTCACCTAAAAAAATGTACAGTGTATAGTAAGGATTTTGGAGCCTTCCATGGCTCATCTTCCAACTGCCACAGCGGCCCAACTAGGCGTACCTACGACCTGTGCGCACCTGTGGTTATGTGTTGAGATGTCTATTAACAAAATCCAAAGACTGGAGTGGATCCGACGACATCGAATTTTTCACCTAAAAAAATGTACAGTGTATAGTAAGGATTTTGGAGCCTTCCATGGCTTATTTTCCAACTGCCACAGCGGCCCAACTAGGCGTACCTACGACCTGTGCGCACCTGCCTGCTTGAGATGTCTATTAACGAAATCCAAAGACTGGAGTGGATCCGACGACATCGAATTTTTCACCTAAAAAAATGTACTGTGTATAGTAAGGATTTTGGAGCCTTCCATGGCTCATCTTCCAACTGCCACAGCGGCCCAACTAGGCGTACCTACGACCTGTGCGCACCTGTGGTTATGTGTTGAGATGTCTATTAACGAAATCCAAAGACTGGAGTGGATCCGACGACATCGAATTTTTCACCTAAAAAAATGTACAGTGTATAGTAAGGATTTTGGAGCCTTCCATGGCTCATCTTCCAAATGCCATAGCGGCCCAACTAGGCGTACCAATGACCTGTGTGCACCTGTGGTTATGTGTTGGGATGTCTATTAACGAAATCCAAAGACTGGAGTGGATCCGACGACATCGAATTTTTCACCTAAGAAAATGTACAGTGTATAGTAAGGATTTTGGAGCCTTCCATGGCTCATCTTCCAACTGCCACAGCGGCCCAACTAGGCGTACCTACGACCTGTGCGCACCTGTGGTTATGTGTTGAGATGTCTATTAACGAAATCCAAAGACTGGAGTGGATCCGACGACATCGAATTTTTCACCTAAAAAAATGTACAGTGTATAGTAAGGATTTTGGAGCCTTCCATGGCTCATCTTCAAACTGCCACAGCGGCCCAACTAGGCGTACCTACGACCTGTGCGCACCTGTAGTTATGTGTTGAGATGTCTATTAACGAAATCCAAAGACTGGAGTGGATCCGACGACATCGAATTTTTCACCTAAAAAAATGTACAGTGTATAGTAAGGATTTTGGAGCCTTCCATGGCTCATCTTCCAACTGCCACAGCGGCCCAACTAGGCGTACCTACGATCTGTGCGCACCTGTGGTTATGTGTTGAGATGTCTATTAACGAAATCCAAAGACTGGAGTGGATCCGACGACATCGAATTTTTCACCTAAAAAAATGTACAGTGTATAGTAAGGATTTTGGAGCCTTCCATGGCTCATCTTCCAACTGCCACAGCGGCCCAACTAGGCGTACCTACGACCTGTGCGCACCTGTGGTTATCTGTTGAGATGTCTATTAACGAAATCCAAAGACTGGAGTGGATCCGACGACATCGAATTTTAAACCTAAAAAAATGTACAGTGTATAGTAAGGATTTTGGAGCCTTCCATGGCTCATCTTCCAACTGCCACAGCGGCCCAACTAGGCGTACCTACGACCTGTGCGCACCTGTGGTTATGTGTTGAGATGTGTATTAACGAAATCCAAAGACTGGAGTGGATCCGACGACATCGAATTTTTCACCTAAAAAAATGTACAGTGTATAGTAAGGATTTTGGAGCCTTCCATGGCTCATCTTCCAACTGCCACAGCGGCCCAACTAGGCGTACCTACGACCTGTGAGCACCTGTGGTTATGTGTTGAGATGTCTATTAACGAAATCCAAAGACTGGAGTGGATCCGACGACATCGAATTTTTCACCTAAAAAAATGTACAGTGTATAGTAAGGATTTTGGAGCCTTCCATGGCTCATCTTCCAACTGCCACAGCGGCCCAACTAGGCGTACCTACGACCTGTGCGCACCTGTGGTTATGTGTTGAGATGTCTATTAACGAAATCCAAAGACTGGAGTGGATCCGACGACATCGAATTTTTCACCTAAAAAAATGTACAGTGTATAGTAAGGATTTTGGAGCCTTCCATGGCTCATCTTCCAACTGCCACAGCGGCCCAACTAGGCGTACCTACGACCTGTGCGCACCTGTGGTTATGTGTTGAGATGTCTATTAACGAAATCCAAAGACTGGAGTGGATCCGACGACATCGAATTTTTCACCTAAAAAAATGTACAGTGTATAGTAAGGATTTTGGAGCCTTCCATGGCTCATCTTCCAACTGCCACAGCGGCCCAACTAGGCGTACCTACGACCTGTGCGCACCTGTGGTTATGTGTTGAGATGTCTATTAACGAAATCCAAAGACTGGAGTGGATCCGACGACATCGAATTTTTCACCTAAAAAAATGTACAGTGTATAGTAAGGATTTTGGAGCCTTCCATGGCTCATCTTCCAACTCCCACAGCGGCCCAACTAGGCGTACCTACGACCTGTGCGCACCTGTGGTTATGTGTTGAGATGTCTATTAACGAAATCCAAAGACTGGAGTGGATCCGACGACATCGAATTTTTCACCTAAAAAAATGTACAGTGTATAGTAAGGATTTTGGAGCCTTCCATGGCTCATCTTCCAACTGCCACAGCGGCCCAACTAGGCGTACCTACGATCTGTGCGCACCTGTGGTTATGTGTTGAGATGTCTATTAACGAAATCCAAAGACTGGAGTGGATCCGACGACATCGAATTTTTCACCTAAAAAAATGTACAGTGTATAGTAAGGATTTTGGAGCCTTCCATGGCTCATCTTCCAACTGCCACAGCGGCCCAACTAGGCGTACCTACGACCTGTGCGCACCTGTGGTTATGTGTTGAGATGTCTATTAACGAAATCCAAAGACTGGAGTGGATCCGACGACATCGAATTTTTCACCTAAAAAAATGTACAGTGTATAGTAAGGATTTTGGAGCCTTCCATGGCTCATCTTCCAACTGCCACAGCGGCCCAACTAGGCGTACCTACGACCTGTGCGCACCTGTGGTTATGTGTTGAGATGTCTATTAACGAAATCCAAAGACTGGAGTGGATCCGACGACATCGAATTTTTCACCTAAAAAAATGTACAGTGTATAGTAAGGATTTTGGAGCCTTCCATGGCTCATCTTCCAACTGCCACAGCGGCCCAACTAGGCGTACCTACGACCTGTGCGCACCTGTGGTTATGTGTTGAGATGTCTATTAACGAAATCCAAAGACTGGAGTGGATCCGACGACATCGAATTTTTCACCTAAAAAAATGTACAGTGTATAGTAAGGATTTTGAAGCCTTCCATGGCTCATCTTCCAACTGCCACAGCGGCCCAACTAGGCGTACCTACGACCTGTGCGCACCTGTGGTTATGTGTTGAGATGTCTATTAACGAAATCCAAAGACTGGAGTGGATCCGACGACATCGAATTTTTCACCTAAAAAAATGTACAGTGTATAGTAAGGATTTTGGAGCCTTCCATGGCTCATCTTCCAACTGCCACAGCGGCCCAACTAGGCGTACCTACGACCTGTGCGCACCTGTGGTTATGTGTTGAGATGTCTATTAACGAAATCCAAAGACTGGAGTGGATCCGACGACATCGAATTTTTCACCTAAAAAAATGTACAGTGTATAGTAAGGATTTTGGAGCCTTCCATGGCTCATCTTCCAACTGCCACAGCGGCCCAACTAGGCGTACCTACGACCTGTGCGCACCTGTGGTTATGTGTTGAGATGTCTATTAACGAAATCCAAAGACTGGAGTGGATCCGACGACATCGAATTTTTCACCTAAAAAAATGTACAGTGTATAGTAAGGACTTTGGAGCCTTCCATGGCTCATCTTCCAACTGCCACAGCGGCCCAACTAGGCGTACCTACGACCTGTGCGCACCTGTGGTTATGTGTTGAGATGTCTATTAACGAAATCCAAAGACTGGAGTGGATCCGACGACATCGAATTTTTCACCTAAAAAAATGTACAGTGTATAGTAAGGATTTTGGAGCCTTCCATGGCTCATCTTCCAACTGCCACAGTGGCCCAACTAGGCGTACCTACGACCTGTGCGCACCTGTGGTTATGTGTTGAGATGTCTATTAACGAAATCCAAAGACAGGAGTGGATCCGACGACATCGAATTTTTCACCTAAAAAAATGTACAGTGTATAGTAACGATTTTGGAGCCTTCCATGGCTCATCTTCCAACTGCCATAGCGGCCCAACTAGGCGTACCAACGACCTGTGCGCACCTGTGGTTATGTGTTGAGATGTCTATTAACGAAATCCAAAGACTGGAGTGGATCCGACGACATCGAATTTTTCACCTAAAAAAATGTACAGTGTATAGTAAGGATTTTGGAGCCTTCCATGGCTCATCTTCCAACTGCCACAGCGGCCCAACTAGGCGTACCTACGACCTGTGCGCACCTGTGGTTATGTGTTGAGATGTCTATTAACGAAATCCAAAGACTGGAGTGGATCCGACGACATCGAATTTTTCACCTAAAAAAATGTACAGTGTATAGTAAGGATTTTGGAGCCTTCCATGGCTCATCTTCCAACTGCCACAGCGGCCCAACTAGGCGTACCTACGACCTGTGCGCACCTGTGGTTATGTGTTGAGATGTCTATTAACGAAATCCAAAGACTGGAGTGGATCCGACGACATCGAATTTTTCACCTAAAAAAATGTACAGTGTATAGTAAGGATTTTGGAGCCTTCCATGGCTCATCTTCCAACTGCCACAGTGGCCCAACTAGGCGTACCTACGACCTGTGCGCACCTGTGGTTATGTGTTGAGATGTCTATTAACGAAATCCAAAGACAGGAGTGGATCCGACGACATCGAATTTTTCACCTAAAAAAATGTACAGTGTATAGTAACGATTTTGGAGCCTTCCATGGCTCATCTTCCAACTGCCATAGCGGCCCAACTAGGCGTACCAACGACCTGTGCGCACCTGTGGTTATGTGTTGAGATGTCTATTAACGAAATCCAAAGACTGGAGTGGATCCGACGACATCGAATTTTTCACCTAAAAAAATGTACAGTGTATAGTAAGGATTTTGGAGCCTTCCATGGCTCATCTTCCAACTGCCACAGCGGCCCAACTAGGCGTACCTACGACCTGTGCGCACCTGTGGTTATGTGTTGAGATGTCTATTAACGAAATCCAAAGACTGGAGTGGATCCGACGACATCGAATTTTTCACCTAAAAAAATGTACAGTGTATAGTAAGGATTTTGGAGCCTTCCATGGCTCATCTTCCAACTGCCACAGCGGCCCAACTAGGCGTACCTACGACCTGTGCGCACCTGTGGTTATGTGTTGAGATGTCTATTAACGAAATCCAAAGACTGGAGTGGATCCGACGACATCGAATTTTTCACCTAAAAAAATGTAAGGATTTTGGAGCCTTCCATGGCTCATCTTCCAACTGCCACAGCGGCCCAACTAGGCGTACCTACGACCTGTGCGCACCTGTGGTTATGTGTTGAGATGTCTATTAACGAAATCCAAAGACTGGAGTGGATCCGACGACATCGACAGTGTATAGTAAGGATTTTGGAGCCTTCCATGGCTCATCTTCCAACTGCCACAGCGGCCCAACTAGGCGTACCTACGACCTGTGCGCACCTGTGGTTATGTGTTGAGATGTCTAATAACGAAATCCAAAGACTGGAGTGGATCCGACGACATCGAATTTTTCACCTAAAAAAATTTACAGTGTATAGTAAGGATTTTGGAGCCTTCCATGGCTCATCTTCCAACTGCCACAGCGGCCCAACTAGGCGTACCTACGACCTGTGCGCACCTGTGGTTATGTGTTGAGATGTCTATTAACGAAATCCAAAGACTGGAGTGGATCCGACGACATCGAATTTTTCACCTAAAAAAATGTACAGTGTATGGTAAGGATTTTGGAGCCTTCCATGGCTCATCTTCCAACTGCCACAGCGGCCCAACTAGGCGTACCTACGACCTGTGCGCACCTGTGGTTATGTGTTGAGATGTCTATTAACGAAATCCGAAGACTGGAGTGGATCCGACGACATCGAATTTTTCACCTAAAAAAATGTACAGTGTATAGTAAGGATTTTGGAGCCTTCCATGGCTCATCTTCCAACTGCCACAGCGGCCCAACTAGGCGTACCTACGACCTGTGCGCACCTGTGGTTATGTGTTGAGATGTCTATTAACGAAATCCAAAGACTGGAGTGGATCCGACGACATCGAATTTTTCACCTAAAAAAATGTACAGTGTATAGTAAGGATTTTGGAGCCTTCCATGGCTCATCTTCCAACTGCCACAGCGGCCAAACTAGGCGTACCTACGACCTGTGCGCACCTGTGGTTATGTGTTGAGATGTCTATTAACGAAATCCAAAGACTGGAGTGGATCCGACGACATCGAATTTTTCACCTAAAAAAATGTACAGTGTATAGTAAGGATTTTGGAGCCTTCCATGGCTCATCTTCCAACTGCCACAGCGGCCCAACTAGGCGTACCTACGACCTGTGCGCACCTGTGGTTATGTGTTGAGATGTCTATTAACGAAATCCAAAGACTGGAGTGGATCCGACGACATCGAATTTTTCACCTAAACAAATGTACAGTGTATAGTAAGGATTTTGGAGCCTTCCATGGCTCATCTTCCAACTGCCATAGCGGCCCAACTAGGCGTACCAACGACCTGTGCGCACCTGTGGTTATGTGTTGAGATGTCTATTAACGAAATCCAAAGACTGGAGTGGATCCGACGACATCGAATTTTTCACCTAAAAAAATGTACAGTGTATAGTAAGGATTTTGGAGCCTTCCATGGCTCATCTTCCAACTGCCATAGCGGCCCAACTAGGCGTACCAACGACCTGTGCGCACCTGTGGTTATGTGTTGAGATGTCTATTAACGAAATCCAAAGACTGGAGTGGATCCGACGACATCGAATTTTTCACCTAAAAAAATGTACAGTGTATAGTAAGGATTTTGGAGCCTTCCATGGCTCATCTTCCAACTGCGTTATGGTTATGTGTTGAGATGTCTATTAACGAAATCCAAAGACTGGAGTGGATCCGACGACATCGAATTTTTCACCTAAAAAAATGTACAGTGTATAGTAAGGATTTTGGAGCCTTCCATGGCTCATCTTCCAACTGCCACAGCGGCCCAACTAGGCGTACCTACGACCTGTGCGCACCTGTGGTTATGTGTTGAGATGTCTATTAACGAAATCCAAAGACTGGAGTGGATCCGACGACATCGAATTTTTCACCTAATAAAAAGTACAGTGTATAGTAAGGATTTTGGAGCCTTCCATGGCTCATCTTCCAACTGCCACAGCGGCCCAACTAGGCGTACCTACGACCTGTGCGCACCTGTGGTTATGTGTTGAGATATCTATTAACGAAATCCAAAGACTGGAGTGGATCCGACGACATCGAATTTTTCACCTAAAAAAATGTACAGTGTATAGTAAGGATTTTGGAGCCTTCCATGGCTCATCTTCCAACTGCCACAGCGGCCCAACTAGGCGTACCTACGACCTGTGCGCACCTGTGGTTATGTGTTGAGATGTCTATTAACGAAATCCAAAGACTGGAGTGGATCCGACGACATCGAATTTTTCACCTAAAAAAATGTACAGTGTATAGTAAGGATTTTGGAGCCTTCCATGGCTCATCTTCCAACTGCCACAGCGGCCCAACTAGGCGTACCTACGACCTGTGCGCACCTGTGGTTATGTGTTGAGATGTCTATTAACGAAATCCAAAGACTGGAGTGGATCCGACGACATCGAATTTTTCACCTAAAAAAATGTACAGTGTATAGTAAGGATTTTGGAGCCTTCCATGGCTCATCTTCCAACAGCCACAGCGGCCCAACTAAGTGTACCTACGACCTGTGCGCACCTGTGGTTATGTGTTGAGATGTCTATTAACGAAATCCAAAGACTGGAGTGGATCCGACGACATCGAATTTTTCACCTAAAAAAATGTACAATGTATAGTAAGGATTTTGGAGCCTTCCATGGCTCATCTTCCAACTGCCACAGCGGCCCAACTAGGCGTACCTACGACCTGTGCGCACCTGTGGTTATGTGTTGAGATGTCTATTAACGAAATCCAAAGACTGGAGTGGATCCGACGACATCGAATTTTTCACCTAAAAAAATGTACAGTGTATAGTAAGGATTTTGGAGCCTTCCATGGCTCATCTTCCAACTGCCACAGCGGCCCAACTAGGCGTACCTACGACCTGTGCGCACCTGTGGTTATGTGTTGAGATGTCTATTAACGAAATCCAAAGACTGGAGTGGATCCGACGACATCGAATTTTTCACCTAAAAAAATGTACAGTGTATAGTAAGGATTTTGGAGCCTTCCATGGCTCATCTTCCAACTGCCACAGCGGCCCAACTAGGCGTACCTACGACCTGTGCGCACCTGTGGTTATGTGTTGAGATGTCTATTAACGAAATCCAAAGACTGGAGTGGATCCGACGACATCGAATTTTTCACCTAAAAAAATGTACAGTGTATAGTAAGGATTTTGGAGCCTTCCATGGCTCATCTTCCAACTGCCACAGCGGCCCAACTAGGCGTACCTACGACCTGTGCGCACCTGTGGTTATGTGTTGAGATGTCTAATAACGAAATCCAAAGACTGGAGTGGATCCGACGACATCGAATTTTTCACCTAAAAAAATTTACAGTGTATAGTAAGGATTTTGGAGCCTTCCATGGCTCATCTTCCAACTGCCACAGCGGCCCAACTAGGCGTACCTACGACCTGTGCGCACCTGTGGTTATGTGTTGAGATGTCTATTAACGAAATCCAAAGACTGGAGTGGATCCGACGACATCGAATTTTTCACCTAAAAAAATGTACAGTGTATAGTAAGGATTTTGGAGCCTTCCATGGCTCATCTTCCAACTGCCACAGCGGCCCAACTAGGCGTACCTACGACCTGTGCGCACCTGTGGTTATGTGTTGAGATGTCTATTAACGAAATCCGAAGACTGGAGTGGATCCGACGACATCGAATTTTTCACCTAAAAAAATGTACAGTGTATAGTAAGGATTTTGGAGCCTTCCATGGCTCATCTTCCAACTGCCACAGCGGCCCAACTAGGCGTACCTACGACCTGTGCGCACCTGTGGTTATGTGTTGAGATGTCTATTAACGAAATCCGAAGACTGGAGTGGATCCGACGACATCGAATTTTTCACCTAAAAAAATGTACAGTGTATAGTAAGGATTTTGGAGCCTTCCATGGCTCATCTTCCAACTGCCACAGCGGCCCAACTAGGCGTACCTACGACCTGTGCGCACCTGTGGTTATGTGTTGAGATGTCTATTAACGAAATCCAAAGACTGGAGTGGATCCGACGACATCGAATTTTTCACCTAAAAAAATGTACAGTGTATAGTAAGGATTTTGGAGCCTTCCATGGCTCAACTTCCAACTGCCACAGCGGCCCAACTAGGCGTACCTACGACCTGTGCGCACCTGTGGTTATGTGTTGAGATGTCTATTAACGAAATCCAAAGACTGGAGTGGATCCGACGACATCGAATTTTTCACCTAAAAAAATGTACAGTGTATAGTAAGGATTTTGGAGCCTTCCATGGCTCATCTTCCAACTGCCACAGCGGCCCAACTAGGCGTACCTACGACCTGTGCGCACCTGTGGTTATGTGTTGAGATGTCTATTAACGAAATCCAAAGACTGGAGTGGATCCGACGACATCGAATTTTTCACCTAAAAAAATGTACAGTGTATAGTAAGGATTTTGGAGCCTTCCATGGCTCATCTTCCAACTGCCATAGCGGCCCAACTAGGCGTACCAACGACCTGTGCGCACCTGTGGTTATGTGTTGAGATGTCTATTAACGAAATCCAAAGACTGGAGTGGATCCGACGACATCGAATTTTTCACCTAAAAAAATGTACAGTGTATAGTAAGGATTTTGGAGCCTTCCATGGCTCATCTTCCAACTGCCACAGCGGCCCAACTAGGCGTACCTACGACCTGTGCGCACCTGTGGTTATGTGTTGAGATGTCTATTAACGAAATCCAAAGACTGGAGTGGATCCGACGACATCGAATTTTTCACCTAAAAAAATGTACAGTGTATAGTAAGGATTTTGGAGCCTTCCATGGCTCATCTTCCAACTGCCACAGCGGCCCAACTAGGCGTACCTACGACCTGTGCGCACCTGTGGTTATGTGTTGAGATGTGCATTAACGAAATCCAAAGACTGGAGTGGATCCGACGACATCGAATTTTTCACCTAAAAAAATGTACAGTATATAGTAAGGATTTTGGAGCCTTCCATGGCTCATCTTCCAACTGCCACAGCGGCCCAACTAGGCGTACCTACGACCTGTGCGTACCTGTGGTTATGTGTTGAGATGTCTATTAACGAAATCCAAAGACTGGAGTGGATCCGACGACATCGAATTTTTCACCTAAAAAAATGTACAGTGTATAGTAAGGATTTTGGAGCCTTCCATGGCTCATCTTCCAACTGCCACAGCGGCCCAACTAGGCGTACCTACGACCTGTGCGCACCTGTAGTTATGTGTTGAGATGTCTATTAACGAAATCTAAAGACTGGAGTGGATCCGACGACATCGAATTTTTCACCTAAAAAAATGTACAGTGTATAGTAAGGATTTTGGAGCCTTCCATGGCTCATCTTCCAACTGCCACAGCGGCCCAACTAGGCGTACCTACGACCTGTGCGCACCTGTGGTTATGTGTTGAGATGTCTATTAACGAAATCCAAAGACTGGAGTGGATCCGACGACATCGAATTTTTCACCTAAAAAAATGTACAGTGTATAGTAAGGATTTTGGAGCCTGCCATGGCTCATCTTCCAACTGCCACAGCGGCCCAACTAGGCGTACCTACGACCTGTGCGCACCTGTGGTTATGTGTTGAGATGTCTATTAACGAAATCCAAAGACTGGAGTGGATCCGACGACATCGAATTTTTCACCTAAAAAAATGTACAGTGTATAGTAAGGATTTTGGAGCCTTCCATGGCTCATCTTCCAACTGCCACAGCGGCCCAACTAGGCGTACCTACGACCTGTGCGCACCTGTGGTTATGTGTTGAGATGTCTATTAACGAAATCCAAAGACTGGAGTGGATCCGACGACATCGAATTTTTCACCTAAAAAAATGTACAGTGTATAGTAAGGATTTTGGAGCCTTCCATGGCTCATCTTCCAACTGCCATAGCGGCCTAACTAGGCGTACCTACGACCTGTGCGCACCTGTGGTTATGTGTTGAGATGTCTATTAACGAAATCCAAAGACTGGAGTGGATCGGACGACATCGAATTTTTCACCTAAAAAAATGTACAGTGTATAGTAAGGATTTTGGAGCCTTCCATGGCTCATCTTCCAACTGCCACAGCGGCCCAACTAGGCGTACCTACGACCTGTGCGCACCTGTGGATATGTGTTGAGATGTGTATTAACGAAATCCAAAGACTGGAGTGGATCCGACGACATCGAATTTTTCACCTAAAAAAATGTACAGTGTATAGTAAGGATTTTGGAGCCTTCCATGGCTCATCTTCCAACTGCCACAGCGGCCCAACTAGGCGTACCTACGACCTGTGCGCACCTGTGGATATGTGTTGAGATGTGTATTAACTAAATCCAAAGACTGGAGTGGATCCGACGACATCGAATTTTTCACCTAAAAAAATGTACAGTGTATAGTAAGGATTTTGGAGCCTTCCATGGCTCATCTTCCAACTGCCACAGCGGCCCAACTAGGCGTACCTACGACCTGTGCGCACCTGTGGTTATGTGTTGAGATGTGTATTAACGAAATCCAAAGACTGGAGTGGATCCGACGACATCGAATTTTTCACCTAAAAAAATGTACAGTCTATAGTAAGGATTTTGGAGCCTTCCATGGCTCATCTTCCAACTGCCACAGCGGCCTAACTAGGCGTACCTACGACCTGTGCGCACCTGTGGTTATGTGTTGAGATGTCTATTAACGAAATCCAAAGACTGGAGTGGATCCGACGACATCGAATTTTTCACCTAAAAAAATGTACAGTGTATAGTAAGGATTTTGGAGCCTTCCATGGCTCATCTTCCAACTGCCACAGCGGCCCAACTAGGCGTACCTACGACCTGTGCGCACCTGTGGTTATGTGTTGAGATGTCTATTAACGAAATCCAAAGACTGGAGTGGATCCGACGACATCGAATTTTTCACCTAAAAAAATGTACAGTGTATAGTAAGGATTTTGGAGCCTTCCATGGCTCATCTTCCAACTGCCACAGCGGCCCAACTAGGCGTACCAACGACCTGTGCGCACCTGTGGATATGTGTTGAGATGTGTATTAACGAAATCCAAAGACTGGAGTGGATCCTACGACATCGAATTTTTCACCTAAAAAAATGTACAGTGTATAGTAAGGATTTTGGAGCCTTCCATGGCTCATCTTCCAACTGCCACAGCGGCCCAACTAGGCGTACCTACGACCTGTGCGCACCTGTGGATATGTGTTGAGATGTGTATTAACGAAATCCAAAGACTGGAGTGGATCCGACGACATCGAATTTTTCACCTAAAAAAATGTACAGTGTATAGTTAGGATTTTGGAGCCTTCCATGGCTCATCTTCCAACTGCCACAGCGGCCCAACTAGTCGTACCTACGACCTGTGCGCACCTGTGGTTATGTGTTGAGATGTCTATTAACGAAATCCAAAGACTGGAGTGGATCCGACGACATCGAATTTTTCACCTAAAAAAATGTACAGTGTATAGTAAGGATTTTGGAGCCTTCCATGGCTCATCTTCCAACTGCCACAGCGGCCCAACTAGGCGTACCTACGACCTGTGCGCACCTGTGGTTATGTGTTGAGATGTGTATTAACGAAATCCAAAGACTGGAGTGGATCCGACGACATCGAATTTTTCACCTAAAAAAATGTACAGTGTATAGTAAGGATTTTGGAGCCTTCCATGGCTCATCTTCCAACTGCCACAGCGGCCCAACTAGGCGTACCAACGACCTGTGCGCACCTGTGGATATGTGTTGAGATGTGTATTAACGAAATCCAAAGACTGGAGTGGATCCGACGACATCGAATTTTTCACCTAAAAAAATGTACAGTGTATAGTAAGGATTTTGGAGCCTGCCATGGCTCATCTTCCAACTGCCACAGCGGCCCAACTAGGCGTACGTACGACCTGTGCGCACCTGTGGTTATGTGTTGAGATGTCTATTAACGAAATCCAAAGACTGGAGTAGATCCGACGACATCGAATTTTTCACCTAAAAAAATGTACAGTGTATAGTAAGGATTTTGGAGCCTTCCATGGCTCATCTTCCAACTGCCACAGCGGCCCAACTAGGCGTACCTACGACCTGTGCGCACCTGTGGATATGTGTTGAGATGTGTATTAACGAAATCCAAAGACTGGAGTGGATCCGACGACATCGAATTTTTCACCTAAAAAAATGTACAGTGTATAGTAAGGATTTTGGAGCCTTCCATGGCTCATCTTCCAACTGCCACAGCGGCCCAACTAGGCGTACCTACGACTTGTGCGCACCTGTGGATATGTGTTGAGATGTGTATTAACGAAATCCAAAGACTGGAGTGGATCCGACGACATCGAATTTTTCACCTAAAAAAATGTACAGTGTATAGTAAGGATTTTGGAGCCTTCCATGGCTCATCTTCCAACTGCCACAGCGGCCCAACTAGGCGTACCAACGACCTGTGCGCACCTGTGGATATGTGTTGAGATGTGTATTAACGAAATCCAAAGACTGGAGTGGATCCTACGACATCGAATTTTTCACCTAAAAAAATGTACAGTGTATAGTAAGGATTTTGGAGCCTGCCATGGCTCATCTTCCAACTGCCACAGCGGCCCAACTAGGCGTACCTACGACCTGTGCGCACCTGTGGTTATGTGTTGAGATGTGTATTAACGAAATCCAAAGACTGGAGTGGATCCGACGACATCGAATTTTTCACCTAAAAAAATGTACAGTGTATAGTAAGGATTTTGGAGCCTTCCATGGCTCATCTTCCAACTGCCACAGCGGCCCAACTAGGCGTACCAACGACCTGTGCGCACCTGTGGATATGTGTTGAGATGTGTATTAACGAAATCCAAAGACTGGAGTGGATCCGACGACATCGAATTTTTCACCTAAAAAAATGTACAGTGTATAGTAAGGATTTTGGAGCCTGCCATGGCTCATCTTCCAACTGCCACAGCGGCCCAACTAGGCGTACCTACGACCTGTGCGCACCTGTGGTTATGTGTTGAGATGTCTATTAACGAAATCCAAAGACTGGAGTAGATCCGACGACATCGAATTTTTCACCTAAAAAAATGTACAGTGTATAGTAAGGATTTTGGAGCCTTCCATGGCTCATCTTCCAACTGCCACAGCGGCCCAACTAGGCGTACCTACGACCTGTGCGCACCTGTGGATATGTGTTGAGATGTGTATTAACGAAATCCAAAGACTGGAGTGGATCCGACGACATCAAATTTTTCACCTAAAAAAATGTACAGTGTATAGTAAGGATTTTGGAGCCTTCCATGGCTCATCTTCCAACTGCCACAGCGGCCCAACTAGGCGTACCAACGACCTGTGCGCACCTGTGGATATGTGTTGAGATGTGTATTAACGAAATCCAAAGACTGGAGTGGATCCGACGACATCGAATTTTTCACCTAAAAAAATGTACAGTGTATAGTAAGGATTTTGGAGCCTGCCATGGCTCATCTTCCAACTGCCACAGCGGCCCAACTAGGCGTACCTACGACCTGTGCGCACCTGTGGTTATGTGTTGAGATGTCTATTAACGAAATCCAAAGACTGGAGTAGATCCGACGACATCGAATTTTTCACCTAAAAAAATGTACAGTGTATAGTAAGGATTTTGGAGCCTTCCATGGCTCATCTTCCAACTGCCACAGCGGCCCAACTAGGCGTACCTACGACCTGTGCGCACCTGTGGATATGTGTTGAGATGTGTATTAACGAAATCCAAAGACTGGAGTGGATCCGACGACATCGAATTTTTCACCTAAAAAAATGTACAGTGTATAGTAAGGATTTTGGAGCCTTCCATGGCTCATCTTCCAACTGCCACAGCGGCCCAACTAGGCGTACCAACGACCTGTGCGCACCTGTGGATATGTGTTGAGATGTGTATTAACGAAATCCAAAGACTGGAGTGGATCCTACGACATCGAATTTTTCACCTAAAAAAATGTACAGTGTATAGTAAGGATTTTGGAGCCTTCCATGGCTCATCTTCCAACTGCCACAGCGGCCCAACTAGGCGTACCTACGACCTGTGCGCACCTGTGGATATGTGTTGAGATGTGTATTAACGAAATCCAAAGACTGGAGTGGATCCGACGACATCGAATTTTTCACCTAAAAAAATGTACAGTGTATAGTAAGGATTTTGGAGCCTTCCATGGCTCATCTTCCAACTGCCACAGCGGCCCAACTAGGCGTACCAACGACCTGTGCGCACCTGTGGATATGTGTTGAGATGTGTATTAACGAAATCCAAAGACTGGAGTGGATCCGACGACATCGAATTTTTCACCTAAAAAAATGTACAGTGTATAGTAAGGATTTTGGAGCCTTCCATGGCTCATCTTCCAACTGCCACAGCGGCCCAACTAGGCGTACCTACGACCTGTGCGCACCTGTGGATATGTGTTGAGATGTGTATTAACGAAATCCAAAGACTGGAGTGGATCCGACGACATCAAATTTTTCACCTAAAAAAATGTACAGTGTATAGTAAGGATTTTGGAGCCTTCCATGGCTCATCTTCCAACTGCCACAGCGGCCCAACTAGGCGTACCTACGACCTGTGCGCACCTGTGGTTATGTGTTGAGATGTCTATTAACGAAATCCAAAGACTGGAGTAGATCCGACGACATCGAATTTTTCACCTAAAAAAATGTACAGTGTATAGTAAGGATTTTGGAGCCTTCCATGGCTCATCTTCCAACTGCCACAGCGGCCCAACTAGGCGTACCTACGACCTGTGCGCACCTGTGGATATGTGTTGAGATGTGTATTAACGAAATCCAAAGACTGGAGTGGATCCGACGACATCAAATTTTTCACCTAAAAAAATGTACAGTGTATAGTAAGGATTTTGGAGCCTTCCATGGCTCATCTTCCAACTGCCATAGCGGCCTAACTAGGCGTACCTACGACCTGTGCGCACCTGTGGTTATGTGTTGAGATGTCTATTAACGAAATCCAAAGACTGGAGTGGATCCGACGACATCGAATTTTTCACCTAAAAAAATGTACAGTGTATAGTAAGGATTTTGGAGCCTTCCATGGCTCATCTTCCAACTGCCACAGCGGCCCAACTAGGCGTACCTACGACCTGTGCGCACCTGTGGTTATGTGTTGAGATGTCTATTAACGAAATCCAAAGACTGGAGTGGATCCGACGACATCGAATTTTTCACCTAAAAAAATGTACAGTGTATAGTAAGGATTTTGGAGCCTTCCATGGCTCATCTTCCAACTGCCACAGCGGCCCAACTAGGCGTACCTACGACCTGTGCGCACCTGTGGATATGTGTTGAGATGTGTATTAACGAAATCCAAAGACTGGAGTGGATCCTACGACATCGAATTTTTCACCTAAAAAAATGTACAGTGTATAGTAAGGATTTTGGAGCCTTCCATGGCTCATCTTCCAACTGCCACAGCGGCCCAACTAGGCGTACCTACGACCTGTGCGCACCTGTGGATATGTGTTGAGATGTGTATTAACGAAATCCAAAGACTGGAGTGGATCCGACGACATCGAATTTTTCACCTAAAAAAATGTTCAGTGTATAGTTAGGATTTTGGAGCCTTCCATGGCTCATCTTCCAACTGCCACAGCGGCCCAACTAGTCGTACCTACGACCTGTGCGCACCTGTGGTTATGTGTTGAGATGTCTATTAACGAAATCCAAAGACTGGAGTGGATCCGACGACATCGAATTTTTCACCTAAAAAAATGTACAGTGTATAGTAAGGATTTTGGAGCCTTCCATGGCTCATCTTCCAACTGCCACAGCGGCCCAACTAGGCGTACCAACGACCTGTGCGCACCTGTGGATATGTGTTGAGATGTGTATTAACGAAATCCAAAGACTGGAGTGGATCCGACGACATCGAATTTTTCACCTAAAAAAATGTACAGTGTATAGTAAGGATTTTGGAGCCTGCCATGGCTCATCTTCCAACTGCCACAGCGGCCCAACTAGGCGTACCAACGACCTGTGCGCACCTGTGGATATGTGTTGAGATGTGTATTAACGAAATCCAAAGACTGGAGTGGATCCGACGACATCGAATTTTTCACCTAAAAAAATGTACAGTGTATAGTAAGGATTTTGGAGCCTGCCATGGCTCATCTTCCAACTGCCACAGCGGCCCAACTAGGCGTACCTACGACCTGTGCGCACCTGTGGATATGTGTTGAGATGTGTATTAACGAAATCCAAAGACTGGAGTGGATCCGACGACATCGAATTTTTCACCTAAAAAAATGTACAGTGTATAGTAAGGATTTTGGAGCCTTCCATGGCTCATCTTCCAACTGCCACAGCGGCCCAACTAGGCGTACCTACGACTTGTGCGCACCTGTGGATATGTGTTGAGATGTGTATTAACGAAATCCAAAGACTGGAGTGGATCCGACGACATCGAATTTTTCACCTAAAAAAATGTACAGTGTATAGTAAGGATTTTGGAGCCTTCCATGGCTCATCTTCCAACAGCCACAGCGGCCCAACTAGGCGTACCAACGACCTGTGCGCACCTGTGGATATGTGTTGAGATGTGTATTAACGAAATCCAAAGACTGGAGTGGATCCTACGACATCGAATTTTTCACCTAAAAAAATGTACAGTGTATAGTAAGGATTTTGGAGCCTTCCATGGCTCATCTTCCAACTGCCACAGCGGCCCAACTAGGCGTACCTACGACCTGTGCGCACCTGTGGATATGTGTTGAGATGTGTATTAACGAAATCCAAAGACTGGAGTGGATCCGACGACATCGAATTTTTCACCTAAAAAAATGTACAGTGTATAGTAAGGATTTTGGAGCCTTCCATGGCTCATCTTCCAACTGCCACAGCGGCCCAACTAGGCGTACCTACGACCTGTGCGCACCTGTGGATATGTGTTGAGATGTGTATTAACGAAATCCAAAGACTGGAGTGGATCCGACGACATCGAATTTTTCACCTAAAAAAATGTACAGTGTATAGTAAGGATTTTGGAGCCTGCCATGGCTCATCTTCCAACTGCCACAGCGGCCCAACTAGGCGTACCTACGACCTGTGCGCACCTGTGGATATGTGTTGAGATGTGTATTAACGAAATCCAAAGACTGGAGTGGATCCGACGACATCGAATTTTTCACCTAAAAAAATGTACAGTGTATAGTAAGGATTTTGGAGCCTTCCATGGCTCATCTTCCAACTGCCACAGCGGCCCAACTAGGCGTACCTACGACCTGTGCGCACCTGTGGATATGTGTTGAGATGTGTATTAACGAAATCCAAAGACTGGAGTGGATCCGACGACATCGAATTTTTCACCTAAAAAAATGTACAGTGTATAGTAAGGATTTTGGAGCCTTCCATGGCTCATCTTCCAACTGCCACAGCGGCCCAACTAGGCGTACCAACGACCTGTGCGCACCTGTGGATATGTGTTGAGATGTGTATTAACGAAATCCAAAGACTGGAGTGGATCCTACGACATCGAATTTTTCACCTAAAAAAATGTACAGTGTATAGTAAGGATTTTGGAGCCTTCCATGGCTCATCTTCCAACTGCCACAGCGGCCCAACTAGGCGTACCTACGACCTGTGCGCACCTGTGGATATGTGTTGAGATGTGTATTAACGAAATCCAAAGACTGGAGTGGATCCTACGACATCGAATTTTTCACCTAAAAAAATGTACAGTGTATAGTAAGGATTTTGGAGCCTTCCATGGCTCATCTTCCAACTGCCACAGCGGCCCAACTAGGCGTACCAACGACCTGTGCGCACCTGTGGATATGTGTTGAGATGTGTATTAACGAAATCCAAAGACTGGAGTGGATCCGACGACATCGAATTTTTCACCTAAAAAAATGTACAGTGTATAGTAAGGATTTTGGAGCCTTCCATGGCTCATCTTCCAACTGCCACAGCGGCCCAACTAGGCGTACCTACGACCTGTGCGCACCTGTGGATATGTGTTGAGATGTGTATTAACGAAATCCAAAGACTGGAGTGGATCCGACGACATCGAATTTTTCACCTAAAAAAATGTACAGTGTATAGTAAGGATTTTGGAGCCTTCCATGGCTCATCTTCCAACTGCCACAGCGGCCCAACTAGGCGTACCAACGACCTGTGCGCACCTGTGGATATGTGTTGAGATGTGTATTAACGAAATCCAAAGACTGGAGTGGATCCGACGACATCGAATTTTTCACCTAAAAAAATGTACAGTGTATAGTAAGGATTTTGGAGCCTTCCATGGCTCATCTTCCAACTGCCACAGCGGCCCAACTAGGCGTACCTACGACCTGTGCGCACCTGTGGATATGTGTTGAGATGTGTATTAACGAAATCCAAAGACTGGAGTGGATCCGACGACATCGAATTTTTCACCTAAAAAAATGTACAGTGTATAGTAAGGATTTTGGAGCCTGCCATGGCTCATCTTCCAACTGCCACAGCGGCCCAACTAGGCGTACCTACCACCTGTGCGCACCTGTGGTTATGTGTTGAGATGTCTATTAACGAAATCCAAAGACTGGAGTAGATCCGACGACATCGAATTTTTCACCTAAAAAAATGTACAGTGTATAGTAAGGATTTTGGAGCCTTCCATGGCTCATCTTCCAACTGCCACAGCGGCCCAACTAGGCGTACCAACGACCTGTGCGCACCTGTGGATATGTGTTGAGATGTGTATTAACGAAATCCAAAGACTGGAGTGGATCCTACGACATCGAATTTTTCACCTAAAAAAATGTACAGTGTATAGTAAGGATTTTGGAGCCTGCCATGGCTCATCTTCCAACTGCCACAGCGGCCCAACTAGGCGTACCAACGACCTGTGCGCACCTGTGGATATGTGTTGAGATGTGTATTAACGAAATCCAAAGACTGGAGTGGATCCGACGACATCGAATTTTTCACCTAAAAAAATGTACAGTGTATAGTAAGGATTTTGGAGCCTGCCATGGCTCATCTTCCAACTGCCACAGCGGCCCAACTAGGCGTACCTACGACCTGTGCGCACCTGTGGTTATGTGTTGAGATGTCTATTAACGAAATCCAAAGACTGGAGTAGATCCGACGACATCGAATTTTTCACCTAAAAAAATGTACAGTGTATAGTAAGGATTTTGGAGCCTTCCATGGCTCATCTTCCAACTGCCACAGCGGCCCAACTAGGCGTACCAACGACCTGTGCGCACCTGTGGATATGTGTTGAGATGTGTATTAACGAAATCCAAAGACTGGAGTGGATCCGACGACATCGAATTTTTCACCTAAAAAAATGTACAGTATATAGTAAGGATTTTGGAGCCTGCCATGGCTCATCTTCCAACTGCCACAGCGGCCCAACTAGGCGTACCTACGACCTGTGCGCACCTGTGGTTATGTGTTGAGATGTCTATTAACGAAATCCAAAGACTGGAGTAGATCCGACGACATCGAATTTTTCACCCAAAAAAATGTACAGTAAGGATTTTGGAGCCTTCCATGGCTCATCTTCCAACTGCCACAGCGGCCCAACTAGGCGTACCTACGACCTGTGCGCACCTGTGGATATGTGTTGAGATGTGTATTAACGAAATCCAAAGACTGGAGTGGATCCGACGACATCGAATTTTTCACCTAAAAAAATGTACAGTGTATAGTAAGGATTTTGGAGCCTTCCATGGCTCATCTTCCAACTGCCACAGCGGCCCAACTAGGCGTACCTACGACTTGTGCGCACCTGTGGATATGTGTTGAGATGTGTATTAACGAAATCCAAAGACTGGAGTGGATCCGACGACATCGAATTTTTCACCTAAAAAAATGTACAGTGTATAGTAAGGATTTTGGAGCCTTCCATGGCTCATCTTCCAACTGCCACAGCGGCCCAACTAGGCGTACCAACGACCTGTGCGCACCTGTGGATATGTGTTGAGATGTGTATTAACGAAATCCAAAGACTGGAGTGGATCCTACGACATCGAATTTTTCACCTAAAAAAATGTACAGTGTATAGTAAGGATTTTGGAGCCTTCCATGGCTCATCTTCCAACTGCCACAGCGGCCCAACTAGGCGTACCTACGACCTGTGCGCACCTGTGGATATGTGTTGAGATGTGTATTAACGAAATCCAAAGACTGGAGTGGATCCGACGACATCGAATTTTTCACCTAAAAAAATGTACAGTGTATAGTAAGGATTTTGGAGCCTTCCATGGCTCATCTTCCAACTGCCACAGCGGCCCAACTAGGCGTACCAACGACCTGTGCGCACCTGTGGATATGTGTTGAGATGTGTATTAACGAAATCCAAAGACTGGAGTGGATCCGACGACATCGAATTTTTCACCTAAAAAAATGTACAGTGTATAGTAAGGATTTTGGAGCCTGCCATGGCTCATCTTCCAACTGCCACAGCGGCCCAACTAGGCGTACCTACGACCTGTGCGCACCTGTGGTTATGTGTTGAGATGTCTATTAACGAAATCCAAAGACTGGAGTAGATCCGACGACATCGAATTTTTCACCTAAAAAAATGTACAGTGTATAGTAAGGATTTTGGAGCCTTCCATGGCTCATCTTCCAACTGCCACAGCGGCCCAACTAGGCGTACCTACGACCTGTGCGCACCTGTGGATATGTGTTGAGATGTGTATTAACGAAATCCAAAGACTGGAGTGGATCCGACGACATCGAATTTTTCACCTAAAAAAATGTACAGTGTATAGTAAGGATTTTGGAGCCTTCCATGGCTCATCTTCCAACTGCCACAGCGGCCCAACTAGGCGTACCTACGACCTGTGCGCACCTGTGGATATGTGTTGAGATGTGTATTAACGAAATCCAAAGACTGGAGTGGATCCGACGACATCGAATTTTTCACCTAAAAAAATGTACAGTGTATAGTAAGGATTTTGGAGCCTTCCATGGCTCATCTTCCAACTGCCACAGCGGCCCAACTAGGCGTACCTACGACCTGTGCGCACCTGTGGATATGTGTTGAGATGTGTATTAACGAAATCCAAAGACTGGAGTGGATCCGACGACATCGAATTTTTCACCTAAAAAAATGTACAGTGTATAGTAAGGATTTTGGAGCCTTCCATGGCTCATCTTCCAACTGCCACAGCGGCCCAACTAGGCGTACCAACGACCTGTGCGCACCTGTGGATATGTGTTGAGATGTGTATTAACGAAATCCAAAGACTGGAGTGGATCCGACGACATCGAATTTTTCACCTAAAAAAATGTACAGTGTATAGTAAGGATTTTGGAGCCTGCCATGGCTCATCTTCCAACTGCCACAGCGGCCCAACTAGGCGTACCTACGACCTGTGCGCACCTGTGGTTATGTGTTGAGATGTCTATTAACGAAATCCAAAGACTGGAGTAGATCCGACGACATCGAATTTTTCACCTAAAAAAATGTACAGTGTATAGTAAGGATTTTGGAGCCTTCCATGGCTCATCTTCCAACTGCCACAGCGGCCCAACTAGGCGTACCTACGACCTGTGCGCACCTGTGGATATGTGTTGAGATGTGTATTAACGAAATCCAAAGACTGGAGTGGATCCGACGACATCGAATTTTTCACCTAAAAAAATGTACAGTGTATAGTAAGGATTTTGGAGCCTTTCATGGCTCATCTTCCAACTGCCACAGCGGCCCAACTAGGCGTACCAACGACCTGTGCGCACCTGTGGATATGTGTTGAGATGTGTATTAACGAAATCCAAAGACTGGAGTGGATCCTACGACATCGAATTTTTCACCTAAAAAAATGTACAGTGTATAGTAAGGATTTTGGAGCCTTCCATGGCTCATCTTCCAACTGCCACAGCGGCCCAACTAGGCGTACCTACGACCTGTGCGCACCTGTGGATATGTGTTGAGATGTGTATTAACGAAATCCAAAGACTGGAGTAGATCCGACGACATCGAATTTTTCACCTAAAAAAATGTACAGTGTATAGTAAGGATTTTGGAGCCTTCCATGGCTCATCTTCCAACTGCCACAGCGGCCCAACTAGGCGTACCTACGACCTGTGCGCACCTGTGGATATGTGTTGAGATGTGTATTAACGAAATCCAAAGACTGGAGTGGATCCGACGACATCGAATTTTTCACCTAAAAAAATGTACAGTGTATAGTAAGGATTTTGGAGCCTTCCATGGCTCATCTTCCAACTGCCACAGCGGCCCAACTAGGCGTACCTACGACCTGTGCGCACCTGTGGATATGTGTTGAGATGTGTATTAACGAAATCCAAAGACTGGAGTGGATCCGACGACATCGAATTTTTCACCTAAAAAAATGTACAGTGTATAGTAAGGATTTTGGAGCCTTCCATGGCTCATCTTCCAACTGCCACAGCGGCCCAACTAGGCGTACCAACGACCTGTGCGCACCTGTGGATATGTGTTGAGATGTGTATTAACGAAATCCAAAGACTGGAGTGGATCCTACGACATCGAATTTTTCACCTAAAAAAATGTACAGTGTATAGTAAGGATTTTGGAGCCTTCCATGGCTCATCTTCCAACTGCCACAGCGGCCCAACTAGGCGTACCTACGACCTGTGCGCACCTGTGGATATGTGTTGAGATGTGTATTAACGAAATCCAAAGACTGGAGTGGATCCGACGACATCGAATTTTTCACCTAAAAAAATGTACAGTGTATAGTAAGGATTTTGGAGCCTTCCATGGCTCATCTTCCAACTGCCACAGCGGCCCAACTAGGCGTACCTACGACCTGTGCGCACCTGTGGATATGTGTTGAGATGTGTATTAACGAAATCCAAAGACTGGAGTGGATCCGACGACATCGAATTTTTCACCTAAAAAAATGTACAGTGTATAGTAAGGATTTTGGAGCCTTCCATGGCTCATCTTCCAACTGCCACAGCGGCCCAACTAGGCGTACCTACGACCTGTGCGCACCTGTGGATATGTGTTGAGATGTGTATTAACGAAATCCAAAGACTGGAGTGGATCCGACGACATCGAATTTTTCACCTAAAAAAATGTACAGTGTATAGTAAGGATTTTGGAGCCTTCCATGGCTCATCTTCCAACTGCCACAGCGGCCCAACTAGGCGTACCAACGACCTGTGCGCACCTGTGGATATGTGTTGAGATGTGTATTAACGAAATCCAAAGACTGGAGTGGATCCGACGACATCGAATTTTTCACCTAAAAAAATGTACAGTGTATAGTAAGGATTTTGGAGCCTGCCATGGCTCATCTTCCAACTGCCACAGCGGCCCAACTAGGCGTACCTACGACCTGTGCGCACCTGTGGTTATGTGTTGAGATGTCTATTAACGAATCCAAAGACTGGAGTAGATCCGACGACATCGAATTTTTCACCTAAAAAAATGTACAGTGTATAGTAAGGATTTTGGAGCCTTCCATGGCTCATCTTCCAACTGCCACAGCGGCCCAACTAGGCGTACCTACGACCTGTGCGCACCTGTGGATATGTGTTGAGATGTGTATTAACGAAATCCAAAGACTGGAGTGGATCCGACGACATCGAATTTTTCACCTAAAAAAATGTACAGTGTATAGTAAGGATTTTGGAGCCTTCCATGGCTCATCTTCCAACTGCCACAGCGGCCCAACTGGGCGTACCTACGACCTGTGCGCACCTGTGGATATGTGTTGAGATGTGTATTAACGAAATCCAAAGACTGGAGTGGATCCGACGACATCGAATTTTTCACCTAAAAAAATGTACAGTGTATAGTAAGGATTTTGGAGCCTTCCATGGCTCATCTTCCAACTGCCACAGCGGCCCAACTAGGCGTACCTACGACCTGTGCGCACCTGTGGATATGTGTTGAGATGTGTATTAACGAAATCCAAAGACTGGAGTGGATCCGACGACATCGAATTTTTCACCTAAAAAAATGTACAGTGTATAGTAAGGATTTTGGAGCCTTCCATGGCTCATCTTCCAACTGCCACAGCGGCCCAACTAGGCGTACCAACGACCTGTGCGCACCTGTGGATATGTGTTGAGATGTGTATTAACGAAATCCAAAGACTGGAGTGGATCCGACGACATCGAATTTTTCACCTAAAAAAATGTACAGTGTATAGTAAGGATTTTGGAGCCTGCCATGGCTCATCTTCCAACTGCCACAGCGGCCCAACTAGGCGTACCTACGACCTGTGCGCACCTGTGGTTATGTGTTGAGATGTCTATTAACGAATCCAAAGACTGGAGTAGATCCGACGACATCGAATTTTTCACCTAAAAAAATGTACAGTGTATAGTAAGGATTTTGGAGCCTTCCATGGCTCATCTTCCAACTGCCACAGCGGCCCAACTAGGCGTACCTACGACCTGTGCGCACCTGTGGATATGTGTTGAGATGTGTATTAACGAAATCCAAAGACTGGAGTGGATCCGACGACATCGAATTTTTCACCTAAAAAAATGTACAGTGTATAGTAAGGATTTTGGAGCCTTCCATGGCTCATCTTCCAACTGCCACAGCGGCCCAACTGGGCGTACCTACGACCTGTGCGCACCTGTGGATATGTGTTGAGATGTGTATTAACGAAATCCAAAGACTGGAGTGGATCCGACGACATCGAATTTTTCACCTAAAAAAATGTACAGTGTATAGTAAGGATTTTGGAGCCTTCCATGGCTCATCTTCCAACTGCCACAGCGGCCCAACTAGGCGTACCTACGACCTGTGCGCACCTGTGGATATGTGTTGAGATGTGTATTAACGAAATCCAAAGACTGGAGTGGATCCGACGACATCGAATTTTTCACCTAAAAAAATGTACAGTGTATAGTAAGGATTTTGGAGCCTTCCATGGCTCATCTTCCAACTGCCACAGCGGCCCAACTAGGCGTACCTACGACCTGTGCGCACCTGTGGATATGTGTTGAGATGTGTATTAACGAAATCCAAAGACTGGAGTGGATCCGACGACATCGAATTTTTCACCTAAAAAAATGTACAGTGTATAGTAAGGATTTTGGAGCCTTCCATGGCTCATCTTCCAACTGCCACAGCGGCCCAACTAGGCGTACCTACGACCTGTGCGCACCTGTGGTTATGTGTTGAGATGTCTAATAACGAAATCCAAAGACTGGAGTGGATCCGACGACATCGAATTTTTCACCTAAAAAAATGTACAGTGTATAGTAAGGATTTTGGAGCCTTCCATGGCTCATCTTCCAACTGCCACAGCGGCCCAACTAGGCGTACCTACGACCTGTGCGCACCTGTGGATATGTGTTGAGATGTGTATTAACGAAATCCAAAGACTGGAGTGGATCCGACGACATCGAATTTTTCACCTAAAAAAATGTACAGTGTATAGTAAGGATTTTGGAGCCTTCCATGGCTCATCTTCCAACTGCCACAGCGGCCCAACTAGGCGTACCTACGACCTGTGCGCACCTGTGGATATGTGTTGAGATGTGTATTAACGAAATCCAAAGACTGGAGTGGATCCGACGACATCGAATTTTTCACCTAAAAAAATGTACAGTGTATAGTAAGGATTTTGGAGCCTTCCATGGCTCATCTTCCAACTGCCACAGCGGCCCAACTAGGCGTACCTACGACCTGTGCGCACCTGTGGATATGTGTTGAGATGTGTATTAACGAAATCCAAAGACTGGAGTGGATCCGACGACATCGAATTTTTCACCTAAAAAAATGTACAGTGTATAGTAAGGATTTTGGAGCCTTCCATGGCTCATCTTCCAACTGCCACAGCGGCCCAACTAGGCGTACCTACGACCTGTGCGCACCTGTGGATATGTGTTGAGATGTGTATTAACGAAATCCAAAGACTGGAGTGGATCCGACGACATCGAATTTTTCACCTAAAAAAATGTACAGTGTATAGTAAGGATTTTGGAGCCTTCCATGGCTCATCTTCCAACTGCCACAGCGGCCCAACTAGGCGTACCAACGACCTGTGCGCACCTGTGGTTATGTGTTCAGATGTCTATTAACGAAATCCAAAGACTGGAGTAGATCCGACGACATCGAATTTTTCACCTAAAAAAATGTACAGTGTATAGTAAGGATCTTGGAGCCTTCCATGGCTCATCTTCCAACTGCCACAGCGGCCCAACTAGGCGTACCTACGACCTGTGCGCACCTGTGGATATGTGTTGAGATGTGTATTAACGAAATCCAAAGACTGGAGTGGATCCGACGACATCGAATTTTTCACCTAAAAAAATGTACAGTGTATAGTAAGGATTTTGGAGCCTTCCATGGCTCATCTTCCAACTGCCACAGCGGCCCAACTAGGCGTACCTACGACCTGTGCGCACCTGTGGATATGTGTTGAGATGTGTATTAACGAAATCCAAAGACTGGAGTGGATCCGACGACATCGAATTTTTCACCTAAAAAAATGTACAGTGTATAGTAAGGATCTTGGAGCCTTCCATGGCTCATCTTCCAACTGCCACAGCGGCCCAACTAGGCGTACCTACGACCTGTGCGCACCTGTGGATATGTGTTGAGATGTGTATTAACGAAATCCAAAGACTGGAGTGGATCCGACGACATCGAATTTTTCACCTAAAAAAATGTACAGTGTATAGTAAGGATTTTGGAGCCTGCCATGGCTCATCTTCCAACTGCCACAGCGGCCCAACTAGGCGTACCTACGACCTGTGCGCACCTGTGGTTATGTGTTGAGATGTCTATTAACGAAATCCAAAGACTGGAGTAGATCCGACGACATCGAATTTTTCACCTAAAAAAATGTACAGTGTATAGTAAGGATTTTGGAGCCTTCCATGGCTCATCTTCCAACTGCCACAGCGGCCCAACTAGGCGTACCTACGACCTGTGCGCACCTGTGGATATGTGTTGAGATGTGTATTAACGAAATCCAAAGACTGGAGTGGATCCGACGACATCGAATTTTTCACCTAAAAAAATGTACAGTGTATAGTAAGGATTTTGGAGCCTACCATGGCTCATCTTCCAACTGCCACAGCGGCCCAACTAGGCGTACCTACGACCTGTGCGCACCTGTGGATATGTGTTGAGATGTGTATTAACGAAATCCAAAGACTGGAGTGGATCCGACGACATCGAATTTTTCACCTAAAAAAATGTACAGTGTATAGTAAGGATTTTGGAGCCTGCCATGGCTCATCTTCCAACTGCCACAGCGGCCCAACTAGGCGTACCTACGACCTGTGCGCACCTGTGGTTATGTGTTGAGATGTCTATTAACGAAATCCAAAGACTGGAGTAGATCCGACGACATCGAATTTTTCACCTAAAAAAATGTACAGTGTATAGTAAGGATTTTGGAGCCTTCCATGGCTCATCTTCCAACTGCCACAGCGGCCCAACTAGGCGTACTTACGACCTGTGCGCACCTGTGGATATGTGTTGAGATGTGTATTAACGAAATCCAAAGACTGGAGTGGATCCGACGACATCGAATTTTTCACCTAAAAAAATGTACAGTGTATAGTAAGGATTTTGGAGCCTTCCATGGCTCATCTTCCAACTGCCACAGCGGCCCAACTAGGCGTACCTACGACCTGTGCGCACCTGTGGATATGTGTTGAGATGTGTATTAACGAAATCCAAAGACTGGAGTGGATCCGACGACATCGAATTTTTCACCTAAAAAAATGTACAGTGTATAGTAAGGATTTTGGAGCCTTCCATGGCTCATCTTCCAACTGCCACAGCGGCCCAACTAGGCGTACCAACGACCTGTGCGCACCTGTGGATATGTGTTGAGATGTGTATTAACGAAATCCAAAGACTGGAGTGGATCCTACGACATCGAATTTTTCACCTAAAAAAATGTACAGTGTATAGTAAGGATTTTGGAGCCTTCCATGGCTCATCTTCCAACTGCCACAGCGGCCCAACTAGGCGTA
Organism: Eristalis pertinax; assembly: GCA_907269125.1. NCBI lineage: Eukaryota > Metazoa > Arthropoda > Insecta > Diptera > Syrphidae > Eristalis > Eristalis pertinax. The sequence continues at coordinate 16,126,674 of OU026147.1, forward strand.
CCTACGACCTGTGCGCACCTGTGGATATGTGTTGAGATGTGTATTAACGAAATCCAAAGACTGGAGTGGATCCGACGACATCGAATTTTTCACCTAAAAAAATGTACAGTGTATAGTAAGGATTTTGGAGCCTTCCATGGCTCATCTTCCAACTGCTACAGCGGCCCAACTAGGCGTACCAACGACCTGTGCGCACCTGTGGATATGTGTTGAGATGTGTATTAACGAAATCCAAAGACTGGAGTGGATCCGACGACATCGAATTTTTCACCTAAAAAAATGTACAGTGTATAGTAAGGATTTTGGAGCCTTCCATGGCTCATCTTCCAACTGCCACAGCGGCCCAACTAGGCGTACCTACGACCTGTGCGCACCTGTGGATATGTGTTGAGATGTGTATTAACGAAATCCAAAGACTGGAGTGGATCCGACGACATCGAATTTTTCACCTAAAAAAATGTACAGTGTATAGTAAGGATTTTGGAGCCTTCCATGGCTCATCTTCCAACTGCCACAGCGGCCCAACTAGGCGTACCTACGACCTGTGCGCACCTGTGGTTATGTGTTGAGATGTCTATTAACGAAATCCAAAGACTGGAGTAGATCCGACGACATCGAATTTTTCACCTAAAAAAATGTACAGTGTATAGTAAGGATTTTGGAGCCTTCCATGGCTCATCTTCCAACTGCCACAGCGGCCCAACTAGGCGTACCTACGACCTGTGCGCACCTGTGGATATGTGTTGAGATGTGTATTAACGAAATCCAAAGACTGGAGTGGATCCGACGACATCGAATTTTTCACCCAAAAAAATGTACAGTGTATAGTAAGGATTTTGGAGCCTTCCATGGCTCATCTTCCAACTGCCACAGCGGCCCAACTAGGCGTACCAACGACCTGTGCGCACCTGTGGATATGTGTTGAGATGTGTATTAACGAAATCCAAAGACTGGAGTGGATCCTACGACATCGAATTTTTCACCTAAAAAAATGTACAGTGTATAGTAAGGATTTTGGAGCCTTCCATGGCTCATCTTCCAACTGCCACAGCGGCCCAACTAGGCGTACCTACGACCTGTGCGCACCTGTGGATATGTGTTGAGATGTGTATTAACGAAATCCAAAGACTGGAGTGGATCCGACGACATCGAATTTTTCACCTAAAAAAATGTACAGTGTATAGTAAGGATTTTGGAGCCTTCCATGGCTCATCTTCCAACTGCCACAGCGGCCCAACTAGGCGTACCAACGACCTGTGCGCACCTGTGGATATGTGTTGAGATGTGTATTAACGAAATCCAAAGACTGGAGTGGATCCGACGACATCGAATTTTTCACCTAAAAAAATGTACAGTGTATAGTAAGGATTTTGGAGCCTGCCATGGCTCATCTTCCAACTGCCACAGCGGCCCAACTAGGCGTACCTACGACCTGTGCGCACCTGTGGTTATGTGTTGAGATGTCTATTAACGAAATCCAAAGACTGGAGTAGATCCGACGACATCGAATTTTTCACCTAAAAAAATGTACAGTGTATAGTAAGGATTTTGGAGCCTTCCATGGCTCATCTTCCAACTGCCACAGCGGCCCAACTAGGCGTACCTACGACCTGTGCGCACCTGTGGATATGTGTTGAGATGTGTATTAACGAAATCCAAAGACTGGAGTGGATCCGACGACATCGAATTTTTCACCTAAAAAAATGTACAGTGTATACTAAGGATTTTGGAGCCTTCCATGGCTCATCTTCCAACTGCCACAGCGGCCCAACTAGGTGTACCTACGACCTGTGCGCACCTGTGGATATGTGTTGAGATGTGTATTAACGAAATCCAAAGACTGGAGTGGATCCGACGACATCGAATTTTTCACCTAAAAAAATGTACAGTGTATAGTAAGGATTTTGGAGCCTTCCATGGCTCATCTTCCAACTGCCACAGCGGCCCAACTAGGCGTACCTACGACCTGTGCGCGCCTGTGGATATGTGTTGAGATGTGTATTAACGAAATCCAAAGACTGGAGTGGATCCGACGACATCGAATTTTTCACCTAAAAAAATGTACAGTGTATAGTAAGGATTTTGGAGCCTTCCATGGCTCATCTTCCAACTGCCACAGCGGCCCAACTAGGCGTACCAACGACCTGTGCGCACCTGTGGATATATGTTGAGATGTGTATTAACGAAATCCAAAGACTGGAGTGGATCCGACGACATCGAATTTTTCACCTAAAAAAATGTACAGTGTATAGTAAGGATTTTGGAGCCTTCCATGGCTCATCTTCCAACTGCCACAGCGGCCCAACTAGGCGTACCTACGACCTGTGCGCACCTGTGGATATGTGTTGAGATGTGTATTAACGAAATCCAAAGACTGGAGTGGATCCGACGACATCGAATTTTTCACCTAAAAAAATGTACAGTGTATAGTAAGGATTTTGGAGCCTTCCATGGCTCATCTTCCAACTGCCACAGCGGCCCAACTAGGCGTACCTACGACCTGTGCGCACCTGTGGATATGTGTTGAGATGTGTATTAACGAAATCCAAAGACTGGAGTGGATCCGACGACATCGAATTTTTCACCTAAAAAAATGTACAGTGTATAGTAAGGATTTTGGAGCCTTCCATGGCTCATCTTCCAACTGCCACAGCGGCCCAACTAGGCGTACCTACGACCTGTGCGCACCTGTGGATATGTGTTGAGATGTGTATTAACGAAATCCAAAGACTGGAGTGGATCCGACGACATCGAATTTTTCACCTAAAAAAATGTACAGTGTATAGTAAGGATTTTGGAGCCTGCCATGGCTCATCTTCCAACTGCCACAGCGGCCCAACTAGGCGTACCTACGACCTGTGCGCACCTGTGGTTATGTGTTGAGATGTCTATTAACGAAATCCAAAGACTGGAGTAGATCCGACGACATCGAATTTTTCACCTAAAAAAATGTACAGTGTATAGTAAGGATTTTGGAGCCTTCCATGGCTCATCTTCCAACTGCCACAGCGGCCCAACTAGGCGTACCTACGACCTGTGCGCACCTGTGGATATGTGTTGAGATGTGTATTAACGAAATCCAAAGACTGGAGTGGATCCTACGACATCGAATTTTTCACCTAAAAAAATGTACAGTGTATAGTAAGGATTTTGGAGCCTTCCATGGCTCATCTTCCAACTGCCACAGCGGCCCAACTAGGCGTACCTACGACCTGTGCGCACCTGTGGATATGTGTTGAGATGTGTATTAACGAAATCCAAAGACTGGAGTGGATCCGACGACATCGAATTTTTCACCTAAAAAAATGTACAGTGTATAGTAAGGATTTTGGAGCCTTCCATGGCTCATCTTCCAACTGCCACAGCGGCCCAACTAGGCGTACCAACGACCTGTGCGCACCTGTGGATATGTGTTGAGATGTGTATTAACGAAATCCAAAGACTGGAGTGGATCCTACGACATCGAATTTTTCACCTAAAAAAATGTACAGTGTATAGTAAGGATTTTGGAGCCTTCCATGGCTCATCTTCCAACTGCCACAGCGGCCCAACTAGGCGTACCAACGACCTGTGCGCACCTGTGGATATGTGTTGAGATGTGTATTAACGAAATCCAAAGACTGGAGTGGATCCGACGACATCGAATTTTTAACCTAAAAAAATGTACAGTGTATAGTAAGGATTTTGGAGCCTGCCATGGCTCATCTTCCAACTGCCACAGCGGCCCAACTAGGCGTACCTACGACCTGTGCGCACCTGTGGTTATGTGTTGAGATGTCTATTAACGAAATCCAAAGACTGGAGTAGATCCGACGACATCGAATTTTTCACCTAAAAAAATGTACAGTGTATAGTAAGGATTTTGGAGCCTTCCATGGCTCATCTTCCAACTGCCACAGCGGCCCAACTAGGCGTACCTACGACCTGTGCGCACCTGTGGATATGTGTTGAGATGTGTATTAACGAAATCCAAAGACTGGAGTGGATCCGACGACATCGAATTTTTCACCTAAAAAAATGTACAGTGTATAGTAAGGATTTTGGAGCCTTCCATGGCTCATCTTCCAACTGCCACAGCGGCCCAACTAGGCGTACCTACGACCTGTGCGCACCTGTGGATATGTGTTGAGATGTGTATTAACGAAATCCAAAGACTGGAGTGGATCCGACGACATCGAATTTTTCACCTAAAAAAATGTACAGTGTATAGTAAGGATTTTGGAGCCTTCCATGGCTCATCTTCCAACTGCCACAGCGGCCCAACTAGGCGTACCTACGACCTGTGCGCACCTGTGGATATGTGTTGAGATGTGTATTAACGAAATCCAAAGACTGGAGTGGATCCGACGACATCGAATTTTTCACCTAAAAAAATGTACAGTGTATAGTAAGGATTTTGGAGCCTTCCATGGCTCATCTTCCAACTGCCACAGCGGCCCAACTAGGCGTACCTACGACCTGTGCGCACCTGTGGATATGTGTTGAGATGTGTATTAACGAAATCCAAAGACTGGAGTGGATCCGACGACATCGAATTTTTCACCTAAAAAAATGTACAGTGTATAGTAAGGATTTTGGAGCCTTCCATGGCTCATCTTCCAACTGCCACAGCGGCCCAACTAGGCGTACCTACGACCTGTGCGCACCTGTGGATATGTGTTGAGATGTGTATTAACGAAATCCAAAGACTGGAGTGGATCCGACGACATCGAATTTTTCACCTAAAAAAATGTACAGTGTATAGTAAGGATTTTGGAGCCTTCCATGGCTCATCTTCCAACTGCCACAGCGGCCCAACTAGGCGTACCAACGACCTGTGCGCACCTGTGGATATGTGTTGAGATGTGTATTAACGAAATCCAAAGACTGGAGTGGATCCTACGACATCGAATTTTTCACCTAAAAAAATGTACAGTGTATAGTAAGGATTTTGGAGCCTTCCATGGCTCATCTTCCAACTGCCACAGCGGCCCAACTAGGCGTACCAACGACCTGTGCGCACCTGTGGATATGTGTTGAGATGTGTATTAACGAAATCCAAAGACTGGAGTGGATCCGACGACATCGAATTTTTCACCTAAAAAAATGTACAGTGTATAGTAAGGATTTTGGAGCCTTCCATGGCTCATCTTCCAACTGCCACAGCGGCCCAACTAGGCGTACCTACGACCTGTGCGCACCTGTGGATATGTGTTGAGATGTGTATTAACGAAATCCAAAGACTGGAGTGGATCCGACGACATCGAATTTTTCACCTAAAAAAATGTACAGTGTATAGTAAGGATTTTGGAGCCTTCCATGGCTCATCTTCCAACTGCCACAGCGGCCCAACTAGGCGTACCAACGACCTGTGCGCACCTGTGGATATGTGTTGAGATGTGTATTAACGAAATCCAAAGACTGGAGTGGATCCTACGACATCGAATTTTTCACCTAAAAAAATGTACAGTGTATAGTAAGGATTTTGGAGCCTTCCATGGCTCATCTTCCAACTGCCACAGCGGCCCAACTAGGCGTACCTACGACCTGTGCGCACCTGTGGATATGTGTTGAGATGTGTATTAACGAAATCCAAAGACTGGAGTGGATACGACGACATCGAATTTTTCACCTAAAAAAATTTACAGTGTATAGTAAGGATTTTGGAGCCTTCCATGGCTCATCTTCCAACTGCCACAGCGGCCCAACTAGGCGTACCAACGACCTGTGCGCACCTGTGGATATGTGTTGAGATGTGTATTAACGAAATCCAAAGACTGGAGTGGATCCGACGACATCGAATTTTTCACCTAAAAAAATGTACAGTGTATAGTAAGGATTTTGGAGCCTTCCATGGCTCATCTTCCAACTGCCACAGCGGCCCAACTAGGCGTACCTACGACCTGTGCGCACCTGTGGATATGTGTTGAGATGTGTATTAACGAAATCCAAAGACTGGAGTGGATCCGACGACATCGAATTTTTCACCTAAAAAAATGTACAGTGTATAGTAAGGATTTTGGAGCCTTCCATGGCTCATCTTCCAACTGCCACAGCGGCCCAACTAGGCGTACCAACGACCTGTGCGCACCTGTGGATATGTGTTGAGATGTGTATTAACGAAATCCAAAGACTGGAGTGGATCCTACGACATCGAATTTTTCACCTAAAAAAATGTACAGTGTATAGTAAGGATTTTGGAGCCTTCCATGGCTCATCTTCCAACTGCCACAGCGGCCCAACTAGGCGTACCTACGACCTGTGCGCACCTGTGGATATGTGTTGAGATGTGTATTAACGAAATCCAAAGACTGGAGTGGATCCGACGACATCGAATTTTTCACCTAAAAAAATGTACAGTGTATAGTAAGGATTTTGGAGCCTGCCATGGCTCATCTTCCAACTGCCACAGCGGCCCAACTAGGCGTACCTACGACCTGTGCGCACCTGTGGTTATGTGTTGAGATGTCTATTAACGAAATCCAAAGACTGGAGTAGATCCGTCGACATCGAATTTTTCACCTAAAAAAATGTACAGTGTATAGTAAGGATTTTGGAGCCTTCCATGGCTCATCTTCCAACTGCCACAGCGGCCCAACTAGGCGTACCTACGACCTGTGCGCACCTGTGGATATGTGTTGAGATGTGTATTAACGAAATCCAAAGACTGGAGTGGATCCGACGACATCGAATTTTTCACCTAAAAAAATGTACAGTGTATAGTAAGGATTTTGGAGCCTTCCATGGCTCATCTTCCAACTGCCACAGCGGCCCAACTAGGCGTACCTACGACCTGTGCGCACCTGTGGATATGTGTTGAGATGTGTATTAACGAAATCCAAAGACTGGAGTGGATCCGACGACATCGAATTTTTCACCTAAAAAAATGTACAGTGTATAGTAAGGATTTTGGAGCCTTCCATGGCTCATCTTCCAACTGCCACAGCGGCCCAACTAGGCGTACCTACGACCTGTGCGCACCTGTGGATATGTGTTGAGATGTGTATTAACGAAATCCAAAGACTGGAGTGGATCCGACGACATCGAATTTTTCACCTAAAAAAATGTACAGTGTATAGTAAGGATTTTGGAGCCTTCCATGGCTCATCTTCCAACTGCCACAGCGGCCCAACTAGGCGTACCAACGACCTGTGCGCACCTGTGGATATGTGTTGAGATGTGTATTAACGAAATCCAAAGACTGGAGTGGATCCTACGACATCGAATTTTTCACCTAAAAAAATGTACAGTGTATAGTAAGGATTTTGGAGCCTTCCATGGCTCATCTTCCAACTGCCACAGCGGCCCAACTAGGCGTACCTACGACCTGTGCGCACCTGTGGATATGTGTTGAGATGTGTATTAACGAAATCCAAAGACTGGAGTGGATCCTACGACATCGAATTTTTCACCTAAAAAAATGTACAGTGTATAGTAAGGATTTTGGAGCCTTCCATGGCTCATCTTCCAACTGCCACAGCGGCCCAACTAGGCGTACCAACGACCTGTGCGCACCTGTGGATATGTGTTGAGATGTGTATTAACGAAATCCAAAGACTGGAGTGGATCCGACGACATCGAATTTTTCACCTAAAAAAATGTACAGTGTATAGTAAGGATTTTGGAGCCTTCCATGGCTCATCTTCCAACTGCCACAGCGGCCCAACTAGGCGTACCAACGACCTGTGCGCACCTGTGGATATGTGTTGAGATGTGTATTAACGAAATCCAAAGACTGGAGTGGATCCGACGACATCGAATTTTTCACCTAAAAAGATGTACAGTGTATAGTAAGGATTTTGGAGCCTACCATGGCTCATCTTCCAACTGCCACAGCGGCCCAACTAGGCGTACCTACGACCTGTGCGCACCTGTGGTTATGTGTTGAGATGTCTATTAACGAAATCCAAAGACTGGAGTAGATCCGACGACATCGAATTTTTCACCTAAAAAAATGTACAGTGTATAGTAAGGATTTTGGAGCCTTCCATGGCTCATCTTCCAACTGCCACAGCGGCCCAACTAGGCGTACCTACGACCTGTGCGCACCTGTGGATATGTGTTGAGATGTGTATTAACGAAATCCAAAGACTGGAGTGGATCCGACGACATCGAATTTTTCACCTAAAAAAATGTACAGTGTATAGTAAGGATTTTGGAGCCTTCCATGGCTCATCTTCCAACTGCCACAGCGGCCCAACTAGGCGTACCTACGACCTGTGCGCACCTGTGGATATGTGTTGAGATGTGTATTAACGAAATCCAAAGACTGGAGTGGATCCGACGACATCGAATTTTTCACCTAAAAAAATGTACAGTGTATAGTAAGGATTTTGGAGCCTTCCATGGCTCATCTTCCAACTGCCACAGCGGCCCAACTAGGCGTACCTACGACCTGTGCGCACCTGTGGATATGTGTTGAGATGTGTATTAACGAAATCCAAAGACTGGAGTGGATCCGACGACATCGAATTTTTCACCTAAAAAAATGTACAGTGTATAGTAAGGATTTTGGAGCCTTCCATGGCTCATCTTCCAACTGCCACAGCGGCCCAACTAGGCGTACCAACGACCTGTGCGCACCTGTGGATATGTGTTGAGATGTGTATTAACGAAATCCAAAGACTGGAGTGGATCCGACGACATCGAATTTTTCACCTAAAAAGATGTACAGTGTATAGTAAGGATTTTGGAGCCTACCATGGCTCATCTTCCAACTGCCACAGCGGCCCAACTAGGCGTACCTACGACCTGTGCGCACCTGTGGTTATGTGTTGAGATGTCTATTAACGAAATCCAAAGACTGGAGTGGATCCTACGACATCGAATTTTTCACCTAAAAAAATGTACAGTGTATAGTAAGGATTTTGGAGCCTTCCATGGCTCATCTTCCAACTGCCACAGCGGCCCAACTAGGCGTACCTACGACCTGTGCGCACCTGTGGATATGTGTTGAGATGTGTATTAACGAAATCCAAAGACTGGAGTGGATCCGACGACATCGAATTTTTCACCTAAAAAAATGTACAGTGTATAGTAAGGATTTTGGAGCCTTCCATGGCTCATCTTCCAACTGCCACAGCGGCCCAACTAGGCGTACCAACGACCTGTGCGCACCTGTGGATATGTGTTGAGATGTGTATTAACGAAATCCAAAGACTGGAGTGGATCCGACGACATCGAATTTTTCACCTAAAAAAATGTACAGTGTATAGTAAGGATTTTGGAGCCTGCCATGGCTCATCTTCCAACTGCCACAGCGGCCCAACTAGGCGTACCTACGACCTGTGCGCACCTGTGGTTATGTGTTGAGATGTCTATTAACGAAATCCAAAGACTGGAGTAGATCCGACGACATCGAATTTTTCACCTAAAAAAATGTACAGTGTATAGTAAGGATTTTGGAGCCTTCCATGGCTCATCTTCCAACTGCCACAGCGGCCCAACTAGGCGTACCTACGACCTGTGCGCACCTGTGGATATGTGTTGAGATGTGTATTAACGAAATCCAAAGACTGGAGTGGATCCGACGACATCGAATTTTTCACCTAAAAAAATGTACAGTGTATAGTAAGGATTTTGGAGCCTTCCATGGCTCATCTTCCAACTGCCACAGCGGCCCAACTAGGCGTACCTACGACCTGTGCGCACCTGTGGATATGTGTTGAGATGTGTATTAACGAAATCCAAAGACTGGAGTGGATCCGACGACATCGAATTTTTCACCTAAAAAAATGTACAGTGTATAGTAAGGATTTTGGAGCCTTCCATGGCTCATCTTCCAACTGCCACAGCGGCCCAACTAGGCGTACCTACGACCTGTGCGCACCTGTGGATATGTGTTGAGATGTGTATTAACGAAATCCAAAGACTGGAGTGGATCCGACGACATCGAATTTTTCACCTAAAAAAATGTACAGTGTATAGTAAGGATTTTGGAGCCTTCCATGGCTCATCTTCCAACTGCCACAGCGGCCCAACTAGGCGTACCAACGACCTGTGCGCACCTGTGGATATGTGTTGAGATGTGTATTAACGAAATCCAAAGACTGGAGTGGATCCTACGACATCGAATTTTTCACCTAAAAAAATGTACAGTGTATAGTAAGGATTTTGGAGCCTTCCATGGCTCATCTTCCAACTGCCACAGCGGCCCAACTAGGCGTACCTACGACCTGTGCGCACCTGTGGATATGTGTTGAGATGTGTATTAACGAAATCCAAAGACTGGAGTGGATCCGACGACATCGAATTTTTCACCTAAAAAAATGTACAGTGTATAGTAAGGATTTTGGAGCCTTCCATGGCTCATCTTCCAACTGCCACAGCGGCCCAACTAGGCGTACCAACGACCTGTGCGCACCTGTGGATATGTGTTGAGATGTGTATTAACGAAATCCAAAGACTGGAGTGGATCCGACGACATCGAATTTTTCACCTAAAAAAATGTACAGTGTATAGTAAGGATTTTGGAGCCTGCCATGGCTCATCTTCCAACTGCCACAGCGGCCCAACTAGGCGTACCTACGACCTGTGCGCACCTGTGGTTATGTGTTGAGATGTCTATTAACGAAATCCAAAGACTGGAGTAGATCCGACGACATCGAATTTTTCACCTAAAAAAATGTACAGTGTATAGTAAGGATTTTGGAGCCTTCCATGGCTCATCTTCCAACTGCCACAGCGGCCCAACTAGGCGTACCTACGACCTGTGCGCACCTGTGGATATGTGTTGAGATGTGTATTAACGAAATCCAAAGACTGGAGTGGATCCGACGACATCGAATTTTTCACCTAAAAAAATGTACAGTGTATAGTAAGGATTTTGGAGCCTTCCATGGCTCATCTTCCAACTGCCACAGCGGCCCAACTAGGCGTACCAACGACCTGTGCGCACCTGTGGATATGTGTTGAGATGTGTATTAACGAAATCCAAAGACTGGAGTGGATCCTACGACATCGAATTTTTCACCTAAAAAAATGTACAGTGTATAGTAAGGATTTTGGAGCCTTCCATGGCTCATCTTCCAACTGCCACAGCGGCCCAACTAGGCGTACCTACGACCTGTGCGCACCTGTGGATATGTGTTGAGATGTGTATTAACGAAATCCAAAGACTGGAGTGGATCCGACGACATCGAATTTTTCACCTAAAAAAATGTACAGTGTATAGTAAGGATTTTGGAGCCTGCCATGGCTCATCTTCCAACTGCCACAGCGGCCCAACTAGGCGTACCTACGACCTGTGCGCACCTGTGGTTATGTGTTGAGATGTCTATTAACGAAATCCAAAGACTGGAGTAGATCCGACGACATCGAATTTTTCACCTAAAAAAATGTACAGTGTATAGTAAGGATTTTGGAGCCTTCCATGGCTCATCTTCCAACTGCCACAGCGGCCCAACTAGGCGTACCTACGACCTGTGCGCACCTGTGGATATGTGTTGAGATGTGTATTAACGAAATCCAAAGACTGGAGTGGATCCGACGACATCGAATTTTTCACCTAAAAAAATGTACAGTGTATAGTAAGGATTTTGGAGCCTTCCATGGCTCATCTTCCAACTGCCACAGCGGCCCAACTAGGCGTACCTACGACCTGTGCGCACCTGTGGATATGTGTTGAGATGTGTATTAACGAAATCCAAAGACTGGAGTGGATCCGACGACATCGAATTTTTCACCTAAAAAAATGTACAGTGTATAGTAAGGATTTTGGAGCCTTCCATGGCTCATCTTCCAACTGCCACAGCGGCCCAACTAGGCGTACCTACGACCTGTGCGCACCTGTGGATATGTGTTGAGATGTGTATTAACGAAATCCAAAGACTGGAGTGGATCCGACGACATCGAATTTTTCACCTAAAAAAATGTACAGTGTATAGTAAGGATTTTGGAGCCTTCCATGGCTCATCTTCCAACTGCCACAGCGGCCCAACTAGGCGTACCAACGACCTGTGCGCACCTGTGGATATGTGTTGAGATGTGTATTAACGAAATCCAAAGACTGGAGTGGATCCTACGACATCGAATTTTTCACCTAAAAAAATGTACAGTGTATAGTAAGGATTTTGGAGCCTTCCATGGCTCATCTTCCAACTGCCACAGCGGCCCAACTAGGCGTACCTACGACCTGTGCGCACCTGTGGATATGTGTTGAGATGTGTATTAACGAAATCCAAAGACTGGAGTGGATCCGACGACATCGAATTTTTCACCTAAAAAAATGTACAGTGTATAGTAAGGATTTTGGAGCCTTCCATGGCTCATCTTCCAACTGCCACAGCGGCCCAACTAGGCGTACCTACGACCTGTGCGCACCTGTGGATATGTGTTGAGATGTGTATTAACTAAATCCAAAGACTGGAGTGGATCCGACGACATCGAATTTTTCACCTAAAAAAATGTACAGTGTATAGTAAGGATTTTGGAGCCTTCCATGGCTCATCTTCCAACTGCCACAGCGGCCCAACTAGGCGTACCTACGACCTGTGCGCACCTGTGGTTATGTGTTGAGATGTGTATTAACGAAATCCAAAGACTGGAGTGGATCCGACGACATCGAATTTTTCACCTAAAAAAATGTACAGTCTATAGTAAGGATTTTGGAGCCTTCCATGGCTCATCTTCCAACTGCCACAGCGGCCCAACTAGGCGTACCAAAGACCTGTGCGCACCTGTGGATATGTGTTGAGATGTGTATTAACGAAATCCAAAGACTGGAGTGGATCCGACGACATCAAATTTTTCACCTAAAAAAATGTACAGTGTATAGTAAGGATTTTGGAGCCTTCCATGGCTCATCTTCCAACTGCCACAGCGGCCCAACTAGGCGTACCTACGACCTGTGCGCACCTGTGGATATGTGTTGAGATGTGTATTAACGAAATCCAAAGACTGGAGTGGATCCGACGACATCGAATTTTTCACCTAAAAAAATGTACAGTGTATAGTAAGGATTTTGGAGCCTTCCATGGCTCATCTTCCAACTGCCACAGCGGCCCAACTAGGCGTACCTACGACCTGTGCGCACCTGTGGATATGTGTTAAGATGTGTATTAACGAAATCCAAAGACTGGAGTGGATCCTACGACATCGAATTTTTCACCTAAAAAAATGTACAGTGTATAGTAAGGATTTTGGAGCCTTCCATGGCTCATCTTCCAACTGCCACAGCGGCCCAACTAGGCGTACCAACGACCTGTGCGCACCTGTGGATATGTGTTGAGATGTGTATTAACGAAATCCAAAGACTGGAGTGGATCCGACGACATCGAATTTTTCACCTAAAAAAATGTACAGTGTATAGTAAGGATTTTGGAGCCTTCCATGGCTCATCTTCCAACTGCCACAGCGGCCCAACTAGGCGTACCTACGACCTGTGCGCACCTGTGGTTATGTGTTGAGATGTCTATTAACGAAATCCAAAGACTGGAGTAGATCCGACGACATCGAATTTTTCACCTAAAAAAATGTACAGTGTATAGTAAGGATCTTGGAGCCTTCCATGGCTCATCTTCCAACTGCCACAGCGGCCCAACTAGGCGTACCTACGACCTGTGCGCACCTCTGGATATGTGTTGAGATGTGTATTAACGAAATCCAAAGACTGGAGTGGATCCGACGACATCGAATTTTTCACCTAAAAAAATGTACAGTGTATAGTAAGGATTTTGGAGCCTTCCATGGCTCATCTTCCAACTGCCACAGCGGCCCAACTAGGCGTACCTACGACCTGTGCGCACCTGTGGATATGTGTTGAGATGTGTATTAACGAAATCCAAAGACTGGAGTGGATCCGACGACATCGAATTTTTCACCTAAAAAAATGTACAGTGTATAGTAAGGATTTTGGAGCCTGCCATGGCTCATCTTCCAACTGCCACAGCGGCCCAACTAGGCGTACCTACGACCTGTGCGCACCTGTGGTTATGTGTTGAGATGTCTATTAACGAAATCCAAAGACTGGAGTAGATCCGACGACATCGAATTTTTCACCTAAAAAAATGTACAGTGTATAGTAAGGATTTTGGAGCCTTCCATGGCTCATCTTCCAACTGCCACAGCGGCCCAACTAGGCGTACCTACGACCTGTGCGCACCTGTGGATATGTGTTGAGATGTGTATTAACTAAATCCAAAGACTGGAGTGGATCCGACGACATCGAATTTTTCACCTAAAAAAATGTACAGTGTATAGTAAGGATTTTGGAGCCTTCCATGGCTCATCTTCCAACTGCCACAGCGGCCCAACTAGGCGTACCTACGACCTGTGCGCACCTGTGGTTATGTGTTGAGATGTGTATTAACGAAATCCAAAGACTGGAGTGGATCCGACGACATCGAATTTTTCACCTAAAAAAATGTACAGTCTATAGTAAGGATTTTGGAGCCTTCCATGGCTCATCTTCCAACTGCCACAGCGGCCCAACTAGGCGTACCAAAGACCTGTGCGCACCTGTGGATATGTGTTGAGATGTGTATTAACGAAATCCAAAGACTGGAGTGGATCCGACGACATCAAATTTTTCACCTAAAAAAATGTACAGTGTATAGTAAGGATTTTGGAGCCTTCCATGGCTCATCTTCCAACTGCCACAGCGGCCCAACTAGGCGTACCTACGACCTGTGCGCACCTGTGGATATGTGTTGAGATGTGTATTAACGAAATCCAAAGACTGGAGTGGATCCGACGACATCGAATTTTTCACCTAAAAAAATGTACAGTGTATAGTAAGGATTTTGGAGCCTTCCATGGCTCATCTTCCAACTGCCACAGCGGCCCAACTAGGCGTACCTACGACCTGTGCGCACCTGTGGATATGTGTTAAGATGTGTATTAACGAAATCCAAAGACTGGAGTGGATCCTACGACATCGAATTTTTCACCTAAAAAAATGTACAGTGTATAGTAAGGATTTTGGAGCCTTCCATGGCTCATCTTCCAACTGCCACAGCGGCCCAACTAGGCGTACCAACGACCTGTGCGCACCTGTGGATATGTGTTGAGATGTGTATTAACGAAATCCAAAGACTGGAGTGGATCCGACGACATCGAATTTTTCACCTAAAAAAATGTACAGTGTATAGTAAGGATTTTGGAGCCTGCCATGGCTCATCTTCCAACTGCCACAGCGGCCCAACTAGGCGTACCTACGACCTGTGCGCACCTGTGGTTATGTGTTGAGATGTCTATTAACGAAATCCAAAGACTGGAGTGGATCCGACGACATCGAATTTTTCACCTAAAAAAATGTACAGTGTATAGTAAGGATCTTGGAGCCTTCCATGGCTCATCTTCCAACTGCCACAGCGGCCCAACTAGGCGTACCTACGACCTGTGCGCACCTCTGGATATGTGTTGAGATGTGTATTAACGAAATCCAAAGACTGGAGTGGATCCGACGACATCGAATTTTTCACCTAAAAAAATGTACAGTGTATAGTAAGGATTTTGGAGCCTTCCATGGCTCATCTTCCAACTGCCACAGCGGCCCAACTAGGCGTACCTACGACCTGTGCGCACCTGTGGATATGTGTTGAGATGTGTATTAACGAAATCCAAAGACTGGAGTGGATCCGACGACATCGAATTTTTCACCTAAAAAAATGTACAGTGTATAGTAAGGATTTTGGAGCCTGCCATGGCTCATCTTCCAACTGCCACAGCGGCCCAACTAGGCGTACCTACGACCTGTGCGCACCTGTGGTTATGTGTTGAGATGTCTATTAACGAAATCCAAAGACTGGAGTAGATCCGACGACATCGAATTTTTCACCTAAAAAAATGTACAGTGTATAGTAAGGATTTTGGAGCCTTCCATGGCTCATCTTCTAACTGCCACAGCGGCCCAACTAGGCGTACCAACGACCTGTGCGCACCTGTGGATATGTGTTGAGATGTGTATTAACGAAATCCAAAGACTGGAGTGGATCCGACGACATCGAATTTTTCACCTAAAAAAATGTACAGTGTATAGTAAGGATTTTGGAGCCTGCCATGGCTCATCTTCCAACTGCCACAGCGGCCCCAACTAGGCGTACCTACGACCTGTGCGCACCTGTGGTTATGTGTTGAGATGTCTATTAACGAAATCCAAAGACTGGAGTAGATCCGACGACATCGAATTTTTCACCTAAAAAAATGTACAGTGTATAGTAAGGATTTTGGAGCCTTCCATGGCTCATCTTCCAACTGCCACAGCGGCCCAACTAGGCGTACCTACGACCTGTGCGCACCTGTGGATATGTGTTGAGATGTGGATTAACGAAATCCAAAGACTGGAGTGGATCCGACGACATCGAATTTTTCACCTAAAAAAATGTACAGTGTATAGTAAGGATTTTGGAGCCTTCCATGGCTCATCTTCCAACTGCCACAGCGGCCCAACTAGGCGTACCTACGACCTGTGCGCACCTGTGGATATGTGTTGAGATGTGTATTAACGAATCCAAAGACTGGAGTGGATCCTACGACATCGAATTTTTCACCTAAAAAAATGTACAGTGTATAGTAAGGATTTTGGAGCCTTCCATGGCTCATCTTCCAACTGCCACAGCGGCCCAACTAGGCGTACCAACGACCTGTGCGCACCTGTGGATATGTGTTGAGATGTGTTTTAACGAAATCCAAAGACTGGAGTGGATCCGACGACATCGAATTTCTCACCTAAAAAAATGTACAGTGTATAGTAAGGATTTTGGAGCCTGCCATGGCTCATCTTCCAACTGCCACAGCGGCCCAACTAGGCGTACCTACGACCTGTGCGCACCTGTGGTTATGTGTTGAGATGTCTATTAACGAAATCCAAAGACTGGAGTAGATCCGACGACATCGAATTTTTCACCTAAAAAAATGTACAGTGTATAGTAAGGATTTTGGAGCCTTCCATGGCTCATCTTCCAACTGCCACAGCGGCCCAACTAGGCGTACCTACGACCTGTGCGCACCTGTGGATATGTGTTGAGATGTGTATTAACGAAATCCAAAGACTGGAGTGGATCCGACGACATCGAATTTTTCACCTAAAAAAATGTACAGTCTATAGTAAGGATTTTGGAGCCTTCCATGGCTCATCTTCCAACTGCCACAGCGGCCCAACTAGGCGTACCAACGACCTGTGCGCACCTGTGGATATGTGTTGAGATGTGTATTAACGAAATCCAAAGACTGGAGTGGATCCGACGACATCGAATTTTTCACCTAAAAAAATGTACAGTGTATAGTAAGGATTTTGGAGCCTTTCCATGGCTCATCTTCCAACTGCCACAGCGGCCCAACTAGGCGTACCTACGACCTGTGCGCACCTGTGGTTATGTGTTGAGATGTCTATTAACGAAATCCAAAGACTGGAGTGGATCCGACGACATCGAATTTTTCACCTAAAAAAATGTACAGTGTATAGTAAGGATTTTGGAGCCTTCCATGGCTCATCTTCCAACTGCCACAGCGGCCCAACTAGGCGTACCTACGACCTGTGCGCACCTGTGGTTATGTGTTGAGATGTCTATTAACGAAATCCAAAGACTGGAGTAGATCCGACGACATCGAATTTTTCACCTAAAAAAATGTACAGTGTATAGTAAGGATTTTGGAGCCTTCCATGGCTCATCTTCTAACTGCCACAGCGGCCCAACTAGGCGTACCAACGACCTGTGCGCACCTGTGGATATGTGTTGAGATGTGTATTAACGAAATCCAAAGACTGGAGTGGATCCGACGACATCGAATTTTTCACCTAAAAAAATGTACAGTGTATAGTAAGGATTTTGGAGCCTGCCATGGCTCATCTTCCAACTGCCACAGCGGCCCAACTAGGCGTACCTACGACCTGTGCGCACCTGTGGTTATGTGTTGAGATGTCTATTAACGAAATCCAAAGACTGGAGTAGATCCGACGACATCGAATTTTTCACCTAAAAAAATGTACAGTGTATAGTAAGGATTTTGGAGCCTTCCATGGCTCATCTTCCAACTGCCACAGCGGCCCAACTAGGCGTACCTACGACCTGTGCGCACCTGTGGATATGTGTTGAGATGTGGATTAACGAAATCCAAAGACTGGAGTGGATCCGACGACATCGAATTTTTCACCTAAAAAAATGTACAGTGTATAGTAAGGATTTTGGAGCCTTCCATGGCTCATCTTCCAACTGCCACAGCGGCCCAACTAGGCGTACCTACGACCTGTGCGCACCTGTGGATATGTGTTGAGATGTGTATTAACGAATCCAAAGACTGGAGTGGATCCTACGACATCGAATTTTTCACCTAAAAAAATGTACAGTGTATAGTAAGGATTTTGGAGCCTTCCATGGCTCATCTTCCAACTGCCACAGCGGCCCAACTAGGCGTACCAACGACCTGTGCGCACCTGTGGATATGTGTTGAGATGTGTTTTAACGAAATCCAAAGACTGGAGTGGATCCGACGACATCGAATTTTTCACCTAAAAAAATGTACAGTGTATAGTAAGGATTTTGGAGCCTGCCATGGCTCATCTTCCAACTGCCACAGCGGCCCAACTAGGCGTACCTACGACCTGTGCGCACCTGTGGTTATGTGTTGAGATGTCTATTAACGAAATCCAAAGACTGGAGTAGATCCGACGACATCGAATTTTTCACCTAAAAAAATGTACAGTGTATAGTAAGGATTTTGGAGCCTTCCATGGCTCATCTTCCAACTGCCACAGCGGCCAACTAGGCGTACCTACGACCTGTGCGCACCTGTGGATATGTGTTGAGATGTGTATTAACGAAATCCAAAGACTGGAGTGGATCCGACGACATCGAATTTTTCACCTAAAAAAATGTACAGTCTATAGTAAGGATTTTGGAGCCTTCCATGGCTCATCTTCCAACTGCCACAGCGGCCCAACTAGGCGTACCTACGACCTGTGCGCACCTGTGGATATGTGTTGAGATGTGTATTAACGAAATCCAAAGACTGGAGTGGATCCGACGACATCGAATTTTTCACCTAAAAAAATGTACAGTGTATAGTAAGGATTTTGGAGCCTTCCATGGCTCATCTTCCAACTGCCACAGCGGCCCAACTAGGCGTACCTACGACCTGTGCGCACCTGTGGATATGTGTTGAGATGTGTATTAACGAAATCCAAAGACTGGAGTGGATCCGACGACATCGAATTTTTCACCTAAAAAAATGTACAGTGTATAGTAAGGATTTTGGAGCCTTCCATGGCTCATCTTCCAACTGCCACAGCGGCCCAACTAGGCGTACCTACGACCTGTGCGCACCTGTGGATATGTGTTGAGATGTGTATTAACGAAATCCAAAGACTGGAGTGGATCCGACGACATCGAATTTTTCACCTAAAAAAATGTACAGTGTATAGTAAGGATTTTGGAGCCTTCCATGGCTCATCTTCCAACTGCCACAGCGGCCCAACTAGGCGTACCTACGACCTGTGCGCACCTGTGGATATGTGTTGAGATGTGTATTAACGAAATCCAAAGACTGGAGTGGATCCTACGACATCGAATTTTTCACCTAAAAAAATGTACAGTGTATAGTAAGGATTTTGGAGCCTTCCATGGCTCATCTTCCAACTGCCACAGCGGCCCAACTAGGCGTACCAACGACCTGTGCGCACCTGTGGATATGTGTTGAGATGTGTATTAACGAAATCCAAAGACTGGAGTGGATCCGACGACATCGAATTTTTCACCTAAAAAAATGTACAGTGTATAGTAAGGATTTTGGAGCCTGCCATGGCTCATCTTCCAACTGCCACAGCGGCCCAACTAGGCGTACCTACGACCTGTGCGCACCTGTGGATATGTGTTGAGATGTGTATTAACGAAATCCAAAGACTGGAGTGGATCCGACGACATCGAATTTTTCACCTAAAAAAATGTACAGTGTATAGTAAGGATTTTGGAGCCTTCCATGGCTCATCTTCCAACTGCCACAGCGGCCCAACTAGGCGTACCTACGACCTGTGCGCACCTGTGGATATGTGTTGAGATGTGTATTAACGAAATCCAAAGACTGGAGTGAATCCGACGACATCGAATTTTTCACCTAAAAAAATGTACAGTGTATAGTAAGGATTTTGGAGCCTGCCATGGCTCATCTTCCAACTGCCACAGCGGCCCAACTAGGCGTACCTACGACCTGTGCGCACCTGTGGATATGTGTTGAGATGTGTATTAACGAAATCCAAAGACTGGAGTGGATCCGACGACATCGAATTTTTCACCTAAAAAAATGTACAGTGTATAGTAAGGATTTTGGAGCCTTCCATGGCTCATCTTCCAACTGCCACAGCGGCCCAACTAGGCGTACCTACGACCTGTGCGCACCTGTGGATATGTGTTGAGATGTGTATTAACGAAATCCAAAGACTGGAGTGGATCCTACGACATCGAATTTTTCACCTAAAAAAATGTACAGTGTATAGTAAGGATTTTGGAGCCTTCCATGGCTCATCTTCCAACTGCCACAGCGGCCCAACTAGGCGTACCAACGACCTGTGCGCACCTGTGGATATGTGTTGAGATGTGTATTAACGAAATCCAAAGACTGGAGTGGATCCGACGACATCGAATTTTTCACCTAAAAAAATGTACAGTGTATAGTAAGGATTTTGGAGCCTGCCATGGCTCATCTTCCAACTGCCACAGCGGCCCAACTAGGCGTACCTACGACCTGTGCGCACCTGTGGTTATGTGTTGAGATGTCTATTAACGAAATCCAAAGACTGGAGTAGATCCGACGACATCGAATTTTTCACCTAAAAAAATGTACAGTGTATAGTAAGGATTTTGGAGCCTTCCATGGCTCATCTTCCAACTGCCACAGCGGCCCAACTAGGCGTACCTACGACCTGTGCGCACCTGTGGATATGTGTTGAGATGTGTATTAACGAAATCCAAAGACTGGAGTGGATCCGACGACATCGAATTTTTCACCTAAAAAAATGTACAGTGTATAGTAAGGATTTTGGAGCCTGCCATGGCTCATCTTCCAACTGCCACAGCGGCCCAACTAGGCGTACCTACGACCTGTGCGCACCTGTGGTTATGTGTTGAGATGTCTATTAACGAAATCCAAAGACTGGAGTAGATCCGACGACATCGAATTTTTCACCTAAAAAAATGTACAGTGTATAGTAAGGATTTTGGAGCCTTCCATGGCTCATCTTCCAACTGCCACAGCGGCCCAACTAGGCGTACCTACGACCTGTGCGCACCTGTGGATATGTGTTGAGATGTGTATTAACGAAATCCAAAGACTGGAGTGGATCCGACGACATCGAATTTTTCACCTAAAAAAATGTACAGTGTATAGTAAGGATTTTGGAGCCTTCCATGGCTCATCTTCCAACTGCCACAGCGGCCCAACTAGGCGTACCTACGACCTGTGCGCACCTGTGGATATGTGTTGAGATGTGTATTAACGAAATCCAAAGACTGGAGTGGATCCGACGACATCGAATTTTTCACCTAAAAAAATGTACAGTGTATAGTAAGGATTTTGGAGCCTGCCATGGCTCATCTTCCAACTGCCACAGCGGCCCAACTAGGCGTACCTACGACCTGTGCGCACCTGTGGTTATGTGTTGAGATGTCTATTAACGAAATCCAAAGACTGGAGTAGATCCGACGACATCGAATTTTTCACCTAAAAAAATGTACAGTGTATAGTAAGGATTTTGGAGCCTTCCATGGCTCATCTTCCAACTGCCACAGCGGCCCAACTAGGCGTACCAACGACCTGTGCGCACCTGTGGATATGTGTTGAGATGTGTATTAACGAAATCCAAAGACTGGAGTGGATCCGACGACATCGAATTTTTCACCTAAAAAAATGTACAGTGTATAGTAAGGATTTTGGAGCCTTCCATGGCTCATCTTCCAACTGCCACAGCGGCCCAACTAGGCGTACCTACGACCTGTGCGCACCTGTGGATATGTGTTGAGATGTGTATTAACGAAATCCAAAGACTGGAGTGGATCCGACGACATCGAATTTTTCACCTAAAAAAATGTACAGTGTATAGTAAGGATTTTGGAGCCTGCCATGGCTCATCTTCCAACTGCCACAGCGGCCCAACTAGGCGTACCTACGACCTGTGCGCACCTGTGGTTATGTGTTGAGATGTCTATTAACGAAATCCAAAGACTGGAGTAGATCCGACGACATCGAATTTTTCACCTAAAAAAATGTACAGTGTATAGTAAGGATTTTGGAGCCTTCCATGGCTCATCTTCCAACTGCCACAGCGGCCCAACTAGGCGTACCAAAGACCTGTGCGCACCTGTGGATATGTGTTGAGATGTGTATTAACGAAATCCAAAGACTGGAGTGGATCCGACGACATCGAATTTTTCACCTAAAAAAATGTACAGTGTATAGTAAGGATTTTGGAGCCTTCCATGGCTCATCTTCCAACTGCCACAGCGGCCCAACTAGGCGTACCTACGACCTGTGCGCACCTGTGGATATGTGTTGAGATGTGTATTAACGAAATCCAAAGACTGGAGTGGATCCGACGACATCGAATTTTTCACCTAAAAAAATGTACAGTCTATAGTAAGGATTTTGGAGCCTTCCATGGCTCATCTTCCAACTGCCACAGCGGCCCAACTAGGCGTACCAAAGACCTGTGCGCACCTGTGGATATGTGTTGAGATGTGTATTAACGAAATCCAAAGACTGGAGTGGATCCGACGACATCAAATTTTTCACCTAAAAAAATGTACAGTGTATAGTAAGGATTTTGGAGCCTTCCATGGCTCATCTTCCAACTGCCATAGCGGCCTAACTAGGCGTACCTACGACCTGTGCGCACCTGTGGTTATGTGTTGAGATGTCTATTAACGAAATCCAAAGACTGGAGTGGATCCGACGACATCGAATTTTTCACCTAAAAAAATGTACAGTGTATAGTAAGGATTTTGGAGCCTTCCATGGCTCATCTTCCAACTGCCACAGCGGCCCAACTAGGCGTACCTACGACCTGTGCGCACCTGTGGTTATGTGTTGAGATGTCTATTAACGAAATCCAAAGACTGGAGTGGATCCGACGACATCGAATTTTTCACCTAAAAAAATGTACAGTGTATAGTAAGGATTTTGGAGCCTTCCATGGCTCATCTTCCAACTGCCACAGCGGCCCAACTAGGCGTACCTACGACCTGTGCGCACCTGTGGATATGTGTTGAGATGTGTATTAACGAAATCCAAAGACTGGAGTGGATCCGACGACATCGAATTTTTCACCTAAAAAAATGTACAGTGTATAGTAAGGATTTTGGAGCCTGCCATGGCTCATCTTCCAACTGCCACAGCGGCCCAACTAGGCGTACCTACGACCTGTGCGCACCTGTGGTTATGTGTTGAGATGTGTATTAACGAAATCCAAAGACTGGAGTGGATCCGACGACATCGAATTTTTCACCTAAAAAAATGTACAGTGTATAGTAAGGATTTTGGAGCCTGCCATGGCTCATCTTCCAACTGCCACAGCGGCCCAACTAGGCGTACCTACGACCTGTGCGCACCTGTGGATATGTGTTGAGATGTGTATTAACGAAATCCAAAGACTGGAGCGGATCCGACGACATCGAATTTTTCACCTAAAAAAATGTACAGTCTATAGTAAGGATTTTGGAGCCTTCCATGGCTCATCTTCCAACTGCCACAGCGGCCCAACTAGGCGTACCTACGACCTGTGCGCACTTGTGGATATGTGTTGAGATGTGTATTAACGAAATCCAAAGACTGGAGTGGATCCGACGACATCGAATTTTTCACCTAAAAAAATGTACAGTGTATAGTAAGGATTTTGGAGCCTTCCATGGCTCATCTTCCAACTGCCACAGCGGCCCAACTAGGCGTACCTACGACCTGTGCGCACCTGTGGATATGTGTTGAGATGTGTATTAACGAAATCCAAAGACTGGAGTGGATCCGACGACATCGAATTTTTCACCTAAAAAAATGTACAGTGTATAGTAAGGATTTTGGAGCCTTCCATGGCTCATCTTCCAACTGCCACAGCGGCCCAACTAGGCGTACCTACGACCTGTGCGCACCTGTGGATATGTGTTGAGATGTGTATTAACGAAATCCAAAGACTGGAGTGGATCCGACGACATCGAATTTTTCACCTAAAAAAATGTACAGTGTATAGTAAGGATTTTGGAGCCTTCCATGGCTCATCTTCCAACTGCCACAGCGGCCCAACTAGGCGTACCTACGACCTGTGCGCACCTGTGGATATGTGTTGAGATGTGTATTAACGAAATCCAAAGACTGGAGTGGATCCGACGACATCGAATTTTTCACCTAAAAAAATGTACAGTGTATAGTAAGGATTTTGGAGCCTGCCATGGCTCATCTTCCAACTGCCACAGCGGCCCAACTAGGCGTACCTACGACCTGTGCGCACCTGTGGTTATGTGTTGAGATGTCTATTAACGAAATCCAAAGACTGGAGTAGATCCGACGACATCGAATTTTTCACCTAAAAAAATGTACAGTGTATAGTAAGGATTTTGGAGCCTTCCATGGCTCATCTTCCAACTGCCACAGCGGCCCAACTAGGCGTACCTACGACCTGTGCGCACCTGTGGATATGTGTTGAGATGTGTATTAACGAAATCCAAAGACTGGAGTGGATCCGACGACATCGAATTTTTCACCTAAAAAAATGTACAGTGTATAGTAAGGATTTTGGAGCCTTCCATGGCTCATCTTCCAACTGCCACAGCGGCCCAACTAGGCGTACCTACGACCTGTGCGCACCTGTGGATATGTGTTGAGATGTGTATTAACGAAATCCAAAGACTGGAGTGGATCCGACGACATCGAATTTTTCACCTAAAAAATGTACAGTGTATAGTAAGGATTTTGGAGCCTGCCATGGCTCATCTTCCAACTGCCACAGCGGCCCAACTAGGCGTACCTACGACCTGTGCGCACCTGTGGTTATGTGTTGAGATGTCTATTAACGAAATCCAAAGACTGGAGTAGATCCGACGACATCGAATTTTTCACCTAAAAAAATGTACAGTGTATAGTAAGGATTTTGGAGCCTTCCATGGCTCATCTTCCAACTGCCACAGCGGCCCAACTAGGCGTACCTACGACCTGTGCGCACCTGTGGATATGTGTTGAGATGTGTATTAACGAAATCCAAAGACTGGAGTGGATCCGACGACATCGAATTTTTCACCTAAAAAAATGTACAGTGTATAGTAAGGATTTTGGAGCCTTCCATGGCTCATCTTCCAACTGCCACAGCGGCCCAACTAGGCGTACCTACGACCTGTGCGCACCTGTGGATATGTGTTGAGATG
Organism: Eristalis pertinax; assembly: GCA_907269125.1. Taxonomy (NCBI): domain Eukaryota; kingdom Metazoa; phylum Arthropoda; class Insecta; order Diptera; family Syrphidae; genus Eristalis; species Eristalis pertinax. The sequence continues at coordinate 16,151,987 of OU026147.1, forward strand.
TGTATTAACGAAATCCAAAGACTGGAGTGGATCCGACGACATCGAATTTTTCACCTAAAAAAATGTACAGTGTATAGTAAGGATTTTGGAGCCTTCCATGGCTCATCTTCCAACTGCCACAGCGGCCCAACTAGGCGTACCAACGACCTGTGCGCACCTGTGGATATGTGTTGAGATGTGTATTAACGAAATCCAAAGACTGGAGTGGATCCTACGACATCGAATTTTTCACCTAAAAAAATGTACAGTGTATAGTAAGGATTTTGGAGCCTTCCATGGCTCATCTTCCAATTGCCACAGCGGCCCAACTAGGCGTACCTACGACCTGTGCGCACCTGTGGTTATGTGTTGAGATGTCTATTAACGAAATCCAAAGACTGGAGTAGATCCGACGACATCGAATTTTTCACCTAAAAAAATGTACAGTGTATAGTAAGGATTTTGGAGCCTTCCATGGCTCATCTTCCAACTGCCACAGCGGCCCAACTAGGCGTACCAACGACCTGTGCGCACCTGTGGATATGTGTTGAGATGTGTATTAACGAAATCCAAAGACTGGAGTGGATCCGACGACATCAAATTTTTCACCTAAAAAAATGTACAGTGTATAGTAAGGATTTTGGAGCCTTCCATGGCTCATCTTCCAACTGCCACAGCGGCCCAACTAGGCGTACCAACGACCTGTGCGCACCTGTGGATATGTGTTGAGATGTGTATTAACGAAATCCAAAGACTGGAGTGGATCCTACGACATCGAATTTTTCACCTAAAAAAATGTACAGTGTATAGTAAGGATTTTGGAGCCTTCCATGGCTCATCTTCCAACTGCCACAGCGGCCCAACTAGGCGTACCTACGACCTGTGCGCACCTGTGGTTATGTGTTGAGATGTCTATTAACGAAATCCAAAGACTGGAGTAGATCCGACGACATCGAATTTTTCACCTAAAAAAATGTACAGTGTATAGTAAGGATTTTGGAGCCTTCCATGGCTCATCTTCCAACTGCCACAGCGGCCCAACTAGGCGTACCTACGACCTGTGCGCACCTGTGGATATGTGTTGAGATGTGTATTAACGAAATCCAAAGACTGGAGTGGATCCGACGACATCAAATTTTTCACCTAAAAAAATGTACAGTGTATAGTAAGGATTTTGGAGCCTTCCATGGCTCATCTTCCAACTGCCACAGCGGCCCAACTAGGCGTACCAACGACCTGTGCGCACCTGTGGATATGTGTTGAGATGTGTATTAACGAAATCCAAAGACTGGAGTGGATCCGACGACATCAAATTTTTCACCTAAAAAAATGTACAGTGTATAGTAAGGATTTTGGAGCCTTCCATGGCTCATCTTCCAACTGCCACAGCGGCCCAACTAGGCGTACCAACGACCTGTGCGCACCTGTGGATATGTGTTGAGATGTGTATTAACGAAATCCAAAGACTGGAGTGGATCCTACGACATCGAATTTTTCACCTAAAAAAATGTACAGTGTATAGTAAGGATTTTGGAGCCTTCCATGGCTCATCTTCCAACTGCCACAGCGGCCCAACTAGGTGTACCTACGACCTGTGCGCACCTGTGGATATGTGTTGAGATGTGTATTAACGAAATCCAAAGACTGGAGTGGATCCGACGACATCGAATTTTTCACCTAAAAAAATGTACAGTGTATAGTAAGGATTTTGGAGCCTTCCATGGCTCATCTTCCAACTGCCACAGCGGCCCAACTAGGCGTACCTACGACCTGTGCGCACCTGTGGATATGTGTTGAGATGTGTATTAACGAAAGCCAAAGACTGGAGTGGATCCGACGACATCGAATTCACCTAAAAAAATGTACAGTGTATAGTAAGGATTTTGGAGCCTTCCATGGCTCATCTTCCAACTGCCACAGCGGCCCAACTAGGCGTACCAACGACCTGTGCGCACCTGTGGATATGTGTTGAGATGTGTATTAACGAAATCCAAAGACTGGAGTGGATCCGACGACATCAAATTTTTCACCTAAAAAAATGTACAGTGTATAGTAAGGATTTTGGAGCCTTCCATGGCTCATCTTCCAACTGCCACAGCGGCCCAACTAGGCGTACCAACGACCTGTGCGCACCTGTGGATATGTGTTGAGATGTGTATTAACGAAATCCAAAGACTGGAGTGGATCCGACGACATCAAATTTTTCACCTAAAAAAATGTACAGTGTATAGTAAGGATTTTGGAGCCTTCCATGGCTCATCTTCCAACTGCCACAGCGGCCCAACTAGGCGTACCTACGACCTGTGCGCACCTGTGGATATGTGTTGAGATGTGTATTAACGAAATCCAAAGACTGGAGTGGATCCGACGACATCGAATTTTTCACCTAAAAAAATGTACAGTGTATAGTAAGGATTTTGGAGCCTTCCATGGCTCATCTTCCAACTGCCACAGCGGCCCAACTAGGCGTACCTACGACCTGTGCGCACCTGTGGATATGTGTTGAGATGTGTATTAACGAAATCCAAAGACTGGAGTGGATCCGACGACATCGAATTTTTCACCTAAAAAAATGTACAGTGTATAGTAAGGATTTTGGAGCCTTCCATGGCTCATCTTCCAACTGCCACAGCGGCCCAACTAGGCGTACCAACGACCTGTGCGCACCTGTGGATATGTGTTGAGATGTGTATTAACGAAATCCAAAGACTGGAGTGGATCCTACGACATCGAATTTTTCACCTAAAAAAATGTACAGTGTATAGTAAGGATTTTGGAGCCTTCCATGGCTCATCTTCCAACTGCCACAGCGGCCCAACTAGGCGTACCAACGACCTGTGCGCACCTGTGGATATGTGTTGAGATGTGTATTAACGAAATCCAAAGACTGGAGTGGATCCGACGACATCGAATTTTTCACCTAAAAAAATGTACAGTGTATAGTAAGGATTTTGGAGCCTGCCATGGCTCATCTTCCAACTGCCACAGCGGCCCAACTAGGCGTACCTACGACCTGTGCGCACCTGTGGTTATGTGTTGAGATGTCTATTAACGAAATCCAAAGACTGGAGTAGATCCGACGACATCGAATTTTTCACCTAAAAAAATGTTCAGTGTATAGTAAGGATTTTGGAGCCTTCCATGGCTCATCTTCCAACTGCCACAGCGGCCCAACTAGGCGTACCTACGACCTGTGCGCACCTGTGGATATGTGTTGAGATGTGTATTAACGAAATCCAAAGACTGGAGTGGATCCGACGACATCGAATTTTTCACCTAAAAAAATGTACAGTGTATAGTAAGGATTTTGGAGCCTTCCATGGCTCATCTTCCAACTGCCACAGCGGCCCAACTAGGCGTACCTACGACCTGTGCGCACCTGTGGATATGTGTTGAGATGTGTATTAACGAAATCCAAAGACTGGAGTGGATCCGACGACATCGAATTTTTCACCTAAAAAAATGTACAGTGTATAGTAAGGATTTTGGAGCCTTCCATGGCTCATCTTCCAACTGCCACAGCGGCCCAACTAGGCGTACCAACGACCTGTGCGCACCTGTGGATATGTGTTGAGATGTGTATTAACGAAATCCAAAGACTGGAGTGGATCCTACGACATCGAAATTTTCACCTAAAAAAATGTACAGTGTATAGTAAGGATTTTGGAGCCTTCCATGGCTCATCTTCCAACTGCCACAGCGGCCCAACTAGGCGTACCTACGACCTGTGCGCACCTGTGGATATGTGTTGAGATGTGTATTAACGAAATCCAAAGACTGGAGTGGATCCGACGACATCGAATTTTTCACCTAAAAAAATGTACAGTGTATAGTAAGGATTTTGGAGCCTTCCATGGCTCATCTTCCAACTGCCACAGCGGCCCAACTAGGCGTACCTACGACCTGTGCGCACCTGTGGATATGTGTTGAGATGTGTATTAACGAAATCCAAAGACTGGAGTGGATCCGACGACATCGAATTTTTCACCTAAAAAAATGTACAGTGTATAGTAAGGATTTTGGAGCCTTCCATGGCTCATCTTCCAACTGCCACAGCGGCCCAACTAGTCGTACCAACGACCTGTGCGCACCTGTGGATATGTGTTGAGATGTGTATTAACGAAATCCAAAGACTGGAGTGGATCCGACGACATCGAATTTTTCACCTAAAAAAATGTACAGTGTATAGTAAGGATTTTGGAGCCTTCCATGGCTCATCTTCCAACTGCCACAGCGGCCCAACTAGGCGTACCTACGACCTGTGCGCACCTGTGGTTATGTGTTGAGATGTCTATTAACGAAATCCAAAGACTGGAGTAGATCCGACGACATCGAATTTTTCACCTAAAAAAATGTACAGTGTATAGTAAGGATTTTGGAGCCTTCCATGGCTCATCTTCCAACTGCCACAGCGGCCCAACTAGGCGTACCTACGACCTGTGCGCACCTGTGGATATGTGTTGAGATGTGTATTAACGAAATCCAAAGACTGGAGTGGATCCGACGACATCGAATTTTTCACCTAAAAAAATGTACAGTGTATAGTAAGGATTTTGGAGCCTTCCATGGCTCATCTTCCAACTGCCACAGCGGCCCAACTAGGCGTACCTACGACCTGTGCGCACCTGTGGATATGTGTTGAGATGTGTATTAACGAAATCCAAAGACTGGAGTGGATCCGACGACATCAAATTTTTCACCTAAAAAAATGTACAGTGTATAGTAAGGATTTTGGAGCCTTCCATGGCTCATCTTCCAACTGCCACAGCGGCCCAACTAGGCGTACCAACGACCTGTGCGCACCTGTGGATATGTGTTGAGATGTGTATTAACGAAATCCAAAGACTGGAGTGGATCCGACGACATCGAATTTTTCACCTAAAAAAATGTACAGTGTATAGTAAGGATTTTGGAGCCTTCCATGGCTCATCTTCCAACTGCCACAGCGGCCCAACTAGGCGTACCTACGACCTGTGCGCACCTGTGGATATGTGTTGAGATGTGTATTAACGAAATCCAAAGACTGGAGTGGATCCGACGACATCGAATTTTTCACCTAAAAAAATGTACAGTGTATAGTAAGGATTTTGGAGCCTTCCATGGCTCATCTTCCAACTGCCACAGCGGCCCAACTAGGCGTACCTACGACCTGTGCGCACCTGTGGATATGTGTTGAGATGTGTATTAACGAAATCCAAAGACTGGAGTGGATCCGACGACATCAAATTTTTCACCTAAAAAAATGTACAGTGTATAGTAAAGATTTTGGAGCCTTCCATGGCTCATCTTCCAACTGCCACAGCGGCCCAACTAGGCGTACCAACGACCTGTGCGCACCTGTGGATATGTGTTGAGATGTGTATTAACGAAATCCAAAGACTGGAGTGGATCCGACGACATCGAATTTTTCACCTAAAAAAATGTACAGTGTATAGTAAGGATTTTGGAGCCTTCCATGGCTCATCTTCCAACTGCCACAGCGGCCCAACTAGGCGTACCAACGACCTGTGCGCACCTGTGGATATGTGTTGAGATGTGTATTAACGAAATCCAAAGACTGGAGTGGATCCGACGACATCGAATTTTTCACCTAAAAAAATGTACAGTGTATAGTAAGGATTTTGGAGCCTGCCATGGCTCATCTTCCAACTGCCACAGCGGCCCAACTAGGCGTACCTACGACCTGTGCGCACCTGTGGTTATGTGTTGAGATGTCTATTAACGAAATCCAAAGACTGGAGTAGATCCGACGACATCGAATTTTTCACCTAAAAAAATGTACAGTGTATAGTAAGGCTTTTGGAGCCCTCCATGGCTCATCTTCCAACTGCCACAGCGGCCCAACTAGGCGTACCTGCGACCTGTGCGCACCTGTGGATATGTGTTGAGATGTGTATTAACGAAATCCAAAGACTGGAGTGGATCCGACGACATCGAATTTTTCACCTAAAAAAATGTACAGTGTATAGTAAGGATTTTTTAGCCTTCCATGGCTCATCTTCCAACTGCCACAGCGGCCCAACTAGGCGTACCTACGACCTGTGCGCACCTGTGGATATGTGTTGAGATGTGTATTAACGAAATCCAAAGACTGGAGTGGATCCGACGACATCAAATTTTTCACCTAAAAAAATGTACAGTGTATAGTAAGGATTTTGGAGCCTTCCATGGCTCATCTTCCAACTGCCACAGCGGCCCAACTAGGCGTACCAACGACCTGTGCGCACCTGTGGATATGTGTTGAGATGTGTATTAACGAAATCCAAAGACTGGAGTGGAACCGACGACATCGAATTTTTCACCTAAAAAAATGTACAGTGTATAGTAAGGATTTTGGAGCCTGCCATGGCTCATCTTCCAACTGCCACAGCGGCCCAACTAGGCGTACCTACGACCTGTGCGCACCTGTGGTTATGTGTTGAGATGTCTATTAACGAAATCCAAAGACTGGAGTAGATCCGACGACATCGAATTTTTCACCTAAAAAAATGTACAGTGTATAGTAAGGATTTTGGAGCCTTCCATGGCTCATCTTCCAACTGCCACAGCGGCCCAACTAGGCGTACCTACGACCTGTGCGCACCTGTGGATATGTGTTGAGATGTGTATTAACGAAATCCAAAGACTGGAGTGGATCCGACGACATCGAATTTTTCACCTAAAAAAATGTACAGTGTATAGTAAGGATTTTGGAGCCTGCCATGGCTCATCTTCCAACTGCCACAGCGGCCCAACTAGGCGTACCTACGACCTGTGCGCACCTGTGGATATGTGTTGAGATGTGTATTAACGAAATCCAAAGACTGGAGTGGATCCGACGACATCGAATTTTTCACCTAAAAAAATGTACAGTGTATAGTAAGGATTTTGGAGCCTGCCATGGCTCATCTTCCAACTGCCACAGCGGCCCAACTAGGCGTACCTACGATCTGTGCGCACCTGTGGTTATGTGTTGAGATGTCTATTAACGAAATCCAAAGACTGGAGTAGATCCGACGACATCGAATTTTTCACCTAAAAAAATGTACAGTGTATAGTAAGGATTTTGGAGCCTTCCATGGCTCATCTTCCAACTGCCACAGCGGCCCAACTAGGCGTACCTACGACCTGTGCGCACCTGTGGATATGTGTTGAGATGTGTATTAACGAAATCCAAAGACTGGAGTGGATCCGACGACATCGAATTTTTCACCTAAAAAAATGTACAGTGTATAGTAAGGATTTTGGAGCCTTCCATGGCTCATCTTCCAACTGCCACAGCGGCCCAACTAGGCGTACCAACGACCTGTGCGCACCTGTGGATATGTGTTGAGATGTGTATTAACGAAATCCAAAGACTGGAGTGGATCCGACGACATCGAATTTTTCACCTAAAAAAATGTACAGTGTATAGTAAGGATTTTGGAGCCTTCCATGGCTCATCTTCCAACTGCCACAGCGGCCCAACTAGGCGTACCTACGACCTGTGCGCACCTGTGGATATGTGTTGAGATGTGTATTAACGAAATCCAAAGACTGGAGTGGATCCGACGACATCGAATTTTTCACCTAAAAAAATGTACAGTGTATAGTAAGGATTTTGGAGCCTTCCATGGCTCATCTTCCAACTGCCACAGCGGCCCAACTAGGCGTACCTACGACCTGTGCGCACCTGTGGATATGTGTTGAGATGTGTATTAACGAAATCCAAAGACTGGAGTGGATCCGACGACATCGAATTTTTCACCTAAAAAAATGTACAGTGTATAGTAAGGATTTTGGAGCCTTCCATGGCTCATCTTCCAACTGCCACAGCGGCCCAACTAGGCGTACCAACGACCTGTGCGCACCTGTGGATATGTGTTGAGATGTGTATTAACGAAATCCAAAGACTGGAGTGGATCCTACGACATCGAATTTTTCACCTAAAAAAATGTACAGTGTATAGTAAGGATTTTGGAGCCTTCCATGGCTCATCTTCCAACTGCCACAGCGGCCCAACTAGGCGTACCTACGACCTGTGCGCACCTGTGGATATGTGTTGAGATGTGTATTAACGAAATCCAAAGACTGGAGTGGATCCGACGACATCGAATTTTTCACCTAAAAAAATGTACAGTGTATAGTAAGGATTTTGGAGCCTTCCATGGCTCATCTTCCAACTGCCACAGCGGCCCAACTAGGCGTACCAACGACCTGTGCGCGCCTGTGGATATGTGTTGAGATGTGTATTAACGAAATCCAAAGACTGGAGTGGATCCGACGACATCGAATTTTTCACCTAAAAAAATGTACAGTGTATAGTAAGGATTTTGGAGCCTGCCATGGCTCATCTTCCAACTGCCACAGCGGCCCAACTAGGCGTACCTACGACCTGTGCGCACCTGTGGTTATGTGTTGAGATGTCTATTAACGAAATCCAAAGACTGGAGTAGATCCGACGACATCGAATTTTTCACCTAAAAAAATGTACAGTGTATAGTAAGGATTTTGGAGCCTTCCATGGCTCATCTTCCAACTGCCACAGCGGCCCAACTAGGCGTACCTACGACCTGTGCGCACCTGTGGATATGTGTTGAGATGTGTATTAACGAAATCCAAAGACTGGAGTGGATCCGACGACATCGAATTTTTCACCTAAAAAAATGTACAGTGTATAGTAAGGATTTTGGAGCCTTCCATGGCTCATCTTCCAACTGCCACAGCGGCCCAACTAGGCGTACCTACGACCTGTGCGCACCTGTGGTTATGTGTTGAGATGTCTATTAACGAAATCCAAAGACTGGAGTAGATCCGACGACATCGAATTTTTCACCTAAAAAAATGTACAGTGTATAGTAAGGATTTTGGAGCCTTCCATGGCTCATCTTCCAACTGCCACAGCGGCCCAACTAGGCGTACCTACGACCTGTGCGCACCTGTGGATATGTGTTGAGATGTGTATTAACGAAATCCAAAGACTGGAGTGGATCCGACGACATCGAATTTTTCACCTAAAAAAATGTACAGTGCATAGTAAGGATTTTGGAGCCTTCCATGGCTCATCTTCCAACTGCCACAGCGGCCCAACTAGGCGTACCAACGACCTGTGCGCACCTGTGGATATGTGTTGAGATGTGTATTAACGAAATCCAAAGACTGGAGTGGATCCGACGACATCGAATTTTTCACCTAAAAAAATGTACAGTAAGGATTTTGGAGCCTTCCATGGCTCATCTTCCAACTGCCACTGCGGCCCAACTAGGCGTACCTACGACCTGTGCGCACCTGTGGTTATGTGTTGAGATGTCTATTAACGAAATCCAAAGACTGGAGTGGATCCGACGACATCGAATTTTTCACCTAAAGAAATGTACAGTGTATAGTAAGGATTTTGGAGCCTTCCATGGCTCATCTTCCAACTGCCACAGCGGCCCAACTAGGCGTACCTACGACCTGTGCGCACCTGTGGTTATGTGTTGAGATGTCTATTAACGAAATCCAAAGACTGGAGTAGATCCGACGACATCGAATTTTTCACCTAAAAAAATGTACAGTGTATAGTAAGGATTTTGGAGCCTTCCATGGCTCATCTTCCAACTGCCACAGCGGCCCAACTAGGCGTACCTACGACCTGTGCGCACCTGTGGTTATGTGTTGAGATGTCTATTAACGAAATCCAAAGACTGGAGTAGATCCGACGACATCGAATTTTTCACCTAAAAAAATGTACAGTGTATAGTAAGGATTTTGGAGCCTTCCATGGCTCATCTTCCAACTGCCACAGCGGCCCAACTAGGCGTACCTACGACCTGTGCGCACCTGTGGATATGTGTTGAGATGTGTATTAACGAAATCCAAAGACTGGAGTGGATCCGACGACATCGAATTTTTCACCTAAAAAAATGTACAGTGTATAGTAAGGATTTTGGAGCCTTCCATGGCTCATCTTCCAACTGCCACAGCGGCCCAACTAGGCGTACCTACGACCTGTGCGCACCTGTGGATATGTGTTGAGATGTGTATTAACGAAATCCAAAGACTGGAGTGGATCCGACGACATCAAATTTTTCACCTAAAAAAATGTACAGTGTATAGTAAGGATTTTGGAGCCTTCCATGGCTCATCTTCCAACTGCCACAGCGACCCAACTAGGCGTACCTACGACCTGTGCGCACCTGTGGTTATGTGTTGAGATGTGTATTAACGAAATCCAAAGACTGGAGTGGATCCGACGACATCGAATTTTTCACCTAAAAAAATGTACAGTGTATAGTAAGGATTTTGGAGCCTTCCATGGCTCATCTTCCAACTGCCACAGCGGCCCAACTAGGCGTACCTACGACCTGTGCGCACCTGTGGATATGTGTTGAGATGTGTATTAACGAAATCCAAAGACTGGAGTGGATCCGACGACATCAAATTTTTCACCTAAAAAAATGTACAGTGTATAGTAAGGATTTTGGAGCCTTCCATGGCTCATCTTCCAACTGCCACAGCGGCCCAACTAGGCGTACCAACGACCTGTGCGCACCTGTGGTTATGTGTTGAGATGTGTATTAACGAAATCCAAAGACTGGAGTGGATCCGACGACATCGAATTTTTCACCTAAAAAAATGTACAGTGTATAGTAAGGATTTTGGAGCCTGCCATGGCTCATCTTCCAACTGCCACAGCGGCCCAACTAGGCGTACCTACGATCCGTGCGCACCTGTGGTTATGTGTTGAGATGTCTATTAACGAAATCCAAAGACTGGAGTAGATCCGACGACATCGAATTTTTCACCTAAAAAAATGTACAGTGTATAGTAAGGATTTTGGAGCCTTCCATGGCTCATCTTCCAACTGCCACAGCGGCCCAACTAGGCGTACCTACGACCTGTGCGCACCTGTGGATATGTGTTGAGATGTGTATTAACGAAACCCAAAGACTGGAGTGGATCCGACGACATCGAATTTTTCACCTAAAAAAATGTACAGTGTATAGTAAGGATTTTGGAGCCTTCCATGGCTCATCTTCCAACTGCCACAGCGGCCCAACTAGGCGTACCAACGACCTGTGCGCACCTGTGGATATGTGTTGAGATGTGTATTAACGAAATCCAAAGACTGGAGTGGATCCGACGACATCGAATTTTTCACCTAAAAAAATGTACAGTGTATAGTAAGGATTTTGGAGCCTTCCATGGCTCATCTTCCAACTGCCACAGCGGCCCAACTAGGCGTACCTACGACCTGTGCGCACCTGTGGATATGTGTTGAGATGTGTATTAACGAAATCCAAAGACTGGAGTGGATCCGACGACATCGAATTTTTCACCTAAAAAAATGTACAGTGTATAGTAAGGATTTTGGAGCCTTCCATGGCTCATCTTCCAACTGCCACAGCGGCCCAACTAGGCGTACCTACGACCTGTGCGCACCTGTGGATATGTGTTGAGATGTGTATTAACGAAATCCAAAGACTGGAGTGGATCCGACGACATCGAATTTTTCACCTAAAAAAATGTACAGTGTATAGTAAGGATTTTGGAGCCTTCCTTGGCTCATCTTCCAACTGCCACAGCGGCCCAACTAGGCGTACCTACGACCTGTGCGCACCTGTGGATATGTGTTGAGATGTGTATTAACGAAATCCAAAGACTGGAGTGGATCCGACGACATCAAATTTTTCACCTAAAAAAATGTACAGTGTATAGTAAGGATTTTGGAGCCTTCCATGGCTCATCTTCCAACTGCCACAGCGGCCCAACTAGGCGTACCAACGACCTGTGCGCACCTGTGGATATGTGTTGAGATGTGTATTAACGAAATCCAAAGACTGGAGTGGATCCGACGACATCGAATTTTTCACCTAAAAAAATGTACAGTGTATAGTAAGGATTTTGGAGCCTGCCATGGCTCATCTTCCAACTGCCACAGCGGCCCAACTAGGCGTACCTACGACCTGTGCGCACCTGTGGATATGTGTTGAGATGTGTATTAACGAAATCCAAAGACTGGAGTGGATCCGACGACATCAAATTTTTCACCTAAAAAAATGTACAGTGTATAGTAAGGATTTTGGAGCCTTCCATGGCTCATCTTCCAACTGCCACAGCGGCCCAACTAGGCGTACCAACGACCTGTGCGCACCTATGGATATGTGTTGAGATGTGTATTAACGAAATCCAAAGACTGGAGTGGATCCGACGACATCGAATTTTTCACCTAAAAAAATGTACAGTGTATAGTAAGGATTTTGGAGCCTGCCATGGCTCATCTTCCAACTGCCACAGCGGCCCAACTAGGCGTACCTACGACCTGTGCGCACCTGTGGATATGTGTTGAGATGTGTATTAACGAAATCCAAAGACTGGAGTGGATCCGACGACATCAAATTTTTCACCTAAAAAAATGTACAGTGTATAGTAAGGATTTTGGAGCCTTCCATGGCTCATCTTCCAACTGCCACAGCGGCCCAACTAGGCGTACCAGCGACCTGTGCGCACCTGTGGATATGTGTTGAGATGTGTATTAACGAAATCCAAAGACTGGAGTGGATCCGACGACATCGAATTTTTCACCTAAAAAAATGTACAGTGTATAGTAAGGATTTTGGAGCCTGCCATGGCTCATCTTCCAACTGCCACAGCGGCCCAACTAGGCGTACCTACGACCTGTGCGCACCTGTGGTTATGTGTTGAGATGTCTATTAACGAAATCCAAAGACTGGAGTAGATCCGACGACATCGAATTTTTCACCTAAAAAAATGTACAGTGTATAGTAAGGATTTTGGAGCCTTCCATGGCTCATCTTCCAACTGCCACAGCGGCCCAACTAGGCGTACCTACGACCTGTGTGCACCTGTGGATATGTGTTGAGATGTGTATTAACGAAATCCAAAGACTGGAGTGGATCCGACGACATCGAATTTTTCACCTAAAAAAATGTACAGTGTATAGTAAGGATTTTGGAGCCTTCCATGGCTCATCTTCCAACTGCCACAGCGGCCCAACTAGGCGTACCTACGACCTGTGCGCACCTGTGGATATGTGTTGAGATGTGTATTAACGAAATCCAAAGACTGGAGTGGATCCGACGACATCGAATTTTTCACCTAAAAAAATGTACAGTGTATAGTAAGGATTTTGGAGCCTTCCATGGCTCATCTTCCAACTGCCACAGCGGCCCAACTAGGCGTACCAACGACCTGTGCGCACCTGTGGATATGTGTTGAGATGTGTATTAACGAAATCCAAAGACTGGAGTGGATCCGACGACATCGAATTTTTCACCTAAAAAAATGTACAGTGTATAGTAAGGATTTTGGAGCCTGCCATGGCTCATCTTCCAACTGCCACAGCGGCCCAACTAGGCGTACCTACGACCTGTGCGCACCTGTGGTTATGTGTTGAGATGTCTATTAACGAAATCCAAAGACTGGAGTAGATCCGACGACATCGAATTTTTCACCTAAAAAAATGTACAGTGTATAGTAAGGATTTTGGAGCCTTCCATGGCTCATCTTCCAACTGCCACAGCGGCCCAACTAGGCGTACCTACGACCTGTGCGCACCTGTGGTTATGTGTTGAGATGTGTATTAACGAAATCCAAAGACTGGTGTGGAGCCGACGACATCGAATTTTTCACCTAAAAAAATGTACAGTGTATAGTAAGTATTTTGGAGCCTTCCATGGCTCATCTTCCAACTGCCACAGCGGCCCAACTAGGCGTACCAAAGACCTGTGCGCACCTGTGGATATGTGTTGAGATGTGTATTAACGAAATCCAAAGACTGGAGTGGATCCGACGACATCGTACAGTGTATAGTAAGGATTTTGGAGCCTTCCATGGCTCATCTTCCAACTGCCACAGCGGCCCAACTAGGCGTACCTACGACCTGTGCGCACCTGTGGATATGTGTTGAGATGTGTATTAACGAAATCCAAAGACTGGAGTGGATCCGACGACATCGAATTTTTCACCTAAAAAAATGTACAGTGTATAGTAAGGATTTTGGAGCCTTCCATAGCTCATCTTCCAACTGCCACAGCGGCCCAACTAGGCGTACCTACGACCTGTGCGCACCTGTGGTTATGTGTTGAGATGTCTATTAACGAAATCCAAAGACTGGAGTGGATCCGACGACATCGAATTTTTCACCTAAAAAAATGTACAGTGTATAGTAAGGATTTTGGAGCCTTCCATGGCTCATCTTCCAACTGCCACAGCGGCCCAACTAGGCGTACCTACGACCTGTGCGCACCTGTGGTTATGTGTTGAGATGTGTATTAACGAAATCCAAAGACTGGAGTGGATCCGACGACATCCAATTTTTCACTTAAAAAAATGTACAGTGTATAGTAAGGATTTTGGAGCCTTCCATGGCTCATCTTCCAACTGCCACAGCGGCCCAACTAGGCGTACCTACGACCTGTGCGCACCTGTGGTTATGTGTTGAGATGTCTATTAACGAAATCCAAGGACTGGAGTGGATCCGACGACATCGAATTTTTCACCTAAAAAAATGTACAGTGTATAGTAAGGATTTTGGAGCCTTCCATGGCTCATCTTCCAACTGCCACAGCGGCCCAACTAGGCGTACCAACGACCTGTGCGCACCTGTGGATATGTGTTGAGATGTGTATTAACGAAATCCAAAGACTGGAGTGGATCCGACGACATCGAATTTTTCACCTAAAAAAATGTACAGTGTATAGTAAGGATTTTGGAGCCTTCCATGGCTCATCTTCCAACTGCCACAGCGGCCCAACTAGGCGTACCTACGACCTGTGCGCACCTGTGGTTATGTGTTGAGATGTCTATTAACGAAATCCAAAGACTGGAGTGGATCCGACGACATCGAATTTTTCACCTAAAAAAATGTACAGTGTATAGTAAGGTTTTTGGAGCCTTCCATGGCTCATCTTCCAACTGCCACAGCGGCCCAACTAGGCGTACCTACGACCTGTGCGCACCTGTGGTTATGTGTTGAGATGTGTATTAACGAAATCCAAAGACTGGAGTGGATCCGACGGCATCGAATTTTTCACCTAAAAAATGTACAGTGTATAGTAAGGATTTTGGAGCCTTCCATGGCTCATCTTCCAACTGCCACAGCGGCCCAACTAGGCGTACCAAAGACCTGTGCGCACCTGTGGATATGTGTTGAGATGTGTATTAACGAAATCCAAAGACTGGAGTGGAACCGACTACATCGAATTTTTCACCTAAAAAAATGTACAGTGTATAGTAAGGATTTTGGAGCCTGCCATGGCTCATCTTCCAACTGCCACAGCGGCCCAACTAGGCGTACCTACGACCTGTGCGCACCTGTGGTTATGTGTTGAGATGTCTATTAACGAAATCCAAAGACTGGAGTGGATCCGACGACATCGAATTTTTCACCTAAAAAAATGTACAGTTGCAGTAAGGATTTTGGAGCCTTCCATGGCTCATCTTCCAACTGCCACAGCGGCCCAACTAGGCGTACCTACGACCTGTGCGCACCTGTGGATATGTGTTGAGATGTGTATTAACGAAATCCAAAGACTGGAGTGGATCCGACGACATCGAATTTTTCACCTAAAAAAATGTACAGTGTATAGTAAGGATTTTGGAGCCTTCCATGGCTCATCTTCCAACTGCCACAGCGGCCCAACTAGGCGTACCTACGACCTGTGCGCACCTGTGGTTATGTGTTGAGATGTCTATTAACGAAATCCAAGGGCTGGAGTGGATCCGACGACATCGAATTTTTCACCTAAAAAAATGTACAGTGTATAGTAAGGATTTTGGAGCCTTCCATGGCTCATCTTCCAACTGCCACAGCGGCCCAACTAGGCGTACCAACGACCTGTGCGCACCTGTGGTTATGTGTTGAGATGTCTATTAACGAAATCCAAAGACTGGAGTGGATCCGACGACATCGAATTTTTCACCTAAAAAAATGTACAGTGTATAGTAAGGATTTTGGAGCCTTCCATGGCTCATCTTCCAACTGCCACAGCGGCCCAACTAGGCGTACCTACGACCTGTGCGCACCTGTGGATATGTGTTGAGATGTGTATTAACGAAATCCAAAGACTGGAGTGGATCCGACGACATCGAATTTTTCACCTAAAAAAATGTACAGTGTATAGTAAGGATTTTGGAGCCTTCCATGGCTCATCTTCCAACTGCCACAGCGGCCCAACTAGGCGTACCTACGACCTGTGCGCACCTGTGGTTATGTGTTGAGATGTCTATTAACGAAATCCAAGGACTGGAGTGGATCCGACGACATCGAATTTTTCACCTAAAAAAATGTACAGTGTATAGTAAGGATTTTGGAGCCTTCCATGGCTCATCTTCCAACTGCCACAGCGGCCCAACTAGGCGTACCAACGACCTGTGCGCACCTGTGGTTATGTGTTGAGATGTCTATTAACGAAATCCAAAGACTGGAGTGGATCCGACGACATCGAATTTTTCACCTAAAAAAATGTACAGTGTATAGTAAGGACTTTGGAGCCTTCCATGGCTCATCTTCCAACTGCCACAGCGGCCCAACTAGGCGTACCTACGACCTGTGCGCACCTGTGGTTATGTGTTGAGATGTCTATTAACGAAATCCAAGGACTGGAGTGGATCCGACGACATCGAATTTTTCACCTAAAAAAATGTACAGTGTATAGTAAGGATTTTGGAGCCTTCCATGGCTCATCTTCCAACTGCCACAGCGGCCCAACTAGGCGTAACTACGACCTGTGCGCACCTGTGGTTATGTGTTGAGATGTGTATTAACGAAATCCAAAGACTGGAGTGGATCCGACGACATCGAATTTTTCACCTAAAAAAATGTACAGTGTATAGTAAGGATTTTGGAGCCTTCCATGGCTCATCTTCCAACTGCCACAGCGGCCCAACTAGGCGTACCTACGACCTGTGCGCACCTGTGGTTATGTGTTGAGATGTCTATTAACGAAATCCAAAGACTGGAGTGGATCCGACTACATCGAATTTTTCACCTAAAAAAATGTACAGTGTATAGTAAGGATTTTGGAGCCTTCCATGGCTCATCTTCCAACTGCCACAGCGGCCCAACTAGGCGTACCTACGACCTGTGCGCACCTGTGGTTATGTGTTGAGATGTCTATTAACGAAATCCAAAGACTGGAGTGGATCCGACGACATCGAATTTTTCACCTAAAAAAATGTACAGTGTATAGTAAGGATTTTGGAGCCTTCCATGGCTCATCTTCCAACTGCCACAGCGGCCCAACTAGGCGTACCTCCGACCTGTGCGCACCTGTGGTTATGTGTTGAGATGTCTATTAACGAAATCCAAAGACTGGAGTGGATCCGACGACATCGAATTTTTCACCTAAAAAAATGTACAGTGTATAGTAAGGATTTTGGAGCCTTCCATGGCTCATCTTCCAACTGCCACAGCGGCCCAACTAGGCGTACCTACGACCTGTGCGCACCTGTGGTTATGTGTTGAGATGTCTATTAACGAAATCCAAAGACTGGAGTGGATCCGACGACATCGAATTTTTCACCTAAAAAAATGTACAGTGTAAAGTAAGGATTTTGGAGCCTTCCATGGCTCATCTTCCAACTGCCACAGCGGCTCAACTAGGCGTACCTACGACCTGTGCGCACCTGTGGTTATGTGTTGAGATGTCTATTAACGAAATCCAAAGACTGGAGTGGATCCGACGACATCGAATTTTTCACCTAAAAAAATGTACAGTGTATAGTAAGGATTTTGGAGCCTTCCATGGCTCATCTTCCAACTGCCACAGCGGCCCAACTAGGCGTACCTACGACCTGTGCGCACCTGTGGTTATGTGTTGAGATGTCTATTAACGAAATCCAAAGACTGGAGTGGATCCGACGACATCGAATTTTTCACCTAAAAAAATGTACAGTGTATAGTAAGGATCTTGGAGCCTTCCATGGCTCATCTTCCAACTGCCACAGCGGCCCAACTAGGCGTACCTACGACCTGTGCGCACCTGTGGATATGTGTTGAGATGTGTATTAACGAAATCCAAAGACTGGAGTGGATCCGACGACATCGAATTTTTCACCTAAAAAATGTACAGTGTATAGTAAGGATTTTGGAGCCTTCCATGGCTCATCTTCCAACTGCCACAGCGGCCCAACTAGGCGTACCTACGACCTGTGCGCACCTGTGGTTATGTGTTGAGATGTCTATTAACGAAATCCAAAGACTGGAGTGGATCCGACGACATCGAATTTTTCACCTAAAAAATGTACAGTGTATAGTAAGGATTTTGGAGCCTTCCATGGCTCATCTTCCAACTGCCACAGCGGCCCAACTAGGCGTACCTACGACCTGTGCGCACCTGTGGTTATGTGTTGAGATGTGTATTAACGAAATCCAAAGACTGGAGTGGATCCGACGACATCGAATTTTTCACCTAAAAAAATGTACAGTGTATAGTAAGGATTTTAGAGCCTTCCATGGCTCATCTTCCAACTGCCACAGCGGCCCAACTAGGCGTACCTACGACCTGTGCGCACCTGTGGTTATGTGTTGAGATGTCTATTAACGAAATCCAAAGACTGGAGTGGATCCGACGACATCGAATTTTTCACCTAAAAAAATGTACAGTGTATAGTAAGGATTTTGGAGCCTTCCATGGCTCATCTTCCAACTGCCACAGCGGCCCAACTAGGCGTACCTACGACCTGTGCGCACCTGTGGTTATGTGTTGAGATGTCTATTAACGAAATCCAAAGACTGGAGTGGATCCGACGACATCGAATTTTTCACCTAAAAAAATGTACAGTGTATAGTAAGGATTTTGGAGCCTTCCATGGCTCATCTTCCAACTGCCACAGCGGCCCAACTAGGCGTACCTACGACCTGTGCGCACCTGTGGTTATGTGTTGAGATGTGTATTAACGAAATCCAAAGACTGGAGTGGATCCGACGACATCGAATTTTTCACCTAAAAAAATGTAGTGTATAGTAAGGATTTTAGAGCCTTCCATGGCTCATCTTCCAACTGCCACAGCGGCCCAACTAGGCGTACCTACGACCTGTGCGCACCTGTGGTTATGTGTTGAGATGTCTATTAACGAAATCCAAAGACTGGAGTGGATCCGACGACATCGAATTTTTCACCTAAAAAAATGTACAGTGTATAGTAAGGATTTTGGAGCCTTCCATGGCTCATCTTCCAACTGCCATAGCGGCCCAACTAGGCGTACCTACGACCTGTACGCACCTGTGGTTATGTGTTGAGATGTCTATTAACGAAATCCAAAGACTGGAGTGGATCCGACGACATCGAATTTTTCACCTAAAAAAATGTACAGTGTATAGTAAGGCTTTTGGAGCCTTCCATGGCTCATCTTCCAACTGCCACAGCGGCCCAACTAGGCGTACCAACGACCTGTGCGCACCTGTGGTTATGTGTTGAGATGTCTATTAACGAAATCCAAAGACTGGAGTGGATCCGACGACATCGAATTTTTCACCTAAAAAAATGTACAGTGTATAGTAAGGATTTTGGAGCCTTCCATGGCTCATCTTCCAACTGCCACAGCGGCCCAACTAGGCGTACCTACGACCTGTGCGCACCTGTGGTTATGTTTTGAGATGTGTATTAACGAAATCCAAAGACTGGAGTGGATCCGACGACATCGAATTTTTCACCTAAAAAAATGTACAGTGTATAGTAAGGATTTTGGAGCCTTCCATGGCTCATCTTCCAACTGCCATAGCGGCCCAACTAGGCGTACCTACGACCTGTGCGCACCTGTGGTTATGTGTTGAGATGTCTATTAACGAAATGCAAAGACTGGAGTGGATCCGACGACATCGAATTTTTCACCTAAAAAATGTACAGTGTATAGTAAGGATTTTGGAGCCTTCCATGGCTCATCTTCCAACTGCCACAGCGGCCCAACTAGGCGTACCTACGACCTGTGCTCACCTGTGGTTATGTGTTGAGATGTCTATAAACGAAATCCAAAGACTGGAGTGGATCCGACGACATCGAATTTTTCACCTAAAAAAATGTACAGTGTATAGTAAGGATTTTGGAGCCTTCCATGGCTCATCTTCCAACTGCCACAGCGGCCCAACTAGGCGTACCTACGACCTGTGCTCACCTGTGGTTATGTGTTGAGATGTCTATTAACGAAATCCAAAGACTGGAGTGGATCCGACGACATCGAATTTTTCACCTAAAAAAATGTACAGTGTATAGTAAGGATTTTGGAGCCTTCCATGGCTCATCTTCCAACTGCCACAGCGGCCCAACTAGGCGTACCTACGACCTGTGCGCACCTGTGGTTATGTGTTGAGATGTCTATTAACGAAATCCAAAGACTGGAGTGGATCCGACGACATCGAATTTTTCACCTAAAAAAATGTACAGTGTATAGTAAGGATTTTGGAGCCTTCCATGGCTCATCTTCCAACTGCCACAGCGGCCCAACTAGGCGTACCTACGACCTGTGCGCACCTGTAGTTATGTGTTGAGATGTCTATTAACGAAATCCAAAGACTGGAGTGGATCCGACGACATCGAATTTTTCACCTAAAAAAATGTACAGTGTATAGTAAGGATTTTGGAGCCTTCCATGGCTCATCTTCCAACTGCCACAGCGGCCCAACTAGGCGTACCTACGACCTGTGCGCACCTGTGGTTATGTGTTGAGATGTCTATTAACGAAATCCAAAGACTGGAGTGGATCCGACGACATCGAATTTTTCACCTAAAAAAATGTACAGTGTATAGTAAGGATTTTGGAGCCTTCCATGGCTCATCTTCCAACTGCCATAGCGGCCCAACTAGGCGTACCTACGACCTGTGCGCACCTGTGGTTATGTGTTGAGATGTCTATTAACGAAATCCAAAGACTGGAGTGGATCCGACGACATCGAATTTTTCACCTAAAAAAATGTACTGTGTATAGTAAGGATTTTGGAGCCTTCCATGGCTCATCTTCCAACTGCCACAGCGGCCCAACTAGGCGTACCTACGACCTGTGCGCACCTGTGGTTATGTGTTGAGATGTCTATTAACGAAATCCAAAGACTGGAGTGGATCCGACGACATCGAATTTTTCACCTAAAAAAATGTACAGTGTATAGTAAGGATTTTGGAGCCTTCCATGGCTCATCTTCCAACTGCCATAGCGGCCCAACTAGGCGTACCTACGACCTGTGCGCACCTGTGGTTATGTGTTGAGATGTCTATTAACGAAATCCAAAGACTGGAGTGGATCCGACGACATCGAATTTTTCACCTAAAAAAATGTACAGTGTATAGTAAGGATTTTGGAGCCTTCCATGGCTCATCTTCCAACTGCCATAGCGGCCCAACTAGGCGTACCTACGACCTGTGCGCACCTGTGGTTATGTGTTGAGATGTCTATTCACGAAATCCAAAGACTGGAGTGGATCCGACGACATCGAATTTTTCACCTAAAAAAATGTACAGTGTATAGTAAGGATTTTGGAGCCTTCCATGGCTCATCTTCCAACTGCCACAGCGGCCCAACTAGGCGTACCTACGACCTGTGCGCACCTGTGGTTATGTGTTGAGATGTCTATTAACGAAATCCAAAGACTGGAGTGGATCCGACGACATCGAATTTTTCACCTAAAAAAATGTACAGTGTATAGTAAGGATTTTGGAGCCTTCCATGGCTCATCTTCCAACTGCCACAGCGGCCCAACTAGGCGTACCTACGACCTGTGCGCACCTGTGGTTATGTGTTGAGATGTCTATTAACGAAATCCAAAGACTGGAGTGGATCCGACGACATCGAATTTTTCACCTAAAAAAATGTACAGTGTATAGTAAGGATTTTGGAGCCTTCCGTGGCTCATCTTCCAACTGCCACAGCGGCCCAACTAGGCGTACCTACGACCTGTGCGCACCTGTAGTTATGTGTTGAGATGTCTATTAACGAAATCCAAAGACTGGAGTGGATCCGACGACATCGAATTTTTCACCTAAAAAAATGTACAGTGTATAGTAAGGATTTTGGAGCCTTCCATGGCTCATCTTCCAACTGCCACAGCGGCCCAACTAGGCGTACCTACGACCTGTGCGCACCTGTGGTTATGTGTTGAGATGTGTATTAACGAAATCCAAAGACTGGAGTGGATCCGACGACATCGAATTTTTCACCTAAAAAAATGTACAGTGTATAGTAAGGATTTTGGAGCCTTCCATGGCTCATCTTCCAACTGCCACAGCGGCCCAACTAGGCGTACCTACGACCTGTGCGCACCTGTGGTTATGTGTTGAGATGTGTATTAACGAAATCCAAAGACTGGAGTGGATCCGACGACATCGAATTTTTCACCTAAAAAAATGTACAGTGTATAGTAAGGATTTTGGAGCCTTCCATGGCTCATCTTCCAACTGCCATAGCGGCCCAACTAGGCGTACCTACGACCTGTGCGCACCTGTGGTTATGTGTTGAGATGTCTATTAACGAAATCCAAAGACTGGAGTGGATCCGACGACATCGAATTTTTCACTTAAAAAAATGTACAGTGTATAGTAAGGATTTTGGAGCCTTCCATGGCTCATCTTCCAACTGCCACAGCGGCCCAACTAGGCGTACCTATGACCTGTGCGCACCTGTGGTTATGTGTTGAGATGTCTATTAACGAAATCCAAAGACTGGAGTGGATCCGACGACATCGAATTTTTCACCTAAAAAAATGTACAGTGTATAGTAAGGATTTTGGAGCCTTCCATGGCTCATCTTCCAACTGCCACAGCGGCCCAACTAGGCGTACCTACGACCTGTGCGCACCTGTGGTTATGTGTTGAGATGTCTATTAACGAAATCCAAAGACTGGAGTGGATCCGACGACATCGAATTTTTCACCTAAAAAAATGTACAGTGTATAGTAAGGATTTTGGAGCCTTCCATGGCTCATCTTCCAACTGCCATAGCGGCCCAACTAGGCGTACCTACGACCTGTGCGCACCTGTGGTTATGTGTTGAGATGTATATTAACGAAATCCAAAGACTGGAGTGGATCCGACGACGTCGAATTTTTCACCTTAAAAAAATGTACAGTGTATAGTAAGGATTTTGGAGCCTTCCATGGCTCATCTTCCAACTGCCATAGCGGCCCAACTAGGCGTACCTACGACCTGTGCGCACTTGTGGTTATGTGTTGAGATGTCTATTAACGAAATCCAAAGACTGGAGTGGATCCGACGACATCGAATTTTTCACCTAAAAAAATGTACAGTAAGGAATTTGGAGCCTTCCATGGCTCATCTTCCAACTGCCACAGCGGCCCAACTAGGCGTACCTACGACCTGTGCGCATCTGTGGTTATGTGTTGAGATGTCTATTAACGAAATCCAAAGACTGGAGTGGATCCGACGACATCGAATTTTTCACCTAAAAAAATGTACAGTGTTATAGTAAGGATTTTGGAGCCTTCCATGGCTCATCTTCCAACTGCCACAGCGGCCCAACTAGGCGTACCTACGACCTGTGCGCACCTGTGGTTATGTGTTGAGATGTCTATTAACGAAATCCAAAGACTGGAGTGGATCCGACGACACCGAATTTTTCACCTAAAAAAATGTACAGTGTATAGTAAGGATTTTGGAGCCTGCCATGGCTCATCTTCCAACTGCCACAGCGGCCCAACTAGGCGTACCTACGACCTGTGCGCACCTGTGGTTATGTGTTGAGATGTCTATTAACGAAATCCAAAGACTGGAGTAGATCCGACGACATCGAATTTTTCACCTAAAAAAATGTACAGTGTATAGTAAGCATTTTGGAGCCTTCCATGGCTCATCTTCCAACTGCCATAGCGGCCCAACTAGGCGTACCTACGACCTGTGCGCACCTGTGGTTATGTGTTGAGATGTCTATTAACGAAATCCAAAGACTGGAGTGGATCCGACGACATCGAATTTTTCACCTAAAAAAATGTACAGTGTATAGTAAGGATTTTGGAGCCTTCCATGGCTCATCTTCCAACTGCCACAGCGGCCCAACTAGGCGTACCTACGACCTGTGCGCACCTGTGGTTATGTGTTGAGATGTCTATTAACGAAATCCAAAGACTGGAGTGGATCCGACGACATCGAATTTTTCACCTAAAAAAATGTACAGTGTATAGTAAGGATTTTGGAGCCTTCCATGGCTCATCTTCCAACTGCCATAGCGGCCCAACTAGGCGTACCAACGACCTGTGCGCACCTGTGGTTATGTGTTGAGATGTCTATTAACGAAATCCAAAGACTGGAGTGGATCCGACGACATCGAATTTTTCACCTAAAAAAATGTACAGTGTATAGTAAGGATTTTGGAGCCTTCCATGGCTCATCTTCCAACTGCCACAGCGGCGCAACTAGGCGTACCTACGACCTGTGCGCACCTGTGGTTATGTGTTGAGATATCTATTAACGAAATCCAAAGACTGGAGTGGATCCGACGACATCGAATTTTTCACCTAAAAAAATGTACAGTGTATAGTAAGGATTTTGGAGCCTTCCATGGCTCATCTTCCAACTGCCACAGCGGCCCAACTAGGCGTACCTACGACCTGTGCGCACCTGTGGTTATGTGTTGAGATGTCTATTAACGAAATCCAAAGACTGGAGTGGATCCGACGACATCGAATTTTTCACCTAAAAAAATGTACAGTGTATAGTAAGGATTTTGGAGCCTTCCATGGCTCATCTTCCAACTGCCACAGCGGCCCAACTAGGCGTACCAACGACCTGTGCGCACCTGTGGATATGTGTTGAGATGTGTATTAACGAAATCCAAAGACTGGAGTGGATCCGACGACATCGAATTTTTCACCTAAAAAAATGTACAGTGTATAGTAAGGATTTTGGAGCCTTCCATGGCTCATCTTCCAACTGCCACAGCGGCCCAACTAGGCGTACCTACGACCTGTGCGCACCTGTGGTTATGTGTTGAGATGTCTATTAACGAAATCCAAAGACTGGAGTGGATCCGACGACATCGAATTTTTCACCTAAAAAAATGTACAGTGTAT
The DNA here is from genome assembly GCA_907269125.1 of Eristalis pertinax. NCBI lineage: Eukaryota > Metazoa > Arthropoda > Insecta > Diptera > Syrphidae > Eristalis > Eristalis pertinax. The sequence goes on from OU026147.1 coordinate 16,176,939, forward strand.
AGTAAGGATTTTGGAGCCTTCCATGGCTCATCTTCCAACTGCCACAGCGGCCCAACTAGGCGTACCTACGACCTGTGCGCACCTGTGGTTATGTGTTGAGATGTCTATTAACGAAATCCAAAGACTGGAGTGGATCCGACGACATCGAATTTTTCACCTAAAAAAATGTACAGTGTATAGTAAGGTTTTTGGAGCCTTCCATGGCTCATCTTCCAACTGCCACAGCGGCCCAACTAGGCCTACCTACGACCTGTGCGCACCTGTGGTTATGTGTTGAGATGTCTATTAACGAAATCCAAAGACTGGAGTGGATCCGACGACACCGAATTTTTCACCTAAAAAAATGTACAGTGTATAGTAAGGATTTTGGAGCCTTCCATGGCTCATCTTCCAACTGCCATAGCGGCCCAACTAGGCGTACCTACGACCTGATCGCACCTGTGGTTATATGTTGAGATGTATATTAACGAAATCCAAAGACTGGAGTGGATCCGACGACATCGAATTTTTCACCTAAAAAAATGTACAGTGTATAGTAAGGATTTTGGAGCCTTCCATGGCTCATCTTCCAACTGCCATAGCGGCCCAACTAGGCGTACCTACGACCTGTGCGCACCTGTGGATATGTGTTTAGATGTGTATTAACGAAATCCAAAGACTGGAGTGGATCCGACGACATCGAATTTTTCACCTAAAAAAATGTACAGTGTATAGTAAGGATTTTGGAGCCTTCCATGGCTCATCTTCCAACTGCCACAGCGGCCCAACTAGGCGTACCTACGACCTGTGCGCACCTGTGGTTATGTGTTGAGATGTCTATTAACGAAATCCAAAGACTGGAGTGGATCCGACGACATCGAATTTTTCACCTAAAAAAATGTAAGGATTTTGGAGCCTTCCATGGCTCATCTTCCAACTGCCACAGCGGCCCAACTAGGCGTACCTACGACCTGTGCGCACCTGTGGTTATGTGTTGAGATGTCTATTAACGAAATCCAAAGACTGGAGTGGATCCGACGACATCGAATTTTTCACCTAAAAAAATGTACAGTGTATAGTAAGGATTTTGGAGCCTTCCATGGCTCATCTTCCAACTGCCACAGCGGCCCAACTAGGCGTACCTACGACCTGTGCGCACCTGTAGTTATGTGTTGAGATGTCTATTAACGAAATGCAAAGACTGGAGTGGATCCGACGACATCGAATTTTTCACCTAAAAAAATGTACAGGGTATAGTAAGGATTTTGGAGCCTTCCATGGCTCATCTTCCAACTGCCACAGCGGCCCAACTAGGCGTACCTACGACCTGTGCGCACCTGTGGTTATGTGTTGAGATGTCTATTAACGAAATCCAAAGACTGGAGTGGATCCGACGACATCGAATTTTTCACCTAAAAAAATGTAAGGATTTTGGAGCCTTCCATGGCTCATCTTCCAACTGCCACAGCGGCCCAACTAGGCGTACCTACGACCTGTGCGCACCTGTGGTTATGTGTTGAGATGTCTATTAACGAAATCCAAAGAATGGAGTGGATCCGACGACGTCGAATTTTTCACCTAAAAAAATGTACAGTGTATAGTAAGGATTTTGGAGCCTTCCATGGCTCATCTTCCAACTGCCACAGCGGCCCAACTAGCGGTACCTACGACCTGTGCGCACCTGTAGTTATGTGTTGAGATGTCTATTAACGAAATCCAAAGACTGGAGTGGATCCGACGACATCGAATTTTTCACCTAAAAAAATGTACAGTGTATAGTAAGGATTTTGGAGCCTTCCATGGCTCATCTTCCAACTGCCACAGCGGCCCAACTAGGCGTACCAACGACCTGTGCGCACCTGTGGTTATGTGTTGAGATGTCTATTAACGAAATCCAAAGACTGGAGTGGATCCGACGACATCGAATTTTTCACCTAAAAAAATGTACAGTGTATAGTAAGGATTTTGGAGCCTTCCATGGCTCATCTTCCAACTGCCACAGCGGCCCAACTAGGCGTACCTACGACCTGTGCGCACCTGTAGTTATGTGTTGAGATGTCTATTAACGAAATCCAAAGACTGGAGTGGATCCGACGACATCGAATTTTTCACCTAAAAAAATGTACAGTGTATAGTAAGGATTTTGGAGCCTTCCATGGCTCATCTTCCAACTGCCATAGCGGCCCAACTAGGCGTACTTACGACCTGTGCGCACCTGTGGTTATGTGTTGAGATGTCTATTAACGAAATCCAAAGACTGGAGTGGATCCGACGACATCGAATTTTTCACCTAAAAAAATGTACAGTGTATAGTAAGGATTTTGGAGCCTTCCATGGCTCATCTTCCAACTGCCACAGCGGCCCAACTAGGCGTACCTACGACCTGTGCGCACCTGTAGTTATGTGTTGAGATGTCTATTAACGAAATCCAAAGACTGGAGTGGATCCGACGACATCGAATTTTTCATCTAAAAAAATGTACAGTGTATAGTAAGGATTTTGGAGCCTTCCATGGCTCATCTTCCAACTGCCATAGCGGCCCAACTAGGCGTACCTACGACCTGTGCGCACCTGTAGTTATGTGTTGAGATGTCTATTAACGAAGTCCAAAGACTGGAGTGGATCCGACGACATCGAATTTTTCACCTAAAAAAATGTACAGTGTATAGTAAGGATTTTGGAGCCTTCCATGGCTCATCTTCCAACTGCCACAGCGGCCCAACTAGGCGTACCTACGACCTGTGCGCACCTGTGGTTATGTGTTGAGATGTCTATTAACGAAATCCAAAGACTGGAGTGGATCCGACGACATCGAATTTTTCACCTAAAAAAATGTACAGTGTATAGTAAGGATTTTGGAGCCTTCCATGGCTCATCTTCCAACTGCCATAGCGGCCCAACTAGGCGTACCTACGACCTGTGCGCACCTGTGGTTATGTGTTGAGATGTCTATTAACGAAATCCAAAGACTGGAGTGGATCCGACGACATCGAATTTTTCACCTAAAAAAATGTACAGTGTATAGTAAGGATTTTGGAGCCTTCCATGGCTCATCTTCCAACTGCCACAGCGGCTCAACTAGGCGTACCTACGACCTGTGCGGACCTGTGGTTATGTGTTGAGATGTCTATTAACGAAATCCAAAGACTGGAGTGGATCCGACGACATCGAATTTTTCACCTAAAAAAATGTACAGTGTATAGTAAGGATTTTGGAGCCTTCCATGGCTCATCTTCCAACTGCCACAGCGGCCCAACTAGGCGTACCTACGACCTGTGCGCACCTGTGGTTATGTGTTGAGATGTCTATTAACGAAATCCAAAGACTGGAGTGGATCCGACGACATCGAATTTTTCACCTAAAAAAATGTACAGTGTATAGTAAGGATTTTGGAGCCTTCCATGGCTCATCTTCCAACTGCCACAGCGGCCCAACTAGGCGTACCTACGACCTGTGCGCACCTGTGGTTATGTGTTGAGATGTCTATTAACGAAATCCAAAGACTGGAGTGGATCCGACGACATCGAATTTTTCACCTAAAAAAATGTACAGTGTATAGTAAGGATTTTGGAGCCTTCCATGGCTCATCTTCCAACTGCCACAGCGGCCCAACTAGGCGTACCTACGACCTGTGCGGACCTGTGGTTATGTGTTGAGATGTCTATTAACGAAATCCAAAGACTGGAGTGGATCCTACGACATCGAATTTTTCACCTAAAAAAATGTACAGTGTATAGTAAGGATTTTGGAGCCTTCCATGGCTCATCTTCCAACTGCCACAGCGGCCCAACTAGGCGTACCTACGACCTGTGCGCACCTGTGGTTATGTGTTGAGATGTCTATTAACGAAATCCAAAGACTGGAGTGGATCCGACGACATCGAATTTTTCACCTAAAAAAATGTACAGTGTATAGTAAGGATTTTGGAGCCTTCCATGGCTCATCTTCCAACTGCCACAGCGGCCCAACTAGGCGTACCTACGACCTGTGCGCACCTGTAGTTATGTGTTGAGATGTGTATTACCGAAATCCAAAGACTGGAGTGGATCGACGACATCGAATTTTTCACCTAAAAAAATGTACAGTGTATAGTAAGGATTTTGGAGCCTTCCATGGCTCATCTTCCAACTGCCACAGCGGCCCAACTAGGCGTACCTACGACCTGTGCGCACCTGTGGTTATGTGTGGAGATGTGTATTAACGAAATCCAAAGACTGGAGTGGATCCGACGACATCGAATTTTTCACCTAAAAAAATGTACAGTGTATAGTAAGGATTTTGGAGCCTTCCATGGCTCATCTTCCAACTGCCACAGCGGCCCAACTAGGCGTACCTACGACCTGTGCGCACCTGTGGTTATGTGTGGAGATGTGTATTAACGAAATCCAAAGACTGGAGTGGATCCGACGACATCGAATTTTTCACCTAAAAAAATGTACAGTGTATAGTAAGGATTTTGGAGCCTTCCATGGCTCATCTTCCAACTGCCACAGCGGCCCAACTAGGCGTACCTACGACCTGTGCGCACCTGTAGTTATGTGTTGAGATGTCTATTAACGAAATCCAAAGACTGGAGTGGATCCGACGACATCGAATTTTTCACCTAAAAAAATGTACAGTGTATAGTAAGGATTTTGGAGCCTTCCATGGCTCATCTTCCAACTGCCACAGCGGCCCAACTAGGCGTACCTACGACCTGTGCGCACCTGTGGTTATGTGTTGAGATGTGTATTAACGAAATCCAAAGACTGGAGTGGATCCGACGACATCGAATTTTTCACCTAAAAAAATGTACAGTGCATAGTAAGGATTTTGGAGCCTTCCATGGCTCATCTTCCAACTGCCACAGCGGCCCAACTAGGCGTACCTACGACCTGTGCGCACCTGTGGATATGTGTTGAGATGTGTATTAACGAAATCCAAAGACTGGAGTGGATCCGACGACATCGAATTTTTCACCTAAAAAAATGTACAGTGTATAGTAAGGATTTTGGAGCCTTCCATGGCTCATCTTCCAACTGCCACAGCGGCCCAACTAGGCGTACCTACGACCTGTGCGTACCTGTGGTTATGTGTTGAGATGTGTATTAACGAAATCCAAAGACTGGAGTGGATCCGACGACATCGAATTTTTCACCTAAAAAAATGTACTGTGTATAGTAAGGATTTTGGAGCCTTCCATGGCTCATCTTCCAACTGCCATAGCGGCCTAACTAGGCGTACCTACGACCTGTGCGCACCTGTGGTTATGTGTTGAGATGTCTATTAACGAAATCCAAAGACTGGAGTGGATCCGACGACATCGAATTTTTCACCTAAAAAAATGTACAGTGTATAGTAAGGATTTTGGAGCCTTCCATGGCTCATGTTCCAACTGCCACAGCGGCCCAACTAGGCGTACCAACGACCTGTGCGCACCTGTGGTTATGTGTTGAGATGTCTATTAACGAAATCCAAAGACTGGAGTGGATCCGACGACATCGAATTTTTCACCTAAAAAAATGTAAGGATTTTGGAGCCTTCCATGGCTTATCTTCCAACAGCCACAGCGGCCCAACTAGGCGTACCTACGACCTGTGCGCACCTGTGGTTATGTGTTGAGATGTCTATTAACGAAATCCAAAGACTGGAGTGGATCCGACGACATCGAATTTTTCACCTAAAAAAATGTACAGTGTATAGTAAGGATTTTGGAGCCTTCCATGGCTCATCTTCCAACTGCCACAGCGGCCCAACTAGGCGTACCTACGACCTGTGCGCACCTGTGGTTATGTGTTGAGATGTCTATTAACGAAATCCAAAGACTGGAGTGGATCCGACGACATCGAATTTTTCACCTAAAAAAATGTACAGTGTATAGTAAGGATTTTGGAGCCTTCCATGGCTCATCTTCCAACTGCCACAGCGGCCCAACTAGACGTACCTACGACCTGTGCGCACCTGTGGTTATGTGTTGAGATGTGTATTAACGAAATCCAAAGACTGGAGTGGATCCGACGACATCGAATTTTTCACCTAAAAAAATGTAAGGATTTTGGAGCCTTCCATGGCTCATCTTCCAACTGCCACAGCGGCCCAACTAGGCGTACCTACGACCTGTGCGCACCTGTGGTTATGTGTTGAGGTGTCTATTAACGAAATCCAAAGACTGGAGTGGATCCGACGACATCGAATTTTTCACCTAAAAAAATGTACAGTGTATAGTAAGGATTTTGGAGCCTTCCATGGCTCATCTTCCAACTGCCATAGCGGCCCAACTAGGCGTACCTACGACCTGTGCGCACCTGTGGTTATGTGTTGAGATGTCTATTAACGAAATCCAAAGACTGGAGTGGATCCGACGACATCGAATTTTTCACCTAAAAAAATGTACAGTGTATAGTAAGGATTTTGGAGCCTTCCATGGCTCATCTTCCAACTGCCACAGCGGCCCAACTAGGCGTACCTACGACCTGTGCGCACCTGTGGTTATGTGTTGAGATGTCTATTAACGAAATGCAAAGACTGGAGTGGATCCGACGACATCGAATTTTTCACCTAAAAAAATGTAAGGATTTTGGAGCCTTCCATGGCTCATCTTCCAACTGCCACAGCGGCCCAACTAGGCGTACCTACGACCTGTGCGCACCTGTGGTTATGTGTTGAGATGTCTATTAACGAAATCCAAAGAATGGAGTGGATCCGACGACGTCGAATTTTTCACCTAAAAAAATGTACAGTGTATAGTAAGGATTTTGGAGCCTTCCATGGCTCATCTTCCAACTGCCACAGCGGCCCAACTAGGCGTACCTACGACCTGTGCGCACCTGTGGTTATGTGTTGAGATGTCTATTAACGAAATCCAAAGACTGGAGTGGATCCGACGACATCGAATTTTTCACCTAAAAAAATGTACAGTGTATAGTAAGGATTTTGGAGCCTTCCATGGCTCATCTTCCAACTGCCACAGCGGCCCAACTAGGCGTACCTACGACCTGTGCGCACCTGTAGTTATGTGTTGAGATGTCTATTAACGAAATCCAAAGACTGGAGTGGATCCGACGACATCGAATTTTTCACCTAAAAAAATGTACAGTGTATAGTAAGGATTTTGGAGCCTTCCATGGCTCATCTTCCAACTGCCACAGCGGCCCAACTAGGCGTACCTACGACCTGTGCGCACCTGTGGTTATGTGTTGAGATGTCTATTAACGAAATCCAAAGACTGGAGTGGATCCGACGACATCGAATTTTTCACCTAAAAAAATGTACAGTGTATAGTAAGGATTTTGGAGCCTTCCATGGCTCATCTTCCAACTGCCACAGCGGCCCAACTAGGCGTACCTACGACCTGTGCGCACCTGTGGTTATGTGTTGAGATGTGTATTAACGAAATCCAAAGACTGGAGTGGATCCGACGACATCGAATTTTTCACCTAAAAAAATGTACAGTGTATAGTAAGGATTTTGGAGCCTTCCATGGCTCATCTTCCAACTGCCACAGCGGCCCAACTAGGCGTACCTACGACCTGTGCGCCCCTGTGGTTATGTGTTGAGATGTCTATTAACGAAATCCAAAGACTGGAGTGGATCCGACGACATCGAATTTTTCACCTAAAAAAATGTAGTGTATAGTAAGGATTTTGGAGCCTTCCATGGCTCATCTTCCAACTGCCCCAGCGGCCCAACTAGCGGTACCTACGACCTGTGCGCACCTGTGGTTATGTGTTGAGGTGTCTATTAACGAAATCCAAAGACTGGAGTGGATCCGACGACATCGAATTTTTCACCTAAAAAAATGTACAGTGTATAGTAAGGATTTTGGAGCCTTCCATGGCTCATCTTCCAACTGCCATAGCGGCCCAACTAGGCGTACCTACGACCTGTGCGCACCTGTGGTTATGTGTTGAGATGTCTATTAACGAAATCCAAAGACTGGAGTGGATCCGACGACATCGAATTTTTCACCTAAAAAAATGTAAGGATTTTGGAGCCTTCCATGGCTCATCTTCCAACTGCCACAGCGGCCCAACTAGGCGTACCTACGACCTGTGCGCACCTGTGGTTATGTGTTGAGATGTCTATTAACGAAATCCAAAGACTGGAGTGGATCCGACGACATCGAATTTTTCACCTAAAAAAATGTAAGGATTTTGGAGCCTTCCATGGCTCATCTTCCAACTGCCACAGCGGCCCAACTAGGCGTACCTACGACCTGTGCGCACCTGTGGTTATGTGTTGAGATGTCTATTAACGAAATCCAAAGAATGGAGTGGATCCGACGACGTCGAATTTTTCACCTAAAAAAATTTACAGTGTATAGTAAGGATTTTGGAGCCTTCCATGGCTCATCTTCCAACTGCCACAGCGGCCCAACTAGGCGTACCTACGACCTGTGCGCACCTGTGGTTATGTGTTGAGATGTCTATTAACGAAATCCAAAGACTGGAGTGGATCCGACGACATCGAATTTTTCACCTAAAAAAATGTACAGTGTATAGTAAGGATTTTGGAGCCTTCCATGGCTCATCTTCCAACTGCCACAGCGGCCCAACTAGGCGTACCTACGACCTGTGCGCACCTGTAGTTATGTGTTGAGATGTCTATTAACGAAATCCAAAGACTGGAGTGGATCCGACGACATCGAATTTTTCACCTAAAAAAATGTACAGTGTATAGTAAGGATTTTGGAGCCTTCCATGGCTCATCTTCCAACTGCCACAGCGGCCCAACTAGGCGTACCTACGACCTGTGCGCACCTGTGGTTATGTGTTGAGATGTCTATTAACGAAATCCAAAGAATGGAGTGGATCCGACGACGTCGAATTTTTCACCTAAAAAAATGTACAGTGTATAGTAAGGATTTTGGAGCCTTCCATGGCTCATCTTCCAACTGCCACAGCGGCCCAACTAGGCGTACCTACGACCTGTGCGCACCTGTGGTTATGTGTTGAGATGTCTATTAACGAAATCCAAAGACTGGAGTGGATCCGACGACATCGAATTTTTCACCTAAAAAAATGTACAGTGTATAGTAAGGATTTTGGAGCCTTCCATGGCTCATCTTCCAACTGCCACAGCGGCCCAACTAGGCGTACCTACGACCTGTGCGCACCTGTAGTTATGTGTTGAGATGTCTATTAACGAAATCCAAAGACTGGAGTGGATCCGACGACATCGAATTTTTCACCTAAAAAAATGTACAGTGTATAGTAAGGATTTTGGAGCCTTCCATGGCTCATCTTCCAACTGCCACAGCGGCCCAACTAGGCGTACCTACGACCTGTGCGCACCTGTGGTTATGTGTTGAGATGTCTATTAACGAAATCCAAAGACTGGAGTGGATCCGACGACATCGAATTTTTCACCTAAAAAAATGTACAGTGTATAGTAAGGATTTTGGAGCCTTCCATGGCTCATCTTCCAACTGCCACAGCGGCCCAACTAGGCGTACCTACGACCTGTGCGCACCTGTGGTTATGTGTTGAGATGTGTATTAACGAAATCCAAAGACTGGAGTGGATCCGACGACATCGAATTTTTCACCTAAAAAAATGTACAGTGTATAGTAAGGATTTTGGAGCCTTCCATGGCTCATCTTCCAACTGCCACAGCGGCCCAACTAGGCGTACCTACGACCTGTGCGCCCCTGTGGTTATGTGTTGAGATGTCTATTAACGAAATCCAAAGACTGGAGTGGATCCGACGACATCGAATTTTTCACCTAAAAAAATGTAGTGTATAGTAAGGATTTTGGAGCCTTCCATGGCTCATCTTCCAACTGCCCCAGCGGCCCAACTAGCGGTACCTACGACCTGTGCGCACCTGTGGTTATGTGTTGAGGTGTCTATTAACGAAATCCAAAGACTGGAGTGGATCCGACGACATCGAATTTTTCACCTAAAAAAATGTACAGTGTATAGTAAGGATTTTGGAGCCTTCCATGGCTCATCTTCCAACTGCCATAGCGGCCCAACTAGGCGTACCTACGACCTGTGCGCACCTGTGGTTATGTGTTGAGATGTCTATTAACGAAATCCAAAGACTGGAGTGGATCCGACGACATCGAATTTTTCACCTAAAAAAATGTAAGGATTTTGGAGCCTTCCATGGCTCATCTTCCAACTGCCACAGCGGCCCAACTAGGCGTACCTACGACCTGTGCGCACCTGTGGTTATGTGTTGAGATGTCTATTAACGAAATCCAAAGACTGGAGTGGATCCGACGACATCGAATTTTTCACCTAAAAAAATGTACAGTGTATAGTAAGGATTTTGGAGCCTTCCATGGCTCATCTTCCAACTGCCACAGCGGCCCAACTAGGCGTACCTACGACCTGTGCGCACCTGTGGTTATGTGTTGAGATGTCTATTAACGAAATCCAAAGACTGGAGTGGATCCGACGACATCGAATTTTTCACCTAAAAAAATGTAAGGATTTTGGAGCCTTCCATGGCTCATCTTCCAACTGCCACAGCGGCCCAACTAGGCGTACCTACGACCTGTGCGCACCTGTGGTTATGTGTTGAGATGTCTATTAACGAAATCCAAAGAATGGAGTGGATCCGACGACGTCGAATTTTTCACCTAAAAAAATGTACAGTGTATAGTAAGGATTTTGGAGCCTTCCATGGCTCATCTTCCAACTGCCACAGCGGCCCAACTAGGCGTACCTACGACCTGTGCGCACCTGTGGTTATGTGTTGAGATGTCTATTAACGAAATCCAAAGACTGGAGTGGATCCGACGACATCGAATTTTTCACCTAAAAAAATGTACAGTGTATAGTAAGGATTTTGGAGCCTTCCATGGCTCATCTTCCAACTGCCACAGCGGCCCAACTAGGCGTACCTACGACCTGTGCGCACCTGTAGTTATGTGTTGAGATGTCTATTAACGAAATCCAAAGACTGGAGTGGATCCGACGACATCGAATTTTTCACCTAAAAAAATGTACAGTGTATAGTAAGGATTTTGGAGCCTTCCATGGCTCATCTTCCAACTGCCATAGCGGCCCAACTAGGCGTACCTACGACCTGTGCGCACCTGTGGTTATGTGTTGAGATGTCTATTAACGAAGTCCAAAGACTGGAGTGGATCCGACGACATCGAATTTTTCACCTAAAAAAATGTACAGTGTATAGTAAGGATTTTGGAGCCTTCCATGGCTCATCTTCCAACTGCCACAGCGGCCCAACTAGCGGTACCTACGACCTGTGCGCACCTGTAGTTATGTGTTGAGATGTCTATTAACGAAATCCAAAGACTGGAGTGGATCCGACGACATCGAATTTTTCACCTAAAAAAATGTACAGTGTATAGTAAGGATTTTGGAGCCTTCCATGGCTCATCTTCCAACTGCCATAGCGGCCCAACTAGGCGTACCTACGACCTGTGCGCACCTGTAGTTATGTGTTGAGATGTCTATTAACGAAGTCCAAAGACTGGAGTGGATCCGACGACATCGAATTTTTCACCTAAAAAAATGTACAGTGTATAGTAAGGATTTTGGAGCCTTCCATGGCTCATCTTCCAACTGCCACAGCGGCCCAACTAGGCGTACCTACGACCTGTGCGCACCTGTGGTTATGTGTTGAGATGTCTATTAACGAAATCCAAAGACTGGAGTGGATCCGACGACATCGAATTTTTCACCTAAAAAAATGTACAGTGTATAGTAAGGATTTTGGAGCCTTCCATGGCTCATCTTCCAACTGCCATAGCGGCCCAACTAGGCGTACCTACGACCTGTGCGCACCTGTGGTTATGTGTTGAGATGTCTATTAACGAAATCCAAAGACTGGAGTGGATCCGACGACATCGAATTTTTCACCTAAAAAAATGTACAGTGTATAGTAAGGATTTTGGAGCCTTCCATGGCTCATCTTCCAACTGCCACAGCGGCCCAACTAGGCGTACCTACGACCTGTGCGGACCTGTGGTTATGTGTTGAGATGTCTATTAACGAAATCCAAAGACTGGAGTGGATCCGACGACATCGAATTTTTCACCTAAAAAAATGTACAGTGTATAGTAAGGATTTTGGAGCCTTCCATGGCTCATCTTCCAACTGCCACAGCGGCCCAACTAGGCGTACCTACGACCTGTGCGGACCTGTGGTTATGTGTTGAGATGTCTATTAACGAAATCCAAAGACTGGAGTGGATCCGACGACATCGAATTTTTCACCTAAAAAAATGTACAGTGTATAGTAAGGATTTTGGAGCCTTCCATGGCTCATCTTCCAACTGCCACAGCGGCCCAACTAGGCGTACCTACGACCTGTGCGCACCTGTGGTTATGTGTTGAGATGTCTATTAACGAAATCCAAAGACTGGAGTGGATCCGACGACATCGAATTTTTCACCTAAAAAAATGTACAGTGTATAGTAAGGATTTTGGAGCCTTCCATGGCTCATCTTCCAACTGCCACAGCGGCCCAACTAGGCGTACCTACGACCTGTGCGCACCTGTAGTTATGTGTTGAGATGTGTATTACCGAAATCCAAAGACTGGAGTGGATCGACGACATCGAATTTTTCACCTAAAAAAATGTACAGTGTATAGTACGGATTTTGGAGCCTTCCATGGCTCATTTTCCAACTGCCACAGCGGCCCAACTAGGCGTACCTACGACCTGTGCGCACCTGTGGTTATGTGTGGAGATGTGTATTAACGAAATCCAAAGACTGGAGTGGATCCGACGACATCGAATTTTTCACCTAAAAAAATGTACAGTGTATAGTAAGGATTTTGGAGCCTTCCATGGCTCATCTTCCAACTGCCACAGCGGCCCAACTAGGCGTACCTACGACCTGTGCGCACCTGTAGTTATGTGTTGAGATGTCTATTAACGAAATCCAAAGACTGGAGTGGATCCGACGACATCGAATTTTTCACCTAAAAAAATGTACAGTGTATAGTAAGGATTTTGGAGCCTTCCATGGCTCATCTTCCAACTGCCACAGCGGCCCAACTAGGCGTACCTACGACCTGTGCGCACCTGTGGTTATGTGTTGAGATGTGTATTAACGAAATCCAAAGACTGGAGTGGATCCGACGACATCGAATTTTTCACCTAAAAAAATGTACACTGTATAGTAAGGATTTTGGAGCCTTCCATGGCTCATCTTCCAACTGCCACAGCGGCCCAACTAGGCGTACCTACGACCTGTGCGCACCTGTAGTTATGTGTTGAGATGTCTATTAACGAAATCCAAAGACTGGAGTGGATACGACAACATCGAATTTTTCACCTAAAAAAATGTACAGTGTATAGTAAGGATTTTGGAGCCTTCCATGGCTCATCTTCCAACTGCCACAGCGGCCCAAATAGGCGTACCTACGACCTGTGCGCACCTGTGGTTATTTGTTGAGATGTCTATTAACGAAATCCAAAGACTGGAGTGGAACCGACGACATCGAATTTTTCACCTAAAAAAATGTACAGTGTATAGTAAGGATTTTGGAGCCTTCCATGGCTCATCTTCCAACTGCCACAGCGGCCCAACTAGGCGTACCTACGACCTGTGCGCACCTGTGGTTATGTGTTGAGATGTCTATTAACGAAATCCAAAGACTGGAGTGGATCCGACGACATCGAATTTTTCACCTAAAAAAATGTACAGTGTATAGTAAGGATTTTGGAGCCTTCCATGGCTCATCTTCCAACTGCCACAGCGGCCCAACTAGGCGTACCTACGACCTGTGCGCACCTGTGGTTATGTGTTGAGATGTCTATTAACGAAATCCAAAGACTGGAGTGGATCCGACGACATCGAATTTTTCACCTTAAAAAAATGTACAGTGTATAGTAAGGATTTTGGAGCCTTCCATGGCTCATCTTCCAACTGCCACAGCGGCCCAACTAGGCGTACCTACGACCTGTGCGCACCTGTGGTTATGTGTTGAGATGTCTATTAACGAAATCCAAAGACTGGAGTGGATCCGACAACATCGAATTTTTCACCTAAAAAACTGTACAGTGTATAGTAAGGATTTTGGAGCCTTCCATGGCTCATCTTCCAACTGCCACAGCGGCCCAACTAGGCGTACCTACGACCTGTGCGCACCTGTGGTTATGTGTTGAGATGTCTATTAACGAAATCCAAAGACTGGAGTGGATCCGACGACATCGAATTTTTCACCTAAAAAAATGTACAGTGTATAGTAAGGATTTTGGAGCCTTCCATGGCTCATCTTCCAACTAAAACAGCGGCCCAAATAGGCGTACCTACGACCTGTGCGCACCTGTGGTTATGTGTTGAGATGTCTATTAACGAAATCCAAAGACTGGAGTGGATCCGACGACATCGAATTTTTCACCTAAAAAAATGTACAGTGTATAGTAAGGATTTTGGAGCCTTCCATGGCTCATCTTCCAACTGCCACAGCGGCCCAACTAGGCGTACCTACGACCTGTGCGCACCTGTAGTTATGTGTTGAGATGTCTATTAACGAAATCCAAAGACTGGAGTGGATCCGACGACATCGAATTTTTCACCTAAAAAAATGTACAGTGTATAGTAAGGATTTTGGAGCCTTCCATGGCTCATCTTCCAACTGCCACAGCGGCCCAACTAGGCGTACCTACGACCTGTGCGCACCTGTGGTTATGTGTTGAGATGTCTATTAACGAAATCCAAAGACTGGAGTGGATCCGACGACATCGAATTTTTCACCTAAAAAAATGTACAGTGTATAGTAAGGATTTTGGAGCCTTCCATGGCTCATCTTCCAACTGCCACAGCGGCCCAACTAGGCGTACCTACGACCTGTGCTCACCTGTGGTTATGTGTTGAGATGTGTATTAACGAAATCCAAAGACTGGAGTGGATCCGACGACATCGAATTTTTCACCTAAAAAAATGTACAGTGTATAGTAAGGATTTTGGAGCCTTCCATGGCTCATCTTCCAACTGCCACAGCGGCCCAACTAGGCGTACCTACGACCTGTGCGCACCTGTGGTTATGTGTTGAGATGTCTATTAACGAAATCCAAAGACTGGAGTGGATCCGACGACATCGAATTTTTCACCTAAAAAAATGTACAGTGTATAGTAAGGATTTTGGAGCCTTCCATGGCTCATCTTCCAACTGCCACAGCGGCCCAACTAGGCGTACCTACGACCTGTGCGCACCTGTGGTTATGTGTTGAGATGTCTATTAACGAAATCCAAAGACTGGAGTGGATCCGACGACATCGAATTTTTCACCTAAAAAAATGTACAGTGTATAGTAAGGATTTTGGAGCCTTCCATGGCTCATCTTCCAACTGCCACAGCGGCCCAACTAGGCGTACCAACGACCTGTGCGCACCTGTGGTTATGTGTTGAGATGTCTATTAACGAAATCCAAAGACTGGAGTGGATCCGACAACATCGAATTTTTCACCTAAAAAAATGTACAGTGTATAGTAAGGATTTTGGAGCCTTCCATGGCTCATCTTCCAACTGCCACAGCGGCCCAACTAGGCGTACCTACGACCTGTGCGCACCTGTGGTTATGTGTTGAGATGTCTATTAACGAAATCCAAAGACTGGAGTGGATCCGACGACATCGAATTTTTCACCTAAAAAAATGTACAGTGTATAGTAAGGATTTTGGAGCCTTCCATGGCTCATCTTCCAACTGCCACAGCGGCCCAACTAGGCGTACCTACGACCTGTGCGCACCAGAAATCCAAAGACTGGAGTGGATCCGACGACATCGAATTTTTCACCTAAAAAAATGTACAGTGTACAGTAAGGATTTTGGAGCCTTCCATGGCTCATCTTCCAACTGCCACAGCGGCCCAACTAGGCGTACCAACGACCTGTGCGCACCTGTGGTTATGTGTTGAGATGTCTGTTAACGAAATCCAAAGACTGGAGTGGATCCGACAACATCGAATTTTTCACCTAAAAAAATGTACAGTGTATAGTAAGGATTTTGGAGCCTTCCATGGCTCATCTTCCAACTGCCACAGCGGCCCAACTAGGCGTACCTACGACCTGTGCGCACCTGTGGTTATGTGTTGAGATGTCTATTAACGAAATCCAAAGACTGGAGTGGATCCGACGACATCGAATTTTTCACCTAAAAAAATGTACAGTGTATAGTAAGGATTTTGGAGCCTTCCATGGCTCATCTTCCAACTGCCACAGCGGCCCAACTAGGCGTACCTACGACCTGTGCGCACCTGTGGTTATGTGTTGAGATGTCTATTAACGAAATCCAAAGACTGGAGTGGATCCGACGACATCGAATTTTTCACGTAAAAAAATGTACAGTGTATAGTAAGGATTTTGGAGCCTTCCATGGCTCATCTTCCAACTGCCACAGCGGCCCAACTAGGCGTACCTACGACCTGTGCGCACCTGTGGTTATGTGTTGAGATGTCTATTAACGAAATCCAAAGACTGGAGTGGATCCGACGACATCGAATTTTTCACCTAAAAAAATGTACAGTGTATAGTAAGGATTTTGGAGCCTTCCATGGCTCATCTTCCAACTGCCACAGCGGCCCAACTAGGCGTACCTACGACCTGTGCGCACCTGTGGTTATGTGTTGAGATGTCTATTAACGAAATCCAAAGACTGGAGTGGATCCGACGACATCGAATTTTTCACCTAAAAAAATGTACAGTGTATAGTAAGGATTTTGGAGCCTTCCATGGCTCATCTTCCAACTGCCACAGCGGCCCAACTAGGCGTACCTACGACCTGTGCGCACCTGTGGTTATGTGTTGAGATGTCTATTAACGAAATCCAAAGACTGGAGTGGATCCGACGACATCGAATTTTTCACGTAAAAAAATGTACAGTGTATAGTAAGGATTTTGGAGCCTTCCATGGCTCATCTTCCAACTGCCACAGCGGCCCAACTAGGCGTACCTACGACCTGTGCGCACCTGTGGTTATGTGTTGAGATGTCTATTAACGAAATCCAAAGACTGGAGTGGATCCGACGACATCGAATTTTTCACCTAAAAAAATGTACAGTGTATAGTAAGGATTTTGGAGCCTTCCATGGCTCATCTTCCAACTGCCACAGCGGCCCAACTAGGCGTACCTACGACCTGTGCGCACCTGTGGTTATGTGTTGAGATGTCTATTAACGAAATCCAAAGACTGGAGTGGATCCGACGACATCGAATTTTTCACCTAAAAAAATGTACAGTGTATAGTAAGGATTTTGGAGCCTTCCATGGCTCATCTTCCAACTGCCACAGCGGCCCAACTAGGCGTACCAACGACCTGTGCGCACCTGTGGTTATGTGTTGAGATGTCTGTTAACGAAATCCAAAGACTGGAGTGGATCCGACGACATCGAATTTTTCACCTAAAAAAATGTACAGTGTATAGTAAGGATTTTGGAGCCTTCCATGGCTCATCTTCCAACTGCCACAGCGGCCCAACTAGGCGTACCAACGACCTGTGCGCACCTGTGGTTATGTGTTGAGATGTCTATTAACGAAATCCAAAGACTGGAGTGGATCCGACAACATCGAATTTTTCACCTAAAAAAATGTACAGTGTCTAGTAAGGATTTTGGAGCCTTCCATGGCTCATCTTCCAACTGCCACAGCGGCCCAACTAGGCGTACCTACGACCTGTGCGCACCTGTGGTTATGTGTTGAGATGTCTATTAACGAAATCCAAAGACTGGAGTGGATCCGACGACATCGAATTTTTCACCTAAAAAAATGTACAGTGTATAGTAAGGATTTTGGAGCCTTCCATGGCTCATCTTCCTACTGCCACAGCGGCCCAACTAGGCGTACCTACGACCTGTGCGCACCTGTGGTTATGTGTTGAGATGTCTATTAACGAAATCCAAAGACTGGAGTGGATCCGACGACATCGAATTTTTCACCTAAAAAAATGTACAGTGTATAGTAAGGATTTTGGAGCCTTCCATGGCTCATCTTCCAACTGCCATAGCGGCCCAACTAGGCGTACCTACGACCTGTGCGCACCTGTGGTTATGTGTTGAGATGTGTATTAACGAAATGCAAAGACTGGAGTGGATCCGACGACATCGAATTTTTCACCTAAAAAAATGTACAGTGTATAGTAAGGATTTTGGAGCCTTCCATGGCTCATCTTCCAACTGCCACAGCGGCCCAACCAGGCGTACCTACGACCTGTGCGCACCTGTGGTTATGTGTTGAGATGTCTATTAACGAAATCCAAATACTGGAGTGGATCCGACGACATCGAATTTTTCACCTAAAAAAATGTACAGTGTATAGTAAGGATTTTGGAGCCTTTCCATGGCTCATCTTCCAACTAACACAGCGGCCCAACTAGGCGTACCTACGACCTGTGCGCACCTGTGGTTATGTGTTGAGATGTGTATTAACGAAATCCAAAGACTGGAGTGGATCCGACGACATCGAATTTTTCACCTAAAAAAATGTACAGTGTATAGTAAGGATTTTGGAGCCTTCCATGGCTCATCTTCCAACTGCCACAGCGGCCCAACTAGGCGTACCTACGACCTGTGCGCACCTGTGGTTATGTGTTGAGATGTCTATTAACGAAATCCAAAGACTGGAGTGGATCCGACGACATCGAATTTTTCACCTAAAAAAATGTACAGTGTATAGTAAGGATTTTGGAGCCTTCCATGGCTCATCTTCCAACTGCCACAGCGGCCCAACTAGGCGTACCTACGACCTGTGCGCACCTGTGGTTATGTGTTGAGATGTGTATTAACGAAATGCAAAGACTGGAGTGGATCCGACGACATCGAATTTTTCACCTAAAAAAATGTACAGTGTATAGTAAGGATTTTGGAGCCTTCCATGGCTCATCTTCCAACTGCCATAGCGGCCCAACTAGGCGTACCTACGACCTGTGCGCACCTGTGGTTATGTGTTGAGATGTGTATTAACGAAATGCAAAGACTGGAGTGGATCCGACGACATCGAATTTTTCACCTAAAAAAATGTACAGTGTATAGTAAGGATTTTGGAGCCTTCCATGGCTCATCTTCCAACTGCCACAGCGGCCCAACTAGGCGTACCTACGACCTGTGCGCACCTGTGGTTATGTGTTGAGATGTCTATTAACGAAATCCAAATACTGGAGTGGATCCGACGACATCGAATTTTTCACCTAAAAAAATGTACAGTGTATAGTAAGGATTTTGGAGCCTTTCCATGGCTCATCTTCCAACTGCCACAGCGGCCCAACTAGGCGTACCTACGACCTGTGCGCACCTGTGGTTATGTGTTGAGATGTGTATTAACGAAATCCAAAGACTGGAGTGGATCCGACGACATCGAATTTTTCACCTAAAAAAATGTACAGTGTATAGTAAGGATTTTGGAGCCTTCCATGGCTCATCTTCCAACTGCCACAGCGGCCCAACTAGGCGTACCTACGACCTGTGCGCACCTGTGGTTATGTGTTGAGATGTGTATTAACGAAATGCAAAGACTGGAGTGGATCCGACGACATCGAATTTTTCACCTAAAAAAATGTACAGTGTATAGTAAGGATTTTGGAGCCTTCCATGGCTCATCTTCCAACTGCCATAGCGGCCCAACTAGGCGTACCTACGACCTGTGCGCACCTGTGGTTATGTGTTGAGATGTGTATTAACGAAATGCAAAGACTGGAGTGGATCCGACGACATCGAATTTTTCACCTAAAAAAATGTACAGTGTATAGTAACGATTTTGGAGCCTTCCATGGCTCATCTTCCAACTGCCACAGCGGCCCAACTAGGCGTACCTACGACCTGTGCGCACCTGTGGTTATGTGTTGAGATGTCTATTAACGAAATCCAAAGACTGGAGTGGATCCGACGACATCGAATTTTTCACCTAAAAAAATGTACAGTGTATAGTAAGGATTTTGGAGTCTTCCATGGCTCATCTTCCAACTGCCACAGCGGCCCAACTAGGCGTACCTACGACCTGTGCGCACCTGTGGTTATGTGTTGAGATGTGTATTAACGAAATGCAAAGACTGGAGTGGATCTGACGACATCGAATTTTTCACCTAAAAAAATGTACAGTGTATAGTAAGGATTTTGGAGCCTTCCATGGCTCATCTTCCAACTGCCATAGCGGCCCAACTAGGCGTACCTACGACCTGTGCGCACCTGTGGTTATGTGTTGAGATGTGTATTAACGAAATGCAAAGACTGGAGTGGATCCGACGACATCGAATTTTTCACCTAAAAAAATGTACAGTGTATAGTAAGGATTTTGGAGCCTTCCATGGCTCATCTTCCAACTGCCACAGCGGCCCAACTAGGCGTACCTACGACCTGTGCGCACCTGTGGTTATGTGTTGAGATGTCTATTAACGAAATCCAAATACTGGAGTGGATCCGACGACATCGAATTTTTCACCTAAAAAAATGTACAGTGTATAGTAAGGATTTTGGAGCCTTTCCATGGCTCATCTTCCAACTGCCACAGCGGCCCAACTAGGCGTACCTACGACCTGTGCGCACCTGTGGTTATGTGTTGAGATGTGTATTAACGAAATCCAAAGACTGGAGTGGATCCGACGACATCGAATTTTTCACCTAAAAAAATGTACAGTGTATAGTAAGGATTTTGGAGCCTTCCATGGCTCATCTTCCAACTGCCACAGCGGCCCAACTAGGCGTACCTACGACCTGTGCGCACCTGTGGTTATGTGTTGAGATGTCTATTAACGAAATCCAAAGACTGGAGTGGATCCGACGACATCGAATTTTTCACCTAAAAAAATGTACAGTGTATAGTAAGGATTTTGGAGCCTTCCATGGCTCATCTTCCAACTGCCATAGCGGCCCAACTAGGCGTACCTACGACCTGTGCGCACCTGTGGTTATGTGTTGAGATGTCTATTAACGAAATCCAAAGACTGGAGTGGATCCGACGACATCGAATTTTTCACCTAAAAAAATGTACAGTGTATAGTAAGGATTTTGGAGCCTTCCATGGCTCATCTTCCAACTGCCACAGCGGCCCAACTAGGCGTACCTACGACCTGTGCGCACCTGTGGTTATGTGTTGAGATGTCTATTAACGAAATCCAAAGACTGGAGTGGATCCGACGACATCGAATTTTTCACCTAAAAAAATGTACAGTGTATAGTAAGGATTTTGGAGCCTTCCATGGCTCATCTTCCAACTGCCATAGCGGCCCAACTAGGCGTACCTACGACCTGTGCGCACCTGTGGTTATGTGTTGAGAT
Source organism: Eristalis pertinax (assembly GCA_907269125.1). Lineage (NCBI taxonomy): Eukaryota > Metazoa > Arthropoda > Insecta > Diptera > Syrphidae > Eristalis > Eristalis pertinax. The sequence continues at coordinate 16,198,085 of OU026147.1, forward strand.
GTCTATTAACGAAATCCAAATACTGGAGTGGATCCGACGGCATCGAATTTTTCACCTAAAAAAATGTACAGTGTATAGTAAGATATTTTGGAGCCTTTCCATGGCTCATCTTCCAACTGCCACAGCGGCCCAACTAGGCGTACCTACGACCTGTGCGCACCTGTGGTTATGTGTTGAGATGTGTATTAACGAAATCCAAAGACTGGAGTGGATCCGACGACATCGAATTTTTCACCTAAAAAAATGTACAGTGTATAGTAAGGATTTTGGAGCCTTTCCATGGCTCATCTTCCAACTGCCACAGCGGCCCAACTAGGCGTACCTACGACCTGTGCGCACCTGTGGTTATGTGTTGAGATGTGTATTAACGAAATCCAAAGACTGGAGTGGATCCGACGACATCGAATTTTTCACCTAAAAAAATGTACAGTGTATAGTAAGGATTTTGGAGCCTTCCATGGCTCATCTTCCAACTGCCATAGCGGCCCAACTAGGCGTACCTACGACCTGTGCGCACCTGTGGTTATGTGTTGAGATGTCTATTAACGAAATCCAAATACTGGAGTGGATCCGACGACATCGAATTTTTCACCTAAAAAAATGTACAGTGTATAGTAAGGATTTTGGAGCCTTTCCATGGCTCATCTTCCAACTGCCACAGCGGCCCAACTAGGCGTACCTACGACCTGTGCGCACCTGTGGTTATGTGTTGAGATGTGTATTAACGAAATCCAAAGACTGGAGTGGATCCGACGACATCGAATTTTTCACCTAAAAAAATGTACAGTGTATAGTAAGGATTTTGGAGCCTTCCATGGCTCATCTTCCAACTGCCATAGCGGCCCAACTAGGCGTACCTACGACCTGTGCGCACCTGTGGTTATGTGTTGAGATGTCTATTAACGAAATCCAAAGACTGGAGTGGATCCGACGACATCGAATTTTTCACCTAAAAAAATGTACAGTGTATAGTAAGGATTTTGGAGCCTTCCATGGCTCATCTTCCAACTGCCACAGCGGCCCAACTAGGCGTACCTACGACCTGTGCGCACCTGTGGTTATGTGTTGAGATGTCTATTAACGAAATCCAAAGACTGGAGTGGATCCGACGACATCGAATTTTTCACCTAAAAAAATGTACAGTGTATAGTAAGGATTTTGGAGCCTTCCATGGCTCATCTTCCAACTGCCATAGCGGCCCAACTAGGCGTACCTACGACCTGTGCGCACCTGTGGTTATGTGTTGAGATGTCTATTAACGAAATCCAAATACTGGAGTGGATCCGACGACATCGAATTTTTCACCTAAAAAAATGTACAGTGTATAGTAAGATATTTTGGAGCCTTTCCATGGCTCATCTTCCAACTGCCACAGCGGCCCAACTAGGCGTACCTACGACCTGTGCGCACCTGTGGTTATGTGTTGAGATGTGTATTAACGAAATCCAAAGACTGGAGTGGATCCGACGACATCGAATTTTTCACCTAAAAAAATGTACAGTGTATAGTAAGGATTTTGGAGCCTTTCCATGGCTCATCTTCCAACTGCCACAGCGGCCCAACTAGGCGTACCTACGACCTGTGCGCACCTGTGGTTATGTGTTGAGATGTGTATTAACGAAATCCAAAGACTGGAGTGGATCCGACGACATCGAATTTTTCACCTAAAAAAATGTACAGTGTATGGTAAGGATTTTGGAGCCTTCCATGGCTCATCTTCCAACTGCCATAGCGGCCCAACTAGGCGTACCTACGACCTGTGCGCACCTGTGGTTATGTGTTGAGATGTCTATTAACGAAATCCAAATACTGGAGTGGATCCGACGACATCGAATTTTTCACCTAAAAAAATGTACAGTGTATAGTAAGGATTTTGGAGCCTTTCCATGGCTCATCTTCCAACTGCCACAGCGGCCCAACTAGGCGTACCTACGACCTGTGCGCACCTGTGGTTATGTGTTGAGATGTGTATTAACGAAATCCAAAGACTGGAGTGGATCCGACGACATCGAATTTTTCACCTAAAAAAATGTACAGTGTATAGTAAGGATTTTGGAGCCTTCCATGGCTCATCTTCCAACTGCCACAGCGGCCCAACTAGGCGTACCTACGACCTGTGCGCACCTGTGGTTATGTGTTGAGATGTCTATTAACGAAATCCAAAGACTGTAGTGGATCCGACGACATCGAATTTTTCACCTAAAAAAATGTACAGTGTATAGTAAGGATTTTGGAGCCTTCCATGGCTCATCTTCCAACTGCCATAGCGGCCCAACTAGGCGTACCTACGACCTGTGCGCACCTGTGGTTATGTGTTGAGATGTCTATTAACGAAATCCAAATACTGGAGTGGATCCGACGACATCGAATTTTTCACCTAAAAAAATGTACAGTGTATAGTAAGGATTTTGGAGCCTTTCCATGGCTCATCTTCCAACTGCCACAGCGGCCCAACTAGGCGTACCTACGACCTGTGCGCACCTGTGGTTATGTGTTGAGATGTGTATTAACGAAATCCAAAGACTGGAGTGGATCCGACGACATCGAATTTTTCACCTAAAAAAATGTACAGTGTATAGTAAGGATTTTGGAGCCTTCCATGGCTCATCTTCCAACTGCCACAGCGGCCCAACTAGGCGTATCTACGACCTGTGCGCACCTGTGGTTATGTGTTGAGATGTCTATTAACGAAATCCAAAGACTGGAGTGGATCCGACGACATCGAATTTTTCACCTAAAAAAATGTACAGTGTATAGTAAGGATTTTGGAGCCTTCCATGGCTCATCTTCCAACTGCCATAGCGGCCCAACTAGGCGTACCTACGACCTGTGCGCACCTGTGGATATGTGTTGAGATGTGTATTAACGAAACCCAAAGACTGGAGTGGATCCGACGACATCGAATTTTTCACCTAAAAAAATGTACAGTGTATAGTAAGGATTTTGGAGCCTTCCATGGCTCATCTTCCAACTGCCACAGCGGCCCAACTAGGCGTACCTACGACCTGTGCGCACCTGTGGATATGTGTTGAGATGTGTATTAACGAAATCCAAAGACTGGAGTGGATCCGACGACATCGAATTTTTCACCTAAAAAAATGTACAGTGTATAGTAAGGATTTTGGAGCCTTCCATGGCTCATCTTCCAACTGCCACAGCGGCCCAACTAGGCGTACCAACGCCCTGTGCGCACCTGTGGTTATGTGTTGAGATGTCTATTAACGAAATCCAAAGACTGGAGTGGATCCGACGACATCGAATTTTTCACCTAAAAAAATGTACAGTGTATAGTAAGGATTTTGGAGCCTTCCATGGCTCATCTTCCAACTGCCACAACGGCCCAACTAGGCGTACCTACGACCTGTGCGCACCTGTGGTTATGTGTTGAGATGTCTATTAACGAAATCCAAAGACTGGAGTGGATCCGACGACATCGAATTTTTCACCTAAAAAAATGTACAGTGTATAGTAAGGATTTTGGAGCCTTCCATGGCTCATCTTCCAACTGCCATAGCGGCCCAACTAGGCGTACCTACGACCTGTGCGCACCTGTGGTTATGTGTTGAGATGTCTATTAACGAAATCCAAAGACTGGAGTGGATCCGACGACATCGAATTTTTTACCTAAAAAAATGTACAGTGTATAGTAAGGATTTTGGAGCCTTCCATGGCTCATCTTCCAACTGCCATAGCGGCCCAACTAGGCGTACCTACGACCTGTGCGCACCTGTGGTTATGTGTTGAGATGTCTATTAACGAAATCCAAAGACTGGAGTGGATCCGACGACATCGAATTTTTCACCTAAAAAAATGTACAGTGTATAGTAAGGATTTTGGAGCCTTCCATGGCTCATCTTCCAACTGCCACAGCGGCCCAACTAGGCGTACCTACGACCTGTGCGCACCTGTGGATATGTGTTGAGATGTGTATTAACGAAACCCAAAGACTGGAGTGGATCCGACGACATCGAATTTTTCACCTAAAAAAATGTACAGTGTATAGTAAGGATTTTGGAGCCTTCCATGGCTCATCTTCCAACTGCCACAGCGGCCCAACTAGGCGTACCAACGCCCTGTGCGCACCTGTGGTTATGTGTTGAGATGTCTATTAACGAAATCCAAAGACTGGAGTGGATCCGACGACATCGAATTTTTCACCTAAAAAAATGTACAGTGTATAGTAAGGATTTTGGAGCCTTCCATGGCTCATCTTCCAACTGCCACAACGGCCCAACTAGGCGTACCTACGACCTGTGCGCACCTGTGGTTATGTGTTGAGATGTCTATTAACGAAATCCAAAGACTGGAGTGGATCCGACGACATCGAATTTTTCACCTAAAAAAATGTACAGTGTATAGTAAGGATTTTGGAGCCTTCCATGGCTCATCTTCCAACTGCCACAGCGGCCCAACTAGGCGTACCTACGACCTGTGCGCACCTGTGGTTATGTGTTGAGATGTCTATTAACGAAATCCAAAGACTGGAGTGGATCCGACGACATCGAATTTTTCACCTAAAAAAATGTACAGTGTATAGTAAGGATTTTGGAGCCTTCCATGGCTCATCTTCCAACTGCCATAGCGGCCCAACTAGGCGTACCTACGACCTGTGCGCACCTGTGGTTATGTGTTGAGATGTCTATTAACGAAATCCAAAGACTGGAGTGGATCCGACGACATCGAATTTTTCACCTAAAAAAATGTACAGTGTATAGTAAGGATTTTGGAGCCTTCCATGGCTCATCTTCCAACTGCCATAGCGGCCCAACTAGGCGTACCTACGACCTGTGCGCACCTGTGGTTATGTGTTGATATGTCTATTAACGAAATCCAAAGACTGGAGTGGATCCGACGACATCGAATTTTTCACCTAAAAAAATGTACAGTGTATAGTAAGGATTTTGGAGCCTTCCATGGCTCATCTTCCAACTGCCACAGCGGCCCAACTAGGCGTACCTACGACCTGTGCGCACCTGTGGATATGTGTTGAGATGTGTATTAACGAAACCCAAAGACTGGAGTGGATCCGACGACATCGAATTTTTCACCTAAAAAAATGTACAGTGTATAGTAAGGATTTTGGAGCCTTCCATGGCTCATCTTCCAACTGCCACAGCGGCCCAACTAGGCGTACCTACGACCTGTGCGCACCTGTGGATATGTGTTGAGATGTGTATTAACGAAATCCAAAGACTGGAGTGGATCCGACGACATCGAATTTTTCACCTAAAAAAATGTACAGTGTATAGTAAGGATTTTGGAGCCTTCCATGGCTCATCTTCCAACTGCCACAGCGGCCCAACTAGGCGTACCAACGCCCTGTGCGCACCTGTGGTTATGTGTTGAGATGTCTATTAACGAAATCCAAAGACTGGAGTGGATCCGACGACATCGAATTTTTCACCTAAAAAAATGTACAGTGTATAGTAAGGATTTTGGAGCCTTCCATGGCTCATCTTCCAACTGCCACAACGGCCCAACTAGGCGTACCTACGACCTGTGCGCACCTGTGGTTATGTGTTGAGATGTCTATTAGCGAAATCCAAAGACTGGAGTGGATCCGACGACATCGAATTTTTCACCTAAAAAAATGTACAGTGTATAGTAAGGATTTTGGAGCCTTCCATGGCTCATCTTCCAACTGCCATAGCGGCCCAACTAGGCGTACCTACGACCTGTGCGCACCTGTGGTTATGTGTTGAGATGTCTATTAACGAAATCCAAAGACTGGAGTGGATCCGACGACATCGAATTTTTCACCTAAAAAAATGTACAGTGTATAGTAAGGATTTTGGAGCCTTCCATGGCTCATCTTCCAACTGCCATAGCGGCCCAACTAGGCGTACCTACGACCTGTGCGCACCTGTGGTTATGTGTTGAGATGTCTATTAACGAAATCCAAAGACTGGAGTGGATCCGACGACATCGAATTTTTCACCTAAAAAAATGTACAGTGTATAGTAAGGATTTTGGAGCCTTCCATGGCTCATCTTCCAACTGCCACAGCGGCCCAACTAGGCGTACCTACGACCTGTGCGCACCTGTGGATATGTGTTGAGATGTGTATTAACGAAACCCAAAGACTGGAGTGGATCCGACGACATCGCATTTTTCACCTAAAAAAATGTACAGTGTATAGTAAGGATTTTGGAGCCTTCCATGGCTCATCTTCCAACTGCCACAGCGGCCCAACTAGGCGTACCTACGACCTGTGCGCACCTGTGGATATGTGTTGAGATGTGTATTAACGAAATCCAAAGACTGGAGTGGATCCGACGACATCGAATTTTTCACCTAAAAAAATGTACAGTGTATAGTAAGGATTTTGGAGCCTTCCATGGCTCATCTTCCAACTGCCACAGCGGCCCAACTAGGCGTACCAACGCCCTGTGCGCACCTGTGGTTATGTGTTGAGATGTCTATTAACGAAATCCAAAGACTGGAGTGGATCCGACGACATCGAATTTTTCACCTAAAAAAATGTACAGTGTATAGTAAGGATTTTGGAGCCTTCCATGGCTCATCTTCCAACTGCCACAACGGCCCAACTAGGCGTACCTACGACCTGTGCGCACCTGTGGTTATGTGTTGAGATGTCTATTAACGAAATCCAAAGACTGGAGTGGATCCGACGACATCGAATTTTTCACCTAAAAAAATGTACAGTGTATAGTAAGGATTTTGGAGCCTTCCATGGCTCATCTTCCAACTGCCACAGCGGCCCAACTAGGCGTACCTACGACCTGTGCGCACCTGTGGTTATGTGTTGAGATGTCTATTAACGAAATCCAAAGACTGGAGTGGATCCGACGACATCGAATTTTTCAACTAAAAAAATGTACAGTGTATAGTAAGGATTTTGGAGCCTTCCATGGCTCATCTTCCAACTGCCACAGCGGCCCAACTAGGCGTACCTACGACCTGTGCGCACCTGTGGTTATGTGTTGAGATGACTATTAACGAAATCCAAAAACTGGAGTGGATCCGACGACATCGAATTTTTCACCTAAAAAAATGTACAGTGTATAGTAAGGATTTTGGAGCCTTCCATGGCTCATCTTCCAACTGCCACAGCGGCCCAACTAGGCGTACCTACGACCTGTGCGCACCTGTGGTTATGTGTTGAGATGTCTATTAACGAAATCCAAAGACTGGAGTGGATCCGACGACATCGAATTTTTCACCTAAAAAAATGTACAGTGTATAGTAAGGATTTTGGAGCCTTCCATGGCTCATCTTCCAACTGCCACAGCGGCCCAACTAGGCGTACCTACGACCTGTGCGCACCTGTGGTTATGTGTTGAGATGTCTATTAACGAAATCCAAAGACTGGAGTGGATCCGACGACATCGAATTTTTCACCTAAAAAAATGTACAGTGTATAGTAAGGATTTTGGAGCCTTCCATGGCTCATCTTCCAACTGCCACAGCGGCCCAACTAGGCGTACCTACGACCTGTGCGCACCTGTGGTTATGTGTTGAGATGTCTATTAACGAAATCCAAAGACTGGAGTGGATCCGACGACATCGAATTTTTCACCTAAAAAAATGTACAGTGTATAGTAAGGATTTTGGAGCCTTCCATGGCTCATCTTCCAACTGCCACAGCGGCCCAACTAGGCGTACCTACGACCTGTGCGCACCTGTGGTTATGTGTTGAGATGTCTATTAACGAAATCCAAAGACTGGAGTGGATCCGACGACATCGAATTTTTCACCTAAAAAAATGTACAGTGTATAGTAAGGATTTTGGAGCCTTCCATGGCTCATCTTCCAACTGCCACAGCGGCCCAACTAGGCGTACCTACGACCTGTGCGCACCTGTGGTTATGTGTTGAGATGTCTATTAACGAAATCCAAAGACTGGAGTGGATCCGACGACATCGAATTTTTCACCTAAAAAAATGTACAGGATTTTGGAGCCTTCCATGGCTCATTTTCCAACTGCCACAGCGGCCCAACTAGGCGTACCTACGACCTGTGCGCACCTGTGGTTATGTGTTGAGATGTCTATTAACGAAATCCAAAGACTGGAGTGGATCCGACGACATCGAATTTTTCACCTAAAAAAATGTACAGTGTATAGTAAGGATTTTGGAGCCTTCCATGGCTCATCTTCCAACTGCCACAGCGGCCCAACTAGGCGTACCTACGACCTGTGCGCACCTGTGGTTATGTGTTGAGATGTCTATTAACGAAATCCAAAGACTGGAGTGGATCCGACGACATCGAATTTTTCACCTAAAAAAATGTACAGTGTATAGTAAGGATTTTGGAGCCTTCCATGGCTCATCTTCCAACTGCCACAGCGGCCCAACTAGGCGTACCTACGACCTGTGCGCACCTGTGGTTATGTGTTGAGATGTCTATTAACGAAATCCAAAGACTGGAGTGGATCCGACGACATCGAATTTTTCAACTAAAAAAATGTACAGTGTATAGTAAGGATTTTGGAGCCTTCCATGGCTCATCTTCCAACTGCCACAGCGGCCCAACTAGGCGTACCTACGACCTGTGCGCACCTGTGGTTATGTGTTGAGATGACTATTAACGAAATCCAAAAACTGGAGTGGATCCGACGACATCGAATTTTTCACCTAAAAAAATGTACAGTGTATAGTAAGGATTTTGGAGCCTTCCATGGCTCATCTTCCAACTGCCACAGCGGCCCAACTAGGCGTACCTACGACCTGTGCGCACCTGTGGTTATGTGTTGAGATGTCTATTAACGAAATCCAAAGACTGGAGTGGATCCGACGACATCGAATTTTTCACCTAAAAAAATGTACAGTGTATAGTAAGGATTTTGGAGCCTTCCATGGCTCATCTTCCAACTGCCACAGCGGCCCAACTAGGCGTACCTACGACCTGTGCGCACCTGTGGTTATGTGTTGAGATGTCTATTAACGAAATCCAAAGACTGGAGTGGATCCGACGACATCGAATTTTTCACCTAAAAAAATGTACAGTGTATAGTAAGGATTTTGGAGCCTTCCATGGCTCATCTTCCAACTGCCACAGCGGCCCAACTAGGCGTACCTACGACCTGTGCGCACCTGTGGTTATGTGTTGAGATGTCTATTAACGAAATCCAAAGACTGGAGTGGATCCGACGACATCGAATTTTTCACCTAAAAAAATGTACAGTGTATAGTAAGGATTTTGGAGCCTTCCATGGCTCATCTTCCAACTGCCACAGCGGCCCAACTAGGCGTACCTACGACCTGTGCGCACCTGTGGTTATGTGTTGAGATGTCTATTAACGAAATCCAAAGACTGGAGTGGATCCGACGACATCGAATTTTTCACCTAAAAAAATGTACAGTGTATAGTAAGGATTTTGGAGCCTTCCATGGCTCATCTTCCAACTGCCACAGCGGCCCAACTAGGCGTACCTACGACCTGTGCGCACCTGTGGTTATGTGTTGAGATGTCTATTAACGAAATCCAAAGACTGGAGTGGATCCGACGACATCGAATTTTTCACCTAAAAAAATGTACAGGATTTTGGAGCCTTCCATGGCTCATTTTCCAACTGCCACAGCGGCCCAACTAGGCGTACCTACGACCTGTGCGCACCTGTGGTTATGTGTTGAGATGTCTATTAACGAAATCCAAAGACTGGAGTGGATCCGACGACATCGAATTTTTCACCTAAAAAAATGTACAGTGTATAGTAAGGATTTTGGAGCCTTCCATGGCTCATCTTCCAACTGCCACAGCGGCCCAACTAGGCGTACCTACGACCTGTGCGCACCTGTGGTTATGTGTTGAGATGTCTATTAACGAAATCCAAAGACTGGAGTGGATCCGACGACATCGAATTTTTCACCTAAAAAAATGTACAGTGTATAGTAAGGATTTTGGAGCCTTCCATGGCTCATCTTCCAACTGCCACAGCGGCCCAACTAGGCGTACCTACGACCTGTGCGCACCTGTGGTTATGTGTTGAGATGTCTATTAACGAAATCCAAAGACTGGAGTGGATCCGACGACATCGAATTTTTCACCTAAAAAAATGTACAGTGTATAGTAAGCATTTTGGAGCCTTTCCATGGCTCATCTTCCAACTGCCACAGCGGCCCAACTAGGCGTACCTACGACCTGTGCGCACCTGTGGTTATGTGTTGAGATGTCTATTAACGAAATCCAAAGACTGGAGTGGATCCGACGACATCGAATTTTTCACCTAAAAAAATGTACAGTGTATAGTAAGGATTTTGGAGCCTTCCATGGCTCATCTTCCAACTGCCACAGCGGCCCAACTAGGCGTACCTACGACCTGTGCGCACCTGTAGTTATGTGTTGAGATGTCTATTAACGAAAACCAAAGACTGGAGTGGATCCGACGACATCGAATTTTTCACCTAAAAAAATGTACAGTGTATAGTAAGGATTTTGGAGCCTTCCATGTCTGTTGAGATGTCTATTAACGAAATCCAAAGACTGGAGTGGATCCGACGACATCGAATTTTTCACCTAAAAAAATGTACAGTGTATAGTAAGGATTTTGGAGCCTTCCATGGCTCATCTTCCAACTGCCACAGCGGCCCAACTAGGCGTACCTACGACCTGTGCGCACCTGTGGTTATGTGTTGAGATGTCTATTAACGAAATCCAAAGACTGGAGTGGATCCGACGACATCGAATTTTTCACCTAAAAAAATGTACAGTGTATAGTAAGGATTTTGGAGCCTTCCATGGCTCATCTTCCAACTGCCACAGCGGCCCAACTAGGCGTACCTACGACCTGTGCGCACCTGTGGTTATGTGTTGAGATGTCTATTAACGAAATCCAAAGACTGGAGTGGATCCGACGACATCGAATTTTTCACCTAAAAAAATGTACCGTGTATAGTAAGGATTTTGGAGCCTTCCATGGCTCATCTTCCAACTGCCACAGCGGCCCAACTAGGCGTACCTACGACCTGTGCGCACCTGTGGTTATGTGTTGAGATGTGTATTAACGAAATCCAAAGACTGGAGTGGATCCGACGACATCGAATTTTTCACCTAAAAAAATGTACAGTGTATAGTAAGGATTTTGGAGCCTTCCATGGCTCATCTTCCAACTGCCACAGCGGCCCAACTAGGCGTACCTACGACCTGTGCGCACCTGTGGTTATGTGTTGAGATGTCTATTAACGAAATCCAAAGACTGGAGTGGATCCGACGACATCGAATTTTTCACCTAAAAAAATGTACAGTGTATAGTAAGGATTTTGGAGCCTTCCATGGCTCATCTTCCAACTGCCATAGCGGCCCAACTAGGCGTACCTACGACCTGTGCGCACCTGTGGTTATGTGTTGAGATGTCTATTAACGAAATCCAAAGACTGGAGTGGATCCGACGACATCGAATTTTTCACCTAAAAAAATGTACAGTGTATAGTAAGGATTTTGGAGCCTTCCATGGCTCATCTTCCAACTGCCACAGCGGCCCAACTAGGCGTACCTACGACCTGTGCGCACCTGTGGTTATGTGTTGAGATGTCTATTAACGAAATCCAAAGACTGGAGTGGATCCGACGACATCGAATTTTTCACCTAAAAAAATGTACAGTGTATAGTAAGGATTGTGGAGCCTTCCATGGCTCATCTTCCAACTGCCACAGCGGCCCAACTAGGTGTACCTACGACCTGTGCGCACCTGTGGTTATGTGTTGGGATGTCTATTAACGAAATCCAAAGACTGGAGTGGATCCGACGACATCGAATTTTTCACCTAAAAAAATGTACAGTGTATAGTAAGGATTTTAGAGCCTTCCATGGCTCATCTTCCAACTGCCACAGCGGCCCAACTAGGCGTACCTACGACCTGTGCGCACCTGTGTTTATGTGTTGAGATGTCTATTAACGAAATCCAAAGACTGGAGTGGATCCGACGACATCGAATTTTTCACCTAAAAAAATGTACAGTGTATAGTAAGGATTTTGGAGCCTTCCATGGCTCATCTTCCAACTGCCACAGCGGCCCAACTAGGCGTACCTACGACCTGTGCGCACCTGTGGTTATGTGTTGGGATGTCTATTAACGAAATCCAAAGACTGGAGTGGATCCGACGACATCGAATTTTTCACCTAAAAAAATGTACAGTGTATAGTAAGGATTTTGGAGCCTTCCATGGCTCATCTTCCAACTGCCACAGCGGCCCAACTAGGCGTACCTACGACATGTGCGCACCTGTAGTTATGTGTTGAGATGTCTATTAACAAAATCCAAAGACTGGAGTGGATCCGACGACATCGAATTTTTCACCTAAAAAAATGTACAGTGTATAGTAAGGATTTTGGAGCCTTCCATGGCTCATCTTCCAACTGCCACAGCGGCCCAACTAGGCGTACCTACGACCTGTGCGCACCTGTGGTTATGTGTTGGGATGTCTATTAACGAAATCCAAAGACTGGAGTGGATCCGACGACATCGAATTTTTCACCTAAAAAAATGTACAGTGTATAGTAAGGATTTTGGAGCCTTCCATGGCTCATCTTCCAACTGCCACAGCGGCCCAACTAGGCGTGCCTACGACCTGTGCGCACCTGTGGTTATGTGTTGAGATGTCTATTAACGAAATCCAAAGACTGGAGTGGATCCGACGACATCGAATTTTTCACCTAAAAAAATGTACAGTGTATAGTAAGGATTTTGGAGCCTTCCATGGCTCATCTTCCAACTGCCACAGCGGCCCAACTAGGCGTACCTACGACCTGTGCGCACCTGTAGTTATGTGTTGAGATGTCTATTAACAAAATCCAAAGACTGGAGTGGATCCGACGACATCGAATTTTTCACCTAAAAAAATGTACAGTGTATAGTAAGGATTTTGGAGCCTTCCATGGCTCATCTTCCAACTGCCACAGCGGCCCAACTAGGCGTACCTACGACCTGTGCGCACCTGTAGTTATGTGTTGAGATGTCTATTAACAAAATCCAAAGACTGGAGTGGATCCGACGACATCGAATTTTTCACCTAAAAAAATGTACAGTGTATAGTAAGGATTTTGGAGCCTTCCATGGCTCATCTTCCAACTGCCACAGCGGCCAAACTAGGCGTACCTACGACCTGTGCGCACCTGTGGTTATGTGTTGAGATGTCTTTTAACGAAATCCAAAGACTGGAGTTTATCCGACGACATCGAATTTTTCACCTAAAAAAATGTACAGTGTATAGTAAGGATTTTAGAGCCTTCCATGGCTCATCTTCCAACTGCCACAGCGGCCCAACTAGGCGTACCTACGACCTGTGCGCACCTGTGGTTATGTGTTGAGATGTCTATTAACGAAATCCAAAGACTGGAGTGGATCCGACGACATCGAATTTTTCACCTAAAAAAATGTACAGTGTATAGTAAGGATTTTGGAGCCTTCCATGGCTCATCTTCCAACTGCCACAGCGGCCCAACTAGGCGTGCCTACGACCTGTGCGCACCTGTAGTTATGTGTTGAGATGTCTATTAACAAAATCCAAAGACTGGAGTGGATCCGACGACATCGAATTTTTCACCTAAAAAAATGTACAGTGTATAGTAAGGATTTTGGAGCCTTCCATGGCTCATCTTCCAACTGCCATAGCGGCCCAACTAGGCGTACCTACGACCTGTGCGCACCTGTGGTTATGTGTTGAGATGTCTATTAACGAAATCCAAAGACTGGAGTGGATCCGACGACATCGAATTTTTCACCTAAAAAAATGTACAGTGTATAGTAAGGATTTTGGAGCCTTCCATGGCTCATCTTCCAACTGCCACAGCGGCCCAACTAGGCGTACCTACGACCTGTGCGCACCTGTGGTTATGTGTTGAGATGTCTATTAACGAAATCCAAAGACTGGAGTGGATCCGACGACATCGAATTTTTCACCTAAAAAAATGTACAGTGTATAGTAAGGATTGTGGAGCCTTCCATGGCTCATCTTCCAACTGCCACAGCGGCCCAACTAGGTGTACCTACGACCTGTGCGCACCTGTGGTTATGTGTTGGGATGTCTATTAACGAAATCCAAAGACTGGAGTGGATCCGACGACATCGAATTTTTCACCTAAAAAAATGTACAGTGTATAGTAAGGATTTTGGAGCCTTCCATGGCTCATCTTCCAACTGCCATAGCGGCCCAACTAGGCGTACCTACGACCTGTGCGCACCTGTGGTTATGTGTTGAGATGTCTATTAACGAAATCCAAAGACTGGAGTGGATCCGACGACATCGAATTTTTCACCTAAAAAAATGTACAGTGTATAGTAAGGATTTTAGAGCCTTCCATGGCTCATCTTCCAACTGCCACAGCGGCCCAACTAGGCGTACCTACGACCTGTGCGCACCTGTGTTTATGTGTTGAGATGTCTATTAACGAAATCCAAAGACTGGAGTGGATCCGACGACATCGAATTTTTCACCTAAAAAAATGTACAGTGTATAGTAAGGATTTTGGAGCCTTCCATGGCTCATCTTCCAACTGCCACAGCGGCCCAACTAGGCGTACCTACGACCTGTGCGCACCTGTGGTTATGTGTTGAGATGTCTATTAACGAAATCCAAAGACTGGAGTGGATCCGACGACATCGAATTTTTCACCTAAAAAAATGTACAGTGTATAGTAAGGATTTTGGAGCCTTCCATGGCTCATCTTCCAACTGCCACAGCGGCCCAACTAGGCGTACCTACGACCTGTGCGCACCTGTGGTTATGTGTTGGGCTGTCTATTAACGAAATCCAAAGACTGGAGTGGATCCGACGACATCGAATTTTTCACCTAAAAAAATGTACAGTGTATAGTAAGGATTTTGGAGCCTTCCATGGCTCATCTTCCAACTGCCACAGCGGCCCAACTAGGCGTACCTACGACATGTGCGCACCTGTAGTTATGTGTTGAGATGTCTATTAACAAAATCCAAAGACTGGAGTGGATCCGACGACATCGAATTTTTCACCTAAAAAAATGTACAGTGTATAGTAAGGATTTTGGAGCCTTCCATGGCTCATCTTCCAACTGCCACAGCGGCCCAACTAGGCGTACCAACGACCTGTGCGCACCTGTGGTTATGTGTTGAGATGTCTATTAACGAAATCCAAAGACTGGAGTGGATCCGACGACATCGAATTTTTCACCTAAAATATGTACAGTGTATAGTAAGGATTTTGGAGCCTTCCATGGCTCATCTTCCAACTGCCACAGCGGCCCAACTAGGCGTACCTACGACATGTGCGCACCTGTAGTTATGTGTTGAGATGTCTATTAACAAAATCCAAAGACTGGAGTGGATCCGACGACATCGAATTTTTCACCTAAAAAAATGTACAGTGTATAGTAAGGATTTTGGAGCCTTCCATGGCTCATCTTCCAACTGCCACAGCGGCCCAACTAGGCGTGCCTACGACCTGTGCGCACCTGTGGTTATGTGTTGAGATGTCTATTAACGAAATCCAAAGACTGGAGTGGATCCGACGACATCGAATTTTTCACCTAAAAAAATGTACAGTGTATAGTAAGGATTTTGGAGCCTTCCATGGCTCATCTTCCAACTGCCACAGCGGCCCAACTAGGCGTACCTACGACCTGTGCGCACCTGTAGTTATGTGTTGAGATGTCTATTAACAAAATCCAAAGACTGGAGTGGATCCGACGACATCGAATTTTTCACCTAAAAAAATGTACAGTGTATAGTAAGGATTTTGGAGCCTTCCATGGCTCATCTTCCAACTGCCACAGCGGCCCAACTAGGCATACCTACGACCTGTGCGCACCTGTAGTTATGTGTTGAGATGTCTATTAACAAAATCCAAAGACTGGAGTGGATCCGACGTCATCGAATTTTTCACCTAAAAAAATGTACAGTGTATAGTAAGGATTTTGGAGCCTTCCATGGCTCATCTTCCAACTGCCACAGCGGCCAAACTAGGCGTACCTACGACCTGTGCGCACCTGTGGTTATGTGTTGAGATGTCTTTTAACGAAATCCAAAGACTGGAGTTTATCCGACGACATCGAATTTTTCACCTAAAAAAATGTACAGTGTATAGTAAGGATTTTAGAGCCTTCCATGGCTCATCTTCCAACTGCCACAGCGGCCCAACTAGGCGTGCCTACGACCTGTGCGCACCTGTAGTTATGTGTTGAGATGTCTATTAACAAAATCCAAAGACTGGAGTGGATCCGACGACATCGAATTTTTCACCTAAAAAAATGTACAGTGTATAGTAAGGATTTTGGAGCCTTCCATGGCTCATCTTCCAACTGCCACATCGGCCAAACTAGGCGTACCTACGACCTGTGCGCACCTGTGGTTATGTGTTGAGATGTCTTTTAACGAAATCCAAAGACTGGAGTTTATCCGACGACATCGAATTTTTCACCTAAAAAAATGTACAGTGTATAGTAAGGATTTTAGAGCCTTCCATGGCTCATCTTCCAACTGCCACAGCGGCCCAACTAGGCGTACCTACGACCTGTGCGCACCTGTGGTTATGTGTTGAGATGTCTATTAACGAAATCCAAAGACTGGAGTGGATCCGACGACATCGAATTTTTCACCTAAAAAAATGTACAGTGTATAGTAAGGATTTTGGAGCCTTCCATGGCTCATCTTCCAACTGCCACAGCGGCCCAACTAGGCGTACCAACGACCTGTGCGCACCTGTGGTTATGTGTTGAGATGTCTATTAACGAAATCCAAAGACTGGAGTGGATCCGACGACATCGAATTTTTCACCTAAAAAATGTACAGTGTATAGTAAGGATTTTGGAGCCTTCCATGGCTCATCTTCCAACTGCCACAGCGGCCCAACTAGGCGTGCCTACGACCTGTGCGCACCTGTGGTTATGTGTTGAGATGTCTATTAACGAAATCCAAAGACTGGAGTGGATCCGACGACATCGAATTTTTCACCTAAAAAAATGTACAGTGTATAGTAAGAATTTTGGAGCCTTCCATGGCTCATCTTCCAACTGCCACAGCGGCCCAACTAGGCGTACCTACGACATGTGCGCACCTGTGGTTATGTGTTGAGATGTCTATTAACGAAATCCAAAGACTGGAGTGGATCCGACGACATCGAATTTTTCACCTAAAAAAATGTACAGTGTATAGTAAGGATTTTGGAGCCTTCCATGGCTCATCTTCCAACTGCCACAGCGGCCCAACTAGGCGTACCTACGACCTGTGCGCACCTGTAGTTATGTGTTGAGATGTCTATTAACAAAATCCAAAGACTGGAGTGGATCCGACGACATCGAATTTTTCACCTAAAAAAATGTACAGTGTATAGTAAGGATTTTGGAGCCTTCCATGGCTCATCTTCCAACTGCCACAGCGGCCCAACTAGGCGTACCTACGACCTGTGCGCACCTGTAGTTATGTGTTGAGATGTCTATTAACAAAATCCAAAGACTGGAGTGGATCCGACGACATCGAATTTTTCACCTAAAAAAATGTACAGTGTATAGTAAGGATTTTGGAGCCTTCCATGGCTCATCTTCCAACTGCCACAGCGGCCAAACTAGGCGTACCTACGACCTGTGCGCACCTGTGGTTATGTGTTGAGATGTCTTTTAACGAAATCCAAAGACTGGAGTGGATCCGACGACATCGAATTTTTCACCTAAAAAAATGTACAGTGTATAGTAAGGATTTTGGAGCCTTCCATGGCTCATCTTCCAACTACCACAGCGGCCCAACTAGGTGTACCTACGACCTGTGCGCACCTGTGGTTATGTGTTGGGATGTCTATTAACGAAATCCAAAGACTGGAGTGGATCCGACGACATCGAATTTTTCACCTAAAAAAATGTACAGTGTATAGTAAGGATTTTGGAGCCTTCCATGGCTCATCTTCCAACTGCCATAGCGGCCCAACTAGGCGTACCTACGACCTGTGCGCACCTGTGGTTATGTGTTGAGATGTCTATTAACGAAATCCAAAGACTGGAGTGGATCCGACGACATCGAATTTTTCACCTAAAAAAATGTACAGTGAATAGTAAGGATTTTGGAGCCTTCCAGGGGTCATCTTCCAACTGCCACAGCGGCCCAACTAGGCGTACCTACGACCTGTGCGCACCTGTGGTTATGTGTTGAGATGTCTATTAACGAAATCCAAAGACTGGAGTGGATCCGACGACATCGAATTTTTCACCTAAAAAAATGTACAGTGTATAGTAAGGATTTTGGAGCCTTCCATGGCTCATCTTCCAACTGCCACAGCGGCCCAACTAGGCGTACCTACGACCTGTGCGCACCTGTGGTTATGTGTTGAGATGTCTATTAACGAAATCCAAAGACTGGAGTGGATCCGACGACATCGAATTTTTCACCTAAAAAAATGTACAGTGTATAGTAAGGATTTTGGAGCCTTCCATGGCTCATCTTCCAACTGCCACAGCGGCCCAACTAGGCGTACCTACGACCTGTGCGCACCTGTAGTTATGTGTTGAGATGTCTATTAACGAAATCCAAAGACTGGAGTGGATCCGACGACATCGAATTTTTCACCTAAAAAAATGTACAGTGTATAGTAAGGATTTTGGAGCCTTCCATGGCTCATCTTCCAACTGCCACAGCGGCCAAACTAGGCATACCTACGACCTGTGCGCACCTGTGGTTATGTGTTGAGATGTCTATTAACGAAATCCAAAGACTGGAGTGGATCCGACGACATCGAATTTTTCACCTAAAAAAATGTACAGTGTATAGTAAGGATTTTGGAGCCTTCCATGGCTCATCTTCCAACTGCCACAGCGGCCCAACTAGGCGTACCTACGACCTGTGCGCACCTGTGGTTATGTGTTGAGATGTCTATTAACGAAATCCAAAGACTGGAGTGGATTCGACGACATCGAATTTTTCAGCTAAAAAAATGTACAGTGTATAGTAAGGATTTTGGAGCCTTCCATGGCTCATCTTCCAACTGCCACAGCGGCCCAACTAGGCGTACCTACGACCTGTGCGCACCTGTAGTTATGTGTTGAGATGTCTATCAACGAAATCCAAAGACTGGAGTGGATCCGACGACATCGAATTTTTCACCTAAAAAAATGTACAGTGTATAGTAAGGATTTTGGAGCCTTCCATGGCTCATCTTCCAACTGCCACAGCGGCCAAACTAGGCGTACCTACGTCCTGTGCGCACCTGTGGTTATGTGTTGAGATGTCTTTTAACGAAATCCAAAGACTGGAGTGGATCCGACGACATCGAATTTTTCACCTAAAAAAATGTACAGTGTATAGTAAGGATTTTGGAGCCTTCCATGGCTCATCTTCCAACTGCCACAGCGGCCAAACTAGGCATACCTACGACCTGTGCGCACCTGTGGTTATGTGTTGAGATGTCTATTAACGAAATCCAAAGACTGGAGTGGATCCGACGACATCGAATTTTTCACCTAAAAAAATGTACAGTGTATAGTAAGGATTTTGGAGCCTTCCATGGCTCATCTTCCAACTGCCACAGCGGCCCAACTAGGCGTACCTACGACCTGTGCGCACCTGTGGTTATGTGTTGAGATGTCTATTAACGAAATCCAAAGACTGGAGTGGATCCGACGACATCGAATTTTTCACCTAAAAAAATGTACAGTGTATAGTAAGGATTTTGGAGCCTGCCATGGCTCATCTTCCAACTGCCACAGCGGCCCAACTAGGCGTACCTACGACCTGTGCGCACCTGTAGTTATGTGTTGAGATGTCTATTAACGAAATCCAAAGACTGGAGTGGATCCGACGACATCGAATTTTTCACCTAAAAAAATGTACAGTGTATAGTAAGGATTTTGGAGCCTTCCATGGCTCATCTTCCAACTGCCACAGCGGCCAAACTAGGCGTACCTACGACCTGTGCGCACCTGTGTTTATGTGTTGAGATGTCTTTTAACGAAATCCAAAGACTGGAGTGGATCCGACGACATCGAATTTTTCACCTAAAAAAATGTACAGTGTATAGTAAGGATTTTGGAGCCTTCCATGGCTCATCTTCCAACTGCCACAGCGGCCCAACTAGGTGTACCTACGACCTGTGCGCACCTGTGGTTATGTGTTGGGATGTCTATTAACGAAATCCAAAGACTGGAGTGGATCCGACGACATCGATTTTTTCACCTAAAAAAATGTACAGTGTATAGTAAGGATTTTGGAGCCTTCCATGGCTCATCTTCCAACTGCCATAGCGGCCCAACTAGGCGTACCTACGACCTGTGCGCACCTGTGGTTATGTGTTGAGATGTCTATTAACGAAATCCAAAGACTGGAGTGGATCCGACGACATCGAATTTTTCACCTAAAAAAATGTACAGTGAATAGTAAGGATTTTGGAGCCTTCCATGGCTCATCTTCCAACTGCCACAGCGGCCCAACTAGGCGTACCTACGACCTGTGCGCACCTGTGGTTATGTGTGGAGATGTCTATTAACGAAATCCAAAGACTGGAGTGGATCCGACGACATCGAATTTTTCACCTAAAAAAATGTACAGTGTATAGTAAGGATTTTGGAGCCTTCCATGGCTCATCTTCCAACTGCCACAGCGGCCCAACTAGGCGTACCTACGACCTGTGCGCACCTGTAGTTATGTGTTGAGATGTCTATTAACGAAATCCAAAGACTGGAGTGGATCCGACGACATCGAATTTTTCACCTAAAAAAATGTACAGTGTATAGTAAGGATTTTGGAGCCTTCCATGGCTCATCTTCCAACTGCCATAGCGGCCCAACTAGGCGTACATACGACCTGTGCGCACCTGTGGTTATGTGTTGAGATGTCTATTAACGAAATCCAAAGACTGGAGTGGATCCGACGACATCGAATTTTCCACCTAAAAAAATGTACAGTGTATAGTAAGGATTTTGGAGCCTTCCATGGCTCATCTTCCAACTGCCATAGCGGCCCAACTAGGCGTACCTACGACCTGTGCGCACCTGTGGTTATGTGTTGAGATGTCTATTAACGAAATCCAAAGACTGGAGTGGATCCGACGACATCGAATTTTTCACCTAAAAAAATGTACAGTGTATAGTAAGGATTTTGGAGCCTTCCATGGCTCATCTTCCAACTGCCATAGCGGCCCAACTAGGCGTACCTACGACCTGTGCGCACCTGTGGTTATGTGTTGAGATGTCTATTAACGAAATCCAAAGACTGGAGTGGATCCGACGACATCGAATTTTTCACCTAAAAAAATGTACAGTGTATAGTAAGGATTTTGGAGCCTTCCATGGCTCATCTTCCAACTGCCACAGCGGCCCAACTAGGCGTACCTACGACCTGTGCGCACCTGTGGTTATGTGTTGAGATGTCTATTAACGAAATCCAAAGACTGGAGTGGATCCGACGACATCGAATTTTTCACCTAAAAAAATGTACAGTGAATAGTAAGGATTTTGGAGCCTTCCATGGTTCATCTTCCAACTGCCACAGCGGCCCAACTAGGCGTACCTACGACCTGTGCGCACCTGTGGTTATGTGTTGAGATGTCTATTAACGAAATCCAAAGACTGGAGTGGATCCGACGACATCGAATTTTTCACCTAAAAAAATGTACAGTGTATAGTAAGGATTTTGGAGCCTTCCATGGCTCATCTTCCAACTGCCACAGCGGCCCAACTAGGCGTACCTACGACCTGTGCGCACCTGTGGTTATGTGTTGAGATGTCTATTAACGAAATCCAAAGACTGGAGTGGATCCGACGACATCGAATTTTTCACCTAAAAAAATGTACAGTGTATAGTAAGGATTTTGGAGCCTTCCATGGCTCATCTTCCAACTGCCACAGCGGCCAAACTAGGCATACCTACGACCTGTGCGCACCTGTGGTTATGTGTTGAGATGTCTATTAACGAAATCCAAAGACTGGAGTGGATCCGACGACATCGAATTTTTCACCTAAAAAAATGTACAGTGTATAGTAAGGATTTTGGAGCCTTCCATGGCTCATCTTCCAACTGCCACAGCGGCCCAACTAGGCGTACCTACGACATGTGCGCACCTGTGGTTATGTGTTGAGATGTCTATTAACGAAATCCAAAGACTGGAGTGGATCCGACGACATCGAATTTTTCACCTAAAAAAATGTACAGTGTATAGTAAGGATTTTGGAGCCTTCCATGGCTCATCTTCCAACTGCCACAGCGGCCCAACTAGGCGTACCTACGACCTGTGCGCACCTGTAGTTATGTGTTGAGATGTCTATTAACAAAATCCAAAGACTGGAGTGGATCCGACGACATCGAATTTTTCACCTAAAAAAATGTACAGTGTATAGTAAGGATTTTGGAGCCTTCCATGGCTCATCTTCCAACTGCCACAGCGGCCCAACTAGGCGTACCTACGACCTGTGCGCACCTGTAGTTATGTGTTGAGATGTCTATTAACAAAATCCAAAGACTGGAGTGGATCCGACGACATCGAATTTTTCACCTAAAAAAATGTACAGTGTATAGTAAGGATTTTGGAGCCTTCCATGGCTCATCTTCCAACTGCCACAGCGGCCAAACTAGGCGTACCTACGACCTGTGCGCACCTGTGGTTATGTGTTGAGATGTCTTTTAACGAAATCCAAAGACTGGAGTGGATCCGACGACATCGAATTTTTCACCTAAAAAAATGTACAGTGTATAGTAAGGATTTTGGAGCCTTCCATGGCTCATCTTCCAACTACCACAGCGGCCCAACTAGGTGTACCTACGACCTGTGCGCACCTGTGGTTATGTGTTGGGATGTCTATTAACGAAATCCAAAGACTGGAGTGGATCCGACGACATCGAATTTTTCACCTAAAAAAATGTACAGTGTATAGTAAGGATTTTGGAGCCTTCCATGGCTCATCTTCCAACTGCCATAGCGGCCCAACTAGGCGTACCTACGACCTGTGCGCACCTGTGGTTATGTGTTGAGATGTCTATTAACGAAATCCAAAGACTGGAGTGGATCCGACGACATCGAATTTTTCACCTAAAAAAATGTACAGTGAATAGTAAGGATTTTGGAGCCTTCCATGGCTCATCTTCCAACTGCCACAGCGGCCCAACTAGGCGTACCTACGACCTGTGCGCACCTGTGGTTATGTGTTGAGATGTCTATTAACGAAATCCAAAGACTGGAGTGGATCCGACGACATCGAATTTTTCACCTAAAAAAATGTACAGTGTATAGTAAGGATTTTGGAGCCTTCCATGGCTCATCTTCCAACTGCCACAGCGGCCCAACTAGGCGTACCTACGACCTGTGCGCACCTGTGGTTATGTGTTGAGATGTCTATTAACGAAATCCAAAGACTGGAGTGGATCCGACGACATCGAATTTTTCACCTAAAAAAATGTACAGTGTATAGTAAGGATTTTGGAGCCTTCCATGGCTCATCTTCCAACTGCCACAGCGGCCCAACTAGGCGTACCTACGACCTGTGCGCACCTGTAGTTATGTGTTGAGATGTCTATTAACGAAATCCAAAGACTGGAGTGGATCCGACGACATCGAATTTTTCACCTAAAAAAATGTACAGTGTATAGTAAGGATTTTGGAGCCTTCCATGGCTCATCTTCCAACTGCCACAGCGGCCAAACTAGGCATACCTACGACCTGTGCGCACCTGTGGTTATGTGTTGAGATGTCTATTAACGAAATCCAAAGACTGGAGTGGATCCGACGACATCGAATTTTTCACCTAAAAAAATGTACAGTGTATAGTAAGGATTTTGGAGCCTTCCATGGCTCATCTTCCAACTGCCACAGCGGCCCAACTAGGCGTACCTACGACCTGTGCGCACCTGTGGTTATGTGTTGAGATGTCTATTAACGAAATCCAAAGACTGGAGTGGATTCGACGACATCGAATTTTTCAGCTAAAAAAATGTACAGTGTATAGTAAGGATTTTGGAGCCTTCCATGGCTCATCTTCCAACTGCCACAGCGGCCCAACTAGGCGTACCTACGACCTGTGCGCACCTGTAGTTATGTGTTGAGATGTCTATCAACGAAATCCAAAGACTGGAGTGGATCCGACGACATCGAATTTTTCACCTAAAAAAATGTACAGTGTATAGTAAGGATTTTGGAGCCTTCCATGGCTCATCTTCCAACTGCCACAGCGGCCAAACTAGGCGTACCTACGTCCTGTGCGCACCTGTGGTTATGTGTTGAGATGTCTTTTAACGAAATCCAAAGACTGGAGTGGATCCGACGACATCGAATTTTTCACCTAAAAAAATGTACAGTGTATAGTAAGGATTTTGGAGCCTTCCATGGCTCATCTTCCAACTGCCACAGCGGCCAAACTAGGCATACCTACGACCTGTGCGCACCTGTGGTTATGTGTTGAGATGTCTATTAACGAAATCCAAAGACTGGAGTGGATCCGACGACATCGAATTTTTCACCTAAAAAAATGTACAGTGTATAGTAAGGATTTTGGAGCCTTCCATGGCTCATCTTCCAACTGCCACAGCGGCCCAACTAGGCGTACCTACGACCTGTGCGCACCTGTGGTTATGTGTTGAGATGTCTATTAACGAAATCCAAAGACTGGAGTGGATCCGACGACATCGAATTTTTCACCTAAAAAAATGTACAGTGTATAGTAAGGATTTTGGAGCCTGCCATGGCTCATCTTCCAACTGCCACAGCGGCCCAACTAGGCGTACCTACGACCTGTGCGCACCTGTAGTTATGTGTTGAGATGTCTATTAACGAAATCCAAAGACTGGAGTGGATCCGACGACATCGAATTTTTCACCTAAAAAAATGTACAGTGTATAGTAAGGATTTTGGAGCCTTCCATGGCTCATCTTCCAACTGCCACAGCGGCCAAACTAGGCGTACCTACGACCTGTGCGCACCTGTGTTTATGTGTTGAGATGTCTTTTAACGAAATCCAAAGACTGGAGTGGATCCGACGACATCGAATTTTTCACCTAAAAAAATGTACAGTGTATAGTAAGGATTTTGGAGCCTTCCATGGCTCATCTTCCAACTGCCACAGCGGCCCAACTAGGTGTACCTACGACCTGTGCGCACCTGTGGTTATGTGTTGGGATGTCTATTAACGAAATCCAAAGACTGGAGTGGATCCGACGACATCGAATTTTTCACCTAAAAAAATGTACAGTGTATAGTAAGGATTTTGGAGCCTTCCATGGCTCATCTTCCAACTGCCATAGCGGCCCAACTAGGCGTACCTACGACCTGTGCGCACCTGTGGTTATGTGTTGAGATGTCTA
Organism: Eristalis pertinax; assembly: GCA_907269125.1. Classification (NCBI taxonomy): domain Eukaryota; kingdom Metazoa; phylum Arthropoda; class Insecta; order Diptera; family Syrphidae; genus Eristalis; species Eristalis pertinax. The sequence continues at coordinate 16,223,286 of OU026147.1, forward strand.
TTAACGAAATCCAAAGACTGGAGTGGATCCGACGACATCGAATTTTTCACCTAAAAAAATGTACAGTGAATAGTAAGGATTTTGGAGCCTTCCATGGCTCATCTTCCAACTGCCACAGCGGCCCAACTAGGCGTACCTACGACCTGTGCGCACCTGTGGTTATGTGTGGAGATGTCTATTAACGAAATCCAAAGACTGGAGTGGATCCGACGACATCGAATTTTTCACCTAAAAAAATGTACAGTGTATAGTAAGGATTTTGGAGCCTTCCATGGCTCATCTTCCAACTGCCACAGCGGCCCAACTAGGCGTACCTACGACCTGTGCGCACCTGTAGTTATGTGTTGAGATGTCTATTAACGAAATCCAAAGACTGGAGTGGATCCGACGACATCGAATTTTTCACCTAAAAAAATGTACAGTGTATAGTAAGGATTTTGGAGCCTTCCATGGCTCATCTTCCAACTGCCATAGCGGCCCAACTAGGCGTACATACGACCTGTGCGCACCTGTGGTTATGTGTTGAGATGTCTATTAACGAAATCCAAAGACTGGAGTGGATCCGACGACATCGAATTTTTCACCTAAAAAAATGTACAGTGTATAGTAAGGATTTTGGAGCCTTCCATGGCTCATCTTCCAACTGCCATAGCGGCCCAACTAGGCGTACCTACGACCTGTGCGCACCTGTGGTTATGTGTTGAGATGTCTATTAACGAAATCCAAAGACTGGAGTGGATCCGACGACATCGAATTTTTCACCTAAAAAAATGTACAGTGTATAGTAAGGATTTTGGAGCCTTCCATGGCTCATCTTCCAACTGCCATAGCGGCCCAACTAGGCGTACCTACGACCTGTGCGCACCTGTGGTTATGTGTTGAGATGTCTATTAACGAAATCCAAAGACTGGAGTGGATCCGACGACATCGAATTTTTCACCTAAAAAAATGTACAGTGTATAGTAAGGATTTTGGAGCCTTCCATGGCTCATCTTCCAACTGCCACAGCGGCCCAACTAGGCGTACCTACGACCTGTGCGCACCTGTGGTTATGTGTTGAGATGTCTATTAACGAAATCCAAAGACTGGAGTGGATCCGACGACATCGAATTTTTCACCTAAAAAAATGTACAGTGAATAGTAAGGATTTTGGAGCCTTCCATGGTTCATCTTCCAACTGCCACAGCGGCCCAACTAGGCGTACCTACGACCTGTGCGCACCTGTGGTTATGTGTTGAGATGTCTATTAACGAAATCCAAAGACTGGAGTGGATCCGACGACATCGAATTTTTCACCTAAAAAAATGTACAGTGTATAGTAAGGATTTTGGAGCCTTCCATGGCTCATCTTCCAACTGCCACAGCGGCCCAACTAGGCGTACCTACGACCTGTGCGCACCTGTGGTTATGTGTTGAGATGTCTATTAACGAAATCCAAAGACTGGAGTGGATCCGACGACATCGAATTTTTCACCTAAAAAAATGTACAGTGTATAGTAAGGATTTTGGAGCCTTCCATGGCTCATCTTCCAACTGCCACAGCGGCCAAACTAGGCATACCTACGACCTGTGCGCACCTGTGGTTATGTGTTGAGATGTCTATTAACGAAATCCAAAGACTGGAGTGGATCCGACGACATCGAATTTTTCACCTAAAAAAATGTACAGTGTATAGTAAGGATTTTGGAGCCTTCCATGGCTCATCTTCCAACTGCCATAGCGGCCCAACTAGGCGTACATACGACCTGTGCGCACCTGTGGTTATGTGTTGAGATGTCTATTAACGAAATCCAAAGACTGGAGTGGATCCGACGACATCGAATTTTTCACCTAAAAAAATGTACAGTGTATAGTAAGGATTTTGGAGCCTTCCATGGCTCATCTTCCAACTGCCACAGCGGCCCAACTAGGCGTACCTACGACCTGTGCGCACCTGTGGTTATGTGTTGGGATGTCTATTAACGAAATCCAAAGACTGGAGTGGATCCGACGACATCGAATTTTTCACCTAAAAAAATGTACAGTGTATAGTAAGGATTTTGGAGCCTTCCATGGCTCATCTTCCAACTGCCACAGCGGCCCAACTAGGCGTACCTACGACCTGTGCGCACCTGTAGTTATGTGTTGAGATGTCTATTAACGAAATCCAAAGACTGGAGTGGATCCGACGACATCGAATTTTTCACCTAAAAAAATGTACAGTGTATAGTAAGGATTTTGGAGCCTTCCATGGCTCATCTTCCAACTGCCATAGCGGCCCAACTAGGCGTACCTACGACCTGTGCGCACCTGTGGTTATGTGTTGAGATGTCTATTAACGAAATCCAAAGACTGGAGTGGATCCGACGACATCGAATTTTTCACCTAAAAAAATGTACAGTGTATAGTAAGGATTTTGGAGCCTTCCATGGCTCATCTTCCAACTGCCACAGCGGCCCAACTAGGCGTACCTACGACCTGTGCGCACCTGTGGTTATGTGTTGAGATGTCTATTAACGAAATCCAAAGACTGGAGTGGATCCGACGACATCGAATTTTTCACCTAAAAAAATGTACAGTGAATAGTAAGGATTTTGGAGCCTTCCATGGCTCATCTTCCAACTGCCACAGCGGCCCAACTAGGCGTACCTACGACCTGTGCGCACCTGTGGTTATGTGTTGAGATGTCTATTAACGAAATCCAAAGACTGGAGTGGATCCGACGACATCGAATTTTTCACCTAAAAAAATGTACAGTGTATAGTAAGGATTTTGGAGCCTTCCATGGCTCATCTTCCAACTGCCACAGCGGCCCAACTAGGCGTACCTACGACCTGTGCGCACCTGTGGTTATGTGTTGAGATGTCTATTAACGAAATCCAAAGACTGGAGTGGATCCGACGACATCGAATTTTTCACCTAAAAAAATGTACAGTGTATAGTAAGGATTTTGGAGCCTTCCATGGCTCATCTTCCAACTGCCACAGCGGCCAAACTAGGCATACCTACGACCTGTGCGCACCTGTGGTTATGTGTTGAGATGTCTATTAACGAAATCCAAAGACTGGAGTGGATCCGACGACATCGAATTTTTCACCTAAAAAAATGTACAGTGAATAGTAAGGATTTTGGAGCCTTCCATGGCTCATCTTCCAACTGCCACAGCGGCCCAACTAGGCGTACCTACGACCTGTGCGCACCTGTGGTTATGTGTTGAGATGTGTATTAACGAAATCCAAAGACTGGAGTGGATCCGACGACATCGAATTTTTCACCTAAAAAAATGTGCAGTGTATAGTAAGGATTTTGGAGCCTTCCATGGCTCATCTTAAAACTGCCATAGCGGCCCAACTAGGCGTACCTACGACCTGTGCGCACCTGTGGTTATGTGTTGAGATGTCTATTAACGAAATCCAAAGACTGGAGTGGATCCGACGACATCGAATTTTTCACCTAAAAAAATGTACAGTGTATAGTAAGGATTTTGGAGCCTTCCATGGCTCATCTTCCAACTGCCACAGCGGCACAACTAGGCGTACCTACGACCTGTGCGCACCTGTGGTTATGTGTTGAGATGTGTATTAACGAAATCCAAAGACTGGAGTGGATCCGACGACATCGAATTTTTAACCTAAAAAAATGTACAGTGTATAGTAAGGATTTTGGAGCCTTCCATGGCTCATCTTCCAACTGCCACAGCGGCCCAACTAGGCGTACCTACGACCTGTGCGCACCTGTGGTTATGTGTTGAGATGTCTATTAACGAAATCCAAATACTGGAGTGGATCCGACGACATCGAATTTTTCACCTAAAAAAATGTGCAGTGTATAGTAAGGATTTTGGAGCCTTCCATGGCTCATCTTCCAACTGCCATAGCGGCCCAACTAGGCGTACCTACGACCTGTGCGCACCTGTGGTTATGTGTTGAGATGTCTATTAACGAAATCCAAAGACTGGAGTGGATCCGACGACATCGAATTTTTCACCTAAAAAAATGTACAGTGAATAGTATGGATTTTGGAGCCTTCCATGGCTCATCTTCCAACTGCCACAGCGGCCCAACTAGGCGTACCTACGACCTGTGCGCACCTGTGGTTATGTGTTGGGATGTCTATTAACGAAATCCAAAGACTGGAGTGGATCCGACGACATCGAATTTTTCACCTAAAAAAATGTACAAAAAAATGTAAGGATTTTGGAGCCTTCCATGGCTCATCTTTCAACTGCCATAGCGGCCCAACTAGGCGTACATACGACCTGTGCGCACCTGTGGTTATGTGTTGAGATGTCTATTAACGAAATCCAAAGACTGGAGTGGATCCGACGACATCGAATTTTTCACCTAAAAAAATGTACAGTGTATATATAGTAAGGATTTTGGAGCCTTCCATGGCTCATCTTCCAACTGCCATAGCGGCCCAACTAGGCGTACCTACGACCTGTGCGCACCTGTGGTTATGTGTTGAGATGTCTATTAACGAAATCCAAAGACTGGAGTGGATCCGACGACATCGAATTTTTCACCTAAAAAAATGTACAGTGTATAGTAAGGATTTTGGAGCCTTCCATGGCTCATCTTCCAACTGCCACAGCGGCCCAACTAGGCGTACCTACGACCTGTGCGCACCTGTGGTTATGTGTTGAGATGTCTATTAACGAAATCCAACGACTGGAGTGGATCCGACGACATCGAATTTTTCACCTAAAAAAATGTACAGTGAATAGTAAGGATTTTGGAGCCTTCCATGGCTCATCTTCCAACTGCCACAGCGGCCCAACTAGGCGTACCTACGACCTGTGCGCACCTGTGGTTATGTGTTGAGATGTCTATTAACGAAATCCAACGACTGGAGTGGATCCGACGACATCGAATTTTTCACCTAAAAAAATGTACAGTGAATAGTAAGGATTTTGGAGCCTTCCATGGCTCATCTTCCAACTGCCACAGCGGCCCAACTAGGCGTACCTACGACCTGTGCGCACCTGTGGTTATGTGTTGAGATGTCTATTAACGAAATCCAACGACTGGAGTGGATCCGACGACATCGAATTTTTCACCTAAAAAAATGTACAGTGTATAGTAAGGATTTTGGAGCCTTCCATGGCTCATCTTCCAACTGCCATAGCGGCCCAACTAGGCGTACCTACGACCTGTGCGCACCTGTGGTTATGTGTTGAGATGTCTATTAACGAAATCCAAAGACTGGAGTGGATCCGACGACATCGAATTTTTCACCTAAAAAAATGTACAGTGTATAGTAAGGATTTTGGAGCCTTCCATGGCTCATCTTCCAACTGCCACAGCGGCCCAACTAGGCGTACCTACGACCTGTGCGCACCTGTGGTTATGTGTTGAGATGTCTATTAACGAAATCCAACGACTGGAGTGGATCCGACGACATCGAATTTTTCACCTAAAAAAATGTACAGTGAATAGTAAGGATTTTGGAGCCTTCCATGGCTCATCTTCCAACTGCCACAGCGGCCCAACTAGGCGTACCTACGACCTGTGCGCACCTGTGGTTATGTGTTGAGATGTCTATTAACGAAATCCAACGACTGGAGTGGACCCGACGACATCGAATTTTTCACCTAAAAAAATGTACAGTGAATAGTAAGGATTTTGGAGCCTTCCATGGCTCATCTTCCAACTGCCACAGCGGCCCAACTAGGCGTACCTACGACCTGTGCGCACCTGTGGTTATGTGTTGAGATGTCTATTAACGAAATCCAACGACTGGAGTGGATCCGACGACATCGAATTTTTCACCTAAAAAAATGTACAGTGTATAGTAAGGATTTTGGAGCCTTCCATGGCTCATCTTCCAACTGCCACAGCGGCCCAACTAGGCGTACCTACGACCTGTGCGCACCTGTGGTTATGTGTTGAGATGTCTATTAACGAAATCCAAAGACTGGAGTGGATCCGACGACATCGAATTTTTCACCTAAAAAAATGTACAGTGTATAGTAAGGATTTTGGAGCCTTCCATGGCTCATCTTCCAACTGCCACAGCGGCCCAACTAGGCGTACCTACGACCTGTGCGCACCTGTGGTTATGTGTTGAGATGTCTATTAACGAAATCCAACGACTGGAGTGGATCCGACGACATCGAATTTTTCACCTAAAAAAATGTACAGTGAATAGTAAGGATTTTGGAGCCTTCCATGGCTCATCTTCCAACTGCCACAGCGGCCCAACTAGGCGTACCTACGACCTGTGCGCACCTGTGGTTATGTGTTGAGATGTCTATTAACGAAATCCAAAGACTGGAGTGGATCCGACGACATCGAATTTTTCACCTAAAAAAATGTACAGTGTATAGTAAGGATTTTGGAGCCTTCCATGGCTCATCTTCCAACTGCCACAGCGGCCCAACTAGGCGTACCTACGACCTGTGCGCACCTGTAGTTATGTGTTGAGATGTGTATTAACGAAATCCAAAGACTGGAGTGGATCCGACGACATCGAATTTTTCACCTAAAAAAATGTACAGTGTATAGTAAGGATTTTGGAGCCTTCCATGGCTCATCTTCCAACTGCCACAGCGGCCAAACTAGGCGTGCCTACGACCTGTGCGCACCTGTGGTTATGTGTTGAGATGTCTATTAACGAAATCCAAAGACTGGAGTGGATCCGACGACATCGAATTTTTCACCTAAAAAAATGTACAGTGTATAGTAAGGATTTTGGAGCCTTCCATGGCTCATCTTCCAACTGCCATAGCGGCCCAACTAGGCGTACATACGACCTGTGCGCACCTGTGGTTATGTGTTGAGATGTCTATTAACGAAATCCAAAGACTGGAGTGGATCCGACGACATCGAATTTTTCACCTAAAAAAATGTACAGTGTATAGTAAGGATTTTGGAGCCTTCCATGGCTCATCTTCCAACTGCCACAGCGGCCCAACTAGGCGTACCTACGACCTGTGCGCACCTGTGGTTATGTGTTGGGATGTCTATTAACGAAATCCAAAGACTGGAGTGGATCCGACGACATCGAATTTTTCACCTAAAAAAATGTACAGTGTATAGTAAGGATTTTGGAGCCTTCCATGGCTCATCTTCCAACTGCCATAGCGGCCCAACTAGGCGTACCTACGACCTGTGCGCACCTGTGGTTATGTGTTGAGATGTCTATTAACGAAATCCAAAGACTGGAGTGGATCCGACGACATCGAATTTTTCACCTAAAAAAATGTACAGTGTATAGTAAGGATTTTGGAGCCTTCCATGGCTCATCTTCCAACTGCCACAGCGGCCCAACTAGGCGTACCTACGACCTGTGCGCACCTGTGGTTATGTGTTGAGATGTCTATTAACGAAATCCAAAGACTGGAGTGGATCCGACGACATCGAATTTTTCACCTAAAAAAATGTACAGTGTATAGTAAGGATTTTGGAGCCTTCCATGGCTCATCTTCCAACTGCCACAGCGGCCAAACTAGGCGTACCTACGACCTGTGCGCACCTGTGGTTATGTGTTGAGATGTCTATTAACGAAATCCAAAGACTGGAGTGGATCCGACGACATCGAATTTTTCACCTAAAAAAATGTACAGTGTATAGTAAGGATTTTGGAGCCTTCCATGGCTCATCTTCCAACTGCCACAGCGGCCCAACTAGGTGTACCTACGACCTGTGCGCACCTGTGGTTATGTGTTGGGATGTCTATTAACGAAATCCAAAGACTGGAGTGGATCCGACGACATCGAATTTTTCATCTAAAAAAATGTACAGTGTATAGTAAGGATTTTGGAGCCTTCCATGGCTCATCTTCCAACTGCCACAGCGGCCCAACTAGGCGTACCTACGACCTGTGCGCACCTGTGGTTATGTGTTGAGATCTCTATTAACGAAATCCAAAGACTGGAGTGGATCCGACGACATCGAATTTTTCACCTAAAAAAATTTACAGTGAATAGTAAGGATTTTGGAGCCTTCCATGGCTCATCTTTCAACTGCCACAGCGGCCCAACTAGGCGTACCTACGACCTGTGCGCACCTGTGGTTATGTGTTGAGATGTCTATTAACGAAATCCAAAGACTGGAGTGGATCCGACGACATCGAATTTTTCACCTAAAAAAATGTACAGTGTATAGTAAGGATTTTTGAGCCTTCCATGGCTCATCTTCCAACTGCCACAGCGGCCCAACTAGGCGTACCTACGACCTGTGCGCACCTGTAGTTATGTGTTGAGACGTCTATTAACGAAATCCAAAGACTGGAGTGGATCCGACGACATCGAATTTTTCACCTAAAAAAATGTACAGTGTATAGTAAGGATTTTGGAGCCTTCCATGGCTCATCTTCCAACTGCCATAGCGGCCCAACTAGGCGTACATACGACCTGTGCGCACCTGTGGTTATGTGTTGAGATGTCTATTAACGAAATCCAAAGACTGGAGTGGATCCGACGACATCGAATTTTTCACCTAAAAAAATGTACAGTGTATAGTAAGGATTTTGGAGCCTTCCATGGCTCATCTTCCAACTGCCACAGCGGCCCAACTAGGCGTACCTACGACCTGTGCGCACCTGTGGTTATGTGTTGGGATGTCTATTAACGAAATCCAAAGACTGGAGTGGATCCGACGACATCGAATTTTTCACCTAAAAAAATGTACAGTGTATAGTAAGGATTTTGGAGCCTTCCATGGCTCATCTTAAAACTGCCACAGCGGCCCAACTAGGCGTACCTACGACCTGTGCGCACCTGTGGTTATGTGTTGAGATGTCTATTAACGAAATCCAAAGACTGGAGTGGATCCGACGACATCGAATTTTTCACCTAAAAAAATGTACAGTGTATAGTAAGGATTTTGGAGCCTTCCATGGCTCATCTTCCAACTGCCACAGCGGCCAAACTAGGCGTACCTACGACCTGTGCGCACCTGTGGTTATGTGTTGAGATGTCTATTAACGAAATCCAAAGACTGGAGTGGATCCGACGACATCGAATTTTTCACCTAAAAAAATGTACAGTGTATAGTAAGGATTTTGGAGCCTTCCATGGCTCATCTTCCAACTGCCATAGCGGCCCAACTAGGCGTACCTACGACCTGTGCGCACCTGTGGTTATGTGTTGAGATGTCTATTAACGAAATCCAAAGACTGGAGTGGATCCGACGACATCGAATTTTTCACCTAAAAAAATGTACAGTGAATAGTAAGGATTTTGGAGCCTTCCATGGCTCATCTTCCAACTGCCACAGCGGCCCAACTAGGCGTACCTACGACCTGTGCGCACCTGTGGTTATGTGTTGAGATGTCTATTAACGAAATCCAAAGACTGGAGTGGATCCGACGACATCGAATTTTTCACCTAAAAAAATGTACAGTGTATAGTAAGGATTTTGGAGCCTTCCATGGCTCATCTTCCAACTGCCACAGCGGCCCAACTAGGCGTACCTACGACCTGTGCGCACCTGTAGTTATGTGTTGAGATGTCTATTAACGAAATCCAAAGACTGGAGTGGATCCGACGACATCGAATTTTTCACCTAAAAAAATGTACAGTGTATAGTAAGGATTTTGGAACCTTCCATGGCTCATCTTCCAACTGCCACAGCGGCCAAACTAGGCGTACCTACGACCTGTGCGCACCTGTGGTTATGTGTTGAGATGTCTATTAACGAAATCCAAAGACTGGAGTGGATCCGACGACATCGAATTTTTCACCTAAAAAAATGTACAGTGTATAGTAAGGATTTTTGGAGCCTTCCATGGCTCATCTTCCAACTGCCACAGCAGCCCAACTAGGTGTACCTACGACCTGTGCGCACCTGTGGTTATGTGTTGGTATGTCTATTAACGAAATCCAAAGACTGGAGTGGATCCGACGACATCGAATTTTTCACCTAAAAAAATGTACAGTGTATAGTAAGGATTTTGGAGCCTTCCATGGCTCATCTTCCAACTGCCACAGCGGCCCAACTAGGCGTATCTACGACCTGTGCGCACCTGTGGTTATGTGTTGAGATGTCTATTAACGAAATCCAAAGACTGGAGTGGATCCGACGACATCGAATTTTTCACCTAAAAAAATGTACAGTGTATAGTAAGGATTTTGGAGCCTTCCATGGCTCATCTTCCAACTGCCACAGCGGCCCAACTAGGCGTACCAACGACCTGTGCGCACCTGTGGTTATGTGTTGGGATGTCTATTAACGAAATCCAAAGACTGGAGTGGATCCGACGACATCGAATTTTTCACCTAAAAAAATGTACAGTGTATAGTAAGGATTTTGGAGCCTTCCATGGCTCATCTTCCAACTGCCACAGCGGCCCAACTAGGCGTACCTACGACCTGTGCGCACCTGTGGTTATGTGTTGAGATGTCTATTAACGAAATCCAAAGACTGGAGTGGATCCGACGACATCGAATTTTTCACCTAAAAAAATGTACAGTGTATAGTAAGGATTTTGGAGCCTTCCATGGCTCATCTTCCAACTGCCACAGCGGCCCAACTAGGCGTACCTACGACCTGTGCGCACCTGTGGTTATGTGTTGAGATGTCTATTAACGAAATCCAAAGACTGGAGTGGATCCGACGACATCGAATTTTTCACCTAAAAAATGTACAGTGTATAGTAAGGATTTTGGAGCCTTCCATGGCTCATCTTCCAACTGCCACAGCGGCCCAACTAGGCGTACCTACGACATGTGCGCACCTGTGGTTATGTATTGAGATGTCTATTAACGAAATCCAAAGACTGGAGTGGATCCGACGACATCGAATTTTTCACCTAAAAAAATTTACAGTGTATAGTAAGGATTTTGGAGCCTTCCATGGCTCATCTTCCAACTGCCACAGCGGCCCAACTAGGCGTACCAACGACCTGTGCGCACCTGTGGTTATGTGTTGAGATGTCTATTAACGAAATCCAAAGACTGGAGTGGATCCGACGACATCGAATTTTTCACCTAAAAAAATGTACAGTGTATAGTAAGGATTTTGGAGCCTTCAATGGCTCATCTTCCAACTGCCACAGCGGCCCAACTAGGCGTACCTACGACCTGTGCGCACCTGTGGTTATGTGTTGAGATGTCTATTAACGAAATCCAAAGACTGGAGTGGATCCGACGACATCGAATTTTTCACCTAAAAAATGTACAGTGTATAGTAAGGATTTTGGAGCCTTCCATGGCTCATCTTCCAACTGCCATAGCGGCCCAACTAGGCGTACCAACGACCTGTGCGCACCTGTGGTTATGTGTTGAGATGTCTATTAACGAAATCCAAAGACTGGAGTGGATCCGACGACATCGAATTTTTCACCTAAAAAAATGTACAGTGTATAGTAAGGATTTTGGAGCCTTCCATGGCTCATCTTCCAACTGCCATAGCGGCCCAACTAGGCGTACCTACGACCTGTGCGCACCTGTGGTTATGTGTTGAGATGTCTATTAACGAAATCCAAAGACTGGAGTGGATCCGACGACATCGAATTTTTCACCTAAAAAAATGTACAGTGTATAGTAAGGATTTTGGAGCCTTCCATGGCTCATCTTCCAACTGCCACAGCGGCCCAACTAGGCGTACCAACGACCTGTGCGCACCTGTGGTTATGTGTTGAGATGTCTATTAACGAAATCCAAAGACTGGAGTGGATCCGACGACATCGAATTTTTCACCTAAAAAAATGTACAGTGTATAGTAAGGATTTTGGAGCCTTCCATGGCTCATCTTCCAACTGCCACAGCGGCCCAACTAGGCGTACCAACGACCTGTGCGCACCTGTGGTTATGTGTTGGGATGTCTATTAACGAAATCCAAAGACTGGAGTGGATCCGACGACATCGAATTTTTCACCTAAAAAAATGTACAGTGTATAGTAAGGATTTTGGAGCCTTCCATGGCTCATCTTCCAACTGCCACAGCGGCCCAACTAGGCGTACCTACGACCTGTGCGCACCTGTGGTTATGTGTTGAGATGTCTATTAACGAAATCCAAAGACTGGAGTGGATCCGACGACATCGAATTTTTCACCTAAAAAAATGTACAGTGTATAGTAAGGATTTTGGAGCCTTCCATGGCTCATCTTCCAACTGCCACAGCGGCCCAACTAGGCGTACCTACGACCTGTGCGCACCTGTGGTTATGTGTTGAGATGTCTATTAACGAAATCCAAAGACTGGAGTGGATCCGACGACATCGAATTTTTCACCTAAAAAAATGTACAGTGTATAGTAAGGATTTTGGAGCCTTCCATGGCTCATCTTCCAACTGCCACAGCGGCCCAACTAGGCGTACCTACGACATGTGCGCACCTGTGGTTATGTATTGAGATGTCTATTAACGAAATCCAAAGACTGGAGTGGATCCGACGACATCGAATTTTTCACCTAAAAAAATTTACAGTGTATAGTAAGGATTTTGGAGCCTTCCATGGCTCATCTTCCAACTGCCACAGCGGCCCAACTAGGCGTACCAACGACCTGTGCGCACCTGTGGTTATGTGTTGAGATGTCTATTAACGAAATCCAAAGACTGGAGTGGATCCGACGACATCGAATTTTTCACCTAAAAAAATGTACAGTGTATAGTAAGGATTTTGGAGCCTTCAATGGCTCATCTTCCAACTGCCACAGCGGCCCAACTAGGCGTACCTACGACCTGTGCGCACCTGTGGTTATGTGTTGAGATGTCTATTAACGAAATCCAAAGACTGGAGTTGGATCCGACGACATCGAATTTTTCACCTAAAAAAATGTACAGTGTATAGTAAGGATTTTGGAGCCTTCCATGGCTCATCTTCCAACTGCCACAGCGGCCCAACTAGGCGTACCTACGACCTGTGCGCACCTGTGGTTATGTGTTGAGATGTCTATTAACGAAATCCAAAGACTGGAGTGGATCCGACGACATGGAATTTTTCACCTAAAAAAATGTACAGTGTATAGTAAGGATTTTGGAGCCTTCCATGGCTCATCTTCCAACTGCCACAGCGGCCCAACTAGGCGAACCTACGACCTGTGCGCACCTGTGGTTATGTGTTGAGATGTCTGTTAACGAAATCCAAAGACTGGAGTGGATCCGACGACATCGAATTTTTCACCTAAAAAAATGTACAGTGTATAGTAAGGATTTTGGAGCCTTCAATGGCTCATCTTCCAACTGCCACAGCGGCCCAACTAGGCGTACCTACGACCTGTGCGCACCTGTGGTTATGTGTTGAGATGTCTATTAACGAAATCCAAAGACTGGAGTGGATCCGACGACATCGAATTGTTCACCTAAAAAAATGTACAGTGTATAGTAAGGATTTTGGAGCCTTCCATGGCTCATCTTCCAACTGCCACAGCGGCCCAACTAGGCGTACCTACGACCTGTGCGCATCTGTGGTTATGTGTTGAGATGTGTATTAACGAAATCCAAAGACTGGAGTGGATCCGACGACATCGAATTTTCACCTAAAAAAATGTACAGTGTATAGTAAGGATTTTGGAGCCTTCCATGGCTCACCTTCCAACTGCCGCAGCGGCCCAACTAGGCGTACTTACGACCTGTGCGCACCTGTGGTTATGTGTTGAGATGTCTATTAACGAAATCCAAAGACAGGAGTGGATCCGACGACATCGAATTTATCACCTAAAAAAATGTACAGTGTATAGTAAGGATTTTGGAGCCTTCCATGGCTCATCTTCCAACTGCCACAGCGGCCCAACTAGGCGTACCTACGACCTGTGCGCACCTGTGGTTATGTGTTGAGATGTCTATTAACGAAATCCAAAGACTGGAGTGGATCCGACGACATGGAATTTTTCACCTAAAAAAAAGTACAGTGTATAGTAAGGATTTTGGAGCCTTCCATGGCTCATCTTCCAACTGCCACAGCGGCCCAACTAGGCGAACCTACGACCTGTGCGCACCTGTGGTTATGTGTTGAGATGTCTGTTAACGAAATCCAAAGACTGGAGTGGATCCGACGACATCGAATTTTTCACCTAAAAAAATGTACAGTGTATTGTAAGGATTTTGGAGCCTTCAATGGCTCATCTTCCAACTGCCACAGCGGCCCAACTAGGCGTGCCTACGACCTGTGCGCACCTGTGGTTATGTGTTGAGATGTCTATTAACGAAATCCAAAGACTGGAGTGGATCCGACGACATCGAATTTTTCACCTAAAAAAATGTACAGTGTATAGTAAGGATTTTGGAGCCTTCCATGGCTCACCTTCCAACTGCCGCAGCGGCCCAACTAGGCGTACCTACGACCTGTGCGCACCTGTGGTTATGTGTTGAGATGTCTATTAACGAAATCCAAAGACTGGAGTGGATCCGACGACATCGAATTTATCACCTAAAAAAATGTACAGTGTATAGTAAGGATTTTGGAGCCTTCCATGGCTCATCTTCCAACTGCCACAGCGGTCCAACTAGGCGTACCTACGACCTGTGCGCACCTGTGGTTATGTGTTGAGATGTCTATTAACGAAATCCAAAGACTGGAGTGGATCCGACGACATCGAATTTTTCACCTAAAAAAATGTACAGTGTATAGTAAGGATTTTGGAGCCTTCCATGGCTCATCTTCCAACTGCCACAGCGGCCCAACTAGGCGAACCTACGACCTGTGCGCACCTGTGGTTATGTGTTGAGATGTCTATTAACGAAATCCAAAGACTGGAGTGGATCCGACGACATCGAATTTTTCACCTAAAAAAATGTACAGGTAAGGATATTGGAGCCTTCCATGGCTCATCTTCCAACTGCCACAGCGGCCCAACTAGGCGTACCTACGACCTGTGCGCACCTGTGGTTATGTGTTGAGATGTCTATTAACGAAATCCAAAGACTGGAGTGGATCCGACGACATCGAATTTTTCACCTAAAAAAATGTACAGTGTATAGTAAGGATTTTGGAGCCTTCCATGGCTCATCTTCCAACTGCCACAGCGGCCCAACTAGGCGTACCTACGACCTGTGCGCACCTGTGGTTATGTGTTGAGATGTCTATTAACGAAATCCAAAGACTGGAGTGGATCCGACGACATCGAATTTTTCACCTAAAAAAATGTACAGTGTATAGTAAGGATTTTGGAGCCTTCCATGGCTCATCTTCCAACTGCCACAGCGGCCCAACTAGGCGTACCTACGACCTGTGCGCACCTGTGGTTATGTGTTGAGATGTCTATTAACGAAATCCAAAGACTGGAGTGGATCCGACGATATCGAATTTTTCACCTAAAAAAATGTACAGTGTATAGTAAGGATTTTGGAGCCTTCCATGGCTCATCTTCCAACTGCCACAGCGGCCCAACTAGGCGTATCTACGACCTGTGCGCACCCGTGGTTATGTGTTGAGATGTCTATTAACGAAATCCAAAGACTGGAGTGGATCCGACGACATCGAATTTTTCACCTAAAAAAATGTACAGGTAAGGATATTGGAGCCTTCCATGGCTCATCTTCCAACTGCCACAGCGGCCCAACTAGGCGTACCTACGACCTGTGCGCACCTGTGGTTATGTGTTGAGATGTCTATTAACGAAATCCAAAGACTGGAGTGGATCCGACGACATCGAATTTTTCACCTAAAAAAATGTACAGTGTATAGTAAGGATTTTGGAGCCTTCCATGGCTCATCTTCCAACTGCCATAGCGGCCCAACTAGGCGTACCTACGACCTGTGCGCACCTGTGGTTATGTGTTGAGATGTCTATTAACGAAATCCAAAGACTGGAGTGGATCCGACGACATCGAATTTTTCACCTAAAAAAATGTACAGTGTATAGTAAGGATTTTGGAGCCTTCCATGGCTCATCTTCCAACTGCCACAGCGGCCCAACTACGACCTGTGCGCACATGTGGTTATGTCTTGAGATGTGTATTAACGAAATCCAAAGACTGGAGTGGATCCGACGACATCGAATTTTTTACCTAAAAAAATGTACAGTGTATAGTAAGGATTTTGGAGCCTTCCATGGCTCATCTTCCAACTGCCACAGCGGCCCAACTAGGCGTATCTACGACCTGTGCGCACCTGTAGTTATGTGTTGAGATGTCTATTAACGAAATCCAAAGACTGGAGTGGATCCGACGACATCGAATTTTGCACCTAAAAAAATGTACAGTGTATAGTAAGGATTTTGGAGCCTTCCATGGCTCATCTTCCAACTGCCATAGCGGCCCAACTAGGCGTACCTACGACCTGTGCGCACCTGTGGTTATGTGTTGAGATGTCTATTAACGAAATCCAAAGACTGGAGTGGATCCGACGACATCGAATTTTTCACCTAAAAAAATGTGCAGTGTATAGTAAGGATTTTGGAGCCTTCCATGGCTCATCTTCCAACTGCCACAGCGGCCCAACTAGGCGTACCTACGACCTGTGCGCACCTGTGGTTATGTGTTGAGATGTGTATTAACGAAATCCAAAGACTGGAGTGGATCCGACGACATCGAATTTTTCACCTAAAAAAATGTACAGTAAGGATTTTGGAGCCTTCCATGGCTCATCTTCCAACTGCCACAGCGGCCCAACTAGGCGTACCTACGACCTGTGCGCAACTGTGGTTATGTGTTGAGATGTGTATTAACGAAATCCAAAGACTGGAGTGGATCCGACGACATCGAATTTTTCACCTAAAAAAATGTACAGTGTATAGTAAGGATTTTGGAGCCTTCCATGGCTCATCTTCCAACTGCCACAGCGGCCCAACTAGGCGTACCTACGACCTGTGCGCACCTGTAGTTATGTGTTGAGATGTCTATTAACGAAATCCAAAGACTGGAGTGGATCCGACGACATCGAATTTTTCACCTAAAAAAATGTACAGTGTATAGTAAGGATTTTGGAGCCTTCCATGGCTCATCTTCCAACTGCCACAGCGGCCCAACTAGGCGTACCTACGACCTGTGCGCACCTGTAGTTATGTGTTGAGATGTCTATTAACGAAATCCAAAGACTGGAGTGGATCCGACGACATCGAATTTTTCACCTAAAAAAATGTACAGTGTATAGTAAGGATTTTGGAGCCTTCCATGGCTCATCTTCCAACTGCCATAGCGGCCCAACTAGGCGTACCTACGACCTGTGCGCACCTGTGGTTATGTGTTGAGATGTCTATTAACGAAATCCAAAGACTGGAGTGGATCCGACGACATCGAATTTTTCACCTAAAAAAATGTACAGTGTATAGTAAGGATTTTGGAGCCTTCCATGGCTCATCTTCCAACTGCCACAGCGGCCCAACTAGGCGTACCTACGACCTGTGCGCACCTGTGGATATGTGTTGAGATGTGTATTAACGAAATCCAAAGACTGGAGTGGATCCGACGACATCGAATTTTTCACCTAAAAAAATGTACAGTGTATAGTAAGGATCTTGGAGCCTTCCATGGCTCATCTTCCAACTGCCACAGCGGCCCAACTAGGCGTACCTACGACCTGTGCGCACCTGTGGATATGTGTTGAGATGTGTATTAACGAAATCCAAAGACTGGAGTGGATCCGACGACATCGAATTTTTCACCTAAAAAAATGTACAGTGTATAGTAAGGATTTTGGAGCCTTCCATGGCTCATCTTCCAACTGCCACAGCGGCCCAACTAGGCGTACCAACGACCTGTGCGCACCTGTGGATATGTGTTGAGATGCGTATTAACGAAATCCAAAGACTGGAGTGGATCCTACGACATCGAATTTTTCACCTAAAAAAATGTACAGTGTATAGTAAGGATTTTGGAGCCTTCCATGGCTCATCTTCCAACTGCCACAGCGGCCCAACTAGGCGTACCTACGACCTGTGCGCACCTGTGGATATGTGTTGAGATGTGTATTAACGAAATCCAAAGACTGGAGTGGATCCGACGACATCGAATTTTTCACCTAAAAAAATGTACAGTGTATAGTAAGGATTTTGGAGCCTTCCATGGCTCATCTTCCAACTGCCACAGCGGCCCAACTAGGCGTACCAACGACCTGTGCGCACCTGTGGATATGTGTTGAGATGTGTATTAACGAAATCCAAAGACTGGAGTGGATCCGACGACATCGAATTTTTCACCTAAAAAAATGTACAGTGTATAGTAAGGATTTTGGAGCCTGCCATGGCTCATCTTCCAACTGCCACAGCGGCCCAACTAGGCGTACCTACGACCTGTGCGCACCTGTGGTTATGTGTTGAGATGTCTATTAACGAAATCCAAAGACTGGAGTAGATCCGACGACATCGAATTTTTCACCTAAAAAAATGTACAGTGTATAGTAAGGATTTTGGAGCCTTCCATGGCTCATCTTCCAACTGCCACAGCGGCCCAACTAGGCGTACCTACGACCTGTGCGCACCTGTGGATATGTGTTGAGATGTGTATTAACGAAATCCAAAGACTGGAGTGGATCCGACGACATCGAATTTTTCACCTAAAAAAATGTACAGTGTATAGTAAGGATTTTGGAGCCTTCCATGGCTCATCTTCCAACTGCCACAGCGGCCCAACTAGGCGTACCTACGACCTGTGCGCACCTGTGGATATGTGTTGAGATGTGTATTAACGAAATCCAAAGACTGGAGTGGATCCGACGACATCGAATTTTTCACCTAAAAAAATGTACAGTGTATAGTAAGGATCTTGGAGCCTTCCATGGCTCATCTTCCAACTGCCACAGCGGCCCAACTAGGCGTACCTACGACCTGTGCGCACCTGTGGATATGTGTTGAGATGTGTATTAACGAAATCCAAAGACTGGAGTGGATCCGACGACATCGAATTTTTCACCTAAAAAAATGTACAGTGTATAGTAAGGATTTTGGAGCCTTCCATGGCTCATCTTCCAACTGCCACAGCGGCCCAACTAGGCGTACCTACGACCTGTGCGCACCTGTGGTTATGTGTTGAGATGTCTATTAACGAAATCCAAAGACTGGAGTGGATCCGACGACATCGAATTTTTCACCTAAAAAAATGTACAGTGTATAGTAAGGATTTTGGAGCCTTCCATGGCTCATCTTCCAACTGCCACAGCGGCCCAACTAGGCGTACCTACGACCTGTGCGCACCTGTGGATATGTGTTGAGATGTGTATTAACGAAATCCAAAGACTGGAGTGGATCCGACGACATCGAATTTTTCACCTAAAAAAATGTACAGTGTATAGTAAGGATTTTGGAGCCTGCCATGGCTCATCTTCCAACTGCCACAGCGGCCCAACTAGGCGTACCTACGACCTGTGCGCACCTGTGGATATGTGTTGAGATGTGTATTAACGAAATCCAAAGACTGGAGTGGATCCGACGACATCGAATTTTTCACCTAAAAAAATGTACAGTGTATAGTAAGGATTTTGGAGCCTTACATGGCTCATCTTCCAACTGCCACAGCGGCCCAACTAGGCGTACCTACGACCTGTGCGCACCTGTGGATATGTGTTGAGATGTGTATTAACGAAATCCAAAGACTGGAGTGGATCCGACGACATCGAATTTTTCACCTAAAAAAATGTACAGTGTATAGTAAGGATTTTGGAGCCTTCCATGGCTCATCTTCCAACTGCCACAGCGGCCCAACTAGGCGTACCTACGACCTGTGCGCACCTGTGGATATGTGTTGAGATGTTTATTAACGAAATCCAAAGACTGGAGTGGATCCGACGACATCGAATTTTTCACCTAAAAAAATGTACAGTGTATAGTAAGGATTTTGGAGCCTTCCATGGCTCATCTTCCAACTGCCACAGCGGCCCAACTAGGCGTACCAACGACCTGTGCGCACCTGTGGATATGTGTTGAGATGTGTATTAACGAAATCCAAAGACTGGAGTGGATCCTACGACATCGAATTTTTCACCTAAAAAAATGTACAGTGTATAGTAAGGATTTTGGAGCCTTCCATGGCTCATCTTCCAACTGCCACAGCGGCCCAACTAGGCGTACCTACGACCTGTGCGCACCTGTGGTTATGTGTTGAGATGTCTATTAACGAAATCCAAAGACTGGAGTAGATCCGACGACATCGAATTTTTCACCTAAAAAAATGTACAGTGTATAGTAAGGATTTTGGAGCCTTCCATGGCTCATCTTCCAACTGCCACAGCGGCCCAACTAGGCGTACCTACGACCTGTGCGCACCTGTGGATATGTGTTGAGATGTGTATTAACGAAATCCAAAGACTGGAGTGGAGCCGACGACATCGAATTTTTCACCTAAAAAAATGTACAGTGTATAGTAAGGATTTTGGAGCCTTCCATGGCTCATCTTCCAACTGCCACAGCGGCCCAACTAGGCGTACCAACGACCTGTGCGCACCTGTGGATATGTGTTGAGATGTGTATTAACGAAATCCAAAGACTGGAGTGGATCCGACGACATCGAATTTTTCACCTAAAAAAATGTACAGTGTATAGTAAGGATTTTGGAGCCTTCCATGGCTCATCTTCCAACTGCCACAGCGGCCCAACTAGGCGTACCTACGACCTGTGCGCACCTGTGGATATGTGTTGAGATGTGTATTAACGAAATCCAAAGACTGGAGTGGATCCGACGACATCGAATTTTTCACCTAAAAAAATGTACAGTGTATAGTAAGGATTTTGGAGCCTTCCATGGCTCATCTTCCAACTGCCACAGCGGCCCAACTAGGCGTACCTACGACCTGTGCGCACCTGTGGATATGTGTTGAGATGTGTATTAACGAAATCCAAAGACTGGAGTGGAGCCGACGACATCGAATTTTTCACCTAAAAAAATGTACAGTGTATAGTAAGGATTTTGGAGCCTTCCATGGCTCATCTTCCAACTGCCACAGCGGCCCAACTAGGCGTACCAACGACCTGTGCGCACCTGTGGATATGTGTTGAGATGTGTATTAACGAAATCCAAAGACTGGAGTGGATCCGACGACATCGAATTTTTCACCTAAAAAAATGTACAGTGTATAGTAAGGATTTTGGAGCCTTCCATGGCTCATCTTCCAACTGCCACAGCGGCCCAACTAGGCGTACCTACGACCTGTGCGCACCTGTGGATATGTGTTGAGATGTGTATTAACGAAATCCAAAGACTGGAGTGGATCCGACGACATCGAATTTTTCACCTAAAAAAATGTACAGTGTATAGTAAGGATTTTGGAGCCTTCCATGGCTCATCTTCCAACTGCCACAGCGGCCCAACTAGGCGTACCAACGACCTGTGCGCACCTGTGGATATGTGTTGAGATGTGTATTAACGAAATCCAAAGACTGGAGTGGATCCTACGACATCGAATTTTTCACCTAAAAAAATGTACAGTGTATAGTAAGGATCTTGGAGCCTTCCATGGCTCATCTTCCAACTGCCACAGCGGCCCAACTAGGCGTACCTACGACCTGTGCGCACCTGTGGTTATGTGTTGAGATGTCTATTAACGAAATCCAAAGACTGGAGTAGATCCGACGACATCGAATTTTTCACCTAAAAAAATGTACAGTGTATAGTAAGGATTTTGGAGCCTTCCATGGCTCATCTTCCAACTGCCACAGCGGCCCAACTAGGCGTACCTACGACCTGTGCGCACCTGTGGATATGTGTTGAGATGTGTATTAACGAAATCCAAAGACTGGAGTGGATCCGACGACATCGAATTTTTCACCTAAAAAAATGTACAGTGTATAGTAAGGATTTTGGAGCCTTCCATGGCTCATCTTCCAACTGCCACAGCGGCCCAACTAGGCGTACCAACGACCTGTGCGCACCTGTGGATATGTGTTGAGATGTGTATTAACGAAATCCAAAGACTGGAGTGGATCCTACGACATCGAATTTTTCACCTAAAAAAATGTACAGTGTATAGTAAGGATTTTGGAGCCTTCCATGGCTCATCTTCCAACTGCCACAGCGGCCCAACTAGGCGTACCAACGACCTGTGCGCACCTGTGGATATGTGTTGAGATGTGTATTAACGAAATCCAAAGACTGGAGTGGATCCGACGACATCGAATTTTTCACCTAAAAAAATGTACAGTGTATAGTAAGGATTTTGGAGCCTGCCATGGCTCATCTTCCAACTGCCACAGCGGCCCAACTAGGCGTACCTACGACCTGTGCGCACCTGTGGTTATGTGTTGAGATGTCTATTAACGAAATCCAAAGACTGGAGTAGATCCGACGACATCGAATTTTTCACCTAAAAAAATGTACAGTGTATAGTAAGGATTTTGGAGCCTTCCATGGCTCATCTTCCAACTGCCACAGCGGCCCAACTAGGCGTACCTACGACCTGTGCGCACCTGTGGATATGTGTTGAGATGTGTATTAACGAAATCCAAAGACTGGAGTGGATCCGACGACATCGAATTTTTCACCTAAAAAAATGTACAGTGTATAGTAAGGATTTTGGAGCCTTCCATGGCTCATCTTCCAACTGCCACAGCGGCCCAACTAGGCGTACCTACGACCTGTGCGCACCTGTGGATATGTGTTGAGATGTGTATTAACGAAATCCAAAGACTGGAGTGGATCCGACGACATCGAATTTTTCACCTAAAAAAATGTACAGTGTATAGTAAGGATTTTGGAGCCTTCCATGGCTCATCTTCCAACTGCCACAGCGGCCCAACTAGGCGTACCAACGACCTGTGCGCACCTGTGGATATGTGTTGAGATGTGTATTAACGAAATCCAAAGACTGGAGTGGATCCGACGACATCGAATTTTTCACCTAAAAAAATGTACAGTGTATAGTAAGGATTTTGGAGCCTTCCATGGCTCATCTTCCAACTGCCACAGCGGCCCAACTAGGCGTACCTACGACCTGTGCGCACCTGTGGATATGTGTTGAGATGTGTATTAACGAAATCCAAAGACTGGAGTGGATCCGACGACATCGAATTTTTCACCTAAAAAAATGTACAGTGTATAGTAAGGATTTTGGAGCCTTCCATGGCTCATCTTCCAACTGCCACAGCGGCCCAACTAGGCGTACCAACGACCTGTGCGCACCTGTGGATATGTGTTGAGATGTGTATTAACGAAATCCAAAGACTGGAGTGGATCCGACGACATCGAATTTTTCACCTAAAAAAATGTACAGTGTATAGTAAGGATTTTGGAGCCTGCCATGGCTCATCTTCCAACTGCCACAGCGGCCCAACTAGGCGTACCTACGACCTGTGCGCACCTGTGGTTATGTGTTGAGATGTCTATTAACGAATCCAAAGACTGGAGTAGATCCGACGACATCGAATTTTTCACCTAAAAAAATGTACAGTGTATAGTAAGGATTTTGGAGCCTTCCATGGCTCATCTTCCAACTGCCACAGCGGCCCAACTAGGCGTACCTACGACCTGTGCGCACCTGTGGATATGTGTTGAGATGTGTATTAACGAAATCCAAAGACTGGAGTGGATCCGACGACATCGAATTTTTCACCTAAAAAAATGTACAGTGTATAGTAAGGATTTTGGAGCCTTCCATGGCTCATCTTCCAACTGCCACAGCGGCCCAACTAGGCGTACCAACGACCTGTGCGCACCTGTGGATATGTGTTGAGATGTGTATTAACGAAATCCAAAGACTGGAGTGGATCCTACGACATCGAATTTTTCACCTAAAAAAATGTACAGTGTATAGTAAGGATTTTGGAGCCTTCCATGGCTCATCTTCCAACTGCCACAGCGGCCCAACTAGGCGTACCAACGACCTGTGCGCACCTGTGGATATGTGTTGAGATGTGTATTAACGAAATCCAAAGACTGGAGTGGATCCGACGACATCGAATTTTTCACCTAAAAAAATGTACAGTGTATAGTAAGGATTTTGGAGCCTGCCATGGCTCATCTTCCAACTGCCACAGCGGCCCAACTAGGCGTACCTACGACCTGTGCGCACCTGTGGTTATGTGTTGAGATGTCTATTAACGAAATCCAAAGACTGGAGTAGATCCGACGACATCGAATTTTTCACCTAAAAAAATGTACAGTGTATAGTAAGGATTTTGGAGCCTTCCATGGCTCATCTTCCAACTGCCACAGCGGCCCAACTAGGCGTACCTACGACCTGTGCGCACCTGTGGATATGTGTTGAGATGTGTATTAACGAAATCCAAAGACTGGAGTGGATCCGACGACATCGAATTTTTCACCTAAAAAAATGTACAGTGTATAGTAAGGATTTTGGAGCCTTCCATGGCTCATCTTCCAACTGCCACAGCGGCCCAACTAGGCGTACCTACGACCTGTGCGCACCTGTGGATATGTGTTGAGATGTGTATTAACGAAATCCAAAGACTGGAGTGGATCCGACGACATCGAATTTTTCACCTAAAAAAATGTACAGTGTATAGTAAGGATTTTGGAGCCTTCCATGGCTCATCTTCCAACTGCCACAGCGGCCCAACTAGGCGTACCAACGACCTGTGCGCACCTGTGGATATGTGTTGAGATGTGTATTAACGAAATCCAAAGACTGGAGTGGATCCGACGACATCGAATTTTTCACCTAAAAAAATGTACAGTGTATAGTAAGGATTTTGGAGCCTTCCATGGCTCATCTTCCAACTGCCACAGCGGCCCAACTAGGCGTACCTACGACCTGTGCGCACCTGTGGATATGTGTTGAGATGTGTATTAACGAAATCCAAAGACTGGAGTGGATCCGACGACATCGAATTTTTCACCTAAAAAAATGTACAGTGTATAGTAAGGATTTTGGAGCCTTCCATGGCTCATCTTCCAACTGCCACAGCGGCCCAACTAGGCGTACCAACGACCTGTGCGCACCTGTGGATATGTGTTGAGATGTGTATTAACGAAATCCAAAGACTGGAGTGGATCCTACGACATCGAATTTTTCACCTAAAAAAATGTACAGTGTATAGTAAGGATCTTGGAGCCTTCCATGGCTCATCTTCCAACTGCCACAGCGGCCCAACTAGGCGTACCTACGACCTGTGCGCACCTGTGGTTATGTGTTGAGATGTCTATTAACGAAATCCAAAGACTGGAGTAGATCCGACGACATCGAATTTTTCACCTAAAAAAATGTACAGTGTATAGTAAGGATTTTGGAGCCTTCCATGGCTCATCTTCCAACTGCCACAGCGGCCCAACTAGGCGTACCTACGACCTGTGCGCACCTGTGGATATGTGTTGAGATGTGTATTAACGAAATCCAAAGACTGGAGTGGATCCGACGACATCGAATTTTTCACCTAAAAAAATGTACAGTGTATAGTAAGGATTTTGGAGCCTTCCATGGCTCATCTTCCAACTGCCACAGCGGCCCAACTAGGCGTACCAACGACCTGTGCGCACCTGTGGATATGTGTTGAGATGTGTATTAACGAAATCCAAAGACTGGAGTGGATCCTACGACATCGAATTTTTCACCTAAAAAAATGTACAGTGTATAGTAAGGATTTTGGAGCCTTCCATGGCTCATCTTCCAACTGCCACAGCGGCCCAACTAGGCGTACCAACGACCTGTGCGCACCTGTGGATATGTGTTGAGATGTGTATTAACGAAATCCAAAGACTGGAGTGGATCCGACGACATCGAATTTTTCACCTAAAAAAATGTACAGTGTATAGTAAGGATTTTGGAGCCTGCCATGGCTCATCTTCCAACTGCCACAGCGGCCCAACTAGGCGTACCTACGACCTGTGCGCACCTGTGGTTATGTGTTGAGATGTCTATTAACGAAATCCAAAGACTGGAGTAGATCCGACGACATCGAATTTTTCACCTAAAAAAATGTACAGTGTATAGTAAGGATTTTGGAGCCTTCCATGGCTCATCTTCCAACTGCCACAGCGGCCCAACTAGGCGTACCTACGACCTGTGCGCACCTGTGGATATGTGTTGAGATGTGTATTAACGAAATCCAAAGACTGGAGTGGATCCGACGACATCGAATTTTTCACCTAAAAAAATGTACAGTGTATAGTAAGGATTTTGGAGCCTTCCATGGCTCATCTTCCAACTGCCACAGCGGCCCAACTAGGCGTACCTACGACCTGTGCGCACCTGTGGATATGTGTTGAGATGTGTATTAACGAAATCCAAAGACTGGAGTGGATCCGACGACATCGAATTTTTCACCTAAAAAAATGTACAGTGTATAGTAAGGATTTTGGAGCCTTCCATGGCTCATCTTCCAACTGCCACAGCGGCCCAACTAGGCGTACCTACGACCTGTGCGCACCTGTGGATATGTGTTGAGATGTGTATTAACGAAATCCAAAGACTGGAGTGGATCCGACGACATCGAATTTTTCACCTAAAAAAATGTACAGTGTATAGTAAGGATTTTGGAGCCTTCCATGGCTCATCTTCCAACTGCCACAGCGGCCCAACTAGGCGTACCAACGACCTGTGCGCACCTGTGGATATGTGTTGAGATGTGTATTAACGAAATCCAAAGACTGGAGTGGATCCGACGACATCGAATTTTTCACCTAAAAAAATGTACAGTGTATAGTAAGGATTTTGGAGCCTTCCATGGCTCATCTTCCAACTGCCACAGCGGCCCAACTAGGCGTACCTACGACCTGTGCGCACCTGTGGATATGTGTTGAGATGTGTATTAACGAAATCCAAAGACTGGAGTGGATCCGACGACATCGAATTTTTCACCTAAAAAAATGTACAGTGTATAGTAAGGATTTTGGAGCCTTCCATGGCTCATCTTCCAACTGCCACAGCGGCCCAACTAGGCGTACCTACGACCTGTGCGCACCTGTGGATATGTGTTGAGATGTGTATTAACGAAATCCAAAGACTGGAGTGGATCCGACGACATCGAATTTTTCACCTAAAAAAATGTACAGTGTATAGTAAGGATTTTGGAGCCTTCCATGGCTCATCTTCCAACTGCCACAGCGGCCCAACTAGGCGTACCAACGACCTGTGCGCACCTGTGGATATGTGTTGAGATGTGTATTAACGAAATCCAAAGACTGGAGTGGATCCGACGACATCGAATTTTTCACCTAAAAAAATGTACAGTGTATAGTAAGGATTTTGGAGCGTTCCATGGCTCATCTTCCAACTGCCACAGCGGCCCAACTAGGCGTACCAACGACCTGTGCGCACCTGTGGATATGTGTTGAGATGTGTATTAACGAAATCCAAAGACTGGAGTGGATCCGACGACATCGAATTTTTCACCTAAAAAAATGTACAGTGTATAGTAAGGATTTTGGAGCCTGCCATGGCTCATCTTCCAACTGCCACAGCGGCCCAACTAGGCGTACCTACGACCTGTGCGCACCTGTGGTTATGTGTTGAGATGTCTATTAACGAAATCCAAAGACTGGAGTAGATCCGACGACATCGAATTTTTCACCTAAAAAAATGTACAGTGTATAGTAAGGATTTTGGAGCCTTCCATGGCTCATCTTCCAACTGCCACAGCGGCCCAACTAGGCGTACCTACGACCTGTGCGCACCTGTGGATATGTGTTGAGATGTGTATTAACGAAATCCAAAGACTGGAGTGGATCCGACGACATCGAATTTTTCACCTAAAAAAATGTACAGTGTATAGTAAGGATTTTGGAGCCTTCCATGGCTCATCTTCCAACTGCCACAGCGGCCCAACTAGGCGTACCAACGACCTGTGCGCACCTGTGGATATGTGTTGAGATGTGTATTAACGAAATCCAAAGACTGGAGTGGATCCTACGACATCGAATTTTTCACCTAAAAAAATGTACAGTGTATAGTAAGGATTTTGGAGCCTTCCATGGCTCATCTTCCAACTGCCACAGCGGCCCAACTAGGCGTACCAACGACCTGTGCGCACCTGTGGATATGTGTTGAGATGTGTATTAACGAAATCCAAAGACTGGAGTGGATCCGACGACATCGAATTTTTCACCTAAAAAAATGTACAGTGTATAGTAAGGATTTTGGAGCCTGCCATGGCTCATCTTCCAACTGCCACAGCGGCCCAACTAGGCGTACCTACGACCTGTGCGCACCTGTGGTTATGTGTTGAGATGTCTATTAACGAAATCCAAAGACTGGAGTAGATCCGACGACATCGAATTTTTCACCTAAAAAAATGTACAGTGTATAGTAAGGATTTTGGAGCCTTCCATGGCTCATCTTCCAACTGCCACAGCGGCCCAACTAGGCGTACCTACGACCTGTGCGCACCTGTGGATATGTGTTGAGATGTGTATTAACGAAATCCAAAGACTGGAGTGGATCCGACGACATCGAATTTTTCACCTAAAAAAATGTACAGTGTATAGTAAGGATTTTGGAGCCTTCCATGGCTCATCTTCCAACTGCCACAGCGGCCCAACTAGGCGTACCTACGACCTGTGCGCACCTGTGGATATGTGTTGAGATGTGTATTAACGAAATCCAAAGACTGGAGTGGATCCGACGACATCGAATTTTTCACCTAAAAAAATGTACAGTGTATAGTAAGGATTTTGGAGCCTTCCATGGCTCATCTTCCAACTGCCACAGCGGCCCAACTAGGCGTACCTACGACCTGTGCGCACCTGTGGATATGTGTTGAGATGTGTATTAACGAAATCCAAAGACTGGAGTGGATCCGACGACATCGAATTTTTCACCTAAAAAAATGTACAGTGTATAGTAAGGATTTTGGGGCCTGCCATGGCTCATCTTCCAACTGCCACAGCGGCCCAACTAGGCGTACCAACGACCTGTGCGCACCTGTGGATATGTGTTGAGATGTGTATTAACGAAATCCAAAGACTGGAGTGGATCCGACGACATCGAATTTTTCACCTAAAAAAATGTACAGTGTATAGTAAGGATTTTGGAGCCTTCCATGGCTCATCTTCCAACTGCCACAGCGGCCCAACTAGGCGTACCTACGACCTGTGCGCACCTGTGGTTATGTGTTGAGATGTCTATTAACGAAATCCAAAGACTGGAGTAGATCCGACGACATCGAATTTTTCACCTAAAAAAATGTACAGTGTATAGTAAGGATTTTGGAGCCTTCCATGGCTCATCTTCCAACTGCCACAGCGGCCCAACTAGGCGTACCTACGACCTGTGCGCACCTGTGGATATGTGTTGAGATGTGTATTAACGAAATCCAAAGACTGGAGTGGATCCGACGACATCGAATTTTTCACCTAAAAAAATGTACAGTGTATAGTAAGGATTTTGGAGCCTTCCATGGCTCATCTTCCAACTGCCACAGCGGCCCAACTAGGCGTACCTACGACCTGTGCGCACCTGTGGATATGTGTTGAGATGTGTATTAACGAAATCCAAAGACTGGAGTGGATCCGACGACATCGAATTTTTCACCTAAAAAAATGTACAGTGTATAGTAAGGATTTTGGAGCCTTCCATGGCTCATCTTCCAACTGCCACAGCGGCCCAACTAGGCGTACCTACGACCTGTGCGCACCTGTGGATATGTGTTGAGATGTGTATTAACGAAATCCAAAGACTGGAGTGGATCCGACGACATCGAATTTTTCACCTAAAAAAATGTACAGTGTATAGTAAGGATTTTGGAGCCTTCCATGGCTCATCTTCCAACTGCCACAGCGGCCCAACTAGGCGTACCTACGACCTGTGCGCACCTGTGGATATGTGTTGAGATGTGTATTAACGAAATCCAAAGACTGGAGTGGATCCGACGACATCGAATTTTTCACCTAAAAAAATGTACAGTGTATAGTAAGGATTTTGGAGCCTTCCATGGCTCATCTTCCAACTGCCACAGCGGCCCAACTAGGCGTACCAACGACCTGTGCGCACCTGTGGATATGTGTTGAGATGTGTATTAACGAAATCCAAAGACTGGAGTGGATCCGACGACATCGAATTTTTCACCTAAAAAAATGTACAGTGTATAGTAAGGATTTTGGAGCCTTCCATGGCTCATCTTCCAACTGCCACAGCGGCCCAACTAGGCGTACCTACGACCTGTGCGCACCTGTGGATATGTGTTGAGATGTGTATTAACGAAATCCAAAGACTGGAGTGGACCCGACGACATCGAATTTTTCACTTAAAAAAATGTACAGTGTATAGTAAGGATTTTGGAGCCTGCCATGGCTCATCTTCCAACTGCCACAGCGGCCCAACTAGGCGTACCAACGACCTGTGCGCACCTGTGGATATGTGTTGAGATGTGTATTAACGAAATCCAAAGACTGGAGTGGATCCGACGACATCGAATTTTTCACCTAAAAAAATGTACAGTGTATAGTAAGGATTTTGGAGCCTTCCATGGCTCATCTTCCAACTGCCACAGCGGCCCAACTAGGCGTACCTACGACCTGTGCGCACCTGTGGTTATGTGTTGAGATGTCTATTAACGAAATCCAAAGACTGGAGTAGATCCGACGACATCGAATTTTTCACCTAAAAAAATGTACAGTGTATAGTAAGGATTTTGGAGCCTTCCATGGCTCATCTTCCAACTGCCACAGCGGCCCAACTAGGCGTACCTACGACCTGTGCGCACCTGTGGATATGTGTTGAGATGTGTATTAACGAAATCCAAAGACTGGAGTGGATCCGACGACATCGAATTTTTCACCTAAAAAAATGTACAGTGTATAGTAAGGATTTTGGAGCCTTCCATGGCTCATCTTCCAACTGCCACAGCGGCCCAACTAGGCGTACCTACGACCTGTGCGCACCTGTGGATATGTGTTGAGATGTGTATTAACGAAATCCAAAGACTGGAGTGGATCCTACGACATCGAATTTTTCATCTAAAAAAATGTACAGTGTATAGTAAGGATTTTGGAGCCTTCCATGGCTCATCTTCCAACTGCCACAGCGGCCCAACTAGGCGTACCAACGACCTGTGCGCACCTGTGGATATGTGTTGAGATGTGTATTAACGAAATCCAAAGACTGGAGTGGATCCGACGACATCGAATTTTTCACCTAAAAAAATGTACAGTGTATAGTAAGGATTTTGGAGCCTTCCATGGCTCATCTTCCAACTGCCACAGCGGCCCAACTAGGCGTACCTACGACCTGTGCGCACCTGTGGATATGTGTTGAGATGTGTATTAACGAAATCCAAAGACTGGAGTGGATCCGACGACATCGAATTTTTCACCTAAAAAAATGTACAGTGTATAGTAAGGATTTTGGAGCCTTCCATGGCTCATCTTCCAACTGCCACAGCGGCCCAACTAGGCGTACCAACGACCTGTGCGCACCTGTGGATATGTGTTGAGATGTGTATTAACGAAATCCAAAGACTGGAGTGGATCCGACGACATCGAATTTTTCACCTAAAAAAATGTACAGTGCATAGTAAGGATTTTGGAGCCTTCCATGGCTCATCTTCCAACTGCCACAGCGGCCCAACTAGGCGTACCTACGACCTGTGCGCACCTGTGGATATGTGTTGAGATGTGTATTAACGAAATCCAAAGACTGGAGTGGATCCGACGACATCGAATTTTTCACCTAAAAAAATGTACAGTGTATAGTAAGGATTTTGGAGCCTTCCATGGCTCATCTTCCAACTGCCACAGCGGCCCAACTAGGCGTACCTACGACCTGTGCGCACCTGTGGATATGTGTTGAGATGTGTATTAACGAAATCCAAAGACTGGAGTGGATCCGACGACATCGAATTTTTCACCTAAAAAAATGTACAGTGTATAGTAAGGATTTTGGAGCCTTCCATGGCTCATCTTCCAACTGCCACAGCGGCCCAACTAGGCGTACCAACGACCTGTGCGCACCTGTGGATATGTGTTGAGATGTGTATTAACGAAATCCAAAGACTGGAGTGGATCCGACGACATCGAATTTTTCACCTAAAAAAATGTACAGTGTATAGTAAGGATTTTGGAGCCTTCCATGGCTCATCTTCCAACTGCCACAGCGGCCCAACTAGGCGTACCAACGACCTGTGCGCACCTGTGGATATGTGTTGAGATGTGTATTAACGAAATCCAAAGACTGGAGTGGATCCGACGACATCGAATTTTTCACCTAAAAAAATGTACAGTGTATAGTAAGGATTTTGGAGCCTGCCATGGCTCATCTTCCAACTGCCACAGCGGCCCAACTAGGCGTACCTACGACCTGTGCGCACCTGTGGTTATGTGTTGAGATGTCTATTAACGAAATCCAAAGACTGGAGTAGATCCGACGACATCGAATTTTTCACCTAAAAAAATGTACAGTGTATAGTAAGGATTTTGGAGCCTTCCATGGCTCATCTTCCAACTGCCACAGCGGCCCAACTAGGCGTACCTACGACCTGTGCGCACCTGTGGATATGTGTTGAGATGTGTATTAACGAAATCCAAAGACTGGAGTGGATCCGACGACATCGAATTTTTCACCTAAAAAAAATGTACAGTGTATAGTAAGGATTTTGGAGCCTTCCATGGCTCATCTTCCAACTGCCACAGCGGCCCAACTAGGCGTACCAACGACCTGTGCGCACCTGTGGATATGTGTTGAGATGTGTATTAACGAAATCCAAAGACTGGAGTGGATCCTACGACATCGAATTTTTCACCTAAAAAAATGTACAGTGTATAGTAAGGATTTTGGAGCCTTCCATGGCTCATCTTCCAACTGCCACAGCGGCCCAACTAGGCGTACCAACGACCTGTGCGCACCTGTGGATATGTGTTGAGATGTGTATTAACGAAATCCAAAGACTGGAGTGGATCCGACGACATCGAATTTTTCACCTAAAAAAATGTACAGTGTATAGTAAGGATTTTGGAGCCTGCCATGGCTCATCTTCCAACTGCCACAGCGGCCCAACTAGGCGTACCTACGACCTGTGCGCACCTGTGGTTATGTGTTGAGATGTCTATTAACGAAATCCAAAGACTGGAGTAGATCCGACGACATCGAATTTTTCACCTAAAAAAATGTACAGTGTATAGTAAGGATTTTGGAGCCTTCCATGGCTCATCTTCCAACTGCCACAGCGGCCCAACTAGGCGTACCTACGACCTGTGCGCACCTGTGGATATGTGTTGAGATGTGTATTAACGAAATCCAAAGACTGGAGTGGATCCGACGACATCGAATTTTTCACCTAAAAAAATGTACAGTGTATAGTAAGGATTTTGGAGCCTTCCATGGCTCATCTTCCAACTGCCACAGCGGCCCAACTAGGCGTACCAACGACCTGTGCGCACCTGTGGATATGTGTTGAGATGTGTATTAACGAAATCCAAAGACTGGAGTGGATCCGACGACATCGAATTTTTCACCTAAAAAAATGTACAGTGTATAGTAAGGATTTTGGAGCCTTCCATGGCTCATCTTCCAACTGCCACAGCGGCCCAACTAGGCGTACCTACGACCTGTGCGCACCTGTGGATATGTGTTGAGATGTGTATTAACGAAATCCAAAGACTGGAGTGGATCCGACGACATCGAATTTTTCACCTAAAAAAATGTACAGTGTATAGTAAGGATTTTGGAGCCTTACATGGCTCATCTTCCAACTGCCACAGCGGCCCAACTAGGCGTACCTACGACCTGTGCGCACCTGTGGATATGTGTTGAGATGTGTATTAACGAAATCCAAAGACTGGAGTGGATCCGACGACATCGAATTTTTCACCTAAAAAAATGTACAGTGTATAGTAAGGATTTTGGAGCCTGCCATGGCTCATCTTCCAACTGCCACAGCGGCCCAACTAGGCGTACCAACGACCTGTGCGCACCTGTGGATATGTGTTGAGATGTGTATTAACGAAATCCAAAGACTGGAGTGGATCCGACGACATCGAATTTTTCACCTAAAAAAATGTACAGTGTATAGTAAGGATTTTGGAGCCTTCCATGGCTCATCTTCCAACTGCCACAGCGGCCCAACTAGGCGTACCAACGACCTGTGCGCACCTGTGGATATGTGTTGAGATGTGTATTAACGAAATCCAAAGACTGGAGTGGATCCGACGACATCGAATTTTTCACCTAAAAAAATGTACAGTGTATAGTAAGGATTTTGGAGCCTTCCATGGCTCATCTTCCAACTGCCACAGCGGCCCAACTAGGCGTACCTACGACCTGTGCGCACCTGTGGTTATGTGTTGAGATGTCTATTAACGAAATCCAAAGACTGGAGTAGATCCGACGACATCGAATTTTTCACCTAAAAAAATGTACAGTGTATAGTAAGGATTTTGGAGCCTTCCATGGCTCATCTTCCAACTGCCACAGCGGCCCAACTAGGCGTACCTACGACCTGTGCGCACCTGTGGATATGTGTTGAGATGTGTATTAACGAAATCCAAAGACTGGAGTGGATCCGACGACATCGAATTTTTCACCTAAAAAAAATGTACAGTGTATAGTAAGGATTTTGGAGCCTTCCATGGCTCATCTTCCAACTGCCACAGCGGCCCAACTAGGCGTACCTACGACCTGTGCGCACCTGTGGATATGTGTTGAGATGTGTATTAACGAAATCCAAAGACTGGAGTGGATCCTACGACATCGAATTTTTCACCTAAAAAAATGTACAGTGTATAGTAAGGATTTTGGAGCCTTCCATGGCTCATCTTCCAACTGCCACAGCGGCCCAACTAGGCGTACCAACGACCTGTGCGCACCTGTGGATATGTGTTGAGATGTGTATTAACGAAATCCAAAGACTGGAGTGGATCCGACGACATCGAATTTTTCACCTAAAAAAATGTACAGTGTATAGTAAGGATTTTGGAGCCTTCCATGGCTCATCTTCCAACTGCCACAGCGGCCCAACTAGGCGTACCTACGACCTGTGCGCACCTGTGGTTATGTGTTGAGATGTCTATTAACGAAATCCAAAGACTGGAGTAGATCCGACGACATCGAATTTTTCACCTAAAAAAATGTACAGTGTATAGTAAGGATTTTGGAGCCTTCCATGGCTCATCTTCCAACTGCCACAGCGGCCCAACTAGGCGTACCTACGACCTGTGCGCACCTGTGGATATGTGTTGAGATGTGTATTAACGAAATCCAAAGACTGGAGTGGATCCGACGACATCGAATTTTTCACCTAAAAAAATGTACAGTGTATAGTAAGGATTTTGGAGCCTTCCATGGCTCATCTTCCAACTGCCACAGCGGCCCAACTAGGCGTACCTACGACCTGTGCGCACCTGTGGATATGTGTTGAGATGTGTATTAACGAAATCCAAAGACTGGAGTGGATCCGACGACATCGAATTTTTCACCTAAAAAAATGTACAGTGTATAGTAAGGATTTTGGAGCCTTCCATGGCTCATCTTCCAACTGCCACAGCGGCCCAACTAGGCGTACCTACGACCTGTGCGCACCTGTGGATATGTGTTGAGATGTGTATTAACGAAATCCAAAGACTGGAGTGGATCCGACGACATCGAATTTTTCACCTAAAAAATGTACAGTGTATAGTAAGGATTTTGGAGCCTTCCATGGCTCATCTTCCAACTGCCACAGCGGCCCAACTAGGCGTACCAACGACCTGTGCGCACCTGTGGATATGTGTTGAGATGTGTATTAACGAAATCCAAAGACTGGAGTGGATCCGACGACATCGAATTTTTCACCTAAAAAAATGTACAGTGTATAGTAAGGATTTTGGAGCCTTCCATGGCTCATCTTCCAACTGCCACAGCGGCCCAACTAGGCGTACCTACGACCTGTGCGCACCTGTGGATATGTGTTGAGATGTGTATTAACGAAATCCAAAGACTGGAGTGGATCCGACGACATCGAATTTTTCACCTAAAAAAATGTACAGTGTATAGTAAGGATTTTGGAGCCTTCCATGGCTCATCTTCCAACTGCCACAGCGGCCCAACTAGGCGTACCTACGACCTGTGCGCACCTGTGGATATGTGTTGAGATGTGTATTAACGAAATCCAAAGACTGGAGTGGATCCGACGACATCGAATTTTTCACCTAAAAAAATGTACAGTGTATAGTAAGGATTTTGGAGCCTGCCATGGCTCATCTTCCAACTGCCACAGCGGCCCAACTAGGCGTACCAACGACCTGTGCGCACCTGTGGATATGTGTTGAGATGTGTATTAACGAAATCCAAAGACTGGAGTGGATCCGACGACATCGAATTTTTCACCTAAAAAAATGTACAGTGTATAGTAAGGATTTTGGAGCCTTCCATGGCTCATCTTCCAACTGCCACAGCGGCCCAACTAGGCGTACCTACGACCTGTGCGCACCTGTGGTTATGTGTTGAGATGTCTATTAACGAAATCCAAAGACTGGAGTAGATCCGACGACATCGAATTTTTCACCTAAAAAAATGTACAGTGTATAGTAAGGATTTTGGAGCCTTCCATGGCTCATCTTCCAACTGCCACAGCGGCCCAACTAGGCGTACCTACGACCTGTGCGCACCTGTGGATATGTGTTGAGATGTGTATTAACGAAATCCAAAGACTGGAGTGGATCCGACGACATCGAATTTTTCACCTAAAAAAATGTACAGTGTATAGTAAGGATTTTGGAGCCTTCCATGGCTCATCTTCCAACTGCCACAGCGGCCCAACTAGGCGTACCTACGACCTGTGCGCACCTGTGGATATGTGTTGAGATGTGTATTAACGAAATCCAAAGACTGGAGTGGATCCTACGACATCGAATTTTTCATCTAAAAAAATGTACAGTGTATAGTAAGGATTTTGGAGCCTTCCATGGCTCATCTTCCAACTGCCACAGCGGCCCAACTAGGCGTACCAACGACCTGTGCGCACCTGTGGATATGTGTTGAGATGTGTATTAACGAAATCCAAAGACTGGAGTGGATCCGACGACATCGAATTTTTCACCTAAAAAAAT
This sequence comes from Eristalis pertinax, assembly GCA_907269125.1. Lineage (NCBI taxonomy): Eukaryota > Metazoa > Arthropoda > Insecta > Diptera > Syrphidae > Eristalis > Eristalis pertinax. The sequence continues at coordinate 16,259,988 of OU026147.1, forward strand.
GTACAGTGTATAGTAAGGATTTTGGAGCCTTCCATGGCTCATCTTCCAACTGCCACAGCGGCCCAACTAGGCGTACCTACGACCTGTGCGCACCTGTGGATATGTGTTGAGATGTGTATTAACGAAATCCAAAGACTGGAGTGGATCCGACGACATCGAATTTTTCACCTAAAAAAATGTACAGTGTATAGTAAGGATTTTGGAGCCTTCCATGGCTCATCTTCCAACTGCCACAGCGGCCCAACTAGGCGTACCTACGACCTGTGCGCACCTGTGGATATGTGTTGAGATGTGTATTAACGAAATCCAAAGACTGGAGTGGATCCGACGACATCGAATTTTTCACCTAAAAAAATGTACAGTGTATAGTAAGGATTTTGGAGCCTTCCATGGCTCATCTTCCAACTGCCACAGCGGCCCAACTAGGCGTACCAACGACCTGTGCGCACCTGTGGATATGTGTTGAGATGTGTATTAACGAAATCCAAAGACTGGAGTGGATCCTACGACATCGAATTTTTCACCTAAAAAAATGTACAGTGTATAGTAAGGATTTTGGAGCCTTCCATGGCTCATCTTCCAACTGCCACAGCGGCCCAACTAGGCGTACCTACGACCTGTGCGCACCTGTGGATATGTGTTGAGATGTGTATTAACGAAATCCAAAGACTGGAGTGGATCCGACGACATCGAATTTTTCACCTAAAAAAATGTACAGTGTATAGTAAGGATTTTGGAGCCTGCCATGGCTCATCTTCCAACTGCCACAGCGGCCCAACTAGGCGTACCTACGACCTGTGCGCACCTGTGGTTATGTGTTGAGATGTCTATTAACGAAATCCAAAGACTGGAGTAGATCCGACGACATCGAATTTTTCACCTAAAAAAAATGTACAGTGTATAGTAAGGATTTTGGAGCCTTCCATGGCTCATCTTCCAACTGCCACAGCGGCCCAACTAGGCGTACCAACGACCTGTGCGCACCTGTGGATATGTGTTGAGATGTGTATTAACGAAATCCAAAGACTGGAGTGGATCCTACGACATCGAATTTTTCACCTAAAAAAAATGTACAGTGTATAGTAAGGATTTTGGAGCCTTCCATGGCTCATCTTCCAACTGCCACAGCGGCCCAACTAGGCGTACCAACGACCTGTGCGCACCTGTGGATATGTGTTGAGATGTGTATTAACGAAATCCAAAGACTGGAGTGGATCCGACGACATCGAATTTTTCACCTAAAAAAATGTACAGTGTATAGTAAGGATTTTGGAGCCTTCCATGGCTCATCTTCCAACTGCCACAGCGGCCCAACTAGGCGTACCAACGACCTGTGCGCACCTGTGGATATGTGTTGAGATGTGTATTAACGAAATCCAAAGACTGGAGTAGATCCGACGACATCGAATTTTTCACCTAAAAAAATGTACAGTGTATAGTAAGGATTTTGGAGCCTTCCATGGCTCATCTTCCAACTGCCACAGCGGCCCAACTAGGCGTACCTACGACCTGTGCGCACCTGTGGATATGTGTTGAGATGTGTATTAACGAAATCCAAAGACTGGAGTGGATCCGACGACATCGAATTTTTCACCTAAAAAAATGTACAGTGTATAGTAAGGATTTTGGAGCCTTCCATGGCTCATCTTCCAACTGCCACAGCGGCCCAACTAGGCGTACCTACGACCTGTGCGCACCTGTGGATATGTGTTGAGATGTGTATTAACGAAATCCAAAGACTGGAGTGGATCCGACGACATCGAATTTTTCACCTAAAAAAATGTACAGTGTATAGTAAGGATTTTGGAGCCTTCCATGGCTCATCTTCCAACTGCCCCAGCGGCCCAACTAGGCGTACCAACGACCTGTGCGCACCTGTGGATATGTGTTGAGATGTGTATTAACGAAATCCAAAGACTGGAGTGGATCCTACGACATCGAATTTTTCACCTAAAAAAATGTACAGTGTATAGTAAGGATTTTGGAGCCTTCCATGGCTCATCTTCCAACTGCCACAGCGGCCCAACTAGGCGTACCTACGACCTGTGCGCACCTGTGGATATGTGTTGAGATGTGTATTAACGAAATCCAAAGACTGGGAGTGGATCCGACGACATCGAATTTTTCACCTAAAAAAATGTACAGTGTATAGTAAGGATTTTGGAGCCTTCCATGGCTCATCTTCCAACTGCCACAGCGGCCCAACTAGGCGTACCAACGACCTGTGCGCACCTGTGGATATGTGTTGAGATGTGTATTAACGAAATCCAAAGACTGGAGTGGATCCGACGACATCGAATTTTTCACCTAAAAAAATGTACAGTGTATAGTAAGGATTTTGGAGCCTGCCATGGCTCATCTTCCAACTGCCACAGCGGCCCAACTAGGCGTACCTACGACCTGTGCGCACCTGGTTATGTGTTGAGATGTCTATTAACGAAATCCAAAGACTGGAGTAGATCCGACGACATCGAATTTTTCACTAAAAAAATGTACAGTGTATAGTAAGGATTTTGGAGCCTTCCATGGCTCATCTTCCAACTGCCACAGCGGCCCAACTAGGCGTACCAACGACCTGTGCGCACCTGTGGATATGTGTTGAGATGTGTATTAACGAAATCCAAAGACTGGAGTGGATCCGACGACATCGAATTTTTCACCTAAAAAAATGTACAGTGTATAGTAAGGATTTTGGAGCCTTCCATGGCTCATCTTCCAACTGCCACAGCGGCCCAACTAGGCGTACCAACGACCTGTGCGCACCTGTGGATATGTGTTGAGATGTGTATTAACGAAATCCAAAGACTGGAGTGGATCCTACGACATCGAATTTTTCACCTAAAAAAATGTACAGTGTATAGTAAGGATTTTGGAGCCTTCCATGGCTCATCTTCCAACTGCCACAGCGGCCCAACTAGGCGTACCAACGACCTGTGCGCACCTGTGGATATGTGTTGAGATGTGTATTAACGAAATCCAAAGACTGGAGTGGATCCGACGACATCGAATTTTTCACCTAAAAAAATGTACAGTGTATAGTAAGGATTTTGGAGCCTTCCATGGCTCATCTTCCAACTGCCACAGCGGCCCCAACTAGGCGTACCTACGACCTGTGCGCACCTGTGGTTATGTGTTGAGATGTCTATTAACGAAATCCAAAGACTGGAGTAGATCCGACGACATCGAATTTTTCACCTAAAAAAATGTACAGTGTATAGTAAGGATTTTGGAGCCTTCCATGGCTCATCTTCCAACTGCCACAGCGGCCCAACTAGGCGTACCTACGACCTGTGCGCACCTGTGGATATGTGTTGAGATGTGTATTAACGAAATCCAAAGAAAATGAAAATGAAACAACTAGGCGTACCTACGACCTGTGCGCACCTGTGGATATGTGTTGAGATGTGTATTAACGAAATCCAAAGACTGGAGTGGATCCGACGACATCGAATTTTTCACCTAAAAAAATGTACAGTGTATAGTAAGGATTTTGGAGCCTGCCATGGCTCATCTTCCAACTGCCACAGCGGCCCAACTAGGCGTACCAACGACCTGTGCGCACCTGTGGATATGTGTTGAGATGTGTATTAACGAAATCCAAAGACTGGAGTGGATCCGACGACATCGAATTTTTCACCTAAAAAAATGTACAGTGTATAGTAAGGATTTTGGAGCCTTCCATGGCTCATCTTCCAACTGCCACAGCGGCCCAACTAGGCGTACCAACGACCTGTGCGCACCTGTGGATATGTGTTGAGATGTGTATTAACGAAATCCAAAGACTGGAGTGGATCCGACGACATCGAATTTTTCACCTAAAAAAATGTACAGTGTATAGTAAGGATTTTGGAGCCTTCCATGGCTCATCTTCCAACTGCCACAGCGGCCCAACTAGGCGTACCTACGACCTGTGCGCACCTGTGGTTATGTGTTGAGATGTCTATTAACGAAATCCAAAGACTGGAGTAGATCCGACGACATCGAATTTTTCACCTAAAAAAATGTACAGTGTATAGTAAGGATTTTGGAGCCTTCCATGGCTCATCTTCCAACTGCCACAGCGGCCCAACTAGGCGTACCTACGACCTGTGCGCACCTGTGGATATGTGTTGAGATGTGTATTAACGAAATCCAAAGACTGGAGTGGATCCGACGACATCGAATTTTTCACCTAAAAAAATGTACAGTGTATAGTAAGGATTTTGGAGCCTTCCATGGCTCATCTTCCAACTGCCACAGCGGCCCAACTAGGCGTACCTACGACCTGTGCGCACCTGTGGATATGTGTTGAGATGTGTATTAACGAAATCCAAAGACTGGAGTGGATCCTACGACATCGAATTTTTCACCTAAAAAAATGTACAGTGTATAGTAAGGATTTTGGAGCCTTCCATGGCTCATCTTCCAACTGCCACAGCGGCCCAACTAGGCGTACCAACGACCTGTGCGCACCTATGGATATGTGTTGAGATGTGTATTAACGAAATCCAAAGACTGGAGTGGATCCGACGACATCGAATTTTTCACCTAAAAAAATGTACAGTGTATAGTAAGGATTTTGGAGCCTTCCATGGCTCATCTTCCAACTGCCACAGCGGCCCAACTAGGCGTACCTACGACCTGTGCGCACCTGTGGTTATGTGTTGAGATGTCTATTAACGAAATCCAAAGACTGGAGTAGATCCGACGACATCGAATTTTTCACCTAAAAAAATGTACAGTGTATAGTAAGGATTTTGGAGCCTTCCATGGCTCATCTTCCAACTGCCACAGCGGCCCAACTAGGCGTACCTACGACCTGTGCGCACCTGTGGATATGTGTTGAGATGTGTATTAACGAAATCCAAAGACTGGAGTGGATCCGACGACATCGAATTTTTCACCTAAAAAAATGTACAGTGTATAGTAAGGATTTTGGAGCCTTCCATGGCTCATCTTCCAACTGCCACAGCGGCCCAACTAGGCGTACCTACGACCTGTGCGCACCTGTGGATATGTGTTGAGATGTGTATTAACGAAATCCAAAGACTGGAGTGGATCCGACGACATCGAATTTTTCACCTAAAAAAATGTACAGTGTATAGTAAGGATTTTGGAGCCTTCCATGGCTCATCTTCCAACTGCCACAGCGGCCCAACTAGGCGTACCTACGACCTGTGCGCACCTGTGGATATGTGTTGAGATGTATATTAACGAAATCCAAAGACTGGAGTGGATCCGACGACATCGAATTTTTCACCTAAAAAAATGTACAGTGTATAGTAAGGATTTTGGAGCCTTCCATGGCTCATCTTCCAACTGCCACAGCGGCCCAACTAGGCGTACCAACGACCTGTGCGCACCTGTGGATATGTGTTGAGATGTGTATTAACGAAATCCAAAGACTGGAGTGGATCCGACGACATCGAATTTTTCACCTAAAAAAATGTACAGTGTATAGTAAGGATTTTGGAGCCTTCCATGGCTCATCTTCCAACTGCCACAGCGGCCCAACTAGGCGTACCTACGACCTGTGCGCACCTGTGGATATGTGTTGAGATGTGTATTAACGAAATCCAAAGACTGGAGTGGATCCGACGACATCGAATTTTTCACCTAAAAAAATGTACAGTGTATAGTAAGGATTTTGGAGCCTTCCATGGCTCATCTTCCAACTGCCACAGCGGCCCAACTAGGCGTACCTACGACCTGTGCGCACCTGTGGATATGTGTTGAGATGTGTATTAACGAAATCCAAAGACTGGAGTGGATCCGACGACATCGAATTTTTCACCTAAAAAAATGTACAGTGTATAGTAAGGATTTTGGAGCCTGCCATGGCTCATCTTCCAACTGCCACAGCGGCCCAACTAGGCGTACCAACGACCTGTGCGCACCTGTGGATATGTGTTGAGATGTGTATTAACGAAATCCAAAGACTGGAGTGGATCCGACGACATCGAATTTTTCACCTAAAAAAATGTACAGTGTATAGTAAGGATTTTGGAGCCTTCCATGGCTCATCTTCCAACTGCCACAGCGGCCCAACTAGGCGTACCTACGACCTGTGCGCACCTGTGGTTATGTGTTGAGATGTCTATTAACGAAATCCAAAGACTGGAGTAGATCCGACGACATCGAATTTTTCACCTAAAAAAATGTACAGTGTATAGTAAGGATTTTGGAGCCTTCCATGGCTCATCTTCCAACTGCCACAGCGGCCCAACTAGGCGTACCTACGACCTGTGCGCACCTGTGGATATGTGTTGAGATGTGTATTAACGAAATCCAAAGACTGGAGTGGATCCGACGACATCGAATTTTTCACCTAAAAAAATGTACAGTGTATAGTAAGGATTTTGGAGCCTTCCATGGCTCATCTTCCAACTGCCACAGCGGCCCAACTAGGCGTACCTACGACCTGTGCGCACCTGTGGATATGTGTTGAGATGTGTATTAACGAAATCCAAAGACTGGAGTGGATCCTACGACATCGAATTTTTCATCTAAAAAAATGTACAGTGTATAGTAAGGATTTTGGAGCCTTCCATGGCTCATCTTCCAACTGCCACAGCGGCCCAACTAGGCGTACCAACGACCTGTGCGCACCTGTGGATATGTGTTGAGATGTGTATTAACGAAATCCAAAGACTGGAGTGGATCCGACGACATCGAATTTTTCACCTAAAAAAATGTACAGTGTATAGTAAGGATTTTGGAGCCTTCCATGGCTCATCTTCCAACTGCCACAGCGGCCCAACTAGGCGTACCTACGACCTGTGCGCACCTGTGGATATGTGTTGAGATGTGTATTAACGAAATCCAAAGACTGGAGTGGATCCGACGACATCGAATTTTTCACCTAAAAAAATGTACAGTGTATAGTAAGGATTTTGGAGCCTTCCATGGCTCATCTTCCAACTGCCACAGCGGCCCAACTAGGCGTGCCTACGACCTGTGCGCACCTGTGGATATGTGTTGAGATGTGTATTAACGAAATCCAAAGACTGGAGTGGATCCGACGACATCGAATTTTTCACCTAAAAAAATGTACAGTGTATAGTAAGGATTTTGGAGCCTTCCATGGCTCATCTTCCAACTGCCACAGCGGCCCAACTAGGCGTACCAACGACCTGTGCGCACCTGTGGATATGTGTTGAGATGTGTATTAACGAAATCCAAAGACTGGAGTGGATCCTACGACATCGAATTTTTCACCTAAAAAAATGTACAGTGTATAGTAAGGATTTTGGAGCCTTCCATGGCTCATCTTCCAACTGCCACAGCGGCCCAACTAGGCGTACCTACGACCTGTGCGCACCTGTGGATATGTGTTGAGATGTGTATTAACGAAATCCAAAGACTGGAGTGGATCCGACGACATCGAATTTTTCACCTAAAAAAATGTACAGTGTATAGTAAGGATTTTGGAGCCTGCCATGGCTCATCTTCCAACTGCCACAGCGGCCCAACTAGGCGTACCTACGACCTGTGCGCACCTGTGGTTATGTGTTGAGATGTCTATTAACGAAATCCAAAGACTGGAGTAGATCCGACGACATCGAATTTTTCACCTAAAAAAATGTACAGTGTATAGTAAGGATTTTGGAGCCTTCCATGGCTCATCTTCCAACTGCCACAGCGGCCCAACTAGGCGTACCAACGACCTGTGCGCACCTGTGGATATGTGTTGAGATGTGTATTAACGAAATCCAAAGACTGGAGTGGATCCTACGACATCGAATTTTTCACCTAAAAAAATGTACAGTGTATAGTAAGGATTTTGGAGCCTTCCATGGCTCATCTTCCAACTGCCACAGCGGCCCAACTAGGCGTACCAACGACCTGTGCGCACCTGTGGATATGTGTTGAGATGTGTATTAACGAAATCCAAAGACTGGAGTGGATCCTACGACATCGAATTTTTCACCTAAAAAAATGTACAGTGTATAGTAAGGATTTTGGAGCCTTCCATGGCTCATCTTCCAACTGCCACAGCGGCCCAACTAGGCGTACCAACGACCTGTGCGCACCTGTGGATATGTGTTGAGATGTGTATTAACGAAATCCAAAGACTGGAGTAGATCCGACGACATCGAATTTTTCACCTAAAAAAATGTACAGTGTATAGTAAGGATTTTGGAGCCTTCCATGGCTCATCTTCCAACTGCCACAGCGGCCCAACTAGGCGTACCTACGACCTGTGCGCACCTGTGGATATGTGTTGAGATGTGTATTAACGAAATCCAAAGACTGGAGTGGATCCGACGACATCGAATTTTTCACCTAAAAAAATGTACAGTGTATAGTAAGGATTTTGGAGCCTTCCATGGCTCATCTTCCAACTGCCACAGCGGCCCAACTAGGCGTACCTGCGACCTGTGCGCACCTGTGGATATGTGTTGAGATGTGTATTAACGAAATCCAAAGACTGGAGTGGATCCGACGACATCGAATTTTTCACCTAAAAAAATGTACAGTGTATAGTAAGGATTTTGGAGCCTTCCATGGCTCATCTTCCAACTGCCACAGCGGCCCAACTAGGCGTACCTACGACCTGTGCGCACCTGTGGTTATGTGTTGAGATGTGTATTAACGAAATCCAAAGACTGGAGTGGATCCGACGACATCGAATTTTTCACCTAAAAAAATGTACAGTGTATAGTAAGGATTTTGGAGCCTTCCATGGCTCATCTTCCAACTGCCACAGCGGCCCAACTAGGCGTACCAACGACCTGTGCGCACCTGTGGATATGTGTTGAGATGTGTATTAACGAAATCCAAAGACTGGAGTGGATCCTACGACATCGAATTTTTCACCTAAAAAAATGTACAGTGTATAGTAAGGATTTTGGAGCCTTCCATGGCTCATCTTCCAACTGCCACAGCGGCCCAACTAGGCGTACCTACGACCTGTGCGCACCTGTGGATATGTGTTGAGATGTGTATTAACGAAATCCAAAGACTGGAGTGGATCCGACGACATCGAATTTTTCACCTAAAAAAATGTACAGTGTATAGTAAGGATTTTGGAGCCTTCCATGGCTCATCTTCCAACTGCCACAGCGGCCCAACTAGGCGTACCAACGACCTGTGCGCACCTGTGGATATGTGTTGAGATGTGTATTAACGAAATCCAAAGACTGGAGTGGATCCGACGACATCGAATTTTTCACCTAAAAAAATGTACAGTGTATAGTAAGGATTTTGGAGCCTGCCATGGCTCATCTTCCAACTGCCACAGCGGCCCAACTAGGCGTACCTACGACCTGTGCGCACCTGTGGTTATGTGTTGAGATGTCTATTAACGAAATCCAAAGACTGGAGTAGATCCGACGACATCGAATTTTTCACCTAAAAAAATGTACAGTGTATAGTAAGGATTTTGGAGCCTTCCATGGCTCATCTTCCAACTGCCACAGCGGCCCAACTAGGCGTACCAACGACCTGTGCGCACCTGTGGATATGTGTTGAGATGTGTATTAACGAAATCCAAAGACTGGAGTGGATCCGACGACATCGAATTTTTCACCTAAAAAAATGTACAGTGTATAGTAAGGATTTTGGAGCCTTCCATGGCTCATCTTCCAACTGCCACAGCGGCCCAACTAGGCGTACCAACGACCTGTGCGCACCTGTGGATATGTGTTGAGATGTGTATTAACGAAATCCAAAGACTGGAGTGGATCCTACGACATCGAATTTTTCACCTAAAAAAATGTACAGTGTATAGTAAGGATTTTGGAGCCTTCCATGGCTCATCTTCCAACTGCCACAGCGGCCCAACTAGGCGTACCAACGACCTGTGCGCACCTGTGGTTATGTGTTGAGATGTGTATTAACGAAATCCAAAGACTGGAGTGGATCCGACGACATCGAATTTTTCACCTAAAAAAATGTACAGTGTATAGTAAGGATTTTGGAGCCTTCCATGGCTCATCTTCCAACTGCCACAGCGGCCCAACTAGGCGTACCTACGACCTGTGCGCACCTGTGGTTATGTGTTGAGATGTCTATTAACGAAATCCAAAGACTGGAGTAGATCCGACGACATCGAATTTTTCACCTAAAAAAATGTACAGTGTATAGTAAGGATTTTGGAGCCTTCCATGGCTCATCTTCCAACTGCCACAGCGGCCCAACTAGGCGTACCTACGACCTGTGCGCACCTGTGGATATGTGTTGAGATGTGTATTAACGAAATCCAAAGACTGGAGTGGATCCGACGACATCGAATTTTTCACCTAAAAAAATGTACAGTGTATAGTAAGGATTTTGGAGCCTTCCATGGCTCATCTTCCAACTGCCACAGCGGCCCAACTAGGCGTACCAACGACCTGTGCGCACCTGTGGATATGTGTTGAGATGTGTATTAACGAAATCCAAAGACTGGAGTGGATCCGACGACATCGAATTTTTCACCTAAAAAAATGTACAGTGTAAAGTAAGGATTTTGGAGCCTTCCATGGCTCATCTTCCAACTGCCACAGCGGCCCAACTAGGCGTACCTACGACCTGTGCGCACCTGTGGATATGTGTTGAGATGTGTATTAACGAAATCCAAAGACTGGAGTGGATCCGACGACATCGAATTTTTCACCTAAAAAAATGTACAGTGTAAGGATTTTGGAGCCTTCCATGGCTCATCTTCCAACTGCCACAGCGGCCCAACTAGGCGTACCAACGACCTGTGCGCACCTGTGGATATGTGTTGAGATGTGTATTAACGAAATCCAAAGACTGGAGTGGATCCTACGACATCGAATTTTTCACCTAAAAAAATGTACAGTGTATAGTAAGGATTTTGGAGCCTTCCATGGCTCATCTTCCAACTGCCACAGCGGCCCAACTAGGCGTACCAACGACCTGTGCGCACCTGTGGATATGTGTTGAGATGTGTATTAACGAAATCCAAAGACTGGAGTGGATCCGACGACATCGAATTTTTCACCTAAAAAAATGTACAGTGTATAGTAAGGATTTTGGAGCCTTCCATGGCTCATCTTCCAACTGCCACAGCGGCCCAACTAGGCGTACCTACGACCTGTGCGCACCTGTGGTTATGTGTTGAGATGTCTATTAACGAAATCCAAAGACTGGAGTAGATCCGACGACATCGAATTTTTCACCTAAAAAAATGTACAGTGTATAGTAAGGATTTTGGAGCCTTCCATGGCTCATCTTCCAACTGCCACAGCGGCCCAACTAGGCGTACCTACGACCTGTGCGCACCTGTGGATATGTGTTGAGATGTGTATTAACGAAATCCAAAGACTGGAGTGGATCCGACGACATCGAATTTTTCACCTAAAAAAATGTACAGTGTATAGTAAGGATTTTGGAGCCTTCCATGGCTCATCTTCCAACTGCCACAGCGGCCCAACTAGGCGTACCTACGACCTGTGCGCACCTGTGGATATGTGTTGAGATGTGTATTAACGAAATCCAAAGACTGGAGTGGATCCGACGACATCGAATTTTTCACCTAAAAAAATGTACAGTGTATAGTAAGGATTTTGGAGCCTTCCATGGCTCATCTTCCAACTGCCACAGCGGCCCAACTAGGCGTACCTACGACCTGTGCGCACCTGTGGGTATGTGTTGAGATGTGTATTAACGAAATCCAAAGACTGGAGTGGATCCGACGACATCGAATTTTTCACCTAAAAAAATGTACAGTGTATAGTAAGGATTTTGGAGCCTTCCATGGCTCATCTTCCAACTGCCACAGCGGCCCAACTAGGCGTACCAACGACCTGTGCGCACCTGTGGATATGTGTTGAGATGTGTATTAACGAAATCCAAAGACTGGAGTGGATCCTACGACATCGAATTTTTCACCTAAAAAAATGTACAGTGTATAGTAAGGATTTTGGAGCCTTCCATGGCTCATCTTCCAACTGCCACAGCGGCCCAACTAGGCGTACCAACGACCTGTGCGCACCTGTGGATATGTGTTGAGATGTGTATTAACGAAATCCAAAGACTGGAGTGGATCCGACGACATCGAATTTTTCACCTAAAAAAATGTACAGTGTATAGTAAGGATTTTGGAGCCTTCCATGGCTCATCTTCCAACTGCCACAGCGGCCCAACTAGGCGTACCAACGACCTGTGCGCACCTGTGGATATGTGTTGAGATGTGTATTAACGAAATCCAAAGACTGGAGTGGATCCTACGACATCGAATTTTTCACCTAAAAAAATGTACAGTGTATAGTAAGGATTTTGGAGCCTTCCATGGCTCATCTTCCAACTGCCACAGCGGCCCAACTAGGCGTACCAACGACCTGTGCGCACCTGTGGATATGTGTTGAGATGTGTATTAACGAAATCCAAAGACTGGAGTGGATCCGACGACATCGAATTTTTCACCTAAAAAAATGTACAGTGTATAGTAAGGATTTTGGAGCCTGCCATGGCTCATCTTCCAACTGCCACAGCGGCCCAACTAGGCGTACCTACGACCTGTGCGCACCTGTGGTTATGTGTTGAGATGTCTATTAACGAAACCCAAAGACTGGAGTAGATCCGACGACATCGAATTTTTCACCTAAAAAAATGTACAGTGTATAGTAAGGATTTTGGAGCCTTCCATGGCTCATCTTCCAACTGCCACAGCGGCCCAACTAGGCGTACCTACGACCTGTGCGCACCTGTGGATATGTGTTGAGATGTGTATTAACGAAATCCAAAGACTGGAGTGGATCCGACGACATCGAATTTTTCACCTAAAAAAATGTACAGTGTATAGTAAGGATTTTGGAGCCTTCCATGGCTCATCTTCCAACTGCCACAGCGGCCCAACTAGGCGTACCTACGACCTGTGCGCACCTGTGGTTATGTGTTGAGATGTCTATTAACGAAATCCAAAGACTGGAGTGGATCCGACGACATCGAATTTTTCACCTAAAAAAATGTACAGTAAGGATTTTGGAGCCTTCCATGGCTCATCTTCCAACTGCCACAGCGGCCCAACTAGGCGTACCCACGACCTGTGCGCACCTGTGGTTATGTGTTGAGATGTCTATTAACGAAATCCAAAGACTGGAGTGGATCCGACGACATCGAATTTTTCACCTAAAAAAATGTACAGTGTATAGTAAGGATTTTGGAGCCTTCCATGGCTCATCTTCCAACTGCCACAGCGGCCCAACTAGGCGTACCAACGACCTGTGCGCACCTGTGGATATGTGTTGAGATGTGTATTAACGAAATCCAAAGACTGGAGTGGATCCTACGACATCGAATTTTTCACCTAAAAAAATGTACAGTGTATAGTAAGGATTTTGGAGCCTTCCATGGCTCATCTTCCAACTGCCACAGCGGCCCAACTAGGCGTACCTACGACCTGTGCGCACCTGTGGATGTGTGTTGAGATGTGTATTAACGAAATCCAAAGACTGGAGTGGATCCGACGACATCGAATTTTTCACCTAAAAAAATGTACAGTGTATAGTAAGGATTTTGGAGCCTTCCATGGCTCATCTTCCGACTGCCACAGCGGCCCAACTAGGCGTACCTACGACCTGTGCGCACCTGTGGATATGTGTTGAGATGTGTATTAACGAAATCCAAAGACTGGAGTGGATCCGACGACATCGAATTTTTCACCTAAAAAAATGTACAGTGTATAGTAAGGATTTTGGAGCCTTCCATGGCTCATCTTCCAACTGCCACAGCGGCCCAACTAGGCGTACCTACGACCTGTGCGCACCTGTGGATATGTGTTGAGATGTGTATTAACGAAATCCAAAGACTGGAGTGGATCCGACGACATCGAATTTTTCACCTAAAAAAATGTACAGTGTATAGTAAGGATTTTGGAGCCTTCCATGGCTCATCTTCCAACTGCCACAGCGGCCCAACTAGGCGTACCAACGACCTGTGCGCACCTGTGGATATGTGTTGAGATGTGTATTAACGAAATCCAAAGACTGGAGTGGATCCTACGACATCGAATTTTTCACCTAAAAAAATGTACAGTGTATAGTAAGGATTTTGGAGCCTTCCATGGCTCATCTTCCAACTGCCACAGCGGCCCAACTAGGCGTACCTACGACCTGTGCGCACCTGTGGATATGTGTTGAGATGTGTATTAACGAAATCCAAAGACTGGAGTGGATCCGACGACATCGAATTTTTCACCTAAAAAAATGTACAGTGTATAGTAAGGATTTTGGAGCCTTCCATGGCTCATCTTCCAACTGCCACAGCGGCCCAACTAGGCGTACCAACGACCTGTGCGCACCTGTGGATATGTGTTGAGATGTGTATTAACGAAATCCAAAGACTGGAGTGGATCCGACGACATCGAATTTTTCACCTAAAAAAATGTACAGTGTATAGTAAGGATTTTGGAGCCTGCCATGGCTCATCTTCCAACTGCCACAGCGGCCCAACTAGGCGTACCTACGACCTGTGCGCACCTGTGGTTATGTGTTGAGATGTCTATTAACGAAATCCAAAGACTGGAGTAGATCCGACGACATCGAATTTTTCACCTAAAAAAATGTACAGTGTATAGTAAGGATTTTGGAGCCTTCCATGGCTCATCTTCCAACTGCCACAGCGGCCCAACTAGGCGTACCTACGACCTGTGCGCACCTGTGGATATGTGTTGAGATGTGTATTAACGAAATCCAAAGACTGGAGTGGATCCGACGACATCGAATTTTTCACCTAAAAAAATGTACAGTGTATAGTAAGGATTTTGGAGCCTTCCATGGCTCATCTTCCAACTGCCACAGCGGCCCAACTAGGCGTACCTACGACCTGTGCGCACCTGTGGATATGTGTTGAGATGTCTATTAACGAAATCCAAAGACTGGAGTGGATCCGACGACATCGAATTTTTCACCTAAAAAAATGTACAGTGTATAGTAAGGATTTTGGAGCCTTCCATGGCTCATCTTCCAACTGCCACAGCGGCCCAACTAGGCGTACCAACGACCTGTGCGCACCTGTGGATATGTGTTGAGATGTGTATTAACGAAATCCAAAGACTGGAGTGGATCCGACGACATCGAATTTTTCACCTAAAAAAATGTACAGTGTATAGTAAGGATTTTGGAGCCTGCCATGGCTCATCTTCCAACTGCCACAGCGGCCCAACTAGGCGTACCTACGACCTGTGCGCACCTGTGGTTATGTGTTGAGATGTCTATTAACGAAATCCAAAGACTGGAGTAGATCCGACGACATCGAATTTTTCACCTAAAAAAATGTACAGTGTATAGTAAGGATTTTGGAGCCTTCCATGGCTCATCTTCCAACTGCCACAGCGGCCCAACTAGGCGTACCTACGACCTGTGCGCACCTGTGGATATGTGTTGAGATGTGTATTAACGAAATCCAAAGACTGGAGTGGATCCGACGACATCGAATTTTTCACCTAAAAAAATGTACAGTGTATAGTAAGGATTTTGGAGCCTTCCATGGCTCATCTTCCAACTGCCACAGCGGCCCAACTAGGCGTACCTACGACCTGTGCGCACCTGTGGATATGTGTTGAGATGTGTATTAACGAAATCCAAAGACTGGAGTGGATCCGGCGACATCGAATTTTTCACCTAAAAAAATGTACAGTGTATAGTAAGGATTTTGGAGCCTTCCATGGCTCATCTTCCAACTGCCACAGCGGCCCAACTAGGCGTACCTACGACCTGTGCGCACCTGTGGATATGTGTTGAGATGTGTATTAACGAAATCCAAAGACTGGAGTGGATCCGACGACATCGAATTTTTCACCTAAAAAAATGTACAGTGTATAGTAAGGATTTTGGAGCCTTCCATGGCTCATCTTCCAACTGCCACAGCGGCCCAACTAGGCGTACCTACGACCTGTGCGCACCTGTGGATATGTGTTGAGATGTGTATTAACGAAATCCAAAGACTGGAGTGGATCCGACGACATCGAATTTTTCACCTAAAAAAATGTACAGTGTATAGTAAGGATTTTGGAGCCTTCCATGGCTCATCTTCCAACTGCCACAGCGGCCCAACTAGGCGTACCTACGACCTGTGCGCACCTGTGGATATGTGTTGAGATGTGTATTAACGAAATCCAAAGACTGGAGTGGATCCGACGACATCGAATTTTTCACCTAAAAAAATGTACAGTGTATAGTAAGGATTTTGGAGCCTTCCATGGCTCATCTTCCAACTGCCACAGCGGCCCAACTAGGCGTACCTACGACCTGTGCGCACCTGTGGATATGTGTTGAGATGTGTATTAACGAAATCCAAAGACTGGAGTGGATCCGACGACATTGAATTTTTCACCTAAAAAAATGTACAGTGTATAGTAAGGATTTTGGAGCCTTCCATGGCTCATCTTCCAACTGCCACAGCGGCCCAACTAGGCGTACCAACGATCTGTGCGCACCTGTGGATATGTGTTGAGATGTGTATTAACGAAATCCAAAGACTGGAGTGGATCCTACGACATCGAATTTTTCACCTAAAAAAATGTACAGTGTATAGTAAGGATTTTGGAGCCTTCCATGGCTCATCTTCCAACTGCCACAGCGGCCCAACTAGGCGTACCTACGACCTGTGCGCACCTGTGGATATGTGTTGAGATGTGTATTAACGAAATCCAAAGACTGGAGTGGATCCGACGACATCGAATTTTTCACCTAAAAAAATGTACAGTGTATAGTAAGGATTTTGGAGCCTTCCATGGCTCATCTTCCAACTGCCACAGCGGCCCAACTAGGCGTACCTACGACCTGTGCGCACCTGTGGATATGTGTTGAGATGTGTATTAACGAAATCCAAAGACTGGAGTGGATCCGACGACATCGAATTTTTCACCTAAAAAAATGTACAGTGTATAGTAAGGATTTTGGAGCCTTCCATGGCTCATCTTCCAACTGCCACAGCGGCCCAACTAGGCGTACCAACGACCTGTGCGCACCTGTGGATATGTGTTGAGATGTGTATTAACGAAATCCAAAGACTGGAGTGGATCCGACGACATCGAATTTTTCACCTAAAAAAATGTACAGTGTATAGTAAGGATTTTGGAGCCTGCCATGGCTCATCTTCCAACTGCCACAGCGGCCCAACTAGGCGTACCTACGACCTGTGCGCACCTGTGGTTATGTGTTGAGATGTCTATTAACGAAATCCAAAGACTGGAGTAGATCCGACGACATCGAATTTTTCACCTAAAAAAATGTACAGTGTATAGTAAGGATTTTGGAGCCTTCCATGGCTCATCTTCCAACTGCCACAGCGGCCCAACTAGGCGTACCTACGACCTGTGCGCACCTGTGGATATGTGTTGAGATGTGTATTAACGAAATCCAAAGACTGGAGTGGATCCGACGACATCGAATTTTTCACCTAAAAAAATGTACAGTGTATAGTAAGGATTTTGGAGCCTTCCATGGCTCATCTTCCAACTGCCACAGCGGCCCAACTAGGCGTACCAACGACCTGTGCGCACCTGTGGATATGTGTTGAGATGTGTATTAACGAAATCCAAAGACTGGAGTGGATCCGACGACATCGAATTTTTCACCTAAAAAAATGTACAGTGTATAGTAAGGATTTTGGAGCCTTCCATGGCTCATCTTCCAACTGCCACAGCGGCCCAACTAGGCGTACCTACGACCTGTGCGCACCTGTGGTTATGTGTTGAGATGTCTATTAACGAAATCCAAAGACTGGAGTAGATCCGACGACATCGAATTTTTCACCTAAAAAAATGTACAGTGTATAGTAAGGATTTTGGAGCCTTCCATGGCTCATCTTCCAACTGCCACAGCGGCCCAACTAGGCGTACCTACGACCTGTGCGCACCTGTGGATATGTGTTGAGATGTGTATTAACGAAATCCAAAGACTGGAGTGGATCCGACGACATCGAATTTTTCACCTAAAAAAATGTACAGTGTATAGTAAGGATTTTGGAGCCTTCCATGGCTCATCTTCCAACTGCCACAGCGGCCCAACTAGGCGTACCAACGACCTGTGCGCACCTGTGGATATGTGTTGAGATGTGTATTAACGAAATCCAAAGACTGGAGTGGATCCTACGACATCGAATTTTTCACCTAAAAAAATGTACAGTGTATAGTAAGGATTTTGGAGCCTTCCATGGCTCATCTTCCAACTGCCACAGCGGCCCAACTAGGCGTACCTACGACCTGTGCGCACCTGTGGATATGTGTTGAGATGTGTATTAACGAAATCCAAAGACTGGAGTGGATCCGACGACATCGAATTTTTCACCTAAAAAAATGTACAGTGTATAGTAAGGATTTTGGAGCCTGCCATGGCTCATCTTCCAACTGCCACAGCGGCCCAACTAGGCGTACCTACGACCTGTGCGCACCTGTGGTTATGTGTTGAGATGTCTATTAACGAAATCCAAAGACTGGAGTAGATCCGACGACATCGAATTTTTCACCTAAAAAAATGTACAGTGTATAGTAAGGATTTTGGAGCCTTCCATGGCTCATCTTCCAACTGCCACAGCGGCCCAACTAGGCGTACCTACGACCTGTGCGCACCTGTGGATATGTGTTGAGATGTGTATTAACGAAATCCAAAGACTGGAGTGGATCCGACGACATCGAATTTTTCACCTAAAAAAATGTACAGTGTATAGTAAGGATTTTGGAGCCTTCCATGGCTCATCTTCCAACTGCCACAGCGGCCCAACTAGGCGTACCTACGACCTGTGCGCACCTGTGGTTATGTGTTGAGATGTGTATTAACGAAATCCAAAGACTGGAGTGGATCCGACGACATCGAATTTTTCACCTAAAAAAATGTACAGTGTATAGTAAGGATTTTGGAGCCTTCCATGGCTCATCTTCCAACTGCCACAGCGGCCCAACTAGGCGTACCTACGACCTGTGCGCACCTGTGGATATGTGTTGAGATGTGTATTAACGAAATCCAAAGACTGGAGTGGATCCTACGACATCGAATTTTTCACCTAAAAAAATGTACAGTGTATAGTAAGGATTTTGGAGCCTTCCATGGCTCATCTTCCAACTGCCACAGCGGCCCAACTAGGCGTACCTACGACCTGTGCGCACCTGTGGATATGTGTTGAGATGTGTATTAACGAAATCCAAAGACTGGAGTGGATCCGACGACATCGAATTTTTCACCTAAAAAAATGTACAGTGTATAGTAAGGATTTTGGAGCCTTCCATGGCTCATCTTCCAACTGCCACAGCGGTCCAACTAGGCGTACCTACGACCTGTGCGCACCTGTGGATATGTGTTGAGATGTGTATTAACGAAATCCAAAGACTGGAGTGGATCCGACGACATCGAATTTTTCACCTAAAAAAATGTACAGTGTATAGTAAGGATTTTGGAGCCTTCCATGGCTCATCTTCCAACTGCCACAGCGGCCCAACTAGGCGTACCTACGACCTGTGCGCACCTGTGGATATGTGTTGAGATGTGTATTAACTAAATCCAAAGACTGGAGTGGATCCGACGACATCGAATTTTTCACCTAAAAAAATGTACAGTGTATAGTAAGGATTTTGGAGCCTTCCATGGCTCATCTTCCAACCGCCACAGCGGCCCAACTAGGCGTACCTACGACCTGTGCGCACCTGTGGTTATGTGTTGAGATGTGTATTAACGAAATCCAAAGACTGGAGTGGATCCGACGACATCGAATTTTTCACCTAAAAAAATGTACAGTCTATAGTAAGGATTTTGGAGCCTTCCATGGCTCATCTTCCAACTGCCACAGCGGCCCAACTAGGCGTACCAAAGGCCTGTGCGCACCTGTGGATATGTGTTGAGATGTGTATTAACGAAATCCAAAGACTGGAGTGGATCCGACGACATCAAATTTTTCACCTAAAAAAATGTACAGTGTATAGTAAGGATTTTGGAGCCTTCCATGGCTCATCTTCCAACTGCCATAGCGGCCTAACTAGGCGTACCTACGACCTGTGCGCACCTGTGGTTATGTGTTGAGATGTCTATTAACGAAATCCAAAGACTGGATTGGATCCGACGACATCGAATTTTTCACCTAAAAAAATGTACAGTGTATAGTAAGGATTTTGGAGCCTTCCATGGCTCATCTTCCAACTGCCACAGCGGCCCAACTAGGCGTACCTACGACCTGTACGCACCTGTGGATATGTGTTGAGATGTGTATTAACGAAATCCAAAGACTGGAGTGGATCCGACGACATCGAATTTTTCACCTAAAAAAATGTACAGTGTATAGTAAGGATTTTGGAGCCTTCCATGGCTCATCTTCCAACTGCCACAGCGGCCCAACTAGGCGTACCTACGACCTGTACGCACCTGTGGATATGTGTTGAGATGTGTATTAACGAAATCCAAAGACTGGAGTGGATCCGACGACATCGAATTTTTCACCTAAAAAAAGGTACAGTGTATAGTAAGGATTTTGGAGCCTTCCATGGCTCATCTTCCAACTGCCACAGCGGCCCAACTAGGCGTACCTACGACCTGTGCGCACCTGTGGATATGTGTTGAGATGTGTATTAACGAAATCCAAAGACTGGAGTGGATCCGACGACATCGAATTTTTCACCTAAAAAAATGTACAGTGTATAGTAAGGATTTTGGAGCCTGCCATGGCTCATCTTCCAACTGCCACAGCGGCCCAACTAGGCGTACCTACGACCTGTGCGCACCTGTGGTTATGTGTTGAGATGTCTATTAACGAAATCCAAAGACTGGAGTGGATCCGACGACATCGAATTTTTCACCTAAAAAAATGTACAGTGTATAGTAAGGATTTTGGAGCCTTCCATGGCTCATCTTCCAACTGCCACAGCGGCCCAACTAGGCGTACCTACGACCTGTGCGCACCTGTGGATATGTGTTGAGATGTGTATTAACGAAATCCAAAGACTGGAGTGGATCCGACGACATCGAATTTTTCACCTAAAAAAATGTACAGTGTATAGTAAGGATTTTGGAGCCTTCCATAGCTCATCTTCCAACTGCCACAGCGGCCCAACTAGGCGTACCTACGACCTGTGCGCACCTGTGGATATGTGTTGAGATGTGTATTAACGAAATCCAAAGACTGGAGTGGATCCGACGACATCGAATTTTTCACCTAAAAAAATGTACAGTGTATAGTAAGGATTTTGGAGCCTGCCATGGCTCATCTTCCAACTGCCACAGCGGCCCAACTAGGCGTACCTACGACCTGTGCGCACCTGTGGTTATGTGTTGAGATGTCTATTAACGAAATCCAAAGACTGGAGTAGATCCGACGACATCGAATTTTTCACCTAAAAAAATGTACAGTGTATAGTAAGGATTTTGGAGCCTTCCATGGCTCATCTTCCAACTGCCACAGCGGCCCAACTAGGCGTACCTACGACCTGTGCGCACCTGTGGATATGTGTTGAGATGTGTATTAACGAAATCCAAAGACTGGAGTGGATCCGACGACATCGAATTTTTCACCTAAAAAAATGTACAGTGTATAGTAAGGATTTTGGAGCCTTCCATGGCTCATCTTCCAACTGCCACAGCGGCCCAACTAGGCGTACCTACGACCTGTGCGCACCTGTGGATATGTGTTGAGATGTGTATTAACGAAATCCAAAGACTGGAGTGGATCCGACGACATCGAATTTTTCACCTAAAAAAATGTACAGTGTATAGTAAGGATTTTGGAGCCTGCCATGGCTCATCTTCCAACTGCCACAGCGGCCCAACTAGGCGTACCTACGACCTGTGCGCACCTGTGGTTATGTGTTGAGATGTCTATTAACGAAATCCAAAGACTGGAGTAGATCCGACGACATCGAATTTTTCACCTAAAAAAATGTACAGTGTATAGTAAGGATTTTGGAGCCTTCCATGGCTCATCTTCCAACTGCCACAGCGGCCCAACTAGGCGTACCTACGACCTGTGCGCACCTGTGGATATGTGTTGAGATGTCTATTAACGAAATCCAAAGACTGGAGTGGATCCGACGACATCGAATTTTTCACCTAAAAAAATGTACAGTGTATAGTAAGGATTTTGGAGCCTGCCATGGCTCATCTTCCAACTGCCACAGCGGCCCAACTAGGCGTACCTACGACCTGTGCGCACCTGTGGATATGTGTTGAGATGTGTATTAACGAAATCCAAAGACTGGAGTGGATCCGACGACATCGAATTTTTCACCTAAAAAAATGTACAGTGTATAGTAAGGATTTTGGAGCCTGCCATGGCTCATCTTCCAACTGCCACAGCGGCCCAACTAGGCGTACCTACGACCTGTGCGCACCTGTGGTTATGTGTTGAGATGTCTATTAACGAAATCCAAAGACTGGAGTAGATCCGACGACATCGAATTTTTCACCTAAAAAAATGTACAGTGTATAGTAAGGATTTTGGAGCCTTCCATGGCTCATCTTCCAACTGCCACAGCGGCCCAACTAGGCGTACCAACGACCTGTGCGCACCTGTGGATATGTGTTGAGATGTGTATTAACGAAATCCAAAGACTGGAGTGGATCCGACGACATCGAATTTTTCACCTAAAAAAATGTACAGTGTATAGTAAGGATTTTGGAGCCTGCCATGGCTCATCTTCCAACTGCCACAGCGGCCCAACTAGGCGTACCTACGACCTGTGCGCACCTGTGGTTATGTGTTGAGATGTCTATTAACGAAATCCAAAGACTGGAGTAGATCCGACGACATCGAATTTTTCACCTAAAAAAATGTACAGTGTATAGTAAGGATTTTGGAGCCTTCCATGGCTCATCTTCCAACTGCCACAGCGGCCCAACTAGGCGTACCTACGACCTGTGCGCACCTGTGGATATGTGTTGAGATGTCTATTAACGAAATCCAAAGACTGGAGTGGATCCTACGACATCGAATTTTTCACCTAAAAAAATGTACAGTGTATAGTAAGGATTTTGGAGCCTTCCTTGGCTCATCTTCCAACTGCCACAGCGGCCCAACTAGGCGTACCAACGACCTGTGCGCACCTGTGGATATGTGTTGAGATGTGTATTAACGAAATCCAAAGACTGGAGTGGATCCGACGACATCGAATTTTTCACCTAAAAAAATGTACAGTGTATAGTAAGGATTTTGGAGCCTGCCATGGCTCATCTTCCAACTGCCACAGCGGCCCAACTAGGCGTACCTACGACCTGTGCGCACCTGTGGTTATGTGTTGAGATGTCTATTAACGAAATCCAAAGACTGGAGTAGATCCGACGACATCGAATTTTTCACCTAAAAAAATGTACAGTGTATAGTAAGGATTTTGGAGCCTTCCATGGCTCATCTTCCAACTGCCATAGCGGCCTAACTAGGCGTACCTACGACCTGTGCGCACCTGTGGTTATGTGTTGAGATGTCTATTAACGAAATCCAAAGACTGGAGTGGATCCGACGACATCGAATTTTTCACCTAAAAAAATGTACAGTGTATAGTAAGGATTTTGGAGCCTTCCATGGCTCATCTTCCAACTGCCACAGCGGCCCAACTAGGCGTACCTACGACCTGTGCGCACCTGTGGATATGTGTTGAGATGTGTATTAACGAAATCCAAAGACTGGAGTGGATCCTACGACATCGAATTTTTCACCTAAAAAAATGTACAGTGTATAGTAAGGATTTTGGAGCCTTCCATGGCTCATCTTCCAACTGCCACAGCGGCCCAACTAGGCGTACCTACGACCTGTGCGCACCTGTGGATATGTGTTGAGATGTGTATTAACGAAATCCAAAGACTGGAGTGGATCCGACGACATCGAATTTTTCACCTAAAAAAATGTACAGTCTATAGTAAGGATTTTGGAGCCTTCCATGGCTCATCTTCCAACTGCCACAGCGGCCCAACTAGGCGTACCAAAGACCTGTGCGCACCTGTGGATATGTGTTGAGATGTGTATTAACGAAATCCAAAGACTGGAGTGGATCCGACGACATCAAATTTTTCACCTAAAAAAATGTACAGTGTATAGTAAGGATTTTGGAGCCTTCCATGGCTCATCTTCCAACTGCCATAGCGGCCTAACTAGGCGTACCTACGACCTGTGCGCACCTGTGGTTATGTGTTGAGATGTCTATTAACGAAATCCAAAGACTGGAGTGGATCCGACGACATCGAATTTTTCACCTAAAAAAATGTACAGTGTATAGTAAGGATTTTGGAGCCTTCCATGGCTCATCTTCCAACTGCCACAGCGGCCCAACTAGGCGTACCTACGACCTGTGCGCACCTGTGGATATGTGTTGAGATGTGTATTAACGAAATCCAAAGACTGGAGTGGATCCGACGACATCGAATTTTTCACCTAAAAAAATGTACAGTGTATAGTAAGGATTTTGGAGCCTTCCATGGCTCATCTTCCAACTGCCACAGCGGCCCAACTAGGCGTACCTACGACCTGTGCGCACCTGTGGATATGTGTTGAGATGTGTATTAACGAAATCCAAAGACTGGAGTGGATCCGACGACATCGAATTTTTCACCTAAAAAAATGTACAGTGTATAGTAAGGATTTTGGAGCCTTCCATGGCTCATCTTCCAACTGCCACAGCGGCCCAACTAGGCGTACCTACGACCTGTGCGCACCTGTGGATATGTGTTGAGATGTGTATTAACGAAATCCAAAGACTGGAGTGGATCCTACGACATCGAATTTTTCACCTAAAAAAATGTACAGTGTATAGTAAGGATTTTGGAGCCTTCCATGGCTCATCTTCCAACTGCCACAGCGGCCCAACTAGGCGTACCAACGACCTGTGCGCACCTGTGGATATGTGTTGAGATGTGTATTAACGAAATCCAAAGACTGGAGTGGATCCGACGACATCGAATTTTTCACCTAAAAAAATGTACAGTGTATAGTAAGGATTTTGGAGCCTTCCATGGCTCATCTTCCAACTGCCACAGCGGCCCAACTAGGCGTACCTACGACCTGTGCGCACCTGTGGATATGTGTTGAGATGTGTATTAACGAAATCCAAAGACTGGAGTGGATCCGACGACATCGAATTTTTCACCTAAAAAAATGTACAGTGTATAGTAAGGATTTTGGAGCCTGCCATGGCTCATCTTCCAACTGCCACAGCGGCCCAACTAGGCGTACCTACGACCTGTGCGCACCTGTGGTTATGTGTTGAGATGTCTATTAACGAAATCCAAAGACTGGAGTAGATCCGACGACATCGAATTTTTCACCTAAAAAAATGTACAGTGTATAGTAAGGATTTTGGAGCCTTCCATGGCTCATCTTCCAACTGCCACAGCGGCCCAACTAGGCGTACCTACGACCTGTGCGCACCTGTGGATATGTGTTGAGATGTGTATTAACGAAATCCAAAGACTGGAGTGGATCCGACGACATCGAATTTTTCACCTAAAAAAATGTACAGTGTATAGTAAGGATTTTGGAGCCTGCCATGGCTCATCTTCCAACTGCCACAGCGGCCCAACTAGGCGTACCAACGACCTGTGCGCACCTGTGGATATGTGTTGAGATGTGTATTAACGAAATCCAAAGACTGGAGTGGATCCGACGACATCGAATTTTTCACCTAAAAAAATGTACAGTGTATAGTAAGGATTTTGGAGCCTTCCATGGCTCATCTTCCAACTGCCACAGCGGCCCAACTAGGCGTACCTACGACCTGTGCGCACCTGTGGATATGTGTTGAGATGTGTATTAACGAAATCCAAAGACTGGAGTGGATCCGACGACATCGAATTTTTCACCTAAAAAAATGTACAGTGTATAGTAAGGATTTTGGAGCCTGCCATGGCTCATCTTCCAACTGCCACAGCGGCCCAACTAGGCGTACCTACGACCTGTGCGCACCTGTGGATATGTGTTGAGATGTGTATTAACGAAATCCAAAGACTGGAGTGGATCCGACGACATCGAATTTTTCACCTAAAAAAATGTACAGTGCATAGTAAGGATTTTGGAGCCTGCCATGGCTCATCTTCCAACTGCCACAGCGGCCCAACTAGGCGTACCTACGACCTGTGCGCACCTGTGGATATGTGTTGAGATGTGTATTAACGAAATCCAAAGACTGGAGTGGATCCGACGACATCGAATTTTTCACCTAAAAAAATGTACAGTGTATAGTAAGGATTTTGGAGCCTTCCATGGCTCATCTTCCAACTGCCACAGCGGCCCAACTAGGCGTACCAACGACCTGTGCGCACCTGTGGATATGTGTTGAGATGTGTATTAACGAAATCCAAAGACTGGAGTGGATCCGACGACATCGAATTTTTCACCTAAAAAAATGTACAGTGCATAGTAAGGATTTTGGAGCCTGCCATGGCTCATCTTCCAACTGCCACAGCGGCCCAACTAGGCGTACCTACGACCTGTGCGCACCTGTGGTTATGTGTTGAGATGTCTATTAACGAAATCCAAAGACTGGAGTAGATCCGACGACATCGAATTTTTCACCTAAAAAAATGTACAGTGTATAGTAAGGATTTTGGAGCCTTCCATGGCTCATCTTCCAACTGCCACAGCGGCCCAACTAGGCGTACCTACGACCTGTGCGCACCTGTGGTTATGTGTTGAGATGTCTATTAACGAAATCCAAAGACTGGAGTAGATCCGACGACATCGAATTTTTCACCTAAAAAAATGTACAGTGTATAGTAAGGATTTTGGAGCCTTCCATGGCTCATCTTCCAACTGCCACAGCGGCCCAACTAGGCGTACCAACGACCTGTGCGCACCTGTGGATATGTGTTGAGATGTGTATTAACGAAATCCAAAGACTGGAGTGGATCCGACGACATCGAATTTTTCACCTAAAAAAATGTACAGTGTATAGTAAGGATTTTGGAGCCTGCCATGGCTCATCTTCCAACTGCCACAGCGGCCCAACTAGGCGTACCTACGACCTGTGCGCACCTGTGGATATGTGTTGAGATGTGTATTAACGAAATCCAAAGACTGGAGTGGATCCGACGACATCGAATTTTTCACCTAAAAAAATGTACAGTGCATAGTAAGGATTTTGGAGCCTGCCATGGCTCATCTTCCAACTGCCACAGCGGCCCAACTAGGCGTACCTACGACCTGTGCGCACCTGTGGATATGTGTTGAGATGTGTATTAACGAAATCCAAAGACTGGAGTGGATCCGACGACATCGAATTTTTCACCTAAAAAAATGTACAGTGTATAGTAAGGATTTTGGAGCCTTCCATGGCTCATCTTCCAACTGCCACAGCGGCCCAACTAGGCGTACCAACGACCTGTGCGCACCTGTGGATATGTGTTGAGATGTGTATTAACGAAATCCAAAGACTGGAGTGGATCCGACGACATCGAATTTTTCACCTAAAAAAATGTACAGTGTATAGTAAGGATTTTGGAGCCTGCCATGGCTCATCTTCCAACTGCCACAGCGGCCCAACTAGGCGTACCTACGACCTGTGCGCACCTGTGGTTATGTGTTGAGATGTCTATTAACGAAATCCAAAGACTGGAGTGGATCCGACGACATCGAATTTTTCACCTAAAAAAATGTACAGTGTATAGTAAGGATTTTGGAGCCTTCCATGGCTCATCTTCCAACTGCCACAGCGGCCCAACTAGGCGTACCTACGACCTGTGCGCACCTGTGGTTATGTGTTGAGATGTCTATTAACGAAATCCAAAGACTGGAGTAGATCCGACGACATTCGAATTTTTCACCTAAAAAAATGTACAGTGTATAGTAAGGATTTTGGAGCCTTCCATGGCTCATCTTCCAACTGCCACAGCGGCCCAACTAGGCGTACCTACGACCTGTGCGCACCTGTGGTTATGTGTTGAGATGTCTATTAACGAAATCCAAAGACTGGAGTAGATCCGACGACATCGAATTTTTCACCTAAAAAAATGTACAGTGTATAGTAAGGATTTTGGAGCCTTCCATGGCTCATCTTCCAACTGCCACAGCGGCCCAACTAGGCGTACCTACGACCTGTGCGCACCTGTCGATATGTGTTGAGATGTGTATTAACGAAATCCAAAGACTGGAGTGGATCCGACGACATCGAATTTTTCACCTAAAAAAATGTACAGTGTATAGTAAGGATTTTGGAGCCTTCCATGGCTCATCTTCCAACTGCCACAGCGGCCCAACTAGGCGTACCTACGACCTGTGCGCACCTGTGGATATGTGTTGAGATGTGTATTAACGAAATCCAAAGACTGGAGTGGATCCGACGACATCGAATTTTTCACCTAAAAAAATGTACAGTGTATAGTAAGGATTTTGGAGCCTGCCATGGCTCATCTTCCAACTGCCACAGCGGCCCAACTAGGCGTACCTACGACCTGTGCGCACCTGTGGTTATGTGTTGAGATGTCTATTAACAAAATCCAAAGACTGGAGTAGATCCGACGACATCGAATTTTTCACCTAAAAAAATGTACAGTGTATAGTAAGGATTTTGGAGCCTTCCATGGCTCATCTTCCAACTGCCATAGCGGCCTAACTAGGCGTACCTACGACCTGTGCGCACCTGTGGTTATGTGTTGAGATGTCTATTAACGAAATCCAAAGACTGGAGTGGATCCGACGACATCGAATTTTTCACCTAAAAAAATGTACAGTGTATAGTAAGGATTTTGGAGCCTTCCATGGCTCATCTTCCAACTGCCACAGCGGCCCAACTAGACGTACCTACGACCTGTGCGCACCTGTGGTTATGTGTTGAGATGTCTATTAACGAAATCCAAAGACTGGAGTGGATCCGACGACATCGAATTTTTCACCTAAAAAAATGTACAGTGTATAGTAAGGATTTTGGAGCCTTCCATGACTCATCTTCCAACTGCCACAGCGGCCCAACTAGGCGTACCTACGACCTGTGCGCACCTGTGGATATGTGTTGAGATGTGTATTAACGAAATCCAAAGACTGGAGTGGATCCGACGACATCGAATTTTTCACCTAAAAAAATGTACAGTGTATAGTAAGGATTTTGGAGCCTGCCATGGCTCATCTTCCAACTGCCACAGCGGCCCAACTAGGCGTACCTACGACCTGTGCGCACCTGTTGTTATGTGTTGAGATGTCTATTAACGAAATCCAAAGACTGGAGTAGATCCGACGACATCGAATTTTTCACCTAAAAAAATGTACAGTTATAGTAAGGATTTTGGAGCCTTCCATGGCTCATCTTCCAACTGCCACAGCGGCCCAACTAGGCGTACCTACGACCTGTGCGCACCTGTGGATATGTGTTGAGATGTGTATTAACGAAATCCAAAGACTGGAGTGGATCCGACGACATCGAATTTTTCACCTAAAAAAATGTACAGTGTATAGTAAGGATTTTGGAGCCTGCCATGGCTCATCTTCCAACTGCCACAGCGGCCCAACTAGGCGTACCTACGACCTGTGCGCACCTGTGGATATGTGTTGAGATGTGTATTAACGAAATCCAAAGACTGGAGTGGATCCGACGACATCGAATTTTTCACCTAAAAAAATGTACAGTCTATAGTAAGGATTTTGGAGCCTTCCATGGCTCATCTTCCAACTGCCACAGCGGCCCAACTAGGCGTACCAAAGACCTGTGCGCACCTGTGGATATGTGTTGAGATGTGTATTAACGAAATCCAAAGACTGGAGTGGATCCGACGACATCAAATTTTTCACCTAAAAAAATGTACAGTGTATAGTAAGGATTTTGGAGCCTTCCATGGCTCATCTTCCAACTGCCATAGCGGCCTAACTAGGCGTACCTACGACCTGTGCGCACCTGTGGTTATGTGTTGAGATGTCTATTAACGAAATCCAAAGACTGGAGTAGATCCGACGACATCGAATTTTTCACCTAAAAAAATGTACAGTGTATAGTAAGGATTTTGGAGCCTTCCATGGCTCATCTTCCAACTGCCACAGCGGCCCAACTAGGCGTACCTACGACCTGTGCGCACCTGTGGATATGTGTTGAGATGTGTATTAACGAAATCCAAAGACTGGAGTGGATCCGACGACATCGAATTTTTCACCTAAAAAAATGTACAGTGTATAGTAAGGATTTTGGAGCCTTCCATGGCTCATCTTCCAACTGCCACAGCGGCCCAACTAGGCGTACCTACGACCTGTGCGCACCTGTGGATATGTGTTGAGATGTGTATTAACGAAATCCAAAGACTGGAGTGGATCCGACGACATCGAATTTTTCACCTAAAAAAATGTACAGTGTATAGTAAGGATTTTGGAGCCTGCCATGGCTCATCTTCCAACTGCCACAGCGGCCCAACTAGGCGTACCTACGACCTGTGCGCACCTGTGGTTATGTGTTGAGATGTCTATTAACGAAATCCAAAGACTGGAGTAGATCCGACGACATCGAATTTTTCACCTAAAAAAATATACAGTGTATAGTAAGGATTTTGGAGCCTTCCATGGCTCATCTTCCAACTGCCACAGCGGCCCAACTAGGCGTACCTACGACCTGTGCGCACCTGTGGATATGTGTTGAGATGTGTATTAACGAAATCCAAAGACTGGAGTGGATCCGACGACATCGAATTTTTCACCTAAAAAAATGTACAGTGTATAGTAAGGATTTTGGAGCCTTCCATGGCTCATCTTCCAACTGCCACAGCGGCCCAACTAGGCGTACCTACGACCTGTGCGCACCTGTGGATATGTGTTGAGATGTGTATTAACGAAATCCAAAGACTGGAGTGGATCCGACGACATCGAATTTTTCACCTAAAAAAATGTACAGTGTATAGTAAGGATTTTGGAGCCTGCCATGGCTCATCTTCCAACTGCCACAGCGGCCCAACTAGGCGTACCTACGACCTGTGCGCACCTGTGGTTATGTGTTGAGATGTCTATTAACGAAATCCAAAGACTGGAGTAGATCCGACGACATCGAATTTTTCACCTAAAAAAATGTACAGTGTATAGTAAGGATTTTGGAGCCTTCCATGGCTCATCTTCCAACTGCCACAGCGGCCCAACTAGGCGTACCTACGACCTGTGCGCACCTGTGGATATGTGTTGAGATGTGTATTAACGAAATCCAAAGACTGGAGTGGATCCGACGACATCGAATTTTTCACCTAAAAAAATGTACAGTGTATAGTAAGGATTTTGGAGCCTTCCATGGCTCATCTTCCAACTGCCACAGCGGCCCAACTAGGCGTACCTACGACCTGTGCGCACCTGTGGATATGTGTTGAGATGTGTATTAACGAAATCCAAAGACTGGAGTGGATCCTACGACATCGAATTTTTCACCTAAAAAAATGTACAGTGTATAGTAAGGATTTTGGAGCCTTCCATGGCTCATCTTCCAACTGCCACAGCGGCCCAACTAGGCGTACCAACGACCTGTGCGCACCTGTGGATATGTGTTGAGATGTGTATTAACGAAATCCAAAGACTGGAGTGGATCCGACGACATCAAATTTTTCACCTAAAAAAATGTACAGTGTATAGTAAGGATTTTGGAGCCTTCCATGGCTCATCTTCCAACTGCCACAGCGGCCCAACTAGGCGTACCAACGACCTGTGCGCACCTGTGGATATGTGTTGAGATGTGTATTAACGAAATCCAAAGACTGGAGTGGATCCTACGACATCGAATTTTTCACCTAAAAAAAATGTACAGTGTATAGTAAGGATTTTGGAGCCTTCCGTGGCTCATCTTCCAACTGCCACAGCGGCCCAACTAGGCGTACCTACGACCTGTGCGCACCTGTGGATATGTGTTGAGATGTGTATTAACGAAAGCCAAAGACTGGAGTGGATCCGACGACATCGAATTTTTCACCTAAAAAAATGTACAGTGTATAGTAAGGATTTTGGAGCCTTCCATGGCTCATCTTCCAACTGCCACAGCGGCCCAACTAGGCGTACCAACGACCTGTGCGCACCTGTGGATATGTGTTGAGATGTGTATTAACGAAATCCAAAGACTGGAGTGGATCCGACGACATCGAATTTTTCACCTAAAAAAATGTACAGTGTATAGTAAGGATTTTGGAGCCTGCCATGGCTCATCTTCCAACTGCCACAGCGGCCCAACTAGGCGTACCTACGACCTGTGCGCACCTGTGGTTATGTGTTGAGATGTCTATTAACGAAATCCAAAGACTGGAGTAGATCCGACGACATCGAATTTTTCACCTAAAAAAATGTACAGTGTATAGTAAGGATTTTGGAGCCTTCCATGGCTCATCTTCCAACTGCCACAGCGGCCCAACTAGGCGTACCTACGACATGTGCGCACCTGTGGATATGTGTTGAGATGTGTATTAACGAAATCCAAAGACTGGAGTGGATCCGACGACATCAAATTTTTCACCTAAAAAAATGTACAGTGTATAGTAAGGATTTTGGAGCCTTCCATGGCTCATCTTCCAACTGCCACAGCGGCCCAACTAGGCGTACCTACGACCTGTGCGCACCTGTGGATATGTGTTGAGATGTGTATTAACGAAATCCAAAGACTGGAGTGGATCCGACGACATCGAATTTTTCACCTAAAAAAATGTACAGTGTATAGTAAGGATTTTGGAGCCTTCCATGGCTCATCTTCCAACTGCCACAGCGGCCCAACTAGGCGTACCAACGACCTGTGCGCACCTGTGGATATGTGTTGAGATGTGTATTAACGAAATCCAAAGACTGGAGTGGATCCTACGACATCGAATTTTTCACCTAAAAAAATGTACAGTGTATAGTAAGGATTTTGGAGCCTTCCATGGCTCATCTTCCAACTGCCACAGCGGCCCAACTAGGCGTACCAACGACCTGTGCGCACCTGTGGATATGTGTTGAGATGTGTATTAACGAAATCCAAAGACTGGAGTGGATCCGACGACATCGAATTTTTCACCTAAAAAAATGTACAGTGTATAGTAAGGATTTTGGAGCCTGCCATGGCTCATCTTCCAACTGCCACAGCGGCCCAACTAGGCGTACCTACGACCTGTGCGCACCTGTGGTTATGTGTTGAGATGTCTATTAACGAAATCCAAAGACTGGAGTAGATCCGACGACATCGAATTTTTCACCTAAAAAAATGTACAGTGTATAGTAAGGATTTTGGAGCCTTCCATGGCTCATCTTCCAACTGCCACAGCGGCCCAACTAGGCGTACCTACGACCTGTGCGCACCTGTGGAT
Organism: Eristalis pertinax; assembly: GCA_907269125.1. NCBI lineage: Eukaryota > Metazoa > Arthropoda > Insecta > Diptera > Syrphidae > Eristalis > Eristalis pertinax. The sequence continues at coordinate 16,293,095 of OU026147.1, forward strand.
ATGTGTTGAGATGTGTATTAACGAAATCCAAAGACTGGAGTGGATCCGACGACATCGAATTTTTCACCTAAAAAAATGTACAGTGTATAGTAAGGATTTTGGAGCCTTCCATGGCTCATCTTCCAACTGCCACAGCGGCCCAACTAGGCGTACCTACGACCTGTGCGCACCTGTGGATATGTGTTGAGATGTGTATTAACGAAATCCAAAGACTGGAGTGGATCCGACGACATCAAATTTTTCACCTAAAAAATGTACAGTGTATAGTAAGGATTTTGGAGCCTTCCATGGCTCATCTTCCAACTGCCACAGCGGCCCAACTAGGCGTACCAACGACCTGTGCGCACCTGTGGATATGTGTTGAGATGTGTATTAACGAAATCCAAAGACTGGAGTGGATCCGACGACATCGAATTTTTCACCTAAAAAAATGTACAGTGTATAGTAAGGATTTTGGAGCCTTCCATGGCTCATCTTCCAACTGCCACAGCGGCCCAACTAGGCGTACCTACGACCTGTGCGCACCTGTGGATATGTGTTGAGATGTGTATTAACGAAATCCAAAGACTGGAGTGGATCCGACGACATCGAATTTTTCACCTAAAAAAATGTACAGTGTATAGTAAGGATTTTGGAGCCTTCCATGGCTCATCTTCCAACTGCCACAGCGGCCCAACTAGGCGTACCTACGACCTGTGCGCACCTGTGGATATGTGTTGAGATGTGTATTAACGAAATCCAAAGACTGGAGTGGATCCGACGACATCGAATTTTTCACCTAAAAAAATGTACAGTGTATAGTAAGGATTTTGGAGCCTTCCATGGCTCATCTTCCAACTGCCACAGCGGCCCAACTAGGCGTACCAACGACCTGTGCGCACCTGTGGATATGTGTTGAGATGTGTATTAACGAAATCCAAAGACTGGAGTGGATCCGACGACATCGAATTTTTCACCTAAAAAAATGTACAGTGTATAGTAAGGATTTTGGAGCCTTCCATGGCTCATCTTCCAACTGCCACAGCGGCCCAACTAGGCGTACCTACGACCTGTGCGCACCTGTGGATATGTGTTGAGATGTGTATTAACGAAATCCAAAGACTGGAGTGGATCCGACGACATCGAATTTTTCACCTAAAAAAATGTACAGTGTATAGTAAGGATTTTGGAGCCTTCCATGGCTCATCTTCCAACTGCCACAGCGGCCCAACTAGGCGTACCAACGACCTGTGCGCACCTGTGGATATGTGTTGAGATGTGTATTAACGAAATCCAAAGACTGGAGTGGATCCGACGACATCGAATTTTTCACCTAAAAAAATGTACAGTGTATAGTAAGGATTTTGGAGCCTTCCATGGCTCATCTTCCAACTGCCACAGCGGCCCAACTAGGCGTACCTACGACCTGTGCGCACCTGTGGATATGTGTTGAGATGTGTATTAACGAAATCCAAAGACTGGAGTGGATCCGACGACATCGAATTTTTCACCTAAAAAAATGTACAGTGTATAGTAAGGATTTTGGAGCCTTCCATGGCTCATCTTCCAACTGCCACAGCGGCCCAACTAGGCGTACCTACGACCTGTGCGCACCTGTGGATATGTGTTGAGATGTGTATTAACGAAATCCAAAGACTGGAGTGGATCCGACGACATCGAATTTTTCACCTAAAAAAATGTACAGTGTATAGTAAGGATTTTGGAGCCTTCCATGGCTCATCTTCCAACTGCCACAGCGGCCCAACTAGGCGTACCTACGACCTGTGCGCACCTGTGGATATGTGTTGAGATGTGTATTAACGAAATCCAAAGACTGGAGTGGATCCGACGACATCGAATTTTTCACCTAAAAAAATGTACAGTGTATAGTAAGGATTTTGGAGCCTTCCATGGCTCATCTTCCAACTGCCACAGCGGCCCAACTAGGCGTACCTACGACCTGTGCGCACCTGTGGATATGTGTTG